>OX384031.1:36360644-37575644 GCA_947534325.1 Agonum fuliginosum | reverse complement strand
TTGTGTCTTTATAGCACATCTCTAAGTCTTATTCATTATCTTGTTTAGGTATTTAAGTAACATAGTAACATAGAAATTTTAATTATGGTCGGTTGTGGGGATTCTGTCACATTTATGGCCTTCATTCAATTGTTAAGACAAATAAAAGAGATCTCGGATAACTAGATTCATGTTATTGGTGAAATTAACTTTTTTCAAAAAAATTCTCGTATAAGGGCATTAAGATTTTATGTGATCGAAACTAGAAAAAAAATCTCTATCAAATGAGCCTAATGAAAGGGTACATTGCTATTTAAAAAAATTAAAGTGTTATTTGTTACCTACTCATTTGTTTTCTGAAATTGAGTTTTTTTTTAAAGTTAACACGTTCGCGGACAAAGCGGCATATGCCGCCCTACATCCAGGGACATGACGGTATATGCCGTCGAACTTTATTTCGTTTTCGTGGTACAAAGCGGCAAATGCCGACAAAAGTGTACGGGATTTCCATTTAATCTAAGTCTGCTGTCCCTGAAGAACACATAAAAAAATTATCAATGTCCCAGCATACGGCTTCTTGGATTTATTTAATTTTTAAATTTTTTAAAATAAGTAGGTGTCCAGTAGAAAGTTCACAATTTTTGCTACTGTCCGCGAACGTGTTAATATTTACCGAGATATATACTATATTCCATGCATATGAGGCACGAGGCTGTCACGCCCAAATTGAGTATGTTCGTACGTTTGATTAACGTAGGTATCTATATTTTTATACTTTTTTTTTCGATTGTTCTTCTCAATGTGCTTGATTGCGTTCGAGTGTCGACTTCCAGTATCTCACATTTTACGAATCGTCCTCGTGTCCTGATTTTTCAACTAAATATTAGATGTGAGATTTTGCTTTGTCTCACTTTACTAAATTCAATTTCAGGTTGTGTGGTGAAGCAGGAAGAAGGCAGCAGGAGCGGCAGGACGGTCATGCGTTCGTGTGCGCTCTTCACGGACGTGTACAGTTGTTCTCACATCCGCCGTGGAGTTACAGCAGGGCGCGACGCCGTCGCCGCCGCCACCGCCCTCGCCGCCCCCGCGATATCGATCTATTGGCCTTTGAAGCGGTTTTCGTGGCCCGCTTGTCAAATTGGAACGGAGCTCGCCCGAGATTCTTCGCGAAATGGTGACGTACCGATTCAGACGGATTTTTACCTCTCGCCTAGAGAGGTATAGGGATCGTGAAAAAATTCGATGTCGAGATTTTTGTCAATAAGCACGTTTTAGCACCTTTAGAACCTATTTTGACTATTTTCACGATGATGTCTGTGTGTGTGTGTGTGTGTGTGTCTGTGTGTATGTATGAAAGTCTGTATGTGCGCCTACTATAGCCTTTCGTCCCGGTTCATTATCTCAAATTCTACTGAACATAAAATTATAATATTTTGCATTATACATTTATGTGTTAATGAAGAGCTGAAAAGATTTTGGTAAAAATCCACTAACCGGAAATGGTATTTTTCTTGTAGCACTATAACATTTTTTGCAAAAATTGTATAAAATAATGCGATTGTTATAATTTGACATACCACACATAAAAGAAGAAATTACATTGTACAATATTTAATCTTACTTGTTTCTATATCTTTAACAAATAAAGAAATATAATTTTTTTAAATATATAATTTTACCTACCACGATTTGTGAATCCCGAAATAGAAATAAAATTTAAAACAAAAATAAAATTGTCAATGTGACAGATAAACAGATGTCTGTGGCAAGGAGGTTTCTCTGTGGTGTAGGGCATGTGTAGAGTGTGGTGTAGAATTTTGAAATGTTGGATATAGTATAGATATTAAATGGACATAGTATTATTATGTAAATATGGTATTTATAAAATAAAATAATATATTAAACTAAGAGCTGATTAAATTTGTGAAATATATAATTTATTTACCTACATAATTATTATAAGTCCATTATGCATTTTAAAATAATATAATGTATGATTATTTTATATTATTATATCAAATGTTATACGGTGTTGTTGTATTTTATTTAAATTAAAGCTTAATATTTGGTTAAATACGAGGTTAAATAATAATACTTCAATGTCAAGGCGAGAGGTATTGTAACGGCCACGTCAGATTTTTTACATACACATACGTTGTTTAACCCTTTCAAGCTTACTGATATAACAGGGTTATGGTATATCTTATACCATAATTTCGTTAGCACCTAGAATTGCGATTATATTGGACAAAAAAATAATGTGTGAACATTCTGCAGCTCGATGTTGGTTATGTTAAATTGTACTATGGCGAGTAAGTATAGATTTATTTCATTACTAGTACTAAATTCAATGTAATTTTGATAATTTTTGATTTATGATACGTAACTGGATTTAATTTTATTATACTATGAAACTTTTGTGGTATCGTCAGTATACCACAAATCCGCAAGTAGGAACTCTGGACTTTTTGGCATTTTGTGGATGTTCTGATTGTTTAAATACTTTTATAATATATAAACAAAGTTAAAATTACAAAAAATATTAAAAATTGAAATAAGTACAAGTTTACCTAGATGTTGAAATAGTGAAAAAAAGTTGACCTTGCGCAGTAACTGCAGTAAGTAAATTAAAAAATTATATAGCAACGAAGTTTTTAAAGTTTAGTTTATGGGTTATTTTTATATTAGCTACAAACGGTAGATGTATATGGAATATTACAGTTTCTAGCGGATGTAATATTCTTAAGATTTCTACTTTTTATTTAATATAATTACTATTTACCGCAAATTACGTTTAAATATTTTATTAAGTTTTTGAGAAAGTACCAATAATAAAGCAACTTTGCTTTTTGTGCATTGCATTGTTGATTCAATGATTTTGGCGATATCACAAAATTGGACTTCATGTAGACAATGTGAATTTAAGTAAGAAATATAAGCAAATCCTTCAGCTTCTTCTGAATGATATTTAACACTGAATGAAAAGATTTTGATGTCTTTTTACCAACAATATTTTATGTCTAATGCCAATGTTACAACCAGATGATTGGGTTAATTAATATGATGAAAATTCTTATCTCATAAAAAATCTGTCAAAATATGTACAGAAATTTGCGTGTACATCACACAAAGTGTATAACATCGTTATAACTTATAACTATGGGCCGAATAGCCGTATATGATTGACTGTCTAATTCAGTCAAATTCACATTCCAGATTAACTGTGTACAAAATTTTCCTGTTCTGTACTCTTAATTTAGACTGACCATTCGTACTGATTTTCAGACCCTTGATAAACAATTTGGTAATATATTGTTCTGATTTCTTACATACTGTACCTACTGAATGTACTGATTTCTTTCTGATCCTCTAAAGCTTTAGAAAAATCTTGTATTTCAATTATTATTATATAAATTCAAAATAAATGTACAATTATTATAAGAAGTGTTTCTAAAAAAATCACCTGCGGCGCATTTTCTTCTTCTACTTCTTATAAATGGTTATTTTAGTTCTTATTGTCTCTTTTCAATAATACAAGATACTCAAAAAATATAGAAGTATATTAGAGTATTGCTGTATTTTTATCATTATTTCACTTCATGTTATGACATGTCAATAAAACATAAATTTCATTTCATCGAAATAATAAATGGCCACTCTATCATAAAGTAGGTACCTGTGTGGCTGTGTAATAATATGAATATGTATGTACGAATCACAATGCAGTTTTTGATTAGTACAGGATGATTCATCATAACTTGCTTTTTTAAAATGCGTGCCATTCAGGCTGTAGGGATCGTAGTGGGGAGAGAGTGATCTCATTCGACAGGTGCACTTTTAAAGTTTTGTTCCCACCCGGTCAGTCGCCATCATGCGTTGGAGCACGGAGCAGCATCTCAATAAGGGGCGATTTGGAGTGGCCAGCCCGCTCGCCCGATTTAGCTCCTTGTGTTTTTTATGAGTTTATTTTTTAAATCCTGCGTTTACGTCAACTGTCCAAGGAACCTAGAAGACCTGAAGGCCAACATCCGGACCACAATTGACAACATACCCGCTGCCATGCTGGAAAGGATTATGACAAACGCCAGAAATCGGCTTATTCAGTGTATAGACAATGGAGGGCGTCACCTACCTGATATGATTTTGAAAACTGGGCGAAACAAAAATTTAGATATGTACCTATGTGTACATTATAAAATATTTTGAGTTTTGAAATAAGTACCTAAGTTACGATGAATCACCCTGTATAATAGTGCCTAGAATCTGGGCCAAAATAAAATATGCACGATAAAATGTAATAGTTATTTGCAGACTGTTAATGATTTGGGGCCAGAATTGGAGTAGCCAAAGTGAGTTGTCAGTAGCACCATGTCCAGCTGGTCAGACGTCGCCGTCCTCGTCTTGGAAGTTGACGCGGTCACACTGTCGAGTTTCACATTTTCCCATGTAAAGGCACTTTAATGCTTTATTGATACACAAGAAGTTTGAATTGTCGTTCGCCTTCGACACCTTCGCTCTTGGTTCTCGTTTACTTTTTCATCACTAGTTCAACACTTCAAGTTCAGCCCGTTTCGTGTTCTTTTTCACATCTTTTTAGTTAACAATATGAAGAGATTCTAAGGATTGTGCGGGTCATCATCGTTAACTGATCTTAACGAGTGCAAAATACTTTTAAAGATAGTTGCAAATAATATGGCAAAGACCTCTTTCGACGCTCAAGTTATTGTAATGTTTCACATTTTCCAATTTATTCCGAACTTTGAGGCTGCATATCACAAAAATTAAAAGCTAGGTCAAATTGGATGTAATCGGTTACTTATTCTGTATGCTATGAAGATAAACAAAGGTATTTCAAGATTACGTCACCTTGCCACATAAAATCAACTAGTTCAACTGAGGAGGTAACATTCAAATTCCGACATGTCCAAAATTCACAATTCGTACAAATCGAGAAAAACTGTGTACAAAAAAGTAAAAGATATTTTTAAATTTCGCAAAAGCTGGACTTTACTTTATGGGCACTAGAACAATGTGTTAAAATTCAAAACAAAAATCTTATCAATTGTACAGTCCACAGCGAATATAAAAAATATGTGGGTTTTTGTTTGAATTTGGTTGTGGACATGTAGCCTTTTGAACGAAGCAGAATTTTTGAACTAATGAAAACTAATTTTAATTAATAATATACTCTTATTAAACTTTAAAAAAATATTCTGGAACGATTACAGATACCGAAATAAAAAATAATGATGGTTTTATCTTAAATGTAAAGGGCACAATCGTCTTCTAGGCAATTGTACCTATCCTCTTCATCGCTTGTCTCTTCGTCTCATTTTCATTAACATTATCTCCTGTATCCTCTTCTAGTATTTTTCTATAATACTCTAATTCTGGTAGATCCTGCCATTTAATCGTAATATCACCTTCTTGTCGGCTATAGTGTTTTTCTAGTAATTCTTTAACATCCTTCAATTTAGCTGGTTTTTTTTATGATTTTTGAGCTTCAATTGCTTCAATTTCAACAAATTTTCTTTTTTCGCTGGTTTTACCAATAGTGAGTAGTTTACGTTTTTATTTTCATAAGTATAAAATTGTAAATATTAGGAAAATACTCAGGAAATATAACCTTACTTTTTAAGTTTAAACATTTCACGTTTGCTGGTTTTTTTTTACTTTTTGCGGGAACTCACGTTAATTTCAGAAACTGTGGCATCCATTTCGCTTCTTATTCAATAAACATCCTTAAAATCCACACTCATTACACAAGAAATACACCAGCTCTACGCAAACAGCAGCATTCGTGAAAGAACTGAGATTTGGACATATCGAATTTTGACTGAATTCTGAATACGAGTATCTAAATATTATTGGACGTGTCGGTTTGTGATGCAATTTGTGTACAAAAACTGGTTTGAACGTGTTTGATTTTGAATGGACCCCTCATTTTTGTAAGCGCATAACTTTGGACTAATACTGTTTTGACAAAATCTGACTGCACCAATCGACGCAGATGACGGTTTTTGATTGACTTTGATGTCTAACTCATTTTCATCAAAAATGGACATGTCGGATATTGAATGTTACCTCCTCAACTTTACAAAATACATCCATTAAATCAAACCTAAGCCTAAAATTCCTATTTTAATTGGCTTATATTAACAGTATTTTGAAAATTTGGAAATATTTTGACATTTCCAAAAATACCCTACAAACAATATTTCGAAATCGGTAACCGATTCGAAATACGAAGCAACATTGAATGGAATATTTGCATAGCATGGTATACTGAAAATGAGATTTTTAACACTATGAACCTAATGTTAGGTCTAACACATTGGTAAAAATACAAATTTTATTTTACAAAAATGATATGTTTTTTTAGTAAATTGAGAAAGAAATTTTTATCTCTTCTTCAAAAATCTTCAATAAAGAAAATCATGCAAGTAGCCCATTCCTCGCGCTGAATCACATAAAATTTTAATGCGAAATTCTGTTTGATAAGTGTTTTTACACAGAATTTGAATTGAAAACCAAATTAGAATTTTGTAAAATCAGAAACCACACATCTTCGAAATAATGATAAGATATAAATAAAATTATAAAACAAAATCGTTCCGTTTCCGTTTATGAACTCGTCAATGGATCGTCGAAAGGAGTATCTGCTGGATGAGTTTCTAGGTAAATAATTTTGATTGTGTATGTTTTTAGAACCATTACTTTTTATATTTTTTGTGACGTATACCATACATTGAAAAAATTAGCACAGTGATCATAAACGGAACAATGATTTTGTTTTATAATATTATTGTAACAATGAACTTTGGAAATTCAGACATCATTAATTTTATAAAATATAGAACAGTTAGAAAGGAATATTGTAAAAAAGGTAATGTAATAGCAGGTATCAATGGAGAAATACACTTTGTGATAATATTTTTTCAACAATGTATTATATTTACGCATCATGATATTAAAAATTCGTCATCAGGTAAAGCAGCCAGCCGGTGTATTTGAATTTTAGAATACATAAATAAATAAAAGCATGTATATTTAATCACGTTTCGCATGTAGTATTAAATAAATATCCCAGCGTGAATAAAAATTTGTGTCCCAATTTCAGTGATCCAAATACCTAACATTAGGGGATGAAAATATGTGCTTAATTACATATACCCGGATTACAAATATAAATAAAATGATAATATATTTGTCAAGTTAGCCGGGTCCGAACAGTAAATAACGGAATATGTAATAATCACATATATGTAAACACGACAGGACGATATATCAGGATCCATGAATCAGTTTGACACGTGCTTTTAATGTTTTGCGTATAATAAAACTATAAATAGCAGTAAAATAAAAGCAATGTATTGGACGTCAACCATTAATTACGTATTAATCAGAATCAGCTTTCGTTGCATTATAAATATATCAATGGAAATTGTTTTTACAAAATCGATAAATGAAAATTAATGACAGTATATGAAATGAAATGATGCGAAATTTTACAGTTATTTATATTTGACAATTCACGCATATGCCATAAAAATGAAACATCAACCAACTGTTTTTCTACTTGTAGAAAAATTGCATTGAGTTTCCATTAACAAACTGGTTATTAAAACTCGGTCGCACAGAGCCGCAGAATATGAATGGCCGCTATAATATGTAAACATCAATTACTGTTCAATTATTGCAAGCTTTTTAGAACAATACAAATACTAAATAATATAAACTTTTTTCGAAATAAAACTTCACAAAAGCGATATGAAGCAAAAAATCACTTTTGTAACAAATAAATAATACAAAACAATAAACATTTGGTTGAGGATTTCGGCTAAACCAAAATAGTGGAAATAAATATAAAATGCCGAATACTTTTTATTGTCAAAATATAATTTATTTGTAAGGGCTCTTCCACGCAAGACAATCAGTGGAAATTAAGTAAACATTGAACTATTTCTGCAAAGTCAAATCAATTGCTAGCTGTTTTAAAAGAAGGAGGATTAAAAACAAAACAACAAAAGTCAGATTTACACTGTTATGCCCAGTTCACCCGAGGAAGAGGAAAGTCATAAAAAGCCTGTCAATGGCGTTCATACGGGGAAACTAATTATTTTCATTAAGGGTCTCGTCTTCGTAACAAAATATTGCGTGTTTAGAGGTGTAGCAATTTCTGCTTTACTCATTGCATATTAAAAATTTGAAGGAAAAACAGGTACTAGATTTTTGTGAAAGAATTAATCTAGGATTATGCCCAGTTAGAATGCGGAAAAAATCTTTGAAATCCATATTAAAAATTAATGAAAAAGTGTGTTTTAAGCAATTTTTTACATGCTTTTTCTAATTATTAAGAGATTTATTAGAAAATGTAACTCGGCATAATCCTAATTGCATTCTTCGTCTGTAAATAAATTTATGAAATTTAGCTTTATCTATAAAACATCGTGAGCATTGTAGAAATTGCTAGACTGCTTTTCCGTATTTTTAGCGTGCGTTTCTATGCATTAACATAGGACAAACGCGGTGTTGAGCTACGTGGAGTCGATACCCTTAAATATATTTAAGATGGCTAGCTTTAATAATTTTATAAAAATAATTAATTTCCTCCGCGATTTGCCCGTATGACCGGTATTGACAGTTTTGTATATGACAGCTTCTAGCACTTGATTTACTTTCAAGAAACTTTGTAGGAAAAACTTTCCTCGTGTGAACTGGACATTAAAAATACAGACAATTACTTGAAATATTTTCGTTATATTTTCAAATTACATTTTGACAGATAACATAAGTACCTACTTCAATGTGTGAGAACGGCTGTATTCCAGCCAATTACAAGCTTAGAAAAACTTTTTGTTTCACTTCTCCTAGTTTAAAAACATAATAAAATGTAACATAATACACTAAGGAGGTTTGGAGAAATATTACTTCCTCTTGTCACAGGTTTCTAAAAAAACCTTCACCCTTCAAGAACCTTCGTACAAAAATATAGTTTAATATTAAATTCACTTTTTTGACTTCCTTACGTTAATGTTACGAAACATTGGCTTTTTGACTAAATAAAGCTCGAAATGACTAATGAGACTGCAGTCCTGAGTACGGAATGCAATACTCGGATTCCGGGATTCCGAATACCAGGTTTCCATACAAAATTTAGTCGATATTAAATACTGGTATTAAACATAAAATACCGGTTTTTCGAAATATTTTTTTCATTCAAAAATTCGGTTTAGCTTGGTTCTAAATCTTGTTTATTGAAGAGTTGAATAGTTTTCTAAAAGTAGTTTAGTAGGTAATACATAGAAGAAATAATTCCTTAATTATTCTAAATAAATTTTATTTTTTATTTTTAAGAAAACAAATTTTATTTTTGTTAAATTTTGTATTTATTTTGTATTCCCAAAAATAAGATAAATATTTTGAATTACTGTTAATTAATTTCAATTTTGTTCCATTTTTTATAATTTTACCAATACCGGTAACAATACCGGTATTACCGGTTTTCAAAACGGAAATAACCGAAAATGTAATGTGCCTGAATAAATTTATTATAATAATAATTATTATTATTAAATTTTTTGGGTCGGTATTGCATTCCCTAGTCCTGATTAATTTTTGTCCTTCATACATCCAACTAGTGAATTTAATCTTCAATATAACTGAACTCACTCATCAATCAGTTGAAATTGGAAAATAATACCACAAACGTGGAACAAATATATTTTGCGTAGGTTTTCGATATTAATTTGCTTAACTAGGGAATGTTTGTAGTTAGTCTGTAATAATAACATACGAATGCCAAATATTCAAACTGGGAAAGAGAAGTACCTACGAATATTGCGTTTGTTGGCATATTAGCAAATCAAACATAAGTTTCAAGTAATTCAAATTTGTTATTGAACGGAAGCAACAATAATTAGAGCTGTAAAATTACATTCTATAATTAACATACTACAAAATAACAATGTTTGCGCAATCGAAAACTAATATTGGCTATGTCAAACAATAACTATTTAAACAGAGTTTATGCAACTGTTTGGAGACGCGAAAATCACATCAAAATTTATGTACCTACATTTAATCACTATTCAGTTGGATCGGCAGACGAAGAGCGTTGCGCAAGGGCTCCCGGACGAGGAGGACGAGAAAGAGACAAATTATGTCCCGATCCGTTGCTTGGCAACAGGCCGCGTATTGCCATTGTTTACTACGATACAACATGGCATAGATTCGATAGGTACGATTACACATTGTCATGATTTTGACTTTAAGAAAACCACCCTTGCCAATTTTTGATTGCAACTATGATTTTAGCGCCCTAATCTGATAAATTTTAGTTTTTATTCTTACTACAATTTTTAAATGCAACTACTCCGCCACATAAAGAAAGTTTTTGGTAAAGCTTGTAAGAAATAATATCATTTTCTCTTATTTTCTTTGTAAAAGTGCTTTCTATAATGCTTGTAAACTCTACAACTTACTTAATGATAGTTTCAAAAAGCTAAAACCGACAAATTTTAAATTTAAACTAAAAAGTAGGTACCTTGTTGAAAATCCAATGTATTCTTTTAATGAATTTTATCAATTAGATTTGAGTACATTTAAATTAATAATTTTTGTTAATGCAAAAATACTGTTCAATAACTGTATAATTGTCAAAAAATGTTGTAAGTGTTTTCCTCAATTTCGAACACACATGTTGTGTTGTACGTAATGTTTTTTAAGGAAATAAATATTATTATTATTATTAAACATATATAAAAAATTATAAATTGTATTTTTAAAAAAATATATAGAAAATTTTTTGGGACGTCATTAAAGAAAGCATAATAAGAATGTATCATGTAGTTGACTATTTTAACTTCCTGCACAAGCCGTTGTTACGGAGCGTTCACTAGTTCAGTGATTGCTATGGTTTTATGGCCATTTTTTGGTTCTAACGTCACACATTAGATATAAATTATTTTTGGACTTATCAAGAATAATTATCTCAAAATAAAAAAGACGTGTTCCAAGTTTGTATCGCTTCTCCAAAAATATTTTAAAACTTAGGTAATACTCGATTCTAATTCTTTCTCGGGAAGTGAAAAAAACAGAGTTGGCTAATGGAAGTCAATATTAAAAGAATGATCAGTGATTAGTCCGGTAAATGAGTTTTTTTCATAAAATGCATAAATAAAAATAACAAGGTTGTTTTGTTTCAATCATACAGCAATAACAATTTTTATAACATTAAGCTGGTAAAATGACAGAATGTGTTGTCATCGGCGAGTCTATGTGCCAAGTTTCAGCTCGATTGAATGTCGTGAATTGAGTTATTTATCCCTCCAAGGGCCATGCCAATCAGCCACAGAAGCTACAAAACAAGCGAAGTTAATAAAGGATTTAAAAATAGTTATTTACATTATGCGGTAGTGTCAATTTTAGAACGCGAGATTCTATATTAAAGTACGACGCGCAGCGGAGTGCATAAAACCGAGCGTTTTACAAATACCTAAGACCTAATGTTGGTTTCATCGTAATTTCTGGACTTGCAAGAGGGATCGATACTGCAGCAAACAAGGTACACATTATGTGTTATTTTTTGGCCGACATACCTATTTATTAAAAATATCGTATTTTCTATGAGGCTAAGTGAGATGCATTTGATATTTGCACTAAAATTTCCTTTTATTAAGTAACCTTGAAGTTGAAACAACTGCTCTAAGATGTCGCCAGTAAATGTCACATTTAAAATTAATTTGTTTTATTTATTTCAGACTCTATTGAACAATAAATTGTGTAGAGTAGCGTTTTTGTAGGCTCTCTTTTTTATTTTAAACTTACCTTTTTATTTAATGATATAAAATTCGAAGTATATTAACGAATCATATGCGGAAACAGTTATGACATAATGTAAAATCGTAACTACCATAGACGTCAATGATGTGTGATTGTTATGTTTACAGTTCAGGAGGCCAAATAGGTAATTTTACTTACCATAACTGGTACCAAATAAAATAGTAAAATAATGCTGATAACATTATACATGCAGTGCATTATTATTTTTGATATTATTTCAAAATGGTTACAGAAATATTTGAAAAATTGGGCACCTAATTGGAAAATATTAAGATCATCTTAATAAATGCTGTTAACAGTTTTAAAAAGTCACAATATGCATCTTTATGTGGATGCTGTGTTGCCTAATTTATGTCAGTATGTCCCGATGGGTTGCCTGGCAACGGAGCTCACCACCGCCGCCGCTCTGTATGTTAGTAGTGTTTTTACAAACAAGTTTATTGGCCTTTGGAAACGTGGTTATTAAAACGCGCTCCGCAGCGAACGAGAGACGATGAAAACATGAAAAAGCATCCGGCCCAATAACTGAACTCGGTTTGATTTTTAGATTGACACATAAAGCAATCTGATTGCATGCAAACTTGCCTCTTTGTTCCTAAAAATGTTGTTTGTATTTTTAAAATTAAGTGGATTTGCTGTCGCTAATGATGAAGATCAAAAATAAAAGGAATTCTGTACCGTCAAACACAATTCAATTTGTTTTCGTAGTACGAGTATAGTCTTTATAAATTATTCTCCATGTTCGTGCATTCCAATCTCCCAGAAATGCTTTTATGGAGAACAATGTTTTTCATTTGTTGGTTGGGGAAGTAACTAATAAATCTTAAATATTTTAAATTGGGAAATGGCGTATACGTATTCCTTTTGTTAGTATAGTAACTCAGGGCACAGGCTACAGAAAAGTTCGTTTGAAATATATTAACCCATTAAGTACCAGATTTTCAAATTTTAAAATTTTTGGAATAACATTGTCCTTTTGATATAAAAAGTAAAGTTACAAATTTATTTTAATGAATAATTAAATTTTCAGCTATTTACAGCAATATTTAATTAACGTCCCATTTGGAGATCGTGGTACTTGGTACGTGGTAAAATATAGACAGATTAGAATTAAAAATATATGTATTTTTCTTTTATTAAACTAAAATAAATTTAAAATTATTCATTAATTTGTTTCATATATTCTGCATGTATGTATATAGATATAGATGAGATTTGTAAATATGTACGTGTAATACTTCTTGTAAATTTAAGAATTGCAAGACAGTAAAGTGCATATCCGTAATAAAAATTAAATTTTTAATGGACTAAATAAAAAAATACTGTAAAATTTTTTGAAATTATGCAAGCATAGAGAAAACTTTTATCTATTTATTGATAGATTCGTTTTCATAAAAATCTGTCATATAGAGTTGATTTTAATAAGAATAGTAACAAGCAATTTTCGGTGTTTAGAGTACTAGCAGTGACCCACCTTAACCATGTATGTAGTTACCAGTCGTCATCAAAGATCAGATAGGTACAAGATACTCAGTAGCACAGTGGTAGAGTGTTTGTATGGCTCTGATTACAGAGTTCGTGGATTCGAATCCTACTCGGGTGTGAAATTTTCACGGCTTGATATCCGTCACCATTCCAAGTTGGGATACTATTAATTAGGCAATCACAAATCTATGGGGCACCGGCTAGTGATTGTTAAAAGTCTTTTGCGAAAGGATTAGATGGAAAACAGCCTTGGCTGACTGAATATCATCCATTAACAGGAATCAATTAAAGTAAATAAGTAAATATAGATTATTATTTCCTATTGTTCCATTTTAAAATAATTAAAGGTTTTTTCTTTAGTGAGTCATTTCATCTGCAGGATATAGTCTCCACAAAACAGTAAATAAAAAGACGAGAAAACAAGACGATGTCGGCATGCAAAATAACATAAAGTTTCAAGGATAATGAATTTCATCCCATCGGATCCGAATAGCATTGGCGTGGCGAACAGTGGGCAAGGCTTCAAGGAGTACCTTCCACTCAGCCCTCGGCGGGGCTCAAGGGGTACAGGACACAGACACACCACGCAAAGGCTCTTTGCTGTGAACGGACGCGCTTACTGCTGAATCTAATACAGCCAGATCCCCAGCCGAGGACCAAAGGGAATCAGTCTTTTATATTATTCTTCTCTCTTTCTCGGTGCTCGATCAGACAGACAAATACTCAACGGAAAGAAGAGAAGCAATACGAAGATGTGCACACTCGTCCCATGCGAACTCGGCCTGGTACCCGTAATTGGGTCACAGCCATATTTTAACCCTTATACGGACTAGCTATTTTACTAACACAGACGTACCGGAGAGTCCAACAGACTCATATTATTTATTGTATTGTTTTAATGCGGTTATTTAACTTTTTAATGAAATTTAGGTTATAGATACAAATAGTGATGGGTCGTTCATGAACGAGTCGTTCAAAATGAACGACTCATTTTAGTGTGCCGTGAACGAACGACTCTTTAGTTCGTTCAGTACGGCACACCAGTTCACACTAGCACCGTGCTAGCTCCGCTCACCGCTCCGCTCGCTGAACGCAGAAAGACGAACGAGTGCGAGTGGAATGAACGAAACGAACGAAACATACAGACAGCGCACGGTACATAACATATTTCAGAGCACTATTGGCTTGACTGAGTGCAGTGTATTCTGAGAAGAATGCATGCGTTTCTGTTGTACGGCCAACAATGAAAATAATCAACAATATGGGAAGTGGGAACAATGTAGGACTGGACAACAACAACAAACGTTTTGTTAAATTTGTTGAACATTCTTCAAAATGTTGCCAGACAGTACTCCTTTTGCTAAATTTTTATTTTGTTTATATACATATACATATACAACAACTATAAGCAACACAACTAACAACTAAAATGCTCAGGTTCAGGTTCATACAGTTTGGCACATGTGCACATGCCACATCGCATATGCACACACGGCGAGCGCACACCGCACAGTGCTGTGAGCTATGAGCATGTGCAGAGCAGCTCAGCTGAGCAGCACACTAGCACGGTGTCATTTGAAACGCACAGTGCTCTTTTACAGAGTCGTTCGAATGAACGACTCAGTGTGAACGACTCACTTTACTGAGCGGAGCGAAATGAACTGACTCACTAAAAATGAACGAAAGACCCATCACTAGATACAAATAATAATTGTTATATGTATTAAACATACATTTTTATATATAATACATTATTTTACTTAAAAAGTTGAATCAATTTTCTGTAATACAAGTTACATCCATCAAATGCATGTAAATGGCCAGCTTTGAAGGATGGATTTTGAACATGGTTCCTAATTGAAAAATAAATTTTAAAGAAAAATTAGACAAGTATACCTACAGTCTTAAATATCAACGATAAAAACACAATATGAGTCCGATAGACTCACTGGTACGTCTGCGTTAGAAATTTTGAAATTGTTTATTTATACAAAATAAAAAAAAAAATGTTTATTCATCATCAAATACAACGTAACACATAAGTAAGAGAATTCTAAAAGCGGTATCAAATATATGTTACCGGATTATGAGTATAAAACCTTAATATATTCTCACTTTGTCCGGATTAGGGTTAAAATAATAAATTATTTATTTGGGTATATATTTTTAAAATTTGTTTCCTGAAGAAAAGCTCAGTCCTTGCGAAACGTATACATTTAAATAATAAAATATACAGAACTTACAAACTAATCTTACTGCAATGCAATTAATAAAGGAGAAATAATGAGGCCTGCATCGGGTCGGTAAAAGTAAAATAAATAGTTATTTGTTCAACTAGAGAGGAAAGCGCTTCTTTTTCCCACTCGAGTTCGAAGTTTGTGTCACGAGCGAAGCGAGTGAGGCAATCGAGCAAGAGTGGAAAAAGAGCTTTCCTCTCGTGTTAAACACAACATTTTTTTCACGACATATTTTAAAACATTGTAAATGCAGAAGAAACACATAACTAGAAGTTAGGTTATAACTGCCATCTGTCAGAATGACGTTTGAAAACAACGAAATGCAGCCAATATGCCAAATTAAATTTAAGTTGTAACATCGTGAAATAGTATAGAAAAAGAAAGTATAAAACATAATAATTGTAAAATAATAGTTTACTATATCAATATAAAATCAGAATTTTCAATAAAATATATAATAAATTTACTTACAATTTTTAAAATATTTCATCGTAAAATAACACTGGTTGTAACACTGCTTACTTTCCTCTCTAGTGAGGGAAAACCTATTTTCCTCAGTATTTCGCGAGAAGAAAATTGTGTTTTTCCACATGTAGTGAAAAAAATTAACTGTTGAATTAAATTGATTTTCAACATTTTAACATTCTGATTTGCAATTTTTTACAGTATGCCTAGAATTTTTAATACAAATTTATTATTTATCGAGTACCTAAGTGTGTATAATGTTCATTATTCTCCCAAGAATCTAGCACCTTTAAAAGAATTCTTAACCTGGACCGAGTTTGCTTAGGACAAGTTTGCACATCACCATTCACTGGACTGACCACCGGATTTGAGATACCACGACTTCAAATAAAACTAAATGGCCAAGGTATAGAGTAATTGAAATTTGGTTATTTCAATTTGAAATTGAAACAGTTCCCAGCATACGGGCTTATGCTTACGAATGATATCTGAGAAATCATAAAAAGTTCTGCAACTTGCACGAGTTCAAGAGCTAAAGTTATGCGCGCATTGAAAATATTATATTTTGTTTTGCATTATGTAAAGCAATGCGAATAAAAACTTAAGAGAAAAACGAGCAAAAATCGTGGAACATCTAAAGCATGACGAAGAGAAAAATTAATAAAAATATGAAAACTTAATGGTTTACAAAGCGTATAAAAACTTCTGTTTATGTTTTTAATTTCAACCGGTTTATGTTATATTTTCATGAAATGTTAACAAAAAGTTTCTACTGCTCAAAACTTTTATAAGTCTGTATTTATTACCATTCCAATCATCTTCTTATTCTTTATGTTTATTTTTTAAGCAGCAATTAATTATCCAATTAGTATTAAAACCTGTTTAATATTACTTCCTGTTTGTTATAGATTCCCAAAAAAAGGTATTTATTTGATTATTAAACTAGAAGACTTCATTTGTTAGTATACCATGCCATTAACGTTATATTTTTATCATAAATTCAAAACATTAAGAGTTGTTAAAAAAACTGTCTGTCTGACTAAATGACTTTCAACGTTTTCGTATTTTTTGTCTAAATAGTGCGGAGGATTTGCATTAATACCAATAATGAACCGTCGATTGGTTTTTTGAAGCCAGATTAGTATTTAAATATTCCGCAATGTTCTAGCACAGCATATTCGTACATTATTTGAAGAGACGTGACAGAAAAATAAAATATCGGAAGATAAAATAAGCTAAATTAAACAATTTTGCTACATTTGGGCTTATATAGGTATGTCTGCTAGATCTGTAACTTCAAGCGTTTCTAAGTTACAAGCTATGGCGTGTAAAGTGGCCGACGTTTCGACTAATTCACTAAATACCTGTCAATAAGATCAAATAATGTACGAATATGCTTTCCTGGAACATTGCTGAATATTTTAATACTAACCCGGCTTCAAATAACCAATCTACGGCTCATTATTGTTATTACTGCAAGTTCTGTGATTTTGAGGTTAAAAAAATGAACCCGTAAAAACAAAGTTTTTGACTATAAATCCTTTATTTATGAGACTCGATTGATATTTATTTATATTTTTGTTTTCATTGTAACTCTTTCTTAGATAGTGTGTTTCAAGAAAGAGTTAAAAAGAGTAGGGTATGGCGGGAGGTCTTGTGCTGGCCAAATCAGATTTTTTCTTGTGCTAAAGTAAATGTTTGGTCACAACGAGCCTATGTACCAAATTTCAGAGTTAAAAAGCGTAGAGTATGGCGGGAGGTCTTGTGGTGGCCACATCAGATTTTTCTTGTGCCAAAGTAAATGTTTTTACCTCTCGCCTAGAGAGGTATAGGGATCGTGAAAAAATTCGATGTCGAGATTTTTGTCAATTAGCACGTTTTAGCACCTTTAGAACCTATTTTGACTATTTTCACGATGATGTCTGTGTGTGTGTGTGTGTGTGTGTGTGTGTGTGTATGAAAGTCTGTATGTACGCCTACTATAGCCTTTCGTCCCGGTTCATTATCTCAAATTCTACTGAACATAAAATTCTAATATTTTGCATTATACAATTATATATGATAATGAAGAGCTGAAAAGATTTTGGTAAAAATCCACCAACCGGAAATGGTACTTTTCTTGTAGCTCTATAACATTTTTTGCAAAAATTGTATAAAATAATGCGATTGTTACAATTTGACATACCACACATGAAAGAAGAAATTACATTGTACAATATTTAATCTTACTTGTTTCTATATCTTTAACCAATAAAGAAATATAATTTTTTTAAATATATAATTTTACCTACCACGATTTGTGAATCCCGAAATAGAAATAAAATTTAAAACAAAAATAAAATTGTCAATGTGACAGATAAACAGATGTCTGTGGCAAGGAGGTTTCTCTGTGGTGTAGAATTTTGAAATGTTGGATATAATATAGATATTAAATGGACATAGTATTATGTAAATATGGTATTTATAAAATAAAATTATATATTAAACTAAGAGCTGATTAGATTTGTGAAATATATAATTTATTACCTAATTAAAGCTTAATATTTGGTTAAATACGAGGTTAAATAATAATACTTCAATGTCAAGGCGAGAGGTATTGTAACGGCCACGTCAGATTTTTTCACAAACAATCTATGTACCAAATTTCAGATTGATTGGATATGGGGAAATGGGTTTGGGGTATGGCGGGAGGTCTTGTGCTGGCCACATCAGATTTTTTCTTGTGCCAAAGTGCATTGTTAGGTGACAAAAGTCTATTTGCAAAATTTCAGCTTGATAGGATCACGGAAAGTGGGTCATTTTTGACTTTTGTTTTTTTGCCGTACGTACGTACCTACGTACGCACGACGATGAAGTTAATATAAAGGATTTAAAAAAACGCCCTCTGCATCGGCCGCAATTTTGGTAACACATTTTATTTTGAAGAGAACCTTCTATAGAACGTATATACCAACTCTCATTCTTTGATCACAAAATGCAAGGTGGCATCTCCTAACCTGTGCACTAAAACATTATTTCTCTAACAAAATAATTCGTCATTTGTCCTCGCAATTGTTTCGTAAGTTACGGGTAACATACATAGGTATTACTGATTACAAATACAAGATATCCGTGTGTAATGAGAACAAAAGTGCGCGCAAATACACAACAGTATTCCATGTTCCGGTTTGTTGAATGAATCATGTTTCAGTAGTAATATGATCTACTGTGTGTGTCAGCTCCAACCTTTAGCTAACATGATCTGTTGTTTTCACGAAACCGTTATATTCTAGTAGGGAAAATGAATCCTTTTGCCGTGTAAAAATACCAAAATTACACAAACATACATAAATGTCTTTACATCATATTTATTACGTATTTTATCTAACTGTGCGGTAAACTTACGGATACTTATGGTTGTGAGTAGACAACACATCACAGGGGAGATTTTTATGCAGTTAAATAGACTGGATTTGAAACTTAAGATTATAAGAAACAAAATTTAATGTAGCATAACTTCAGATATGGACAGAGTTAAGTTTATAAAAAACTTAATAATACTGACAAAATAAAAATAAATCTAAAGTAAATTATGTACTTATTCAATATAATAATTACTAAAATTTATGTAAATATTGCAAATAAAAGTGTGCACATCGTTCGACGCATCTGGGAATACTAAATACTCGATTGCCCTCTGGTTAATTCAGATCAACTTTTTTGCATATTGCATATTGGTTATTTTGTATGAAACATTAAAGAACAGGTTTTCAAGAAAATTTCTTATTTTTTTACAGGACACGAAACTTATAAGTAGCATTTATTTAATAATTTTGTAGTAAATCGTATTAATATATTTACGAGTATATGGATTTTACATTATTATATACTGATAGTCGATATTATTTTCCGTTGATCAATTTAATGTTTAATGTAGTTTCATATAAATATTGTCTTCAAGTGCTCGATTAAAAGTTTTGTTGCTAATATGTTTATGCTTTTAATATAGAACCATTATTTATTTTTAAATTGATTTGATATGAGCACACTTAGTCTTAAAACATAAAATTTCAATAATAGCCATAATTTAACATTAAGTATCTTTTTCTGATTTATTAAGTATAACATGCATTTAGCTTTGGTCCGTTAATTTTAAAAGGTTTCTTTTTTAGTTACAGGTGAATTATTCTGCTCAATTTACGCAAAAATCAACATTATAAAGGGAGAGACCATTGTCAATCTCATCGACAATTTAAATTGTGCATGAGCAATATTATAGAACTACAGTCGAACAGATGATGTAAATTAATATTTTATATATTACTCCCATTTTTACATTTTGAGTTACTTATGCTTTCTTATTTTAATAACTATTATTAAAGGCCAAATACAATTATGAAAAACAATAATCATTTAAACAGTTTTCTTCTATTACTCAAAATGATGATTTTTGAAATACGAAGTATTATTTCTAAATCATGGACTCTTAAGTTTTATAATATTGTAAATATATGTTTTTATACCGGGTGTATATTGAAAAGTGAAACATAGGCGTTTAACATGGTAAATCAGTTTTTCCGTTCGCATTGCTTCCCTAATTATTTTAGACAAAAATGTTTCAAATAAATGTTGTTGAGCATAAAATTCTACATCAATGTCAGAATAACAGATTGTCAAAATCATTTATACGTAGATACTAATAATTTGACGTTTAAAACGTTACGCATTTGTTCATCTCCTGTTTTTAATTCCATGGCTGTTACTATTAATTCGCTATTCCGTGTATTTTCAAATTTGATTTCTGCAGTTATAAAACAACCAAAATAAATTTTGTTTACTGATCCGGTTGTAGAATTTTATGCTCAACAACATTTATTTGAAACATTTTTGTCTAAAATAATTAGGGAAGCAATGCGAACGGAAAAACTGATTTACCATGTTAAACGCCTATGTTTCACTTTTCAATATACACCCGGTATACTGTCACATGCAGTTATTATTAATTGTAGTATAATAAGTGCCTACTTGGCAACACTTACAAAAATAACCGCGAGAAAAACGATTTTAATGAATATGTTTTCCGCACATTGTCAATAAGTCATGAACCGTTAGCATTGTCTCATTTTCACTGGCAGTTAACAATGCCTACTGTTTCTATCTATATTATAATACAGGTTTTTTCATTCGCTGTCTCCAGTCGCCCAGCAGGATTGTGATCCTGCCATTGATCGCTAGGGAAGTTAACACGATAGAAAAAAGTATAATCTGAAACCCAACGCACATATATCATACAAATTCTTTTTTATTGTGGGAGTCACAATAAAAAAGAACCATGTAATTTATTGCCGGGTGTGTTCACATCTATTTGATAATTTTTTTGGTAAGGCGACTGAAACTTAAATAAAATGCGATATTCTCAATGGAGTTCGCCACTCTCATACAGTGTGTAGAGTTTTCAACACAAGAATGTTTCAGAAATGACTGTGGTATCAATTCCTAGCGAAAATTATAGATATGTGGCTAATTTCACATTTTTGTCTAATCCTATAAGAAAAAGAAACCCAAGTAGAGATTAAAATCATTGTATTCAATAAAAAAATATTAAAATTATTGGATTCAATAAAAAATGTCAAATGACAGCAATATTTTTATTTTATAAATGAGGTTATTATAGGCCACAAAATAAAATTTTGCGGTCTAGGTCTTTGTAGTAAAATTTTGCGGCCTAGACCTACAAAATTCTATTTTTAGTATATGCTCTCTAAAATCGTTACTAAATATTTTAGGTGATCCAGTCCTTTAAAATAACGTAACCTAAGCAAGGCAATGAGCTGTTATTTACATTTTACAGGATGATTTTCACTGATTTTCATTGTTTCATAGCCTACGTTTTTCGAAATTTTAAACAATTTTGGAGATCATATACAAAAAAATTTGTATGTAACCCGTACACAAAGTGAGTTTTAGAGGACTCACCTAATTCATTGACTCGGCTTGCGCCTCATCCGTAAATAGATTCGTACTCTAAAACTCTATTTTGCGTACTTGTTACATAAATAACAATTTGCTGCCTGTAAAAAGTACGAAAAATGTCACATTATGGCACAGTATGCTATAACAGTAACGTCAAAATTACATACGTCACATTAGTGAATTTACCATTGAGAAAATCGACGGATTATTATATAAAACTAACCATCTTCACGAATACATCAACTGTAATTCATCAATATTTTGGTAATCATTTGCGAAACAAATAAAATACTAAGTACAACATAAAATCTTACTCTTCATAATGATAACCAAATATGTAAATTGCCGCCAACCTACAACCAATGCAAAGACTTAATGCAACTGAACCGGTTACCGGTTCACCGGTTGAATGTTTCTTACTAATCCCAGCAATATTATGGTAAGTGATCTCGAGCTGTGTTATTATGAGTCACACACAATCTTCGTTTTGCCGCGAACTTAACTAAATCATCCGGTGCGTACCGTTAGTGACCGCAGAAGTCAGACTCAAGTATCGACTCGAGACTGTTGTAAGATACGCGGAGATACAGCAAGACGGGGAAATAAACACCAGGAAATCGAGCCGGAAGAACACCTTAGAGTAAATGTCACAAATATTCATAGTTTTTCTTATTAGATTTATTGAGGATGTTTTTATTTGGTTACGTCCCTATTGCAATAAGTTATTCTATAAAAACTGTATATACCAATAGCCAATAGGTACGTATTTTATATTTACCTGTTTTAAATATAGGTACTGTCAATATAATTTTAGTTGTTCTGCTATTGCATCATTGCATGTATATATTTTATTATTTTTTATACTTTTATATAAGCTGTCTAAAATGAAATCAAATATTGCAATAATAATTAAAAGTAGTTATAATAATTTATTATTTTCGTAGGCAAGTAATTCCAACAACAAACAACGTCTACTACCTACATTTAACGAATAAAACCCATTCCACGAAGTATAGGTAGGAAATAATTTGTATATCCACCTTCTGTGTAAATGACACTTTACAGGTTTTATGGTAACTAAGTAATTGAGATAATATAACATGGTTAAACCTGTAATACACTGCATGGCTCATAGAAGTGACATTCCACGTCTAATTGTCCTACCACCAATAACCATTGATTACAAAATGTATCTTTTTTAAAAATTATAAAGGTAATTTATCAAAAATAAATGCTGTGAAGGTGGAAATAAAATTTTGTACGCTGCTCGCTTGCAAATAATCTTTACTTTACTCACTGGAATTGTCTACATCTACGTGTCCACAATACGTAGACTATAAATATATAAGTAAACAATGTACACTGTCGATAACGTAGATAATACCTATACATCAATGTAAGGTTGTTTTTGTTCGACTATAGTTGAAACTGAAGCGAAAACTGAATATTTTTGCATGTCTACATTGTTTACATTATCGACATAGCTTACCTTTATAAATATGTCTACGTATACGTCACTGTCTACACGAAAACAATTGCATTGTCTACCTGGCATAGT
Organism: Agonum fuliginosum; assembly: GCA_947534325.1. Taxonomy (NCBI): domain Eukaryota; kingdom Metazoa; phylum Arthropoda; class Insecta; order Coleoptera; family Carabidae; genus Agonum; species Agonum fuliginosum. The sequence continues at coordinate 37,552,124 of OX384031.1, read as the reverse complement.
CTACACGCCCCTCCCTTTACGTAAATAACTATTATTTGCGCAAATATAAATAACTTTTTTAATATGCTTGAAACTAATCTTCTTAAATGTAGAAAGTCTAAATTAATTTATAATCTTCTAGAATGTTTCTTTAGGTACTTATAGTAGTTTGTACATATTCCTAGTCTTAAATATACACGATACGTGCTCCAGAGATTTTTTTCATTGACATCTACGTCCACACATTTTAATCCCATAAACAAATTTTACAATTTCCTACCTTTTAAAATTCATGGTATCATGGTACAGCATTTACGTTGTTGATCTGCCAGTTGTACACGTACAGCACAAATAATATTGTTCAGCAGTGTTTTCAGTCATATGAAACACAAATTTCACATAAACCACACAGTATAATATTATCACAACATATAGTATTTATTTAAATCACCAAAAAAACTGCACATTTCATATTATTTTTACTAACAAAGTTCAAAGCGATGCACTAGCATCAGTTTCCAATAACCAACTGCTTGATTCGATCCAATTTGCAACATGATACAAGTTCATTCCAAGTAAATCTAATTTTGTGAAGCATTTTATATTATGAATTTTGTATGTACACTTGAGGAAAATGAAACCCCAACACATCATTCTTTAAGAAATAAAAATATAGAGTACCTACTACATTATCATTATACTACTAAATAAATTTTATTTAATGGTTGCTACCTATAGGTATGACTGGGTAAATGATTGAAACTGAATTTTTTATTTATATTTATATTTTGTTCATACCAAATAATACATTTTGTATTTGAATTTATTATGTACAATTGAGGAAATTGATATCCGAACAGTTAATTTCAAAAATAAATAAAAATATATGTTATACTTTTCTTAATGGTGGCTAGTTACCTTATAGGTCGTATTTCAGTATTAGTTCATAATTTTATAACAATTGCTAAAAGATTAATGAAATATTAATTAGGATACTATACTATACTTATAGTAATTAAAATAAAAGTTAAATATTTAAATATTAATTTAACAGTTAGTAAAAGTAATAAAGTATATCTTGAAGTAGTTCCTAATGATTAAGGGATCAAGATAAGTATAACAATTTTTATTTTTAAGTTTAGTTTATTTTAAATTTATTTAAGAATTGTTTATTCGAAAAGATTATAAGTACTCGTACCTACTGGAAATTATAGGAATTTTTATTTCTTTAATTTATCAATAAATAAAAATTATGGAATATTTGACAAATACAAATATATCTTTAATAAACTAACTATAGAATATCAAAATTTAATAACAATTAAATTATATAAAAATTACATATTTCTTTGTTTTGGCAGTGGTGCTTAGTGTATCAAACAATAATAGGTATATATTTTGAGACAATGTATAAAATAGTTTTCTTGTCGGTTTTAGTGTAATTTGATACAAAGCGCATTGGCCACAGGCAGTAGAGTGTGACTCAGGAGTTGACGTTACAATAAGGCTCATTTTTCCTTGATTCTAATTGCCCATCATAATCACCCACTCTACTCTGGGGCATTCAGACGCGGTTGCGATTAACGACCAAACATCATCGTATAATATATCACTATTTACATCAAAGAAGGCATGCTATAACGGATTTATTACTTTCGCTTCATCTTTGTTTCATGCGAATCGTCCGTCGTTTGCACCAGGTCTTTGTGTTTCTGCAAACACCATTGAAGAATCTCACTGTTTAATTGAGCGCACCCTCTCAAAGGGAAAGATACGTGAGTTTGACTTGGGATCTTTGTTTCAGATGTCATTACTGCACTTATTATTGTGTATACAACCTTTTCTTTTGTAGTCAAGCTGGTGTATTTTCTAATTAATGCTGATATTCTGTATCATTCGATATCTAGTTAAATGTTCTTGAATTTTGTATCTGCGATTCTTATGATCAAAGAGGCAATGTAAAAGGATATAATGAATATCGTATTGCGAGAAGCATCGAATAGACGTTTTGTTCATTTGTAAACATTACTGCTCAAAGGTTTTAAGTTCTAGATTCTTTTTATTTGCTGTTTTTCTTCTTTGTAAATTTAAACTACAATAAAGAAAGAAAGATTTTATTATTTATTGTATTATGAACACTGAAAAAATGTAAATAATAGATATTAAAATTACCAATGCATTCTTCATTTTTTCTGGTTTACGAGTTCATACCATAGTGAGATTCTTATAAATTTACATTCTTTATTAATAATTTATCAACAAAGTCTTGAACAACTATTAGTCATTCGCATCAAATTATTTGACAATATTAAAACTACAATGGGCTGTATGATGGCCGATAGGTCTGCTGTCCTTTTTGTATAGTACTATAATATGTATAATTCCCTTATACAACGAAAACTTACGGCGCAACCTATCTTTTCTATAAATCTTGGTATAGTTGCATATGGGAAAAAACTGTCGTGAGCAGATGCTCATGCCGTATAGGCGAATCCGTCTCTGTTCGCGACTGTCAACTGTCAAGCATCCTGCATTTACTTTCCTGTCAACATCGCCTTGTTGTATTCGTCGGTGTCTCAGCCATTGTTGTGGTCGGGACCGCGACTCGCGATGTGATTCCACGGCCGAGCTTTAAAATTTAATCAAAACGATGGGACTTGTAATCTATATAAGAGAATTTCGCGTCGACGCCATTTACAAGTCGACGTATGTCGTGCGTGACATATCAGCAGCCGACGCTGACGCTGGGGAGCAACACGCGAGCGGAGGTCTCTCGGATTCCCAGCAGAACAAATGACAAATGAGACCGTCGTCATGGTAACGATGCAATGACGATGAAACCACCTAGTCGTTTGTCCTAGCAGCTCTCTTAGGGTAGAGTAGAGACCTGCTGCAACAAGGTTTGGAACAGGGGACTACGTCCAATTATTAGTTTAATGGGTTGTTTATGTTTAGAGAACGAAGAAAGATTTTTCGAATTTCTAATTAACTGTACTTCGAATGCCATTATTGTCCCAAGGTACAATTAAGCAATAGTTATTTGTGTATCAAGGCTGTAAAAGTGATACTTTTTGGCCGGATCTGAAGTTTGCAGCCGAGGCGTAGGCCGAGGCCAGCAATTCAGGTGAGGCTAAAAACACTTTTAAGCCGAGGTGCAAACAACATTTTTTAGGTGGATATCAAAAAATATATAATTTTATGTCAAAAAAAGTTTCTTAGTATCATAAATAATTTTATTTATATAATTTAGGCTAACTAAGTTGTAGGTATTAGGTACTTCTAAATATATTTAGGTACCAATTAAAATTAAATAAATTTGTTATTCAGCGGCCGTAAAGTAAATGCGGCAGTGAAGTACAAGCGGTCGTGAAGTAAATGCGGCCGTAAAGTAGTCATTTTGACAGATGTCAAAAAATGTGACACTTTACGGCTGTCAAAGGATACGTAAAACAACTATTTATGCAATAGCCACCTAAAAAATATTTTTATTAAATATAACGCAGTATTTGTTTCATTAAATTTTAAATATCAATGCAAGAAGTTTTCAAAGAAGTAAAAATGTATATTCTAACTGGACTATCAGACAATGAAAGGTACCAAATAGGTACTTAGTAATACAAAATGCAATATACGATCAAAAAATACATTTCTCTCTGAAAAAAAACATTCATCTTCAGTGACTGAACAATAAATGCATGAGGCTTGAAACAATATGATGTATCACTTTATTTTCAACAGTGTTGTCAAATTCTACTTGAAATTAGTATATATAATGCTAGATGCGGCTGCAATTGATTTTGTCCCAAGGTACATGCGTCCTGAGGTACAACACTCTCCCCTATCTTATTTCCGTTAAGAAAAAAGCGTTGGGTAAGATAGGGCGATGATATCCTTGAAACTGATTAGTGAGAGGTGGATTTACACCAGCAAACATTTTTATTTCTGTTTACATTACTTTTATACCTATCTTATTTTGAATTTCATAGAGTACTACATTATTCTATAGTTGACAACTTTGTTCACAAAAAATACCTTCTTTAAGTTCGCGTTTTGGAACTAATAAAATGTGTGAGTGTAAAACGGACTGCATTCACAGTGCCATCTGTTTTTTTCTTAACTGAAATTGTCTATAGGCATTACATCCCCGGAACAAACGCGATTTTCAATAAAATTATTTAATAGGTATTCGAAAAGTATGCCTCCGTCTTCTGAGTCTGAGTCTCCATTCTCCGAGCCTGTTTATAACTTCTTCTTCACGCTTTCCTCCACCAGTCATGTTTTTATCACGACCACTAATTGCACCCCTTCCACGGGCGCCACTGTAAACACGCCACGGTGCCTCGCATCTTTTCCCTGATTCTCTTGTACAGCAGCAAGGGTTGACTGTCACACGCGACGACGCGTCGCTGAAAGGGTTGCTTTCAGGATTCAAGGTGGTCTGAAGGGCAAGAGTTTACTCTGTGGCGCAAAAAATTACACTGCCTGGCGGGGGGGTGGATTTGTCCATTTAAATGAGATACAAGGGTAATCGATATTAAAGTCTCCGAAATGAAATAAAGAAAAAAGTTGTGTTGAGTGATTAATTGTCTCGTTATATAATATTAAATTGGATTAGTGTTTTAGGGTGCTTTGGGAAATTTTATTTGTTTATGTTTCTATTTGATATTATACTATAAACTCATGTTTTTATGAATTCTATATTTTAAATATAGGTTTTATTTTTGAGGTAAATAATTTATGATAACTTTACTCAAACAAAACTAACAGCAGTTTTAGATAATATAGAGTAGACAAACTTTACAACGTACAGAATTCTTAAAATAAAGAAGTACAGTACAGAATAGTTTTACCAATCTAATACAGCAGGTAGTAGTCATAGTATTCAATGATAGTAGGTATAGGTAGGTATAGTACTATTTTGGTCTTAGAGAAAGATGTACATTGTACAGATGAAAGAAAGAGAAATCTTCTCTACTCTGTATCTCAGAAACATCAGTCAGGAATATTCTCATACTGATGCTTGCATCCTTTAGTAAATAAATTGTTTTGATAGTTATACTGTGTTCAGTGTTCTGTATGTCGTTGTTGTCGTTACTTATTACTTATATTGTTATGGTGTGAAATGCAATATAGCAAGCGGTAGATACTGAGTCAAATTGAGTGTGTGTAGTACTTACACAAAAATTAGCTCCGCTCGTTCGCGCAGCTGAACCGACTCTTCACTTCAAACTACCTATAGTACTTATTATCTAACGAAGATAAAAATTTACTATACACTAAGGTTTAGTGTCGTAATAATTAGAGTTAGTGAACAATACTATATTTTTTTATTATTAATTCCTTTAAGTCCTGTTCACACATGGAATCTTTAAGGATTCTTTCATGCTCCTGAATCCTGAAAAAAAATCACTGTTTTAAAGCTATCAATGAATTAGGAATTATTATTTTCAAGACTCATTGAACATTCAATTCTCACTATGAATCTTTTTCTCAGAATTCAAAAACATGAAAAATTCTCAAAGAATACACAGTATCCATGTGTGATCTGACAGCCATCATAAATTTGTTAATAATTGTGCATTATAGTTTTGAATTTTCAGAAAACATGTTCTTCCTTATATATTTAGGGTTGCAAATTTGGTAGAATTTATTTATTTTTGTTATCTTGAAATAAATGATACTAGTATTATTTTAATTTAATTATTGCTTCATGCCTGGCTGTAACTAAATGTGCAACATTTCTGCTGAGTTCTATTGCAACATCAATTTAATAATACTAATAAATCTTACAGGCAACAAAATTAAATGGTAAGTGGAGTAAAACGTAAACTTAGAGCAGAGTGAAGACGGAATCAGTAGATCTCAGTAACTCTGTAATTATTTAATTTTCCAAGCAAACTTGGAACCTTTTTGCGAGGATGCCAATAATTAAGTGCAACTGAAGCGTTAATCGTAATTCCCGTGCAGTGTAAATACAGTTTTAAGTAGTCTGAATAACTTATTTTATTTTAATGTTTACGCATTGCACAAGATTTCCTTGTTACGTGAGAATACAAAATAAAAATGAACTTGAAAATACAATGAGCGCTTGCGTAATTACCGTGGTTTTTTTCAGAGTTTAGCCCGCATATTTTATATAAATGTTTGCCACATTAAGTTTTCATTAGAGTGCCCTGTTTTTAGGCAGTGGCTGCCTCTAAAGTGTATACACTTGTGCTTTATTTTCATACTTACACACCTTGTAATTATATTTTTATTCTGTTTTTGTTTGCGCTTTCCGTACGAAAAACAAAAATGGTAATTGTCTTCAAAATTACTACATCCCAAACTGTTTTGTTAATTTTTATAGTTTAGGCAGTACTTTCTCATAATTATTTCATAATAAAAACAAAAGACCTTGTTAAATTATAACAATTTGCGAGCAAGGAGCAAATACTCATTACATAAACGTGTTTCTAGACCCATTGTTGGAACCAGCCCATTCATTTTCAAGAATTACTTTTTTGTGAAATTTATTACCGTTGAAACCAGAAATTCGATAAAAGTTAAAGAAGGTAAACTTGTTAGTGTTTGTGTATAATATAATTATATATTAACATAATTTTGTTTTTCTTTAATCAGATAAGACAGGTTGATGTATAAAACGTAAATAAATCAAGGACATCAATTAAAAAATAAATTATTTGTAAGCTTTGAAGAAATTAAAAACTCAACTGACAAAAATATCCTAAAAATTCAAATTTTCGACAAGATTATTATATTATGGTTGGATAATGTAGCATTGTACGAGTATAAGGACAATTTCTACTGATACATCAAAATTTTAGAGTTAAATGAGCACTTTTTTAAATAAATCTTGCAGAACTTCACTTCCTTCAAAAGTACCTAAGCTCCAACAAAGCTTTAAGGTCGCGCTCCTGTATATATGGTTGCGTACCAACAGTAATTAATTTTATTCATGGTGCATTTAAAATTGGTAGACTTTAGCAGTCCAAACATTGCATATATGTGATTCTTAATTGTATACCTAGGCTAATGAACCATTCTTGTTTAAAAGAAGTGCTTATTTTTCAGAAAAATACATTTTATTTCCAAAACTATCACATCTACATCTTTATAACATACTTACTTGACTAGAGAATTATATATGTTATCATAAGAAAAAAACAAAAAACGTAAATATTGACTGAGACTCAAATGCACCATGAATAAAAAATAAAGTGGTTTGAATAGCACGCGACCACTAAAATAGTTCAAGCATTATCACATAGATGGCTGCTCGTCGTTTAAAATTTGGCGCTATAGATTCAAAGTCCGCATTGCATTATTTATGTTATGTTATGATTTTGTTAAAAGCCCTTTCATAGTTTTTTCTTATATCTTGCGGTTATTTGTTATTGTTATTATGTTTTAGTTGTTTTCTTGTTTTTTGCGTTATTGTTATTTAATTATTGGTTTTGTTGTTTTTAATGTGTTGTTGTTATTATTATTATTATTAAACATTGTTCACTCGGGAACTGTGTCCGTGGTATTATATTATTTGTTGAAATGGGGGGAAAAAGTACGAAGCACAGTAAAAAGAAGAAAAATAATAGATCTTTCGCTCGGAAAAGGTGGAATAAACTTAATTGCGTAGGTAAATAGTAGGTAAATAGTAGTAAACGAAAGATAAATAATTGAATAAAAAATGACACTTACTTTTATTATTTATCCTACTTTTTTACATTGTTGTCAACAATCAGTTTGTATTGTATAAATCTGATATCGTCAACGTCTATTCGAAGAATTCTCAAAACTGACCAATCAGAATAAATTGAGTATTTTGGCAAATTATTTTATTGATTTTATTAGTAATTTTTGTATCAAGTGGATATTTTAAGTGTGTATATCAATAAACATAATTTAAAAAAATTATATATGTAGCCATAAGCTTTGTTATTTATTGACAATTTGTTTATGTTTATATTTCGTTATAAATAATCAAATAAGTTAATGTGAAACTATTGGTTACTATGGTAATCTTATAAGATTCAAATTCAGGTTAACGATGCTTTATATAATTATAAAAAAATTGTTAATTTATTTTAATTGTTTTTTATTTAGAAATTTAGATAATAAAAATTTGTTTCTTGTGTTGACAACTGTCAAAAATACTCGGGTATGCTGGTATGCACTTGTGCAAATACTCGCGGGTACACTGCATTTGTGCACATACCTACTCACTGATACTTGATTGTTTTGGCTCGAAATTTAAAAAATACTGTAACCTGATTGGTTAAAATTTTTCGAGGGAAATAGTCAGTTATTATACCACAAGAGCTACGTCGAACCGCAGGAGGCAAAAATATTTTCTATTATTTTTGATGATCAAGTGGTATACAATTTCATGAATAAAACAAATTTAACAATTTTATTTATTAACATAATTTTTAAATTAATTTTAAATATTATTGTTTGTTGTGTCCTGGTTACGGTGGATAAACGCATACTATGTCAATATTAAAAAATATGCACTGGAATAGTGTTGTTTATAGATAGTTTCTATGATTTTTGTGAAAAATAGTGCATTTTAATTGGTTAAAATATATAATGACGGAAATAGTCACTGATATTTGATTGTTATTAAAAAATTATTGTTACCTGATTGGTTAAAATTTATTTTTTCAAATGATTCTTAAATATGAAGTAATTAAACTCACCAATATAATAAAAAATTATTAAATTTTCAGACTTTGCTAAAAATACTTAGGTACCAAAACATTAGCAAAATTCCGGATATAAAGTAAAATCTTAATGTAAAAAATTTCATTATTGAATTAAACATATACAAGATAATTATTTATGTTTGTTAATATGTACCTACTAAACAATGATATTATTTAATTAAAAAATTTACAATTATAGAAAATAATTATGTATAGGTAACAGGATTATTGGTATATAGTTTGAGAAAATTTGGAAATAAATGGAAAAAAATGTTATTTTTGCGCAACTATCAAAATTTATTATAATCCATAATTAAATGATACAAAATATTAGTAATTGTTATTGTTGTCATGTTGTATTGTTGTGCGTTTACAGAGCCACAAACCCGAGCGCCAAGCGCTTCTATCTCGTCAAAAAATTTAGAACCTTGAGAAATGAATAGGTATAATTTCTACGACGACGTAGAAGGGTCAGGGTAAATATTTTTTTATATTGAATTCCCGACTTTTAAACTCGGGATCCCGACTTTTAAACTCAGGATCCCGACTTTTAAACTCAGGAACCTAACTTTTAAACTCGGGATCTCAGCTATTTAATCCCGAGATAAAAAGTCAGGATCCCGAGATTAAAAGTCGGGATCCCGAGTTTAAAAGTCGGAATTCCGACTTTTAATCTCGGGATTAAAAAGCTAAGATCCCGAGTTTAAAAGTCGGGATCTCGAGTTTTAAACTCGGGATCCTGAGTTTAAAAGTAGGGATCCCGAGTTTAAAAGTCGGGAATTCAATATAAAAAAATATTTACCCTGACCCTTCTACGCCGTCGTATAATTATATAATTTTTGCTTTACGTTACATTGTTGTCCCGCCCGACACTTCTTGACAAGCTTGCACAGGTTGCAAGTTCTACGAAGTGCTACCGGCACCGGTCCGTGTATTTTTCTTTCATACACTATAAAATTCATAACTCGTTATCTAGCCAACCAATTATATTGATTTCCTTAGTAAAAATAATTTTGAACCTTCCTTTATATATCTCCTGCAGTATGTACTGCAAAATTCCTTACAAAACGAGATTTAGTAGCAGACTACATTTTTCACTAAACGAAATTTACGTTGAATTTTATTACTTTCTCATTTGTTATAAACAATACGTCATTCTTGATAAATGTACTACACCTACACATAGGTACTTAATAAGTACTGCTTGTAAAAAAAAATTGAATAAAATATCTTCACTAGTTCACAAGAAATTACAATTGTAAGTCGGAAAGTTAAAAAAAATCACCAAAATTTTAATTTCTAAAAAAAGGAGATAATGCATTTTTCGGGTTGATGACAATTTAGGATTTTCGTATCTTTTTATATGTAGAAAGAGAAAAAAATCTGAATATAATATAATTTTTTCAGAAAGGGTACACCTATATTCATTTCAAGTTTCGAAATTTTTTGACGAATCGGGACTATAAATTAAATGGATAAAAATATGTCAAGATTTTTCTATAAAATAAAAATTCATGGCATACAAAGTAAAAACTATTATTAATTATTATTATAACATTACATTATTTATGTTGTTTGTTGTTCGAAATATTTTTACCTATCTTCTTACGTGTCCCAAAAAATGTTCATACGGGAATTTCTCTCGAGAATCAAGAAACGAAAACGATCCAAATGTTCTTACCGAAATGTACAGTGGCTATGAGTGGGGGAACAATGTTGCGATTGGCTACACTAATACAAGCTTATATACAGTATAATATGTACAAATTTTATACTATGCTGCCATCAGTCGGTCTAGAAACGAAATAGCACTGCAATCCCGCGACGTTAAGATAATTCTGGTTTATTGAGATAAAAGTTGTCATTATTTTGATTGTCGAGATTTGAACAGCACCCGGTTTTAACAGTATAGGTAACTTTTGAAATGTTTAATTAACTTAAATGGTGATTAAAATTTGAGTGTGAAAATTCTTTTTGTCATTTAAATAAAAGTAGTAACTTACGTATTTAATTTTATTTTGATCTATTTTACTTTCTTTTTTATGATAATGATAACCATTCAATAAGATTACAACTTCCAATAACAGAATGGTAGACATTAATTATTATTATTATAGTCGAACTAAATCACTCCATAACTCGGATCCAGTAGTATTTAAGAGGACCGTCTACAACAAAAAATCCAGCATAAAATGTAGTAACGTAGCGAGTGTTTCGTGGCCAGTATAAGAATATGGTAAAATTTTATTTCAACAAGGATTTTATAGGAAAATAATGATACAGATGTGCCTTTTTAAAATTTTGGTTAAAAATTTGTACATAATTATAAAAATTCCGAAAAATTTAAAAAGAATTTCCAATTTATGCAAACTTTACACAATTATATCTCATGATAGTAATTAAATTTTAAAATATTAAAATGGCACAGCTGTAGATCAATTCTTTCTCTATTAAATGTACGAGTATATAAAAACATTATCCTGAAGTCAATAATAATCAAAATGGCATTGCATAGCTAGGATGTGGCAAAGTACGAGTATCGGGCTGGTTTGAGGCAGCCGTAGTAGTGGGGAAAAAGTGGAATAGAAAAAAAATAAAATCGAAAATATTATAGGAATTCGGGGGAAAAAATTCTAGACGGGCCGCTTAAGCCGGTTGCTGGGGTTGAAGTCAGGACCACTAGCATGGTAGGCTGACATTATATCAGTCCTTATAGCGAGATTTCGTTGGTAGCTAAATAAATTAATAAGAGCATTAGAAGAATATTTATGAAAAGAAATAAAACCGCACACCAGTATCTGCCTTATTGCTGCAGAGCAGAAGAATGTAAATAATAATTTATGAAGTTGATAGATAGCATATCATTCCTCCTGCTATTGGAATTCCCCTTTCGTTCAGGACCCTTGTCTAAATAATATGATGTGCTAAGATCTGAGATTGTTAGTCTGGTTCTGGTCGCGAAAGGCAGACCCTTGCAAATATAATTTGGGAAAGTTAGGGTGTGAACTATTAATCACAGAGTTCATCTCCCCTAGCAAATCCGAGGGAATGTCACTAGGAAATATTAATGCAGAGAACGAAACTTTACAAGGAGATCGTATTATTTTTACTAAACAAACACCTTAACCTACCCTCATGACTTTAACATGTGTATCTACATGCAAATAAGTTTCAGTGAACAAACTTTTAGAATCTTGCAGCAGTGAGGGAATTACTGGTGAAAATAAACAGCACAGTAAATTAAATCTGTCAAGAAATAAGTTACAGCATATGTTTATGGTTTTGTTGCTTAGGTTTGCTTTTGTTTTACATTTAAGAGGATTCTGTACAACTTGCTCCAGTAGTTCTCATGAAAGAGCCAGAAGTAAAATTTGCTGTTTATATATAAATGCTTTGAAGCAATAATACTTGACTCGAATATCTGGCTCGAATTCAGTCAATTACACGTTCCAGTTTAAATGAATAATACTGCACCTTGTATTGTACCATTGCCTCCGCTGTACTCTCACTAAGAACCATGAGTAGCCGTTAGTTTACCCGGCTCATTATATTGATAACCATAATATAATAGATAAATTTAATTTTCACACTCCATCAGTAAACACAAGAAATAATACTTTATTCTACACTGCGAAAACTAATTCTAATTGTTCTAAAAATTCTGCAATTAATAGAATAATGTATTGTTATAATGACTATTATCAACATCTTGATCCCTTTAATTTATCAATTAATATATTTAAAAATTCAATGTGTAACTAATTTATAATATTGCAATCACACCTATTTGTGACGATATTTGTTATTACTTTTGTAACGTTATGTAATTCGTGGAAGCCCTTAATTGGGTAACTGTCGGCTTGGCTTCCCAAACATTAAATAAATAAATAAATAATCTCAAAAATTAGCGAAATATTTAACTGTACTTCTTGGCATCAGTTAAAAATTTCAATTGGTACAATTTTTATGAAGGATTTTGGAAATAGTAAAAAGTCGCTTTTCAAAAATATACATATCTTTCATACCTATTTTGTAATAAATGTAGCCAGCGAAATTTAAATTTAAAAATTTGTAAATTCGACGCGAGGATTTCGTATTTGTAACCATTTTTGAAATAAAAGAGTCATTATCGTTTGGAACACAAAAGTTTTAAAAATTTTCAAAATTTCAAATATTAGATGTTAAAGCAATAGCGAAGAATACAATTCCGCGATTCGCAATTCGCTTAGTTTTTGAAACCTAAATGTTGCGATTTGAAAATAGTTATTTACATTATAAGTGCGGTAGGGTCAACTTTACAATGCGAGGTTCTATATTGAAGTACGACGCGCAGCGGAGTGCTTTAATAAAACCGAGCATTGCACAAATACTAAACGCACACATTATGTATTATATTTTTTGGCCGACATAACTATTTATAAATATCGCATTTTTTATGAAATTAAGTTAAATGTATTTGATATTTGCACTAAAATTTCTTTGTGTCAAGTAGTCTTGAAACAAACTGCTCGGTGATGTCGTCAGTAAATATCACATTTAAAATTAATCTATTTTATTTATTTCAGACTCTACTGAACAATAAATTGTGTAAATTAGCGTTTTTGTAGCCTCTTTTTTATTTTAAAGTTATATTTTTATTTCATAGCATATTAAAGAAATATAATTCGGTACGTATTAACGAACTATATGCGGAAACAGTTATGTGTGAGGCCAAAATAATTTTTATATAATTGTATCATTTATTTATATTCTAGATCTAATTTTAGTACAGAATTTAAGTAAATAGAGGAATGTTACTAGGAAATTTCAAAGTAGACGTATTTTGAATGCATAGAGTTCTCTTAGTTGTATTTATATTTATACGGTGTCGTATCTCATTTTCCTCACTCTGAGTGTATTTGCTTTCCTTTTCTTTTATTTATGTTGTAAATTAACATGTTCTTGGTTGGTGTTCATTCATTGCAAATGTAGATAGATTTGAACTGGGAGGTTATTCAAATCAATAGTAAAACAGAAGGGATTCCAATCCCAATCCCAAATGATACGGCACGAATTGGTAGGATGCGGAAAGGAAAAAGAAAAGATCTTGTTAGTGGCGATATTACTGTAGTTACTATCGAAGAAACGGTTCGGTTGCGAATCCTTTTAAAGAGGAAGCCGTATTTAGGTGTGTTTTATGTCTTTTACAGCCCTCACTTTGATTGGCCGCCGACTGTCTTTATTCAACCATAAACTGTCGCTCTGCTGCCGAATTTAGACAGACACTTTTACGAGAACATGATTCAGTTTCGCCGATTATTATTTAATAGTTTTTTCTTCCGTTCTCAGAAATTTTTGTAATTTTATTACGTATAAAACGGGCTGCGGACTTTGTTTTTCTCATTTTGCTCTTAGTTCGGTATTCGAAAATACCATGAATGGTTTATTGTGCGGAAACCGATACGATAATGTTGATAGATAGTTGGGCTGAGCCTTGGGCGGTTTTCCTCGCGTGTTTCGCCATATTCTGTCATACATAAAACTTAAATTTGTTGTGATATAAATCAACTTGTGGTTTATGTAATTTATACTCTGTAAAATGCCGGTAAACATTGTTGTCTTTCAATAAACTACTCAGTATAATACACAGTAGAACTGGACGCGTAAGTTACGTCTTGTTCACGATCACAAACGGCCACGAAATCGGCCACAAATCACGTCTAATTATGCACGATATTTTTCAATTAACTCACGATTACTCACACACTCGAATTTATTTTTATAATCACGTTCTACTGTACGCACGTCGGGTTACGTTCGAATCGCATAAATATATTTAAACAAAATTCTAATAGTTATTTGTGTATTAAGAGCGTAAAGTGACTCTTTGTTACTCGCGCACGGTAATTGCAGCGCGACCCGAAGGCGAGAGCTGCAATATAATAACTTATCTGTAGCAGAAGTTTTGGCAAAATTATTGAACTTTTTTTTATAAAAAATATTTTATTCATTAGGTACTAATAAAAATATGAATAAACGACAAAAATGCGTCATTTGTTTCTAATAATTACAGGCCTAATGTATTTTAAAGACAACTACACAAGCGATACATTTTTTGTCTAAACTTTTATTACATACGCCAGTGTTTCTCAATATTTTTGTATTGGCGCCTCTCTTTTTCATGTAAAATTTTATTTCGCTCCCTTCCGCCCCTTTTGCTTCTTGTGATTTCATGAGCAATTTGCATATTTCATTAAAAATACAAAACTAGGGGCGAAATTTGTACCTACTAAAACAAGGGAGCGATTTAAATGCTGCTAAATGGACGCTAAGCGTTTATTTTGTGATTTTACTTCAAGTTTACAAGATAACAAGATAAGGGCCTAATAAAACTATTATTTTATAATATTGCACTAAGCTTACTAAGAAATAATTTTTTTTTAAAAGTTGGTTGTTGGTAGTAGGTAGCCAGTTGCACTGTTTCCATATAAATTTTAAGTATTCCTTAAATGAACAAGTTCGAATCAAAATCAAATTGTCAAACGTAGATATAAGATTGCTGTCATTAATTCGATTCGATATTTTTCATTTAAGTGACACTTAAAATTTAAGTGGAGGAGGTGCAAATGGCAATAAATAGTGCAATATCCCAACACCGAATAATAGGTATCATCCTTTGAAACACTCCATGAAACAGGTAGAAGGAAGCCATTAGTGTTAAGATTAACATTCTTACTGCAATTTGTAATAAAGATACTCGTTCTTTACATTTATATTTATTATTTTAATACTGTTTTTGTTTTTTTTTCACACCTCCCTTACAGATAGTCCGTGCCCCATGGGAGGTTGAGAAACGCTGACATACGTTATTCACAGTATCACAGTAATATCATGAATTATATTACTACTGGCATATAAAGGAGCATCTACCATTTGCCGAGCTTATGCTAAAAATATTACTTGAATTATTTTTAGTCCCGTGCATTGACTCATCACATTCAGCTACGATCGCATAACTGCAACGCGGAAATATGTGCATTCTCTTTCGCGTCGTTTATTTTTCTATTCATTTCAGTTTGTGCTAAAGACAAATGTGAAATTTTATTGCGTATGTGGGATATATTACATTTTAAGCCGGTCTTTGATATGAAATTTTTATAACTAAAATTTTCATATTTACTTATATAAAATCTTCAAAATGAAATCTTTTAGTTTGTCGCTACAAAAACTTGCGGATAGTTTTAGAGCATCCTTACAAGAAAGTAACATGATAAAAACTTAATATTACAGGAGAGCTATAAAATTTCATTACTACTTCTATTCTTATGCAGCATTTGAAAAGATAAAAATTAGGTACAAACTTATTTTATGACAGTCATTTACATACATCAAAATTACTCCATTTTATCAAACTGCTTTGCACGAATCCCGTAACACACAGGCACTGCATTTATTTTATACTGCATCAGTTCTATAACTACACGAGTGATTTCAGTGATGTAAATGAGCAATTACGATATTAAATTCTTTATGTATATTTATCGCTATTTATCATCACGCTGTTATTGTTGTTAACTTTATTACGACCAAGCAATTGTTTCTAAGCAAATAAACAAAAAAAACAAATTATGCATAACTACATAAAAAGCACGCTATATCCTTAAATAGGGTAAGCACGAACCCATAAACACATTTATTTATTCTGCATGTCAATCACTTAAATAACGTAATACATTCCAGCACATTAGCCTTCCATTTGTTAGAATAATCTGTTGAAATTATTAATAAAATATTTAAAAATTCAACACACTATCCGGTAATGATTCTTTACGGTACCTACACATTTCGCCATGCCGGACTTTTTTTTACATTAATTACTATTTGCTTTATTCACAAATATTTCACACAAGTACCTAAATTGAAACAATAGTAATAAGAAATTTATAGTTATGGATTTAGTATACGAAATAGTATATTGTGTTTCAAGTGTCAAAATAAGCATCTTACTTGCTAGTGTGCGTGCATTTGCGGCAAGAAACATGAGCATGTACAAGCATTTAGACAAATTTTGCACACTATTATACTTTTACTAATTTACATACACTGTATGACATTTCACTTTGACACATGGACATTTATTTTTGATGAATAAGACGGCATGGCATAGCAACAGATAGAAAACATGCATGTTTAATTCATTACGATACGCTCATGTTGCGTCTTCGATTAACATTCCCACACGCCACACGCCGTTCTACTGTTTGTAAAATGTCATTTTTGGAGAGTGCAGTGAATGTCGAAAGTGCGAATTTCGGTGGTAGGTGTAGAAAAAATCATTTTACTAGTTGCCGATGACAAAAGTAAATTAACACAATACTAGGGAATACATAAATAATATATGTCAACTTAGATTGACTACGTTAGTGCCGCACTTCTACAAATTTATTGTTAATGCCGTACATTACGCATATTAGTAAAATGTTTTAATGTGCCAAACCAACATGACGTCAAGTTTGACTGACCACGTGTTTTTAATTATTCTTTTTATATATATTTATATATATATATATATATATATATATATATATATATATATATATATATATATATATATATATATATATATATATATATATATATATACCGATCGTTAGTGCTACCTAAGTGCTACAAATATATGCCCAATTTAATCATTCATTAGTGCCACAAAATTATTAATGTTTTAATATGTCACTAACTTGACGTTAAGTTGAATTGACCACGTGTTTCTACATAATAATCTTTTTATTAGAATACACAATATATCGAAATAAGTTAGTTACATTATGTACAAATAATATATAATTTGAACCAAAATATCAAAATTCAACTAATCATTATGTGTTGAAAGTTAGAACAGCGGTTCATCTTCCAAAATTGCTATGGCACCGGTACGAATGGAGGGGAAACAGAAACTTCGAGTAAACTTCCCCTCCAGCGCTGATACCCGCATGAACGTATGTGAAATAAACACATGAGAGGTTGCAATTACTCCTACGTTTCCCGAACAATATGCTATATTTCACGTGTACCTCCTCTATCGTATTTTCATAATTAACCGCGCTCCTATGTTGTTACATGAAAATTATTTCCGTTAAACAGAATATCGACTTTTAACGGGAATGTAAACGTATTTTAAACACTATTTTAGGAGGAATAAATTATGAAAAATGTATTAAAACAGTAGTTGCATGTGTGGAGAAGAATAACTTAAAATTTAAATATGGAAATTGTAAAATTAATGTTTTGAGTACGAAGTTAGTTCGAGAAATATTTGAATTTGATCAAAAAGCCTTGTGAATGATGTAGTATGGTAAATATAAAAAGTATTAGCTTTCATGTGGATTTGATTTGATTTTGAAACCAAATAACAGTTGTTCCACATAAGATAGTTTTTTTGACACTACTTCAATCGTACTAAAATAGATTCACTGTATCAGTGTTGTGTCTTTAAGGGACACGAATCTCACAAAATAATAGTTCAAGTTCGGTTTTCGGTTCACTGTATACGGTTTGATTTTATTGTTGTCCTTAAAACTTGTTCCGGTTTTGGTTAAATGATGCCTTACATAAACGACTAACAAATTTAAAAATATATTTATATTTTGGACTGAAATAGGAATGAATGAATGAATTTCAATAGGATTTTTTAAAATGTTAATTTTTTTCAATGTCAATTTCAAGTTTGCTTCAAACCGTTAAGAACTCAATTACAACCACTGTTTCGGCTCTAATCTTGGGTTAAACATTATTTGTTATATAATATCGGTTCAGGTTAGGTTTCAATTCACAAAAATTGCTGCGATCGCTCCGGATTTCGTTGCTATTCCGTTTTTTTAGTCCCTGGTTTTTTAACACAGTAATGTACTTGATAAAAGAAAAGTTAAAAAGTTTGTCCCGTGGTTATAGCTCTATTTAAATCCATTTTGTACGGAAATCATATTGACATGTGCTTTTGATATCTCTTGATAAAATTAGTTACTGTATGATTTAAATGTTTGTAATTTGCGACCATATTCGCAAGCACAATAAGATTTAGTAACTGAGAATCATTTATAAAAATATATTTGTTTTTTGATTAACGGTGCAGCCCGCGTAAGAGTAAAATAATTAAAGACGTAAAATTGAAATTAAAGTATCGTCTTGTTTCATTAAAGTTTTGTTTAATATACCAATAAATTATGGTTAAAAAATATTACCGCCTGTAAAGACAAATAAGCTTTGTTAAAATTATAATGACTATGGTTAATTAATAGTTTTTATATCGTCGTTAAACATTTTATTATACCTACTAGGAACTAGTAAATTAGTTAAGCATTCGTTTAAAAGCGTTGTATTTTGAATTTTTATAGCTTTAGTCTGATTTATGGCGCATTAGTAAATATGAAGACATAATTATTATAAGGAATTATAATTAGAAGTCAATACGCTTTATGAAATGACAACAAAATTAGTCAAAATTTTTAATTATTATTAAAATATATTCATTAAGTGATAAACTCAAAATTAGTATGGAATTTAAAGAAGACCACTTTATCATAATTGTTGATTTATATTAAATATCAAAACGCTTGAGAGTTGAAACATGGAGCCGAAATTTTATCGGTTTCATTGACTGTCTGGCCGCGAACATTTTACTTCCCCGACCTATGTAGGTTCCTACTCGTGATTTTTTGACAGTTCGAGATTTTGATGAATCTTCAAGATTTAGACCCTACTGAACTCAAAAATCATGATTTAAAAAAATCGGTCTGTGTGTCTGTCGGTTTGTTTGAATATTGAATAACTTAAAAACGCGTTGGAAATTTGGACTGAAATTTTATAATTAAGATCTTGAGCCAAAAACTGACTTCAACTTCGTTAATGAGCTTTATTCAACCAGTGAAACCAACAGTATAAACTCAACATTTTTATTTTTATTAAAATACTATCGTGTGTGGTATCACATACCGAGATTGGTGTGAATTTAAAGCTTTCGGGGAGAGCTAAACATGTAAAAAATGAGATTTATGCAATTTTCAATTGCTTTTCCAAAAATAAAATTCAAATTTTTTCAAGTGTATTATCAAATTAAAGCTCTCTGGGAAAAAATCTAGTCGAAGAATCAAAAACAACATTTAAACGATGGTCAATTGTTATTTCACATGTTAATCAAATTATGCCGATATTGGTATCAACTTAAATAGTTCGGGGAAAAAAATTAAAGCCTTTACGAAAGCAAGTTATTAAAACTTATAGTCAGGAAAGTAGTGTGGTGACCACAGCAGATTTTTGGATTAGTATAAATAATTTTAGTACGTACCTATGGACTAAATTTCTATTTAATAATATTTTGTTTAAACTTACCAAATAAGATCAAATTTGATTGGAAAATATCAGTCAGTTTAGTATCTCTTACCTGCAACAAAAGATAAAGATTTTATTATTATTATCAATATAAATATACTTCAAATATTTAAGCAGGTAATGGAAATTTAATGAGCCTGTAAAGATGATTGTATACCGAGCACTTAACTATGAGGAACAAACTTAAGCTAAGATTTAGACCAACCTAATTATAAATAACCAACCAGCGCTTCCACAAAATTCTAAATCAATTATAAGTACAAACGTTGGCCGCTGGTTGGGTAGGTCTGAATATAGCTTTAAATCGAAAATAACTCGTTCTAGAAGCTTAAATAATGCAAACAATTCTACTCGTTTTAGTGTCAATAGTTTTTGTTTCTCGATTCATAATTTTAATTTTGTTTTATCGAAATCCCCAATGCCCATAAATGTAGTTCCGGTCCTGATTCCACATCATATATACTCGTGCAATATCACTCACCAGCATTCTCACAGGGTGCGCAGTTCACAAGCTTTTATTTACTATCGAAATGTACGTGGCGTTGGTCTCATGGTCTCGATCTTACAAGACAGCTCACCCCAAAGGTTTCAAAACGAATTCCCAATTCATTCTTGCCTCTTGAAATAGATTCTCTTTGAGTATAACCAATTTGAGATTTAGTAAACAATCAAAAGTGGATTTTTATTTGACCGTGAGATGGCTAGAAGATGCTTCTTTTGTCAAGAGAATTGGAGGAGACTTTATTTCACAAAAAATAATCTACTGTTCAATATTTATATAAACGGATAGATTATGGATATTTTAAAATAAAAAGTAAAGCAATATTTTTGTGTCTTGACCGTGCTGCTTATGTTGTTAATAATAAATTTCATCTAAGTAGTAATAGTTACATAAATTAAAGTCGTAACTTTGTTTTGCCACACGTAAACACTCATTTCTGTTTTTAATGCATTCATACATACATCTACCATGCCTTTTACCCAAATAGGATATGGCAGTCTAATATATTGTCATCATCGGTATTAATATATTATATAGTATGCGATAACAAGCCGTTAACTCACGAGTACTCATAGTTGTTATAGTAGTTGTTGTAGCATACCATAAATAAACTTGTACAGTTTTAATCTTAGTTGACACTTGACAGAACAACAGTTGTTGATCAGATACATCAGAATTACATACCTACGTTAGATTAGTAAGAAAGTAGTTTAAAACATTGGTAGCTTGGTAAAAAAATTACCATCTGCTACAGGCTTTAAAATCTGTACTTAAGAGTACCGTCTACCACCTAAAATCCAGCACAAAACATACTAACGTAGCGAGTGTTTTGTGGCCGGTATAATTGTATTTCAACAAGGATTATAATACTTAAAGGATCAATAATTGACAGTTGTGCCTTTTTAAAATTGTAATAAAAAGTTGTACCTACATGTTTATAAAAATTTCGATAAATTCATTAAAAAAAATCAATTTATACAAACTTTACACGGTTTTATCTTTTGGTAGAAATTTATTTCAAAATCCATTCTTTCTCTATTAAATGTTTATAAAAACATTATCTTGAAGTCAATAATAAACTAACAGTTTACTCGCAACGAAAACACTATTACAGTATTTTTCAACTTCAAAATAACATTGCATTGCTAGGATGCGGTAAAGTACGAATTTCGGGCTGGTTTTAGGCTGTCTTAGTAGTGGAGAAAAAAGTGGAATATAAAAAAAAGTAAAATCGAGAGTATTCTAGGAAGGTATTGGAATCATGCTAAAAATCGGGTAGTGAGTTTTAGTGGATTGAGCACGAATTAAGGTCCTTACAACTAATTTTTGATAGTTTCACGATGACGTCTGAATGTATGTGTGTATTTTGATATTTGGTATTTAACATTTGTATATACATTTGAAGAGCTCATTAAATTTTGGTACAAATATCTTCACCGGAAGTCGCCGGAAGTGATATTTTTTTAAGATTGAAGAGGTTAATTGTCAAAAATTTATATAAATTTGAATAAATATAGTATTTATTTGTAATAAGAAAAGGAGGAAAAGTTATTTGCAACATACGTTATAAAAAAATTGTCTTTATCTTGTAGCATTAAAAAAACTGCAGTAAAATTTAAAAAATTATGTTCGGTTGATTTTTGTTTGTAAAAAATATTGATAGGTGAAACGGGTGCCACGTTGGCATACAAACGCCATATAAATAATAAGTAAGATAT
This sequence comes from Agonum fuliginosum, assembly GCA_947534325.1. NCBI lineage: Eukaryota > Metazoa > Arthropoda > Insecta > Coleoptera > Carabidae > Agonum > Agonum fuliginosum. The sequence goes on along the minus strand of OX384031.1, from coordinate 37,529,856 downwards.
AAAAGTAATTGAACGAAGGATGGCTTTAACACAGAAGAGTTTTCCTGTGAATGAATCTTACTTTTGATTCAGGTGATGCAAATTTCTTTGTTTGAATATTTTAATTTTTATTTGTATATTTTAAATGGGTACCGGATTGTACGTATATATTTATGTCTATTAGTCTAGATATGGCGGAAGGTTGTGTGCTGGCCACATTAGATTTTTTTAAATCAATTTTAGCTACTTTTTTATACGCCCAAAGTTTCACCTAACCAAAAATGAATATAGATTTTATGTACCTAATCTTGCTGGGGAGAATATAGCGTGAAATAAATTCAAAGTAAATAATTAATAAAAATTGCCGAGGGCCGCAGGTGATTTTCCAAATCTTGATGAATGTCAATTTCAAAGCACGCACTTCATAAGAACGAAACAAATTATCAATAATTCATCAGAAATTTTCTGTCAAGTAACAATACATTTCAGGAAACGCAAAACATTTTCTTTGACGTATAAATTATAAACAAGCGCTGTCATAAGCTTTGATTGATACATTTACCAAAATTTGAATATGAAAATTTCAACACGTGTGTGCCAATGACATTTTCGTAAAACCACGAAACATATGCTCGAAAGAGTTAGTCGCGATACGCCTGGTAAATGTATGTAAATGCAAAAAAATCAATTCGTTCTGTCTGTGATAAGGAATTTGCATATTCATTTTATAATAATATACATAATGATTTATTACTTCATAATATTACACTGGTTAGAAGCACTTTTTCTCACATTTCATTAATTTAATAAGGGATTTAGTTTTTCACTTTACTTCCTTGATTATGCTGTAGTGAACCGTAACGATATATTCTCACAATATTTAATTTAAATTATAATAATTAACCTATCACATGCATTAGAATGCAAAAAGAAGGTTTTAATTTTATTGTTGCGTGAAGCTTTTTACATTCGTGGATTATTTTGTTTTTTGTATTGCACGACTGAAACTGAACTACATTTTTCAATTACCGGTTAAGTGCGTTTTCATGAAAATACGGAGATTAACTAAATCAATAAATGGGTTCTATCTAAATTGAAAATAAACTTGCAAAACTTGTAAGCGTTTTTAAATGCAATTCAAATTTCTATAATTTTTTAAATGTTGTTTATTAAAGTCATCTTCACTGGCACCAGAATTATTTATTTTTCGGCCCAAAAAGATCATATCTGAATTACAATGTGAGCGTCTTATAAAAATATTTAATCAGTTTCTGCCTATTAGTAACACATTGAAAAACCTTGGTGTTATAATCGATAATGACCTTAGATTTGAACAATATATAACATCTAAAATTAAAGTAGCTTATTCATCATTACGTGTACTCTGGTCTCTAAATTTTATTTTAAATAAAGAACTAAAAATTAAGCTTTATGATGCGTTAGCTTTGCCTCACTATATAATTATAATGATTGTCTGTATAACTTTTGCATTACCAAATATTTAACCTAGAATTAAAAAGGTACAAAATGCTTGTGTTCGTTATATTGAAGGACTAAGATATACAATTCTTATTCTGATTTCTTTCAGATGTCATCTAGGCAATTTAAAAAAGGTTTCCACGAATTTTCAAATTGCAAATCAACTACAATAATCAACACTGGGTCTGTGATTTTGTTATTATTATTATTATTATTATATATTAGTTATTTATTTATTAAGGGTGTAAGGAAGCTTTTATGGCTTAAGACGTGATTTTGAGTCCGAGCGTAAGCCGATAACTAATTATTGAAAAAGGTTATTTATAGGATTATTAGTTATTCATATGAGGAAAATTGAAAGTCTAAACTGTTTGAATTAATTTGACATTTTTTTTATGGCGCATTACGCTATAATGTGGTTCGTGGGCTATAAAGTGACGTTTACGTTAAAGAAATTTATAATGTAAGTTTCAAATTATGATATGACCGTGCCTAAACATATACTATTATTAAAAGTAGGTATATTTTACACAAATATTTGTTTATATATTTGTTATTTTATTTTTTCTCTTTTTTAATGTTCATGAGGATATGTTTTGAAATTGTATTTCTCTGTGCTTACTTATTGCAAAAAATTTAGATCTCCTACAACTTAACAAAAATATAGAAAGCTTTTTCTCATAACTATTTATTATTGTTAAACACTAGTTTAACGAGTTCAAAAGAGTAGAACAACAAGTTAATTATTTTTAAATTTAGTTCTTCAACAATTTAACAAATATCGCTGTAAATTTGTTAAATCAGAAAGTAAATATATAAAATATTTTTATGAAGTGCAAGCAAAATGTAATATGTGACAAGTTCCACAAGGATTTCTATAAATAAATTCCAAGCTTATCTCAGTTCTCATCGCTAAATCTCACTGGCAAATATTGATGTGAAGGATACGCGATTGGAGTGCGAAAGTCGTATAACTTTCTTATGGAATATGCTATGTGCTATGTGTCAATGTCGTTTGCTATGCTATGCTTATCGGAACGATGTCGGATAGGAATAGATGGTTGAGGTTTCAAGTTTCAACACTACACTGAATGTACTGAGACAAATTGCTTATTCTGCAGAATGGTTTTACACACAATGAAGGGTTTAAATAAAATAAGACATAAAATATTTTTGTAAAAGAATTTTTGAGTTGGTTTGGATTAAATTTAAAAGCTTAAGAAAACAATGGCAGATTTTGAGAAAAGATTAAAGGTTTAGTTGCATACAATTGCAAATACTTTTTAAAAAGTATAAAATTAATTATTTCTACAACAAGAAAAAAATTTATATTCAAGATAGATACGTATTATATGTGAATTTGGAATGTTTTCAGAAATTGAAAACTTCAACTAGGTAGTTTTTGAAAAAAAAATCATTTAACCAATAGACAGTTCATAAACACTTGCATCCATTTGTTACACTAGCTATTCATTATCATTCTTTGCTTTCAAGGATCATAAAGTGAATAACTTTATAAATGAATATGTAAAAGGGGAAGGAACATAATATTTTAAGGCGCAACAGTTATGAATCCACAAGTTTTACAATTTAAACTATTCTGGGTAAATTATTAAAAATTTCAAATTGAAATTGAACATGAAGAATAATGAATCATATTGGTGGTTTGATGAATGCAAGTTTAAAATTGCTGTGACAGAAATTAGCATAACTTGTAGCTAATTTGTACAATTTAATACACCAGTTAGTTCGTTTATTAATACATTTTTTTACTAATTTAATAATTAGTCGCAAAACGGCTATAGAAAGATTATTTTGACACAGTAAACCAATTGACTGTAAAAAATTATGGAAATTACTTCTTTTTAATAATTTTTAGAAATTATTTTACAAAATATTGCAAGGTGTTTTGTAAATTTCATTTTATAGCCAGGTAAGCACATCCTTTAAGTACATCAATGTTAGATTGGGAAATATGAGATCATAGATTTCAAAACTTAAGTCATAAAATGACTTTTTACCTTCCGCTTACCTGTAAAGGAAGGTATTGGAATCATGCAAAAAATCGGGTGGTGAAATTTTAGTGGATGAGCACGAATTAGGGTCCTTACAACTCATTTTTGATAGTTTCACGATGATGTCTGTGTGTATGTGTGTGTGTGTATGTGTGTGTGTGTGTGTGTGGTCAAGGGTTGTTAGTCGCATAACTCAAATACGAATTACCCGAAAATTTTGATATTTGGTATTTAACATTTGTATATAAATTGGAAGAGCTCCCTAGATTTTGGTACAAATATCTTCATCGGAAGTGATATTTTTTGAAGATTGAAAAGGTTAATTGTCAAAATTGTATATAAATTTGGAAAAATATAGTATTTATTTGTAATGAGAATAAGAGGAAAAGTTATTTGCAACTTACGTTATAAAAAAATTGTCTTTATCTGGTAGCATTAAAGAACTACAGTAAAATTTAAAAAATAAATTTATCAAATAAAACGTTAATATCTTGTAATCCATGATCGGTTGATTTTTGTTTCTGCGTAAAAAATATTGACTGGTGAGACGGGTGACAAGTTGGCATACTAGCGCTATATACCTAAGTCCTAAGTAAGATATTAAATGTAGTAATTGAACGGAGAATGGCTTCAACACAGCAGAGTTTTCCTGTGAATGAATCTTTTTATTCAGGTGATGCAAATTTCTGTGTTTGAATATTTGAGATTTTTATTTGTATATTTTAAATGGGCACCGGATTGCACGTATACATTTCTGTTTAAAGTCTAGATATGGCGGAAGGTTGTGTGATGGCCACGTCAGATTTTATTTTCTTTGAATTGAAAAGTGATGCGCCTAAGAGTTGTGTATTGTACTAAAAATACCAATAAAACCTTTATTGGTTTGTTATTAATTTGTATAAGATTCTAAACTGTAAATCATTGTCCATTTATTCTTTTATATACGTATATATGTATTTATATACGCCACAGAGCTTAAAATTTTTGTGAAAAATGTTAATAATTAAGAAGTAAAAATATTCATAATTAAGTACTAGTAATTAAGCCCGTAGTTTTTAATACAAATAAACATACATACTATCACGCCTTTTCTAAACTTCAGTGTGCCAGTCTCACATAATATGAGTCATCGGTTAATTAAATTATTTACAATTTGTTTTGCTGATCTGATGCTTTCTAGTTTCTACATTGAACTTTGTTTTTAGAAAATAATCCCATAGCAAATTTCTTCCCGTCGTACAAATTCCCTTAATGGTACACTCTGAGTTCATAATGGCTGTACGGTGTGCAGAATCAACGGATTTATCTGCAAAAAATCAATAGGCCAGACTCGGTCCGGCCCGAAATGTGAAATCTGTATTAGGCCATGATGCGGCGAGGAGATTATAGTCCCGACAACAAATATCGTTTCAAAGGAAAGTTCTGCTGGCCCGGAGACGTCGCCTTCTAATGTAGCCTGAAATAACATTAGATTTGTGTTACAAGAGATTTTATGAGCCAGCGTGTATTGATGGGTGAGCTGGTGCGGAGCTAGGGTGGATAAAGACGGGGAACGATGACGACGACTACCAGCGCCGGATTAGAATCATTTTGTCAGTGCATACTGCTGGTATGACCAATATACCAACTTTTGGAAAGTATATGGCTATATGAGGAAAACCTAATTATGGCGGAAACATTGATCATAAAAGTCTGAGTACGTTACGTGACCAACTTAAGCAAGGATCTAGACAGGTACAAATTACTGTTTAACTGCACAAAAATCTAACCTAACGGCGTTTTCTTCACTATTAAATATGACTACTAGTAAGTTGACTGCTGGTAACCGCATACAGGATCAAATATAAACTAAGTGTCCACAAATGATTGACGGTCAAGTCCGTTTTTATTCAAAACTATTTTCTTCAGACTAAAGTTAGTACCCATTCATTTCTATTTAACGGACGTTATGTAGTGCCATTACGATAAATTTGGAGTATATCTTGTTTTTTTTTCAAAACTAGCAGTAAAGCAGAAAGTGAAGAGTATTGAGTCATTTCAAAATTAAACTGTACTTTTTTGAGATTTTTAGGTTAAGATGGTTGTTCAGTACGCAATCACACCGAGGCGGCAATGATCAAATCAGAATGAGGCGGCACGGTCAATCATTTATGATCACTCTGTATCTAAGTATATCATAGACTCACAATATGTAAGGCTACCACACACAAATTGGGTAAAAGGCATGATAGAGATATGTATGTAGGTAATGTTATGTATGCCAGGAGCGGATTAAGATATGGTCTTTAAGGGCTCCAGCCCAGAGCCTTCATTCAATCACTCCTTTGTGACCAAAAAAAATTAAATAAAAGCAATTCTAATTAACAATGCAAAAAATAATAAATACTGCAAAAGTAAGTATTCTTTTAAATTAATAATTGTCAGCAACCGACAATATAACATCTGGATCCCAGTGGTTGGAGCCCACAATAATAACATCTACCATTTTGAAATTGGGAGTTGAACGTGTTGAATGGTTGCCATCAATATAAGATAAAATTATGTCATGTTTTTTATATTGAAACTTATTATTCATTCAAAAATTTTGAATTCAAATTTTAGTCAATTATCTGCTCTGCTAACAAGATAGATATGTTTATTCAATTAATATCAATAGTTCCAATGTACACCTATTTACACACCATTAATTAACTACAGAATTAATATCCAATGCCAAAGCACCTCGCATTGCCCATAGCTCCGGGCTAAATCGGTCTGGTCCGGCCCTGATACCATCACCATCCTCGTCGAAGACGATGGTGAGTTATGCATTGCACTGACGTGCCTGAGGGATGGTTTTGGTAATCTAACCCCGAGCTCATGTTGAAAACCTCGCTGCTATAAATTTTTATGATTTGTTCTACGGTTTTAAACTAAAAACTGTGTGTTAAAAGTTTGATTTTGCTTCGAATATTGATTGCATTCCTTTTGAATTACGGAGGGAAGAACGAAGAGTAAGACTGGTTTATTGCTAGTGAAAAAGAGTGATAGATATTGGAATGAAAACAGCAAATAATGAACTTAAGACATTACTAAAAACTTATATACAGCATGAAGTGCGGATAGCTGAGTCGTACGTAACGTGATCAACTGTGGTTCTCACAACTCAGATTCAAACTCAGTCATGTCTAGGTACACAAAAAATCCCTTGTAGTGTACTCTCTATTAACAGTCATGAGTACATGTGAGTTGACGATCTATTACGATGACTTACAAAATGTGAGGCTGCCACACCTAAGTTGGGTAAAAGGCGTGATCGATATGTGTATGTATGTATGTATGTATGTAAAGGTGTAGGTACATATAAATTTGAAATCAATATTTTATTGCTTATTAAAAATAAATGATGTCAATGTGAAAATGAATTAATGAAAATGTTGTAAAGTCATATATCCCTTATATTATTGTAATATGTACTAACAATATTTTATAATTATTTACTTATTAATTTTCTTACTAATCACAGTATTGTATTTTATTCTGAGTATCGTGAATAACAGGATATTGCATTCTGCTTACCCTTCTTAAATTCATTCAATTCTCGCTAAGATGATAAATGACATCCTGTTATTCAGATATTAAAAGTGCATAGTATTTAAAATATAAATTCCTTCTAGAATGTTCCATGAACAAACGGCTTCTGGTCACGTCTTGTTTTCGTCTTTAAAATAGCTAAATAAGCACTTTGTGACAGAGCTGGTCGTTCCTGAGACAAACGAGAAGTCAGTCGTATAACATCTTTCAAACTAATAAGTCGTATAACATCTTTCAAACTAATAAGTCGATCTACATCTCTCAGACTTACAAGTCGCTTTTAATATTCTCTTCGTTACAAGTCATAAGTCGTTAAACTTGTCTTAACTAAATATATTCGACTCTCCTGTATGTAATATATGTACCATAGTAGTTAAGATTAATAAACCCGGGTTACCGCATATCAGAGTTTCACTTAAATATCACAAAGAACTCCGCATTACATAATTTACAGATATTTCGTCGCCTCCTGACAATTCCGCTCGGCCAAGGTAAGGTGATCGAATGTAAATTACAACATAAATTTTGGCGTCAGGTGTTGCGGTTCAACTGTGCGTATAAATTTGGTGTCAAAGTGTCGTGATATAACACACCTAAACTTGGTGTCGGTTCAAACTTTACATCACCGCCAGCTGAAGTGAATCTTACAGATACTACTCATCTGTAAGATAAGTGAACTCGTGAACTCAAAGTATTCGCGGACAGTCGCGCTGCGCTATACTTCAAAAACCCGAACTCTAACTACGTACCAGATTAACTACAGTCGCAAGTTAATCTTGATTATTACATCAGGATAAAAATCCATCAATCTTCAACCATCAATCTTCAACCATCAATCTTCGACCATCGATCTTTTGACCATCATTTCAATCTTCAAGAATCTTCAAGAATCTTCAAGTTCCTGTATTCCCAGAACGAGTTTCAACGTTTGTTCCTGAACTTCAAGTCCCAGGACATCTTTAATCCAATCTTAAAAATTTCCCCAAGTGCCAGTGCAGTGAAACGTTAAATCAAAGTGAAATATTATGTAAGTACTTCATTTTTTATGTCAATCTTACAAGCCTTTGGTTCAGATTTTGAGGAGTTAGTAAATCTTAATAATATTGAAAATCATAACATGGCTTTTTCGATTGACACTGCCCTAAAAATGATACCCGAATTTGACGGGAATAGGGATAAATTACATCGATTCATTACTTGTTGTGATATAGTTAATACCACTTGCACAACTAATATTCATACTGCACAATTCCTTAATTGCATTAAATGTAAATTAACGGGTCAAGCCTATAATGTTATTAAATATCGTGATTTCCTAAATTGGGACGATTTAAAACAAGAATTAAGAAATCAATACTTAGAAAAACGCACTATTGCGCAATTACAACGTGAATTATTATCTTGTAAACAACTACCTACAGAAAACATTAGATCTTTTTCAAATCGAATTGAGCGATTAACTTCTGATTTAACAGATGCTTGTATTGCTAGTGAAGGCCAAGATGCCACACAAACTATTCAAAATCTTAATAGCAAATCATGTTTAAAATCTTTTGTAGAAGGTTTATTAGAACCTGTAAAAATAATAATAAAAGCAAGTAGATTTGAAAATTTCAATAATGCTGTCACTGCAGCTTTAGAAGAAGAAAGAATTTTAAATCAAGATAGGAAAACAGAACAGAAAGATAAGAAATTAATTAGATGCTTTAAATGCAATAAGCTAGGTCATTCTGCCAATAAATGTTTTTCTAAAATAACTCAGAATTCTAATAATACTACTGAATCTCTTCCAAATTTCCCAAAGAAAGAAGGAAATTTAAACGTAAATAGAGTAGAAATCATATGTGCATACTGCAAAAAGCCTGGTCATCATATAAATAATTGTTTCAAAAGAAACAAGCCTCAAGGCAGTAATCATGATTATAGGAATTTTAATCCTAATTTTAAAAATCAACCAAACTCTTATCAAAGTAATCAACGTTCTAAATTTAACAATTCAAATAGAACAAGTAATTTTTCAAATAACACACATGTTCCAAAAAACGAGTCCAGCCCTGGCGTAAGCAGCGGTATTGCGTCAGCGAATCAAATCTCCAAGTAGATAACCGCAAACATAATAACTCATATGATAATTCAAATAATTCCTATAAAATTAATAATCCTACTCGACGAATTTTTACTTATAATATATCGCTAATTGAATCTGATAAACCAGATAGCGTTCATGTTGACTTATTATCTACGAAAATCAATATTACTAATTTTCTGGTTGATAGTGGAGCAGATATCTGCGCAATTAAATTAAGTAGTTTAAAAGGCGAACAACTTATTGATACGAATAAGAAAGCTATTTTAAAAGGTATTATAGATGGTCAAACCTCAACAATAGGTACTACTTTAATTTGTTTTAATCTTGGTGGTCAAATGCTGAAGCATTTCTTTCATGTCGTTCCCGATTCTTTCCCCATTAAAAATGATGGTATTCTTGGGAAAGACTTTCTTTCTAAATATAAAGTTAATATTGATTACGGGAATCGTTTATTTAATTTTTATTACAAGTGTAATCTTGTTTCTTGGAATCTTACGCCAACTCTTATGAATAATAATTATTCAGTCTTATCACCTCGTAGTGAATCTTTTATTAAAATTTATACGTCTTATAATACCGAGTGTATTTGTTTATCGAAAGAAATCGATAACGGCGTCTTTGTTGGCAATTGTATTACAAAACCAATTAATGGTTATTGTCTTATTAATATTATTAACAGTACAGAAGAGACTGTTACTATAGATCATTCAAATATAATTTTTGATAATCTTAATGATTATAATATTTTAAATATTGAAACTTCGCAAACATATAAACGAATTGATCGTATAATTTCACAATTGCGATTAGATCATTTAAATTCAGAAGAAAATGAATCCATTTCTGAAATTTGTAAAAACTTTAATGATATTTTCTACGTAAAAGAATTTGATACGTTAACTCATACCGATTCAATTACTCATAAAATTCCAGTTAATTCAAATACTGAACCTATTTTTGTTAAACCCTATAGACTTCCAGAAAGTCAAAAACAGGAAGTTAATAATCAGATCAATCAAATGTTAAATGAAAATATTATTCAAAACAGTAAAAGTCCTTGGAATGCACCTCTGTTGGTTGTTCCTAAAAAGTTAGATGCATCTGGAAAACAAAAATGGCGCGTAGTCGTTGACTTTAGAAAACTTAATGATGTAACTATTAATGATCCTTTTCCATTACCTAATATTACTGAAATTTTAGATCAATTAGGTTGCTCAAAATTCTTTACCACTCTTGATTTAACTAGTGGATTTCATCAAATACTTATGAACCCAGAAGATAAACAAAAAACTGCTTTCAGTACCGGACTAGGTCATTTTGAATTCAATCGTATGCCATTTGGGCTTAAAGGTTCACCTGCCACGTTTCAACGTTTAATGAATTATGTTTTAACTGGATTACAAGGAATTAAATGCCTTGTATATCTCGATGATATTGTTATTTATGCTAAAGATTTAGCAGATCATAATAAAAAATTAATTGAAGTATTTGAAAGACTTCGCGAACATAACTTAAAATTGCAGCCAGATAAATGTGAATTTCTGCGAAAGGAAATTATGTATTTAGGTCATATTGTTTCTGAAGAAGGTATTAAACCAGATCCGCAAAAAGTTAGTGTAGTACAAAATTTTAAAATTCCTGAATGTCTAAAGGAATTAAGATCATTTTTAGGATTAATTGGTTACTATCGTAAGTTTATACCGAACTTTTCCAAAATTGCTAAACCTTTGACCTCTTTAACACAAAAGGGTAAAGATTATACATGGTCAGCCCTTTGTGAAGAATCTTTTAACAAATTGAAGCAAGCCATATTGTCTCCACCTATCTTACAATTTCCTGATTTTAATAAAAAATTTATCTTGACGTCCGATGCAAGTCAATTTGCGATGGGTTCGGTCCTGTCCCAAGGAGAGATATCAAATTCTCTGCCGATTGCTTACGCAAGCAAATGCTTTAATAAAAGCGAATTAAATTATTCCACTATAGAAAAGGAATTTCTTGCCATTGTATGGGCTTTAAAAATTTTTAGACCTTACCTTTATGGAAGGAAATTTACTATCGTTACTGATCATAAACCCCTTGTAGGAATTAAAAATGTATCTGATATCGGATCCAAATTAATTCGTTGGAGATTAAAATTAGACGAATATGATTATGAAATAATTCATCGATCAGGAAAATCTATTTCTCATGCAGACGCCTTAAGTCGCATACAATTTATTTCTGCCATTACTGATGATTATGAAGCCTCCTATCATCAATATTTAAATGATATTGAAACAAAATTAATTTTTAATCCTAATGTTATCGAAATTGAAGATGACTTATTTAATGCACCCAGTGATTATAATTTAGCTCATTGTGTAAGTACCGATCTTTATATGAATGCAGGTATAGCTAAACAATTTAAAGAAAATTTTAATAATGTAGAAAACTTGAAGGAACAAAATCCTGAACTTTATAAAATTTTATATTTGAAAGAAAACTCGAGATTTATTTTATATTTAATAACAAAAGAACATCATTATGATAAACCAGATGACAAGGATATTTTTTATACTTTATTAAATTTAAAAGCCTTTTGTTTACAAAATGAAATAACAAAACTTGCAATTCCTAAAATAGGTTGCGGGTTAGATTTACTTAAATGGGAAAATATTAGAACAATGATAAGATATATCTTTAAAGATACAAATATTTTAATTTCCGTATATGTACTTGAAAATTTTAATAAATTAAGTAAAGAAGAAATTGATAAAATAATATTTGAATATCATAATACACCCCTTGGAGGACATCAAGGAGTAAATCGTACCTTTAATCGAATTAAAATGAAATATACTTGGCCTAACATGTATAAAGATATTAAAAGATATATAAAAACTTGTAAACAATGTCAATGTAACAAATCAGGAAAGAAAACTAAAGTACCAATGGTTATTACTACAACCTCTAGAAAACCTTTTGAAAAAGTATTTCTCGATATAGTTGGTCCATTGCCAACATCCTTAAATGGAAATAAATATATACTTACATTTCAAGATGATCTTACCAAATTCTCGCATGCTATTCCAATTCCAAATCAAGAAGCCACTACTATTGCAGAAAATCTAGTAACTCATATAATTTGTCAGCATGGTACGCCTGATAAAATCTTAACTGATCAAGGATCAAATTTCTTAAGTTCAATATTTAAAGATGTATGCAAATTACTTAAAATAACTAAGTTACAAACTACTGCTTATCATCCAGAATCTAATGGTCAAATTGAAAGAAGTCATAAAACTTTAAATGAATACCTTCGATCTTATGTTGATAAATCTCAAACTGATTGGGATACTTGGATACCTTTTTCTATGTTTTGTTATAATACTACCCCTCATACATCTACCCAATATACTCCTTTTGAATTATTATATGGTTACAAAGCTGAATTACCGTCTTCTTTACGAAAGGAACCTGAAAAATTATACAATTATGATGATTACTCGAAAGAATTAAAGGCTAGATTGCAATATTCACATAAAATTGCTTATGATCGTTTAGTGGATAAGAAGCAGAAGAGTAAAGAACAATTTGATAGAAATTCTAATCCTATTAATTTTAAAATTGGCGATCTAGTGTTATTAAGAAACGAAGCACAGCCTAAAGGCAAATCTAAAAAATTATTATCTTCTTTTAATGGTCCTTATGAAATCTTGGAAATAGATGGAGTGAATTCCACTATATTATGTAATAATAAACGTATTAAGGTTCATAACAACAGGTTACGACCTTATAATAAATAAATCAATGATGATATAATATGATAATTTCAACCGACAAGTTCCTCTTTTGTTTAATTTAATTTGGGGAGTAGGTGATTTACTTTATACCCCATTCGATTGTCCTTCCAAATTAAGTAAACCCTACTTAGCCCGAGGAACTCCCGTGGAGTCAAATTACTCTTTCACATCCTAGGTTCTAGCGATGTTAAATAGCGTTAATTTTATTAACGTTTTTAAACTTGACGATTATAAATCGTTTGTGTATTCATACACATCCCCGCTTGGGTATAATTCCGGGCGCTCCTTTTTTTAAATCCTACTTGTCAGGACGTAAGGGCCTGGGGACTAGGTGACTTATGGGCGTTCTATTTTTCTGCCTTATTGAAAACCTTACCGGTGTGACACGTTTGTTTAACGGTCAAATTTGAATTTTTACCGGTCCAATTATAATACATATGATACATTGTAAAAATTGTGTCTGTTTAAAAACCTTATCGGTGTGACGCGTTTGTCCAACGGTCAAACTCGAAATTTTGCCAGTCCAGTTATAATATATATGACACATTGCAAAAATTGTGTCCTCTTTAGAAACCCACATCCATTCTCTCTTTTGCCACACGTTTCTTTTGTGCCACTTGCTGCATTCACTGCAAAATTTCGTCTTAAAATCGCATCTCTGTTGGGATGACTCATCTCCGATCTTCAGGATCTGGATTGTTTCCCAATCTACTAAATTATGATCTTTTCCATCAAAACTAAATTCTTTTTACGTCTTTTGCAGATCTATATAGCATTGAAATGCTAGTTCTACGAATAATTCTACTCCTACTCACCTTGTTGGGTCACAAAGCCAAATATCTCGTTCGCACCCACGAACTTTACAATGTGACCTCCATCGAAAACACACCTGGTCTTTATTACGAAAAAATTGGCATATTAAAACTTATCAGAGACGAATACAACGTCATGATCTACATAAATTTATCAACTTATTTTGAACAATATAAAGAGATACAATTATCAATTGTTGAATTACATAAATTATGTAACACTTTTAAAAATAAATCTATTGAAGCTAATGAATTAGAAAATTGTAAAACGTTTCTAAATGAATTCGATAATATCTATAAAAATTTAGAATCATCTAACCGAATCTTAACACCCCTGTTTCATCAACATTTTATTACTAAACGCGGACTATTTGATGCCGTAGGAAAATTATCCAAAACTTTATTTGGAACTCTAGATGATGACGACGCTCAAAATTATGATAAGAAAATATCAAGGTTAGAAGATAACGATAAAGATACGTTAAACTTGATTCATGAACAAACAATTATCATGAAGTCTCTTGTTACCAAATCAAACTCTTCATTTATCAAATTAGGAAACTCTATTACAAATATCAATTCAAAATTTGAACAACTATCCTTATATATGAAAAATATAGGATTAGTTCTTAATAATTCTCAAAGAAGAGAACACTTATTCGCAAAATTAAACGAATTAATTGCTCTTATTACTATCACGATAGATCAGTTTTCATTAACTCAATTGAAATTGACCGAAATTGTTTTTAATGCACAACAAGGAATCCTACATCCTATGTTGTTAGACCCAGTCATGTTAATAAAGGAATTGAATAATGTGCAAAGTCAATTAAACGACGGAATCACTTTTCCAGTCCCTCTTACAATTGAAAATATTCATCATTATTACAAACTAATTAATATAATTATCTATTCTTATAATAATAGATTGAGTTTTGTTCTGAATATACCATTAGTATCTCATGTAATTTATGATGTAATTAAACTAAATAGCCTACCAATCAGGTATGAAAATAACCAATATATATTTATTTACCCAAAATCGGATTATTTGATAATCGATGAAATCAGAGAACATTATTTCTTCTCTTCTAAATTCTATATTTCTCAATGTAAAATGATTTTGATAAAAACAAATTTCTATATTTGTAAACAGAACTTACCTATCACTCTTATCAACGAAGAGTCAGAATGCGAAGCAAAGATTCTGAGAAATAATAAAACTATTCCAGAAAGTTGTAATAAGAAACTTATCATTTTACAAAAGGGAATCTTCGTCAAACTAATTGAACATAATAGTTGGTTATTTACATTACCTAACACTGAATTATTGTATGTAGTATGTAAGAATAATATCAGAACACAAGTCAATCTTATAAATACTGGAAAACTGACTCTTAAATTTGGATGTGCGGCATACACAGATAATGCTATCTTGCACACCCAAAATATTAATAAATCTTTTGTAAATGCTGTAAATGATTTTACACCACATCTACCAATTACTAAAGGTCTAAACCTCACCTTTTCCAATAAATTTAAATTCTTAAAATCACCTCTTAATAATACTGTAGTTCTACATCATGATCAAGGTCATGTATTTGACGATATTAGTTCAGACTTAAATAAATTGCAAGATAAGGAAAATGAATTAAATGATCATTTAGATAGGAATTCTAATATTTGGAAATTCACCTTATCTACTTCAAGTTTACTTTTTGTTTTTATATTAGTTCTATTAATAACTATATTTTATAAAAGACATCTTGATTCTAAGGTGCCTGAAAATTCAGTTACTTATCGAAATTCTTCTACGATAAATTTAAATGCTACTCAAGATGACTCTCAAGTTGAAGTTGTCGAGCCTGTTGATCAAAATGTTCCTTGTCCTAATCCTACTATCAGAACTACAATTGGTAGACAGCCACGCTACCAATTTCATTCTTAGAGGGGAGGTGTTGTAAAGTCATATATCCCTTATATTATTGTAATATGTACTAACAATATTTTATAATTATTTACTTATTAATTTTCTTACTAATCACAGTATTGTATTTTATTCTGAGTATCGTGAATAACAGGATATTGCATTCTGCTTACCCTTCTTAAATTCATTCAATTCTCGCTAAGATGATAAATGACATCCTGTTATTCAGATATTAAAAGTGCATAGTATTTAAAATATAAATTCCTTCTAGAATGTTCCATGAACAAACGGCTTCTGGTCACGTCTTGTTTTCGTCTTTAAAATAGCTAAATAAGCACTTTGTGACAGAGCTGGTCGTTCCTGAGACAAACGAGAAGTCAGTCGTATAACATCTTTCAAACTAATAAGTCGTATAACATCTTTCAAACTAATAAGTCGATCTACATCTCTCAGACTTACAAGTCGCTTTTAATATTCTCTTCGTTACAAGTCATAAGTCGTTAAACTTGTCTTAACTAAATATATTCGACTCTCCTGTATGTAATATATGTACCATAGTAGTTAAGATTAATAAACCCGGGTTACCGCATATCAGAGTTTCACTTAAATATCACAAAGAACTCCGCATTACATAATTTACAGATATTTCGTCGCCTCCTGACAATTCCGCTCGGCCAAGGTAAGGTGATCGAATGTAAATTACAACAAAAATGAAAGTAAATATATACTATGTTTACATGCAGTTTTGAAAATGGTTTGAGTTTTCAGTCAAAATTATGTAAAACTGTTTACATGCAGTTTTCAAAACGAGTGTTAACGAAGGTTTGAAAACAGTTTCAGCGCAAGCGCATTAGATCGTGTAAATGGCAGATATGAGTGACAGATCGGAACGAAAAATATAACTTCTTATGTAACGAAAATAGTGTTTGTGTGTAATCTCCTTGGTGTGTAAAATAATGAAAAACAACAAAGAAATTATATTAGAAGCTGTTTTAAAATATTATTTAAACAACGTTTGACTGAAAACGAAATGCAAAGGCGAAGGAAACGGTGTAGGAAACTCATTTTCAAGTCACAACTGACAATTGGTGTTTGTACTTTGTAGGTTAGTAAGTACGTTCAAAAAGCGGCAGAAATCTCTGTGAAGTACGCATGCGCTATCTCAAAACTTAATTTTACCTGTTTACATGACTAGTTTTGAAACTTATTTTCAAGTCAAACCCAAGAATTTTGGTTTTGGTTTGAGTTAACTCAAAACCGTTTTGACACTGTTTACATGGAGATTTTAAAACTCAAAACGGTTTGGAAACGGTTTCAAAACTGTATGTAAACATAGTAATAGAGTTGTAGAAAAAGTAAAGTGTGCAACACTTCTTGTCGAAATGCTCTAACCTGCTCGTGTTTTATACGGAACATCCCGTCGGGTCGTGCACCATAAATTAAACACTCGAAAGTAAGATGCATTTTTCGACACAACACACAATGTACGAAAAATCAGAACAGGCGTGTGATAAAGTGATTCTAAAATGCTGTGTAAGCCCAGGTAAATGTTGTATTTTAAAAATTATGAAAATATTACTACATAAAATTTATTTCTGTAAAATATTGAACATTAAAATATGGACGAAATAGTTTAACAAAACATGAATTAAATGTGAAAATATATTATATTCCTATCTATTTTTATTTTAATGAGAAATTGAGAGACATGTCAAGTTCTAGGCGTGGCACGTGTCATTATAAATTATTTCATTCCATTTAACGGTATTATCTGAACAATGAATTTATAACAACAATTACATTAATGATACTGAATAAATGAATAAATGAATGTTCTATTATTCACATGAAATTAATCTGGAAGCGTTGGTTTCTACATGAATATGATTTTGACAGATCAATATTGTAATTCTATCATTTATCAGAATAATATAATAATGGTTCTATACCGCAATTCATAAAATATTTAATAATGTGCATATTCATTTATAATATAAAATTCATTTTCAAATTCGATGCAGTGCTAGGGGTAATGGAATTTCGGAGGACAAAACAAAACACGTATAATGACTGAACATGGCATTATTTTTTTATGTTACTAATATATTATTGTTTAATCAAGCTTTAGATACGAGTTACAAATAATTTTATACTGTAAATATTCAATTATTCAAATACAATTGCAATTTTTTTAATCAATTGTGTATTACATTTTTACACCCTAGAATATAGTGCTGAAAATCGCATGACACAAATAACAGCCAATGGATGAATTGATTACAATAATAGTAACCATGCTTATATAAAAATTTTCTCGGAAATTTTTTACTAGTAACTTGAGTAACTTAACTGAAATTAATAAGCGGACACTTTACCGTTATCTGTCACTTTGACATTAAATTAAAAATTGTTTAAATTGTTATTTGGAGAATAAATATGCAATTAATAAGGTAAATAATACATATTTATTAATGTTAAATACAAATGCCATGAACTACAAGATACTACGGAATTTTAAATATTGGTGTAATAAGTTGGTAACAGAAGCGAACATAACAATTTTTTGTGTCGTTTTAATGAAACAATTTTTAAACTCCTAATGTTCTGTTTATTTTGTATACTTTGCGTATATGCTTAAGAACTTATTGTTGCAGATTTCCTAAGCAATCATTTGTACTTCTTATTATACTGCAAACATCAACTGCCACCATATTGCACAGATACAGATTAGACAATATGTATTCATAACCTCAAACCCAAAGTTGCACCCCTGGTGCCACCACTGAATCCATCACCCCTTACTTTCCCCTCCTTTAATGCAGGAAAGAGTCAGTCGCACTGCAATCCTGCACTCATTGTTCTCCTCTTAGACCAGGGGAAAGCAGGAGGGGATGCCGGGATGCTTAGCATCCATCCTTCTTCTTCCCTTATACTCTATCTTCAGTACAACCTCACCCCCCAACTGCTCGTCATTCCACTTCATCGTCGTCAGCTCTTTTCAGTTTGTATATGCTGATGTATTGTTTACGTTATCGTTTAACAGAACATTGAATTTTGAAAAAAAATTGGTCGTGAAGATACATCACATGCGATTTGTATCGAATTGATGCAATCTTGGTAATGATATTAAATGTAAAATGACTCATGGGGGTGTGGTATTTTTCTATGTAGTATTGCACCTATTGATTTATGTTTTATTCGTTTTGTGCTGTTGATAAGGGAGGTTTGTATTGAATGGAATGAAAATATGTAATATACTAGGCAAACAAAGACAATTTCAAAAATCTGCTGTGGCCAGCACACGACCTCTCGCCTAATTCTGCTTATTATACTAATCTAATAAATAGTTTTACTCACATTTTAATAGTTTCATGTTCATGTAATATGTTAACCAAGATGCAAGCAAAAGATGTCAACTGTTCTGTCACTGTCATAATAATTCAAATTTTAAAAGTAGAAACAAATTTCATATCATGGACAACAAGATACTGTTACTTCAAAAAAGTAGAATATTAGTTGCACTTTATTTTATTGCTAAATACTACCAGATTCAGCAAATTGTATTGAAAATTAACTGTACCCATAGATAATTAATATTATATTTTATTTTTAATTGCAAAAATTGTCATAAATAAATAATGTACCAATTTATTTAAGGAAAACTATTTCAAGTTTCAAAAAGTACTATTTCCGGTTTGCAAATTTCTACAAAAATCTTATCCGGTGTTAAGAACCTTATTAAAACCTTAAATATGAAATTTGGTTATTAAAGGTTTGATACTTTTTAAGTTATCGTGGACGAAAAATCGTCACATACATCCATACGTCCATACGCACACACACACACACACACACACACACACACATTTCACATTTCACATTATTTCACATTTCACATTTCATATTATTTCACATTTCACATTTCACATTATTTCACATTTCACATTATTTCACATTTCACATTATTTCACATTTCACATTATTTCACATTTCACATTTCACATTTCACATTATTTCACATTTCACATTTCACATTTCACATTTCACATTTCACATTATTTCACATTTCACATTTCACATTATTTCACATTTCACTCCTGCTTGTTGCTTTAGAAAACAAACACACCTGCTACACACTCGTGTTTATTTTCGACGCAACAAGCAGTCGTGACCAGACGGCAAAAATTGCCGGCAAAATCATAGTCACTAATGGTATTATATATGATAATAATACCTAGTTTATTGTATAATATAAAATATATTCATTAATAGACAAAAATATCTTAGTCACTGTCATTACTTGGGTCCTGAATATTTATAATAAAATCTTTTATTATAAGTATTAACATCAATATATTCATTTTCTATATTTATTACATGACGCGCACTGTCAGCGTGTCAGCCCAATTTTCTGGTGTTATATTGTCCAGTTTTAATTTGCGAATTTCAAATCCTATCCCACCGTCAGGTAGTGCTACTTCCTGCTGTGCGAGGTATACCGTAAGCTTAGTAAGTCAAAGTCATAACAATATAATTTTGTACAAACTGTACGTATTTTTGTACTGGCTAATTATTTTGTTTATATTATACGTTATATTTCTTCTTTTCGAATCTAATTTAAAAAACCCAAGCACGAGTTATGATTAAATTAAAAATATTTACATTTCAATCATTTTCCTGTTCTAAAAATACAAATTTAATATTCTTACAAAATGAAGTTCTCATTGGTTGCCTCAACAAAATTTCATAAAAAGAAATAAGCACGGAAATGGGTTTCATTTACACGAAGAAAACCAAAAAGATCAAGCGATAACGTCGATGAAAAGTTTTATTTCTTGAAATAATTAAACGTACGTTTCTCAAAGTTTTAATTGAATGATGCCAAAACGTAAAAATATCTTGCGTCTTGCAATCATATTATAATATTAATTACACATCGTAACAAACTGATGACCTATATTAAACCTATCTTTTCGTTTTGATATTGCCAACATACTATAAGAGTTACTGGCTCATGTTCTACTGCCCAATTATACTGCATTGCACAATATTAAACCAACATTGAAAGGATGATAATTTTATATTGTTCATATATGCGTATCCATTCAAATTATGGCCTATAATTTGTCATCATATTTAGAGAGACAATATTTACATAAATTATAATATGAGAGCAAAATTTTCCAAAACATATAAATAATTTAAATCAGAAATCGTATAATTTAGACGTCATAGACAAATAGTTACACATACTAAAAATGTATAAGTTTTAATTAAGTAAATTGTTATTAAGAAGCTTTGAAAAGCTTATTGCCTAGGCACATAAATTTGCCCAATTCCATATTCCATTATTGTACGGTTTTGGTGTTTTCTGATAGATTACAGAAATTAACATAGTTTTCGAGACGGTAAACAAATTATTCACGACAATTAAATAATATATTCATTATACTATAGTGTTTTAGTTGGTAATGTTACATATTATTCAATAGTGAATCCTTTTAAATACTTATAACTGGATTTTGGACCATATTTGTTAACCAATAGAGCTTTCTGTGCTTTAGCATATCCATCCACAATATAATAGTCTCTTACTGCGGAACATACCAACAATTACAAAATTTTAAATAATCTGACAACTTTAATTTTAGATATATGGATGGGTTTGGTTAATTAAAATCTCATTGACTAATACACTATTCTGCCAGGTAAATAGACGATCCTCTTAAAATTAAAACCAGAAAATAAAAAGCATGAAGATGTTGAAATTTTAATTTGATAAATTATCCCATAACTGACACAGAAAACAGTATCCATATGTTGATGTTGCTCAACCCTTTAATTTACGACATTATACTGGTGTACCCATGTAATCTGTTTAATTCTAATGAGTAATTAACAATAGTCCTTATTATCATGTGTGCAAGGGACAAAGAAGCAAACCAGGAGCCGCGACTCCGCGACATATAGAGTTATCTGCACTGACAACGGACATTGTGATAACAGCGTTATTCGCGCACACTGTTTGCGATATGTAAAATGAGCTGTCAGAATTGTTAATGCATGTGTTTACTGGTGGCGGTGAGCGGAGTGGCAACGCCAACCCTTTAGTTCTCCTAATATTACCCGCGAGTTATGTAACAGGCACTTTGGGTAAATTAGCATGCCATCTATCACGGGATATTCGAACAACTACATTACGATAATGTGACGCGCCGCTCTGGGAGCCCCCTTAAATTACCTACAAGTGTAAGCGCCGATCGCGGACGTGTGGAGGAGAGAATGCGAACTGTGATGAACTGCGCAATTCACACCTGCTTTCTTTAAGCCCTGTTCACACATGGATTATTTCAGGATTTTTTCATGCTGTTCAATCCTATGGAAAATAATCTGATGTGGCCATCACACAACCTCCCGCCATATCTAGACTTATAAAAACATAAATTTATACTTACAATCCGGTCCCCATTTAAAATATGCTAATAAAAATCTAAAATATTCAAACACAGAAATTTGCATCGAATCAAAAATATGTAATAGGTAGGTAGGTAATTTGTTAATTTTGAAAAATTCTGTCCACCTTCTAGAAATTCAAATTGATCCATTACAGGTATGGTGGAGGGCGGGAGATAAAAAGAAATTCACTATTTTGAAGCAAGGGCGCCCGCAGAAATTTCTAGAAGGTTGGTCAAATTTTTCAAAATTTATAAATTACCTACCTGTTACATTTTTTTTTTTAACAAAAATTACATTTTACAGATATGGAAAACTGCACGTTTCCCTCCTCAGTACTCTTCTTGGCCTTGTGCCGATTGAAATATAATGTAACTGGGCAGTCAGTTAGGACATTTTTAGAAGCAATTTACGTCTAAGAATTTAGTTAAGCTGAGGTTATAGCTGACTGTAAGACCGAATATACGTATTCAGGCTGTTAAATTGCTTAATTTCATATTCCCGAAAAGGCTAAGTTTTGGAATTTAACTTTATATCTTGTTATCCATGATATGAAATTTGTATCTACACAAAATTTGAATTAATGTGAAAGTGACAGTACAGTTGACATCTTTTGCTTGCATCTTGGTTTACATTATCGTTTACATATTACATGAAAATGAAACTATTAAAATAGAAAAACAATTTATTAGATTAGTAAAATAATCAGAATTACACGCGAGAGGTCGTGTGGTGGCCACATCAGATTTTTTATTCCCAATCGACAAAGCTATCAATGATTTAGAAGGGCCAATTCACCGATACCATACAGGCAACTCCTACCATGATTATTTATCTCAAGATTCAGAAGCTTGAAAGAATCCTTGTGTGAATAAAGATTTAATGAATGTTACCGTTTAAACCCGAAGCCAGTGAAAACTAGTAAAAAACTAATAAAACTAGGGCTGTTAATACAAATTAACGTAACCTAACCTTACCTATCTTTGCGTATTGACATAAAACTAGGATTTGGTTAGGTTAGGTTAGTTTAAAGTTTTTACTAGTTAAAACTAGTTTTAACTGACTTCAGTTTTTTACAGTAACAAATGCACTACCTAACTATTACCCTATTAGGGTGTGGCCGTTAACATAATTAATTGTGAGTTATCCATACATATTCCTGGTGTATAAAAATATACAGTTCTGTCAAAATGACATACAAAATAAATAATTTCTGTAAGAACGCTTTAATTGTAACCATAACTTAAAAATAAAGTACACTATTTTTTTCCTAGATCTAGAATCTAGGTTAGTTTAAATCATACAGCTACAATACATGTTAAATACAAAATTCCCATATTAATTTTGAATGGCGAAACGAGGTAAATTATACCCTTCTGCACATTTTCCTGGCGACGTCTGACATCTATTTTAGATAATCATACTGTATGATTATACTTCGATCGTGTGCATCGGACGTTATTATTTAAAAACGTGTTCGTGTTGAAAATCACAGCGACAGATATTGTCACCAGTAGTGAGTGGTGTGAGAATGTAGCAGACGAAATGTAAATACGATATAGAAGAAAGCCTAAATCCTACATTGTCAAATCCCTGGGGCGCTACATGTTTTCGTTAACAGACTTACAAGTTTCAGCAAATAGGTTTTCTATTTTTTGTCTACTGTCTGCAAAACACATTTTATGGAACTCTACAGCACACTGTCAATATTGTTTCTTTTTACCTTCCGCTTACCTGTAAAGGAAGGTATTGGAATCATGCAAAAAATCGGGTGGTGAATTTTTAGTGGATGAGCACGAATTAGGGTCCTTACAACTCATTTTTGATAGTTTTACGATGATGTCTGTGTGTATGTGTGTGTGTATGTGTGTGTGTGTGTGTGTGGTCAAGGGGTGTTAGTCGCATAACTCAAATACGAATTACCCGAAAATTTTGATATTTGGTATTTAACATTTGTATATAAATTGGAAGAGCTCCTTAGATTTTGGTACAAATATCTTCATCGGAAGTGATATTTTTTGAAGATTGAAAAGGTTAATTGTCAAAATTGTATATAAATTTGGAAAAATATAGTAATTATTTGTAATAAGAATAAGAGGAAAAGTTATTTGCAACTTACGTTATAAAAAAATTGTCTTTATCTGGTAGCATTAAAGAACTGCAGTAAAATTTAAAAAATAAATTTATCAAATAAAACGTTGATATCTTGTAATCCATGATCGGTTGATTTTTGTTTCTGCATAAAAAATATTGACAGGTGAGACGGGTGACAAGTTGGCATACTAGCGCTATATAAGTCCTAAGTAAGATATTAAATGTAGTAATTGAACGGAGGATGGCTTCAACACAGCAGAGTTTTCCTGTGAATGAATATTTTTATTCAGGTGATGCAAATTTCTGTGTTTGAATATTTTAGATTTTTATTTGTATATTTTGAATGGGCACCGGATTGTACGTATACATTTCTGTTTAAAGTCTAGATATGGCGGAAGGTTGTGTGATGGCCACGTCAGATTTTTTTATTAAATTTTATATCCAGTTAAATCAAATGATTTGTTAGTTGATTCAATATACGAGTATTTACCAAATATTCATTTCATATGGACCGCAATAAAAAATAATAATTGTTGAGTTTCATATTTCATATAGTAAAAATAATATCACAATTGGACTATGACATTTTATTGTTTAATTTGTCTGTGATTAATCTGAACCTTCCTCTGTGAAAAACGGTTCATAATATTTAAATTTGATTAAAAGTAAAAGTAAAGTAAAAATATTTAGTATCTTAATCTCTGATTGTTTTTTGATATAAGGGAATAAATATTTTTAGAATTCTGAATATTTACAAAAAAAATAAATTATAAATTCGTTCAATTTGAAAGCAACCCTGTCCACATACAG
The DNA here is from genome assembly GCA_947534325.1 of Agonum fuliginosum. Lineage (NCBI taxonomy): Eukaryota > Metazoa > Arthropoda > Insecta > Coleoptera > Carabidae > Agonum > Agonum fuliginosum. The sequence goes on along the minus strand of OX384031.1, from coordinate 37,504,840 downwards.
ATTCTTTTATGATTCTAACATGTTTCTGAATTCTAAGAAAGTAATCTTGCCTGTCAAATAGCGGCGCTGATAAATTGAATCTTCGATGAGTCTTAGAAAAAAATTCTAATTCAATGATACCTTCAAAACAATAATTTTTTTTGTTAAGATTCAGAAGCATTCGAGAAGCATGAAATAATCCATATGTGACAGGACTTAAACTTCGAGAAACACGATGCCTTTAGCCGCAGTATAAAAGTATAAATGCTGAATTACATTTATACTTTTTTCTCTAGATTCATGCTAAATTTCTAGTTCGATTTCCATCCGAGATTCGTTCGAGTTTCATACTTTATTTTCGAACTATTCAATTTTTCAGAGACAATACTTTAATAGTTGCTTGAACTGTCTACACACTGAACTGAGCATGCGTAGGTAAAGCTAGTATGACTCTCGAATAGAAAAATGGAGCCAGGCGTATATTTCAAGAAAAAAATATGGAAATCGAACGGAACTCGGATGGGAATTTCTGATTTACATAATACTAGAAATAGCTAGGAACTTCTCGGATGAATCTCGAACTAGAATCTAGACGAAAAAAGTATAATATAATTCTGCTTTAATATACGTAGTCATACTTTTTAAGAAATACGTTCCCATAATAACGATCTGGTAAATGTAAAAAAATCAAGATGACAGCGAAATATTAGTGATTTTTCTAGGTTTAGCCTTTAGGTACGTATCTAAAATTCATATAATAAAATCGTTTTGGTTTATCTAATTTCTAGTTAAACTAGAAGTTATCTCAATGTAAATGAAAGACATTCCAAATCGTTTATGTGCGGAGTCTATATTTTTACCTTCCGCTTACCTGTAAAGGAAGGTATTGGAATCATGCAAAAAATCGGGTGGTGAATTTTTAGTGGATGAGCACGAATTAGGGTCCTTACAACTCATTTTTGATAGTTTTACGATGATGTCTGTGTGTATGTGTGTGTGTATGTGTGTGTGTGTGTGTGTGTGTGTGTGTGTGTGTGTGTGTGTGTGGTCAAGGGGTGTTAGTCGCATAACTCAAATACGAATTACCCGAAAATTTTGATATTTGGTATTTAACATTTGTATATAAATTGGAAGAGCTCCTTAGATTTTGGTACAAATATCTTCATCGGAAGTGATATTTTTTGAAGATTGAAAAGGTTAATTGTCAAAATTGTATATAAATTTGGAAAAATATAGTAATTATTTGTAATAAGAATAAGAGGAAAAGTTATTTGCAACTTACGTTATAAAAAAATTGTCTTTATCTGGTAGCATTAAAGAACTGCAGTAAAATTTAAAAAATAAATTTATCAAATAAAACGTTGATATCTTGTAATCCATGATCGGTTGATTTTTGTTTCTGCATAAAAAATATTGACAGGTGAGACGGGTGACAAGTTGGCATACTAGCGCTATATAAGTCCTAAGTAAGATATTAAATGTAGTAATTGAACGGAGGATGGCTTCAACACAGCAGAGTTTTCCTGTGAATGAATATTTTTATTCAGGTGATGCAAATTTCTGTGTTTGAATATTTTAGATTTTTATTTGTATATTTTGAATGGGCACCGGATTGTACGTATACATTTCTGTTTAAAGTCTAGATATGGCGGAAGGTTGTGTGATGGCCACGTCAGATTTTTTAAATAAGCAAGCGACAGCCCTGCTAAAATAGTCCACCAACATGTAAAATAATACCTAAGTTTGTAAACTTATCTATTCATTTGCTTACACAAATAATCACCCACTATCAGGAAAACCGCTAAGTCCGAATAATAAAACAATAAGGCAGCGTCAGCCGCTGACCAGTAACAAGGCGCGGGCACGCGGTTTGGACTGATATGGTTTAAGTTGTAGCACATTTGAAATAAACACGATACTTTATAGGGTGTATCTGTTACAGACGCCCACCGAGGCACATACCCCCCCCCCCCTCAAGCTTCGACGCGATCTTGCAGCGAAACACGTGTTAAGTGCACAGCTGGCACATTAGGTCAGGGAATTGAAGTTTGCAGCGTGAAGGAGAAACAATACTGCACAGGGACGGACTGGGATGTTTGTTGATCCTGGTGATGTATTTTCATAATGAGTTTAAGTTTGTAGAAGAGATTTTCCAAGATGTATATTTTTAATGAAATCTGCAGGGAGTTATTCTAATGTTTGGGATTGTTTCACACACTACATTTTTCTATTAGAATTGAACGTTTAGCATTCAAGACTTGTGTACCGATTTATTCTAATAATTTGTTAAATAAAGTTGAGACTCTATAGCCGGTAACAAAACTTATGCTATGCTACGCCAATAATGGGCCAATGGGTCTATAGCAATACAGTCATAATCATAATGTACATTTCTAATGAATCAGATTCTGTCAATTTAATACATACCTATTTTATGACTGTTTCAAGAAGAATAAATATGGATCAGACATTATTTCGACTTTTTCAATATTTAACATATTTGTATAATTCCTCTATGCATACAAAAATATAATGCTGTGAATTAAGAATAATTTAAAAGTAGTTATAACACAAGGCAACATGAATATGGAAAAAGTTAAAACTTTTTATTGGACTATTGTATAGGATGGGCCATCTAGTGGTTTCTTTTTAAATCATAGGTTATTTTGACACTGACAGGTTTTTCCCACTCGAAATCTTGATAGAAAGTAAGTATCATACCTCCGCGGTACGAAATGAGTCGCTTTACGGTTGAGCAATGTTGGGAAATATTGCAAACTTATTTCCAAAGTGAGTGCTGTGTAGCCCAAACAGTGCGTTTGTTGAAAAGAAGTTTTTTACAGAGCCATGGTATCCGAATTTTTTAAAACTAAAATTGAAGACATGGATTTGGACTACCTCTGGTTCATGCAGGATGGCGCGCCATACCACACAACCCATACCACAATCGATCTTTTCGGCACCAAATTCCCAAATCATATTATCAGCCGTCTTGGCGATGTCAATTGGCCGCCTCGGAGCTGTGATTTGACCCTTTTTTGTGGGGAACCGTGAAGGACCGATATTATGCCAACAATCCAGAAACGATTCAGGCCAATAGCATCCAAGCAATCCTTGAGCTACAGGCCGAAACCATCAACCAGGTCTTGGAAAATTGGAGTGACAGAATGCGCTACTGCGAAGCCAGCCGAGGTAGCCACTTGAATGAAGTTGTGTTCCATAATAAATGGGAATGTTTGTTCTTATTATTGAAGCCATAATATATGGAATTTTCAAAATTTTGTTCATTTTATTGCATTTTTAAAAAGAAACTTGTATTTGGCCCAGCGGGTACTTCTTTTACAATAAATATCTATCCATTATGTGACCCCGTAGTCATACGGTTACAGTGATTTCAAAAGCATTTTGTAGCTTCACAGGCAATGCAATCGTACGGTATCAGGTCTGTCAAATGCGAAATATAGGTAGGTATTAACCATTATCCTTTGCTATTTTTTATTCTGCCTTCTCTGGTTTTGGATATTGTTGCGCTTAGAATCAGGAATAAGAAACTTAACTGAACTTTATACCATATCATTTTCTAACCTGCCATCGAACCATCTGGTCACAATTTTATTGTTACTGGTTTTATTTTTTATATACAGTCATAAGCAGCTTAACTAATAAGGGTAACAAAAATCAACCTAACTATTAGGTTGCAAGAAGCACGTGTAGTTTTAATAATTGGACACTAACATTCGGATCTAAAATTTAATCAACAGATTTAGATGACATTCCTTTAGTTACAATATAATATAAGTTATAACTGATTGAAAATATTATTTGGTTAATTTGGTTGGTTATCTATGATTGGCAAAATTTTCAGCGTTTTCAGGATGTGTTAATTAGGTGTCAGGCTTCCTAAAATACATCTACATACATACCGCTTTTTGCCTAATATAGGTGTGGCAGCGTCACATTATATATAAGATATTGGTATAAGTATTGATATAATATACCTTGTGTGCAGTCACAAGGTGTCAACTCACGGGTACTAATTCTTGTTAGTGTAGAGTTTCGTGTAATCTGAGTTCGATCATATACTGCAGTCAGCTATCCGCATTAATTATAATGGGCGACACTATTCGCTGTTACGGTCCTGCGTTGGCGTTCGCGGGCAGCAGCGGCGGCGCAGTGTCTTGTGCCACTCGTATATCCCGTGATAAGAGTCAATCTCAATTTCCTGCGGGACTAAACAGCGTTCCATGCCGGGAATTCGAACCAGGCGTCCCGTTCTAAGTTCTACACTCACACGCGAACCTTAGAAGAAATGTGTGATTTATTGTGTTCACAGTTTCTCTTACACATAGATCAGAGAAAGCTGCCGCGAGCCCTGCGCTTTTCCTTTTTTATTTTACCTCGTTTTCAAGTTTATTGTTTATCTAGTGGGCTTTGTGTGGTCTTTTATGATATCCTCCTGAATTGGTTTTAATATATCAATTTTTATTTTGAATCAATGAGATATACCACAGAGGAAAAATATTATTTTTGATAGAGAGGATAGAAAGATTGCGAGGATTTTCGATGAACAATAATCTTCCAGTCATAACAATTCATGCTTTGATACTACTTATTCTACTAGGTGGCGTAAAAGTAATCACCCTATCGGATAATGCTTTCATTTTTGCAGCTGACGTCTTTTGTCATCGCAACTTTGACATTATTGAAGTACACATTAAGTAAAATCAAGGAATAATCGCTACTATCCTCAAGAACGCAGAATAAATTTGTCAACGTAAACACTGCGGAGTTTAGATGCTCGCCCTGAGGAGACTGGCTCAACACGGGACAGTAGCAAACGTGGCCGGCCTCGAAGCAGCCGTTTGGTCAATATCGCTGCTATGACAACACTGTTACTGTGACTAGTTCATAGATAAAATAAAGGACTGACGAGCGCTCCAAAATCATGATCAACGACTTCTTGCAGCAGCAAATTGACGAATTGGGTTTGAAGCACTTGAGCACATACGGCACGAGCGACAGTGGACATTCTATAGCAAGCGTTTCCCGGTCGTTTTATCTCTCATTTTTGACAATTCCAGACTTCATTCTTCGCGATTTTTTAAATTCGCAGGTCTATACGGACAAACCACAGACCTTGGCGTCCTGAAATGAGATCATCCGAAAAGAACTGAAGAATTTATCGCCAAAAGTTTTGACACAAAGCGACAGTGGACATTCTGTAGGAAGCGTTTTTCGGCCGCTTTATACCGTTCCTGCGTTCCTGACTTCATTCTTTCGGGTTTTTCAATTCACAGATCTGTACGAACAAGCCGCAGACCTAGGCGTCCTTAAATGAGATCATCCAATAAGAAGTGAAGAATTTATTGCCAAAAGGTGTGACACAAATCATGGAAAATGCTGTAAAACAAGCCCGAATGTGCATCAACTATGGCGGAGGACACTTGACCGATATGATCCTCGCGACTTAATGGGAAAAATTACACGTTTAAGTTTTTTACAAAGTTACTGCCTCAGATTAGTTTTACGCTATCTTGTATATCACAAATTAAAATGTAATTAATTTATACTTCACAACATAAAATTTACAGGAATTTTTTTTAAATGTATCGTAGATAGTTACGTATATTGTAAAATGTTTCACCACCACCAAATCTATGAAAATCCATATAAATATAAATTTATACACGCATCCTGCGGCCAAAGTCCAAATGAAACCGGAAGCATGAACCGCGGCACGAAAACGCTGCGGAAAGCATCGCCAGAGCAGAGTGACGTGCCGTTGGTGGCGCGGCTAACCGAATTCCGAATTCCGGCCGAGTTTCTGCCCCTTCTGCCCCCGGTGACCGCCTCCGCGGCTGACATCGCATCCACGTAATTAAGCAGAAAAATTTCCAAATTAAAAACACCCGCCGGTGTCAATAAACACCGTTTTCCTTTGAGTCCTGTCAACGTAGAACGCTACAGCGCTCTGCGGTATTTTTAATTTTCTGTCAAAAATAAGTGCCACAGGCTAACTACGATAAACGGAAGCTATTTAATTTGTTTTTAAAATAAGTTCCCAAGTACACATTTTTATAATTACTCGCACAAAGGCCTGGAAATTATTTTCTTAATCATTTTTGGTAAAGTTAAAAGCTACTTTTTGTTTTTCATTACATTATGTTGTAATTACGTTTTCATTTATTTTGTTTTTCATTATCTATGTATCACAAAGTGACTGTTACAAAATTATTATTGTTGTTATGTAATATTAATATGACAATTTCTCGAAACGTAGTTCAGGAAAAATTTCTGTAATGTTTTGTGGAATTCAATTGTAATTAGTTTCCGTGGAATAGATAAAAATTATCTCAAATATTATTATCTCGAATGGTATTTAAGGTAGAATATTTTTGCTGTTAAAAAACATTACCAAAACGACCCATAAAAATTAAATCTAATAATTTTACATGATCAATGCCAGTAAATGATCTATTTATTTATTTATTTATTTTTCTTTCTTAACATGACAAAAACATGTATTAGAATGCGTCAACACAATATAATTAGGTATTGATACCATAAAATATAAAAAATATGTTGACAGGTTGACTTGACAATTTAGCTGTCTATAACAAATAAAAATAACCCTATAAATTTTGATATTAACAAATTGTTGAATAAAGTAAATACCAATTTTAAAAATTCGAGAAATCTCGACGAAAATGACGAGCTTCGACAATCTCGACATTGTGATCTCGTCTCTCGAACGTTTTTTGAAAAAATCCCTAAACAAGAAATTTCGAGACGAGACGAGATTCGTGAAATTCTCGTCTCGTCTGCATCACTAAATATAATTAATGCATTGTCTCGAATAACTTTGCGAAAGAAATAAGCATAATGAAAAATTTGGCCTCAGCACAAAATCTACATAGATAGAGCTGATGGTTTCATTTAATTTTTTTTGACATTAGTAGGTAATATAAGTAACACATAAAGTTTGTACAAAAATATATCGTTATAGCTTTGACTTACTAAGCTTGCGGAATGCCGCACCTGTCGCGAGGGGTAGGATTAACAAAATTTGAAATACACTTGAGTTTTTCATTTCAATTCATAGACATTTTAAAATTTCTATTAGTAATGAATTCCGAAAATCAAATAAGGGATTTTCGCCAAATTTGGAAAAAAACAAGATTAGTGAGAACATATCTTGAGTAAATTAAGATTTTTAAAATAAATAAAATTGGAAAATATTTAATACGTACCTGTTCTTTCAACGCCATAAATCAAGCTTAAATCCGCTTAAATGTTTAACAATAGGCCTGCTGTGAGGGCCATAACGATACCTATACCTTTGGACATACTATACCTACAGATGAAATTTGGCTAATAATGCTAATACTTAAGTTCCGTATACTTCCTTGTTCTATACGGACTGCTGGTTAGGAAACTAAAAAACATTTCAAACTTTACACGCTGTAAGTTAATAGCAAACTAACTAAAGATCGTTTAGTAATCAGTGTAAGTTGCTCGGGTACAATAATCAGCTTACAGAACCTTCTAATTAATTTAGTACTTAGACAATAATCTCAATAACATCAGATCACTTCGTCATTAACAAGAAGATTAAGCCATAAAAACCAGCAGTCGTATCGCTCCTTACTTCCTTACAACTCATATTCTACTATTTGCGATCGCTGATCATGTTATTTATATGAATAATATGAAAGCAACAGTTAGAAATAACAAATAGTGCAGTTACTTATCTGCATCTACGTTTGCAACGCCTGCTATGCGATTTATCACTAGTACCGTTACCATTAGTAAGTGCATTTATTTGCCCTGCCGCGAATTCTTTAAGCATATTGCAAATAAAAGCATCACGTGATTTCTGCAGAATTAGATAACAATAATGTGATAATATACGCGTATACGACATAATGCGTTTGCTAACGATTCGACCATTAGGATAGTATACTGGACCAGTTACTGAACTGGATTTTGAACTTGAATCTGATTTATCAAAATGCACAGACAGAACGATAGTTAGTCACAAAATCAATTTTTTTATCATATAAAGAAAATTAAATAAGATCTGTCACAAATACTTCAATTTTAAGTTTTGTATCCGTATGTTAGTTAGAAATAGATTAATGCAATTAGATAGCTACAATACAGAAATTTATGTTAACCAATGATTTTATTATAGTAAGTTTTATTGGTCAAATAGCAAATTTATTAATAATTTTTACTTCCTTGTACGGAGTAATAAGGAAGTATTGTAATCCCGAAAAATTTCGGTTTTCAGATTTTGATGGAAATATCCGTTTTGACCTTTTCTGACTAGTTTCGTCGTGACGTCTGTACGTATGTACGTATGTATGTACGGACGTATGTGTGTCGCATAACTCAAATACGGTTAGACGTAGAAAGCTGAAATTTTGTATTTAGGACTGTTATAGCATCTAGTTGTGCACCTCCTATTTTTGGTTTCAATCTATAAACCGGAAGTAGTACTTTTTAAAAATATTTTGATAAATAATTAATTTTAGACAATTTTTTTTATTTTAAATGAAAGATTATGTGATTATTATCTACAATCGGTATTTTATAAATTTTTCTGTATCTTCTATCATTTAAGAATAATTAAAGTATATACTTATAATTTAGTATTTCGGTATCTTGTACTCCATGATCGTTTAACATTTGTTACTACGTAAAATTTAAATGATTATGACATGACAGTGACAATAGTAAAATAAGCTTTATATCTTCTTCTGCAGTTTAAATAAAATGACTAAAATATATTTGTGAGTATACTAGTATAATAAGTTAAAAGAATTTTTTATATTATTCTACATTTTAGTTATTACGAAAAGTATGAACACACAAGGCGTACAAGGAAGTCATGTGGTGCCCACGTCAGATTTTTTATTTCCACTAGTGAGAACTTTTAGTACAGAAACGTAGTTGAAATTTAGAAGAAATAATATTGCTTCAGTTCCAGTGATGTATTAAGCAATATAAGCGCCCAAAGCACGGACTATTTTGCGCTCTTTTTGTTATGAGTTTTTATTATTATTTCTGTTTCTTAGTAGTAATAGTAAAATTGATAATCAAAAAAAATTCCAATTCACAGAATAGCTAATAATAGTTAAAACATTGTTTTTCATGCAAGGTCAAGTAGCTCATAATTAAAAGTTACAACATTTTAAAACTACAGCTAATCAAGAAAAAATAATGTAATTTTCAAATAATTTTAGAAAATATTATTATTTAAAAATAAAAATTGACTGATATAGTCCGCCGGTCCGCCGCTAAATATTTTGCGCCAGAAGCCCGGGCTTCTAGGATAATACGGCACTGTTCAGTTCTGTTATTTAGTTGGTAATAAATAATAATCATAGTATGGTATCAAGTGTAGCTATTTTAATTTCACGTTATTTATTATAAAAATTGTTTATACCTGAAGTTTTCAGAACTCATAATTACCAAACTAATATTTGGGTATAAATCTGTACAGTAAGTAGCTACGAGAATCAATGAACCTCATCGTAATCAGATTGAAACATCCAGCAAAATTAGCTATTGTCGAACATGCTAACCAGTCTCTAGTCTACATGGGATTGATTTCAACAACACGAAAATCATCTCGAAACAATATAACAGAATGGAAAGACTTATCCGTAAAGCAATTGAAATAAAGGAATGACCAATAAAGTAAATAAATCTTGGCGCTAATCATTTAATATTTATTTCTTTATTTTAATGAAACTCTGTCTTAAGAGCTCAGTAAATTTTGGTACCAATTCATAGACCGGAAGTAGTGCCTGCTTTTTTATATATTTCGATAAATAATTAATTTAAGACAATTTTTTAATGAAAGATTATGTGATTATTATCTACAAACTGTATTTTATAAATTTTTCTGTATCTGATATCATTTAAGAATAATTAAAGTATATACTTATAATTTAGTATTTCGGTATCTTGTAGTCCATGATCGTCTAACATTTTGTTGTTACTACGTAAAATTTAAATGATTATGATTGACAGTGACAATAGTAAAATATCGTTTATATCTTCTTCTGCAGTTTAAATAAAATGACTAAAATGTATTTGTGAGTAGTAGTAGTAGTATAATAAATAAAAAGAATAAAGTAAGTATGGCGGAAGGTCTTGTGCTGGCCACATCATATTTTTTTGTTACCTGATGATAGGAACACATACTAAACGTCGTAAATAAATAAAAATATCATTACATAACTGAGCCAAAATAATTACTTAGGTATTATACCTAGTTTAAATTACTAATTGTTTTATGGGAATTTTGCTATAACAAACAATATACACGATACTTATAGAGTATAGAGTTCGTCGATAATGAGCCCGACGTCAACCACCTCTGATCTGATTTATTCCGTTAGCGCAGAACAATGGTGAATTTTTAATAAACACCGTTAATCATTCGTTGCTAACAAGTTTAAAATTACTTTTTACATGAAAAAGTAAACTGAATAAATATGAGCTGTACCTAGTATAGATTCACTGGGGTGACGATCTGAATATTGATGATACAAAGAGTATGAAATGTGAGCATGTGTGAATTGAATATCATTATGATCACAAATACGTTTTTAAAAAAATATCGTTACCTTTAATGTATTAGTTAATTGATATAATGATTATGGTAGAAACAACTCATAAATGAGGTTAAGACATAATGTATGTTTTTATAGACATATATTATCCCTACATGATAGAAGATGTTTCAGGACTTTCAGCACATAATATAAAAATTGTTATTTTTTATACAAGGCGATAAAGTTATATTTTATCGACGAAAGAAAAGCGTTAATTCTCAAGCGACGAAGGAGGGAGAATGAATTATATTTTTCGAATCAATAATATAATTTTATCATCCTGTATAAAATTATATTTTTTTTCGATAGCTGATGTTAAAGAAAAAATATAAGAAAACCAATTTTCAATTAAAATATTACTAAAACACAACTTCAGAGTTTGTTTGTTTTCATCCTACTTTTTTTACAAAGTGGATGCAGAATAATGTGTGAAATCGAATTTGAAGAAAAGATATAAAAAATTAAAGTACTTTATTTACCTTTGCTGTTAAAGTTTAACTTTATCTACTCTAAGTTATCTTATTAACCATTGCTTTATCGACTCAAATAGTCGATAAAGTAGCACCTTAACATTAGCTATGGAAAAAATTGACTTTATAGGTTAAGATCTATACCAAAGATCTATAACTAGTTCCTCTATTCAGGATTTTGTGAATTAAGGTTATTATAGCTTAATAGGTATATACATACAACTCACAATCAATAAGAAATCTACGATTTTAGTACCTACCTACCTACTAAAAACGTAAAAACAAAATTTATTGAAAACTATTTTAACCAGTAGTTCATCAAGAATACAATTTAATTGTTTGCAAGATTAATTATAAAATATGGAGTAGTATACCTATACAATCATTTGAATATAGATTCGAAAACGTTCGTCACGAATTAGGAAAAAATCAATAGCGTGAAAAAAATTATGGCCTCCTGCAATGCTTTTATTTAACATTTAGTGAGTTAATGTGCATTTAAAATATATAATTCTATTGTAATTAAAAAGGATAAAGCAGCAATAAACATTTTCCTGATGTAGTCCGTTAACTGCAAACAATGGCGAATGTCGTCTCGTCCTTGTTGTTAGTCATGTCACTGCAACCGTTAAAAATAAAGGACAGGGGAAGAAATACGCGTGGATTATAAAAGGTAAAAGGTTCCATCAAATATACACGCGCGCACATTCTACAACCGCGTAAACTGTGAATTTATGTGCATATTTCTTTGTTATCTACATTGTTCCCCGCCATAAAGAACAAACGGTGAACCAGCCAGGAACAACATGGCTAGATTTAAGCACCCTGTAATGTTATCACGGGGGCAATTTCTCTAAACAAGATAATCTTAAGCGCGTAATGACTCCGGCGCAACAGGGAGACGTAATAGACCACACCCAGTGTCATAAACTATATCGATAACCTGTGCGCACTAGAGTTCTATCACCTGGCGCTTGGCAGGAGGCCGTCGCGACGCTAAACGGTGACGTGTTAGTGCGTCCCGTGCTTAAACAGTCCTCGCTCAAATGCCCACTGACCCTTCTGCAAGTTTTATATCTATGGGTTGTTTATATGTCAAAATGGCGAGATAACGCAATCGTTTCAATGCTTGTACACAGAAGTCGTGGGTTCGAATCCGGAGCAGGTGTGAAATTTTCATGACATCTTGAATCGGCAGCAGGGTTGTCAAAAACCATGATTTTTCGACATTCGCCCGTCTAATTGAAAAAACCCACACCATTTATAATATAATAATATGTATTTTGTTTTTATATTTAACAAGGCAGTTGATTTAAAAGAATGAATTTTTTTATTGATATTTCTATTTTTATTAGTACAATTTTTATATAAAATGATTTTTTCATGGTTTTATCAAGTTTTTTCTGGTTAGTTTTTGGGCGCATCAAAATCAGGACAATCCTGATCGATATAGTCAGAGTCACTATTGTCAATATTAAAAATTGGGATACAATTATCTTGGCAACCGCAAAGCTATCGGACACCAGCTGGTGGTTTTAACAAGGACTTGTACCAGAGGGTTAGATGAAACTACATCCTTTAGACTGACTCGTGCCCATTAACTGTAGTCAAAAAAATAAATAAATACATAAAATTAATAAACATAACCACTCAGAAAACTTGAAGTTCATTTACAGTAACTGAGTTGAATAATAAAAAAGGCAGTGGGTAGTGGACCTAATTAACACTATTTTTTTTTACAAATCGCTGTCCGCTGTGTCTATAATAATTGAGATAAGCAAAGAAATATCAAATTTGAAATATAATTACACCATCAAATGACTACTGTAAAATTTTCAACTATCTGCGTCATTTAGTTTGTGTTTGACAGTCTTTGAACAACAACTTTTGAATTAAAAAAAAAAACGAATATCGTTCAGTGTCTTTGAAACAGAAAACGAACGAATTAAACAATTTTTGTACTCATCACCTAGGAAATGACATATTAAACAAGCAATCAGTCGGAAATGTCAATTTCCCAGTGTAGTCAATCAGAAAAATGCAAAGAACACTGGCTTTTCTAGAAATTTCAGAGTAAAATCATCTTAAAAATAATAAAACTTAGTTTATAAAGTGTTAGGTACTTTCCGGAATTATAATTAATGAAAATTATCAAGACCACTGAAAACCGCCAATATTTAAAAATAAAACTTGTGTGCAGACATCTATCGGTAGTAGTGAGTAGAAAAAACATCGTAACCTCAAATTTAATGATCAGACTAAATGTATTTGATTATAGTTTTATTCGTTACAAAAAACATTGTACAAACCTCTTGAAGGAAGACACCATCCCAGCATTCGCGTAAATGAAATCCATGTGGTATAAAAATCTTCCCGAATTTGGTTCGTATTGGACAGGTGAATTTAAACGGGTATATAAAGCACGGGACGAATGAGGAAGACACTCCTCAACACTGAAATCATAAAGCCGCGGTCATCACGTCCGCGCGTTTCATGAACGATGAGGGACGATGTCTCGGCCGCCTCTTTACCCGCTTCTCGTCTTTACACTCTACCTTTACTCATCCTAAATGAGCATCTAACTCACTAAAAAATCGCACCGATTATAATTTTACTGCGGTTTTTATAGCTTAGCTGACAAGACTATTAATCAACCCGTAACTTATCTACGTCTTCATTGTTGCGAAAATATTGCAAGTTTTATGTTCGCCAACATTCTGTTTACAGATTTAATGAATTTTATAAACTAGAAAAAAATTAATACAAGTAATTAAAAGATTGTAAACAGCTTTGCCGTCTAAGTTTTTTAAAATAGGATGTCGGAAAGTTATAAACATTTTAATTACAAGTTGGAAATTATTCCGTTTTTCTTAACACTTGGGAATCTAAGTTAATTGAAAATTTTATTTTCAATTTGATCAGTTCTATTCAATTGGCCAATTTAAATTCAGATTTTTATAGACGTCCATTTATTTTTAATAGACTTGCTTTATATTTTTTACTTACGGATCATTTGCTTTCAAAGAGATTTATCTCGGTCTACTAATTTGAAAGTCTCATTATAAAAATTTATTTCGTAATCTGGTTGTTTATTTTATATTAACCATTAATGGAACTTATGCACCGTGCTAAAGATGTATGGTTGAAAATCGCTTGTGATCAGCTGTTGGAAGAGGCGGTCCGATCAGTCAAACAAATACTTGTTGATATTTTTATTGTTTCCTACTGGTTTAGTTGCGCAAAACTTAGTTTGTCGACTGTCCTCCAAGAGCCGATCGAACGTTCTTCATAAACTTGCATATGGCGTATCTTCCCACAATTAATAATCAAAGGTTTCATCATGCAGGCAAATTCGTAATACTATTTACAATTACCTGCATAATTTAACAACTACAACATGTAAAGACAAATAGCTACTATCTTGCGGGGCGATTCAATCAGAATTTAGTAAACAGTTTCTCAATTATAGGAACAGAACGTTTCTGTAAATGTATACACGGTCGATGTTAAACATTATAGTTAAATCAGGAATAGTTTGTCCTGCGGGTCACATTTGATCCGTAAAGGATTTATTACATCCTGGAAACGATTGTTTATTTTGACGTGAAGGTAATATTTGGAAACAACATTGGTTATGTGCTTGCTGACCACACATTTTAATCTATTAGTATTTGCAATTTAAACAAGTAACGAACGGCTGGTAACCGCACACCTACTCTGAAAAAACATTGGCATTATATTTTTCATGACATCTCAAATGAACAGTAAACTGTAGATTTACTGTAGTTCCATAAACGTATGCTTAAATTTTAAACCATTTGTTTGAATATTTAACATTAGTAATCAATTTAATTAGTGACATTAGGACACTTTTTCTTTAAAGCTGTAGGGTAGGCTATACAGGTTGGTGGAGGTGAAATGCGAACATAGGGAAATATATGACAATGGAGTTATCATGCTAGCCATCTTGATATACGTGGAATAAGTACTGTCAATGTCAAAGTAGCTGTCATATTACTGAAATTTTTATTTTCATTAAAATATTTTCTTTGCATAATAATGTATGTGTACGAGCAGAACGAGAAAGTTTACATGCACTTTTAGATTTTATTATTATTATTTCTGTTATTGATAACTCTTTTTGCCACACAAATTCACATTACTTCGTTTTGTGACACTACTAAAACATATCAAGATACCTGGCATGAAAGTTCGATTGTTATGTATGTTCCCTATGTTCGTATTTCACCTCCACCAACCTGTAGATACAATTAACTATTTAATATAGTCGTAGTTTAAGCATAGTATTCTTACTTAAGTTTAATATTCAAACCAACAACTCTAAGTTAGTTACCAACACCAACAAACTCAGTCATTTTTGTGCAGTTAAATAATAGTTATTTATATTACAAGTGGGGAAAGAGCATTATTACAGCTGACGAATGTGAAGAATTGCACGACGAGGTCGTAGACCAAGTCGTGTAATTACATGAGTGCTGTAATATGCTTTAGTCCACATGTGATATACAAAATTTTATCCACGACTGCTCAAAATTAATAAAAATTGATATTTTTTTAATTAATAAAAATTGATATTTTTGTTTTAATTTGAAATTTAAAAATTATATATTTTAACAATTGATTTATTATAAGAATATTTAAGGAATAAATATGTAACAAGTATATTATAAATATGCGAGAGGTAATAGGACAAAAGCACATCATATTACTTCACTAGTGAGGTAATATTACTAATTACGCGTAGGTGATAACCTACCCGTTGGATGTACGGTCTGACACCAGAAACTGAGCTGAGTCACACTGACGAGACCTAAGTGGTCGAAACAGCTGTCTGTGACATTGCTCTGTCTGTTGTGTTCTGAGATGAACTGTGAGGTGCGTTACCATTTATTACATAACTAATTACCTCACTCAAATGATGAAAATAATATGACTATTATATCACTGGCGTGGATAAATATATGTACTTGACTGAATTCGATCCTGAGTTTTGTTATACAATCGCAGTAAATAACATTATTATACAGTATTGCTTATTTTGTAAAAATTAATTAACATATTTTTGCATGATTGGTCTATTTTATCAACTTATCATGCCTGTTTCCAAGACGGTATGTTGTTCTTACGGATTGATAGGCTAAACGGAACGGTAACAAATATGTTTCAGCATTACTAATTTTCAAATAAATTTTGCTTATTCCAATCGTGCACAAAATTATATAAGCATCACAAACGTTAAGGAATTACCGATGTCCGATAAAATTGGAGCCATCGGTAAATTGTCCTTACCGTTCTTGATACGTAATATAGGTAGTATTGTGTACCAATACACGTAAATTTAAATATCAAAATTTGTCGAGAATTATCGGTGCAACTGGGCATAAGAAGAGTTAAATTGTAATGTAAATATGCAACACTTATTACTGAAATAATAATTTAAAACTTGAAATGAGAAATTGCTCGTAAAGATATACTGTTAAAAATTTTGCTTGTTTTCTGGGCGCTAGAAAGTATGAAAGTTCGACTTTAGAATTATGAATAAATAACGCAAAATGTACGGCTCTATTGGATATTTAAAGCTTATGTTGAAGTATGGGCGTATTAAAGCAAGCTCTTTTTATTGAATAAAGTATGCATTTATAATAAAAACAAAACGCCACGCCAACACTCGGTTGACGGCACAGAACTTGAACAGGTGCTAGAGTACTTAAAACTTTTCCAACTTTTCCCACAGAGCATGAAAACTTAATCAGTTCATGATTCTTTAATTTCGTTAGCGTCAATTAAACTAATCATCTTAAAAATAACGAATAGCGTCTTCATTAAGGACGGATCCGATATTTACCAATTAAGTTTAACAGGATCGAGGAGTGAACAGCGAACAGAAAACTACTTAGTTACAAACACAATAGGAATGTACTTTCATTATTCAAGGTGCCCCCATTTTGCGAAGCATTTTTCTTCGTTGTACACAAATTAACGTTTTCTTTGCTGCAACAGATAGTGCTGGAAATACAGGAAATTGCTCTAAACAAACGTCAAGCTGCCATGTGCAAACCATGTTTGCTTTCTTAAAATTTAAAACGAATTTCACCTAATGCAACTCTTAATATTAAATAATC
Organism: Agonum fuliginosum; assembly: GCA_947534325.1. Classification (NCBI taxonomy): domain Eukaryota; kingdom Metazoa; phylum Arthropoda; class Insecta; order Coleoptera; family Carabidae; genus Agonum; species Agonum fuliginosum. Next base: position 37,487,620 of record OX384031.1, on the reverse strand, counting down.
TAAACAGTCTTAAGATTGTCTAAATGATATAATATTTAAAAAATCACTGTGCTCATAATGTTAGATTGATTTAATGTTCAATTTGCCTACTTGTTTTTATAATAAAGTCAAATGGAAGTATTTTTAAATAAATCTCAGCTTGGTTGGCAATGTAAAATTAATTCAAGTGTATTAGGTGCACGACTGTAATTCGGACAACTCAGGTTCGAATCCAGTCTAGTACTCAATTAAGTTTAGCTGCACAAAGATCTGTCATGTGCCTAACAATAATTTGTACTACTCCTGAGTTGAAGTTGATGACTAAAATGTTATAGGTATCTATAATAGCGATTACTCGCAATATGTGAGGCTGCTACACCAAAATTGGGTAAAAGGAGTAAAATATATACGTATTATACAGGGTGTTTTAGACCACCCGTACCACCCAAATATCTCGCGTAAAACGGAACGAATCAAAAAAAGAAAAAATACGTCCAAAAAGATTTCAAAAATTCTATTAATTGACACCAAATGCAAATTTTTCCCCCACCCCCTGGGGGGTGAAGGGGGGGGGGGGTAGCTTTGTAAATTTAAATGGGGACCCCCATTTTTTATTGCAGATTCGGATTCCTAGATTTAAATAAAGAAGGTTTTGTCCGAAAAAATTTTTTTGATTCTTGAAAAATTTTTTTTGATTCTTGAAGTTAAAAGGCAAATTAAATTTTGGTTTTAAACAGAAATTGATTCATTCAAATTTGACAAAAAGAAAAAAGCGCAGTAACTGAAACAAGAAATAAAAATCATTTAAAAAATTATAACTGTGTAAGGTACTTACCGTAATGTCAGTCCTATCCCACCCTTGCGTAGACGATAAATTACGTTGTTTTCGAAAAATCTTAAAAATTTTTCGGACAAAACCTTCTTTATTTAAATCTAGGAATCCGAATCTGCAATAAAAAATGGGGGTCCCCATTTAAATTTACAAAGCTACCCCCCCCCCCTCCACCCCCCAGGGGGTGGGGGAAAAATTTGCATTTGGTGTCAATTAATAGAATTTTTGAAATCTTTTTGGACGAATTTTTTCTTTTTTTGATTCGTTCCGTTTTACGCGAGATATTTGGGTGGTACGGGTGGTCTAAAACACCCCGTATTTTGTAGAGACGGATTAGATATAGTATACTTGTGCCTAATATTTATGATAAAGTAAACAACAAAAATTTCGTGCAAATTTTAATTTTTAGGTTATCTTCAATCAATTTTTCTTGGTTTCCTACTCAGAATGATGATTTAATTTTGGATATAAGAAGTATTGTTTCTTAATCAGCGACATACAGTTTACGACGGGTATGGGAGGCATCATTTTTAAGTCTTTGCCTTTAAAATGTAATAAAACAGCGTTTGTAGCTCGCAGGTATTTATAAGAAAATCGGTAGCCCAAGCCACAGCAGCTATTGTGCAGCCTCATTCGATGTCAGACAAACGAGTTCCATTCGATAAGTGATAGGAAAATGTGTCGACATTGTGTCTTGTTTTGTATCCGGTTGTGAATGATAATGGAACCCTTTCCTTTCAATTTTCACAGTGTGGCCGTTGCCGTTGCCATTCTTTCCTCTTTCAAAGCTAAAATACGACCACGAAGTCTGCAAAGGAGTCATTCCTGTTACTCTGTTCAATCTCAGCTTTCACAGTCTCTTGACAAAGTATTATTTTCCTGTTTTCCTCACTGCCGAATTTTAGCCCTCGTTGCTGTTGTTTACCATTTACATAATTGAAATTATTTAACATTGAGGGAAACAATTCAACCATTATTTACATTATAATGGAATGAAAATGAACATAATGAAGAGTAAATCTAGAAAACTATACATTTCCATAAATAAATAAATAAAAAATTATTATTATCAAATTGTTGACTTATTTCATAGCTTGTAGAGAAATATATCATTATTGCCCTCACAGCAGGCCTTGTTAAAATGTAAGCGGATTTAAGATTCATTTATGGCTGTTAAAATCAGGTACGTACCCTATTAAATATTTTTCTATATTATTTTATTTTAAACTCTTAATACTCACAAAGTATGCTCTTATGCTAAACTTATTTTTTTCCTAATTTGTAGTAAAGATCAAAACCCTAAGTAGCAGGCGAATATTGGAATCACGTAACTTCTAATCTAAATTAAACTTAAGGTGCGGACACTCATAGCTTATGCCATGTTATGACAATGCTATGTCATGAAATAGAACATGTACATTTACATAATACGTGTGCTACATTGGCATAATTATTGATACATAACTGTTGCTCAGATACTTATTTACTCGATTCGCTTTTGAAGTTGATCTTTGTAGTCTAATTTTGACATTATAAGACAAAAAATACTTTGATCATGTAAGATAATGATGAAACTGTAGTGATAAAAATTATTATATAAAATACAGAAAAGATTATCGAATTGTGTTGAAGAAATGAAAGAAAACCTGAAAAATGTACAATATTATATACTTACATCAAAGACATCAAATGACACAATGACAAGTACAAAATGTAGACAGCATGTAAATTGATTGTTATTTTGAAATATTAACAGCATACGCATAGCATGGCTTAAGCTATGCGCCTTTATTAGAAAAATGGAATACGTAGATATTCAAATTAATTTAAATTTTCAATAAGTTCAGTACAAAATATTTGAACAGTTATTGTTAAATTTTAAAATGTTCCTGTTATTTTAATGAATATTATTTCTCGTTTAAATTTATTTTAGTTAAATATTCAATGTAAAATGTAAAATAATATTTCATTTATTTAAAATATTTTTTATAATGCACGTGCATTCACCAACAAAATAAACAAACTAGGTAGGTTTTGTTATAAAATTCAAATAGGTGTAAAATGTCGCCAACATAAATGCAAAACATTTTGAATTGGCAACATTTACACCGATGCATAAAATTATGATAATATCGTAATATAGTTGCAAGCTATTCTTTATAAAGTACAGGAACATTTTCACACATAGGACTTCAGACTCGCTTGAGTTTAGAGCTTAACTCCGAGAACGTGATATGCTCAACGCGCGTTTTCCACTCAGTAAATTTTTATCTTGCGTTTACTTCCGAATCACTTGAACAATTTCCTTGTTCTGGTAATAATCAATTACATTACGAAATTTTCACGTGATATGATACTGTGTAGGAAATAACGAGCAGGTTCATTTCCACAAGAATGTGACAAAAACTGGAGTTTATTAAACCCATTGCATGCTACAATCATGCAATTCTGTTCAAATTTTTACTGCTACAGAAATATTAAATTTTGTGTACCAATATTTAACAAAATTGCAATTAGATCTGTATGATATGATAATATTTTTTTTATAATTGTTGTTTATTTATTTATTAAAACAGTATTTTATTTTTATGTAATTTATTTAATTGTCGATCTTAAAGTTTTATGTGCAGATTATAAAGAGTTCGCAATATATTGCCTTAAATGGCAATATTTATTTTAAATAATCATAGTTTCTTTGTTTATTGTTGGATAATATATTGTTTAAAATTTATAATAATCTTTTACCTATAACTACTTTTCATATTATATCTTAATAGCTACTAATTTTTAATTATTATTAATGGTGCATCGTAAATCATAGTAATATCAATATCAGCGTGTATTGGAATTTATACTGCGAAATAAACTAAGCAAATACGTCCAATTAAAACACGAAAAGTTATGTAAAGCGCAAAGGAATATGGAACTAGTTGGAAACAGGCTGTGCTAATACATAAATATTGACACTGTCATCTGTTGAAATCAGTGGCATCTGAAAGTTTGCAGGTAACTTCATTTCGAAACTTATAGGTTAGCAAAGGTTCTGTCAGTTGAACTCTATTTAAAGTTTGTACGATTTTGTGCAGCAGTAGGAAATAGACAGAAAATTAATAGATATACTTAAATAGATTTTGTAACAAGTTTCTTTACGAAAACTTTGTTTCATTTCTTTTGTTGTTCAATCTAATAAATCTAGTTTGCAAGGAAGAAGAAACTAACAGTTTAATGTAATAAGAACAGACACAAATAAGCTACATGAAGTGACGCAGATACTATTACTCTTGCAAACAAAAAAGTATCACAATATAAATAACTGCATAATGTATGCTAGTTTAAACTACCGAATCAGAATTATTTTTACGGGTTTTTATTAGATTATTATATTCAGGAAAATAAAAGTTTATACGCAGTTCAAAGACGTAGGTAACTGACATTCGTAATCATTCGTATTAGTAATTGCAATAATTGTAATAATAATAATAATAATAATAATAAATATTTATTTCAACGATTAACATACATATACCTAGAGGTATAGAAAACGTCAAATCAAAACATAAAACATACAAAGTGGAACAAATGACAATTAATATTAAAAAATAAATTAAAACTCATCATGCAGGAACTTATCAACACTATAATAGGCTTTTTTAATAAGATTTTTTTAAAAATGAGTTTTAAAATTGGTGACGGATTTAATGTCTTTCAAATATTTCCACTAGAATGCTACACTTAATCTGAAACTATGTTAAATAATGTTATTTGATGTATTTGAAACTACAGCTATCAGAAATATTTCTGAGATTTATGTAGGTACGTTACTTTTATGTTTTAAATAAGAATCGTCAGATAATAGTATATTAAAGAACAAGTTTTATAAGACATGATTTTTTCGCATGAGTCCAAATTTAGTAAAACGAGCCGCCCGAGGGCGAGTTTACTAAAGGACAATTGCGAAAAAGTCTTATTAAATGAGTTATTTATTATTATATTATTTTTTCTATTTGGTATCTTTTTAATATTAATATTTAAATTATACTGTCATAATATCATTACTGAACTATTCTATAGTTGATAAGTGAAGACATTATAATAAATATTGAACTTAAATGTTTTCCATTACTTTATTTATTAATTTTATTAAATAAAAACTATTTGATTAAGCAAAACAGATTTGGAGGTTATGTATACTGAAATTTGTACGTTCTCAGGTTTGACGTTTGACAATAAATTGAAGTAAATGTCAGCTGATACTGCCAATACCAACCTTTTAAAAAATATGTTGCGTGTCACAAAGGGAACTCTGGCAACATTCAGTTGCGTTTCATAAAGTTTAACTTTGTGAACGCTAAACAGAAAAATATTGCATTAGCTTTTAATGTGGAATATTAGAGTAAGTAATAGTTTTAGAATGTCACCCTTTCTCCTTTCACCAGTAACAATCATAATTAGCGATCTAAAAGCTAGTGCCAGTTGATTATTATTGAAACTAAAGCGAAACAAATTCGTTATTTATATTATTAATGCTTGTAAACCTACACCAATATGTTCATGAATTCGGTATTACGACTGATGTTGGATTATAATAAATAGGTATATACTAGTACAATTAGTTCTGTGCTACATTATCTGTATGTAGAGTTGTAATGCAGCATACATACATATTAGCAAAATTTCATTATATGTTTCGAGTAGTACCGAGTTCAGGATAATTGCATAACTTAGGACAAACCAATTATCATTCTGAATTGGTATTTATTAGTTATTTTAACAATGTTTCCTACATCATTTTAATACACTATTACCCGTTCAGGAATCAATGGTCCTTCAGTAATGTATTGTTAGTTTAATATTAAATGTTGTGTTTTGCCTAGGCTACGAAATTACAAATTCTTCTCTTTAAATATCAGTTTGCATAATATATATTTTATTACTTTGCTTATGTACCATATTTAACGTCAGGTCTTCCTGCAATAAAATTTGTTCAATAAATGAACAACGCATTAAAAAAGTTGCAACATTTTGATTCTTAAATGTGAAAATGTTAATTTTACTTTGTAACCTCGAAAAACTATATTGTGCCAAATCATTCTGGTACGAAAAAGTAATAGTACCTATTGTGAATCAAGTGTCGAAAAAAGCATCATACTTGCGAGTGTTTTAATTGCGGCACGAACCGAAGAACAGTTCCGCAAGAAACATGAGCATGTAAAAGCATTTCGAATTTCGATCACAATATATTTTTTCTACAACTATATATTTACATACATTTCCATTAATTCACATGCACTATAATGACATTATTTATTTTTAATGTAACATAGCAATAGATAAGAAACATGATTACGATACGCGATACGGTCATGCTGCGTTTTTGATTAAGATTCTCACCCGTTCTACTGTTTGTAAGTTGATATTGCAGTGAACGTCGGAAGTGCAAATTTCGGTAGCAGGCGTAGAAAAATAATCCTGCTTTCTATAAGTATTCTACCGTACAGGGTACCTATACCTATTCTAATTCATAGCGAGAGTCGCTCGCAAAGTTCAGTCGCAAGTTTCATGGCGTCATGACATTTCTAATCATAGAAACATTTGGTCACAGTTAATCAGGAATGGGCACGTATAATATGTCACATATTATACGTTATTTTTTACGCGTAAAAACTCTTTTCTACATTGGTCAAATTTACGACTTTTTAACGTAACTTATGTGTATAATACGTATGTAAATAATCTAACAAAGACAATTGTTTTTTTTTATTATTATGCCATTAAGGTCCTTCAGCATCGTAGGCTATTAGGATCGATACATTAGGTTTTTACATAGGTAATTAATTTATTTATATTTTGTTTGATAATTTAATGTCTTTCATGAATTTTAGTAGGTTTTCTTCTGTATCTTGTTTGTTTGATAGTGCTTGATTTAGTGTGTTGGGTATTTTATATTTTTGTCTTATTTGTGTGTGTTGGGTACATTCTAATATAATGTGTTTTATTGTTAGGGGAGAATTGCAACATATTGGTGGATCTGTTTTTTCAAAAATGTGTTTGTGTGTGATGAGTGTATGTCCAATTCTCAGTCTGGTGAGTATGATTAGACAATGTTTAGGTTATGTCAAGAACAAAGTTTTGAGAAAAGTTGAAATTAATATATATATATATATATATATATATATATATATATATATATATATATATATATTTAAAATTTAAGCATCGGTTTGTTATTTAGACGAAAGAATGAATCTTCCGCCATAATAAACATTCAGTAGGTAACTACCGTTCGCAACGAATCATATATGTATAAGTTTTGAGAGTTTAACAGCTAAAACTAATATTTTACATTATTTACGTTCTTTATTTTTTTACATATTTTACGCATTTTTTACGGTATAAACGTAAAATACTCTCTTTTACGCGTAAATGTCCATTCCTCCAGTTGATAATCAATTATAGAAATTTTACATTATATTGTGTTAGTTATTTCAAAATTTGGCAAGAACCTCAATTTTATTTCATTAAGTACCTACATGCAAAAAAATTTAACCTCACAACGAACAACTTGATAAGCAAGAGCAAAGTCATAGCAAGGGTTGCTAAGTCGTAGCAAGAGTCGTTGATATAGTACCATTGAAATGAAGAGTCGGTTGCGCGAACTTCTGTATTACACTCTATCTCAGAAAAATCAGTCAGGAATTTTCTCATACTGATGTTTGCAATTGCATCCCTCAGTGAATAATTTGATTTAATAATATTGTACTATTTTCAGTGTTCTATTTATCTTTGTCGTTACTTATTTTATATGATAGCACGCGGAACTTGGTCAAATTGTGCAATATGTGTAGTACACAAAAATTAGCCCCGCTCATTCGGGCTGCTAAACCGATTCCTTACTTCAAACTACCTATACATAAATTAGAATAGAGGCCCTGAACTGTCACAAAATATTGATAATTTTTTACAACCTTCCATCATTCTTAATCGTTCAATTTTTTGTTTCAGCTTTCAGCCTTTCTAGCAAAGCACGTTAAAATCGCCTTCACATAATACAAAACCAATTCCAGGAATCCTGTAAGTCGACAAGAAGCAGCTCAGTGATCTCTTAGTGTCGACATCCTGCAGACGAGGAAAGTGTGAAGGAGATCCACAACGGTGGCTCGCGCTCCTCTGCGAAACACCTTGGCCGTTCCCTCGACCATAAAAACCTCCTCAGAGCAAAAAGAAGCGACCGGGAAGCTGCCGAGTGCCACACGAGGGCTCTAAGTGTAGCCGCAGAGGCTAATCTACCCGAGACACCAGTTGTGCTCGCAGGCATCGTTGAGACTACTGAGGTGGATAGTGAACACTTTTGCTATTTACTGACGAAATGAGTTCTATATTAAAATAACAATATCGAATTGGAATGAACTATCTAATTAAGCACAAAACGAGTGCGTCCTGTGTCCGACTTTTGCTCTGACAACTCAGGTTCGTATTAAGGGAACTGTATCAATGAGTAAGAAAAATTGTTGATTATTTGACACTCTGACTATTTTTTTCAATTCCACGTGTTTCCTTTAGAAGTACGATTATAAAAATTGCACTAAAATAAGCCCTGTGGTGGATTGTTCAGCAAAAACCACGCGTCAAAATCCTTTCTTTTGGTAATCTGTGCAACCCAGCCTGTGTAACAAAATTTAAGGGTGTATTATAGTTAGGTACTGGACGCACTGATCATGAATCAAACAGTATTTTGTTGAAATTCAATATCATTTTGGGTACCACTGGTTGTCACATTTAAATACAAAATGTTAAACAATAGTTATGCAGTATTTATTAGCGTAATTACATTAATGTAATAATAATTTTACAAACAGGAAGAAATGAAATATGTAGGTAGGTACTTACAGAATGTCTCATTTCAATCTCAACAAAATTCTTTTTGATTCATGATCAGGGAATCCAATACTATACACCCTTAAATTTTGTTACACAAGTATAGAAGTTACACCTTGTATAGAAACATATATTAATCAAACAATAGCATTTGTAGTACAATTATTATTGGCAAATATTTTCATATTTTTTGTCTCTTTAATCCACGGGCCAGCAAATATTTGGCTATATTTGACGAGAGATAGGTACTAATTTTCTATATATAGAATAGGAACTATAGTTATATGGGAATATAAGGATTACGAAACTTATTATTACCATTCTCTCGCAAGTAATTAATGGAAATGGCAGCAAACAAGATGGCGGACGTTGACTTTTTTTTAAAAAAGGTGTTTGTGAATTAATGGTTTGATATCAGAAACTTTTTTTTAAATGAAAGATAAAGCAGTTTTTCGATGTGCTGTGCAACCATTAAACCATTTATTGGTAAATAATGAATAACTAATAATTTCGAATTATTTTTCAAATTACGCAAATTTATTTTTACGAATACGTGCTTTTTATTTTGGTTTAGGAAGATGTTATGAAAATATAATACGGTATTATATTTTTTCTTTTTTGAATTACTTAATTGTCTGCTATGATGAATACATTTTTCAAAGCATTACAATGACATAAAATTTTAATCAGATCTAAAACTGTATGCTTATTAAATATGAATAAAAAGAATATGTAAATACAAACGATATTCATGACATGATACTGATTATAATTTCTCTTTAGTTTATTGTAGCTTATGTTTATAAAGTATACCCTTCATTCTGTGTAGTTAAATCGATTCTAAAATATTTATTACATCATTAAATATACAGTATAATATAAAGATATTTTACCTTTGATCTTCAGGCTTATTACTATGTTTATGACACTTAAGAAGATGGCAGTGCGTAGGTAGTACTACAGCTATGTAAACATTCTCATTTTTATGATCCGATACAAACGTATGGGGAGAAAAGGTAAGATATTTAATTTCCGGCACAATATTAAGGATATAGAATGCCGCAAGAAATTCCAAAATCCTAAAATATTTCAAAATAAAACGAGCAAGTAGACTGGTAGAGAATATAAAGCGTATTTTACACTGCAATTTTCATTCAAGTTATAGTTATTTGCATGTAATTTTAAACAACTAGATAATACCCAATAGCTAGGTACATCAAGAACTGATGTAAGTATAGTTATACTTAAATTTATCGAAAACTCAGCTAGACCAACCAAAGTAAAATTGTACAAAACTGGAAATTTTTCGACATAGGTAATTTAACTAATTATCAAATATGTTGAATTGTCTAAATAAGTGTAGAAAATAAATAGTTACTTTGTTAATGTTTATACGACAATTTTACAGTCGAGCATTAATTCATGTCTACAAAATATTTTATTTTGCGTTCAAAAAATTCATGGAATTCTCGTGTTTCACATTTGTTCCTCGAAATATTGTCTAAGCTATATTTAAAATTAAGTAATAATGCGATTTTCTTTCCGAATACCCCTCGGCATGGATTAATATCAAGAAAATTTTATTGCCGTACATTGCTGCAGTACCTACTGAAATACAGTTTCATGAGTCGAAGACATAATTGACAGCAATGCACTCGAAAAATTTTTCGGATTTAGTCCAAGCACTTGGAATATTACAAATGAAAATAATTAATGCACATAGGAATTTATAAATTATAAGTTATAATCTAAAATGAATTGGTGTCATATTTGTATAGTGTATAAAACAGAATGTTACTTCGTACAAGAACTGGTGCAAGAACTTATACAAAAACTTGTACAGTGTAAAACAAGCTTTAAGTTAGCTTTTATAGACAGAAGAAAAGGAAGACCAGTAATCGTGGAAAATTGAAGTTTCGAATTTTGTTGTTCTAAATTTGAAATAATAATTTAATAAAAACATTTCTCTGGTGAAATAACTCGAACTCAGAGTATCTAAGTAGTATTTATGTGCTGTTTATGAAAACAAGCAAAATTTCTAGGTTAATTACACAACAAAACCTGCAATTACTAAAAATTAAATGCTAGAACAATTATCCACGGGATAAACATTTATAATTAGCTTTCTTAATGAAGAGAAACGAAAATTGCACAAAGTACTCCACCGTGTAATTGAATTCTTCACTTTGTTAAGAGTATTATATGTAATCATTTTTATTTCTGTTATTGCGTTGAGAGAAAAGTTAATTATCCTCCAACTTAGCAAACGGTAACGTTTATTTTTATTTTTTGCTGCACGTCAAAAAGCTCGAGATTAATACGAGATTTTACTTATACCGTAGTGGAATGTAGTGTACGAACAATATAGGGTTTCTAGAACAAAATAAAAAAGTAATCGGAGTTCTCGGGAAACATTTACCCGTGTGCTCTTCAAAGCGATCTTTAATTTCTTTGCTGTCTAAAAACTGCGCTCCGTAGATAACGAATTTCTTACATCTTGCGCTCCTACAGGAGTAGCTAGCAGTAGTTGTAAACGTTTCAAGGTGTATGCAGTGTGTACGACATGTTCATAATGTGGACTAATGCAGTTTTTAATTATTTTCTCAACCGAATTTCACTATACACGATATTCTTTATTATACTTTAGAAATACGAAATTTAATTATAAAATACTAGTTAAACTGGAAAAATTAAGTAACTATTAAGTATGTTCTAAACATGAGAAAAAAAATAGAACGTATGTTTTGTTTGCAAACATTTTACTGAAAAACTATTTAATAAATACTTAGTAGGTAGTAGTATTTATTATGACATAATATAGATGAAAAATTACAGTGTTTCTGTTGATTGTTAATAAAAATCAATTAATCGTAGAAAAAATATTGTATTCCAGCTGAAAATATTTTTGCAGACTTCGCCTAGTTGCATCAGTAGATAGCCCCAATTTGCAAAAGACTAGTTTCAGCCCTTGGCATACAATTAATAAACTATTAAAAAGAGATAAGTGAAGTACTAATTCAACTTAGATTTTACTTTTAACTATGACAAGAAATCTATAGATTTCTTTAAATAAATCCAAAATAGTACCTACTCACTCGTCAGTTTACTAACAAAAGCCAAAATATTATACATGGTAAATTAAAAATTACAGGCAAAAAGTCTTAAAGGTACAACACGTTTATTGCAAATATTTCTCCAGTTGATTATTTGTTTTGTTTTTGGAATGGTGAAAATAAAAAGTACTACTCTAGTGTTTATTTTTAAAATACTCAAGTGTTAATACATCATGTCTTAAAATATTTTTACAACCCATGTAGTCTAAAAAATAACAGAAAACATGCTTCAAATTTTTTGTTAATTGTCTTAACATGTATCATGAACATGTGTTTGGGATTTGTTTGTAGGTTTTTTGTATTCGGATCTCGGATCTGTAACAGTAGGTAGGTACTATTTTTGGAAAACATCGCACAGCAATTTTTAAAACGTTGATAAGCAGAATCTAAGTTATGTACATTCGTAAATATACATCTTTTTATATAATAAAATTGCGATCTTATGAAAATAATTAATGCGTTACTCTATAGGAAATAAAGAAAGAAAGTTTCATTAACACCAAAACATTACCAATAAAATAAAACCAATAAATCAAATTGACTACAAAACAGTAATCAACAACAAAATAATGCACATCACTTAAATAATCAAATCAGAATTGACAAAATTATTGATATATTTTACATTGAAGAAATTTTAATTGAAAAATGGTATATAAAAATAAACTTTCAGAACTGATTATTAATAAATAATAAAACCAGAGAAATATTTATTCATTTGGTAATATAATAACTAATAAGGTATTTATAAAATTACAATTTCTGTTTCGGTTTTAGGTGACGGGAGGTTATGTGTTGTCCATATCAGATTTTTTCACTGGTTTGTTCCAAATAGTGAACAGTCTATATACCAGAATCACCAGAATCTCTGTCAAAATATTTTCGTTATTTCAAATAGAATAGACTTTGTAGACCAATTCCTCGACCAATTCATTTATTCCGTGGATATTAATAATTTATTTAGCAGTTTTTATTGAAGTCCCATCATTGCCACCAGTCTATAAATCTCGCATGATATTTAATGATTTTTGAAAGCTTTTGAACGGTTTGATCTCTGGCATTGAGTATGAAGTACACGATAAAGGTTGACAGGGCACAGGGCACACTCCACACTGCACACGCTACACGGCTCAATATTTTCCTAGCATTACAACCAACACGAAACTCCATTACTGTCCGGTGCACATCAAAACATCAATTGGAACGTTCGATTAATGTTATCACTGGGCGTGCCCACCCCTGTATCCGGGCGCCCTGTAGCCGTAGCCTGGACAGGACAGTGTCCCGCGTGTTATGTCTCCTGGATGGCCTCTGTTGGCCTGGTGAGATTCGTACCGTGTGGTTTTGGAACAATTAAATGATTTTGTTTAGTGAACAAGTAATTAATTAATTGGGCCCAGCAGGATTTATAAAAAAATATTGAAACTTAGTGATTAAAAAATGTTCGTTGTTAAAATCAATAGATTGTTAAAAGTATAAATTAGCCTCAAAAAATATGTGCCCTTCAATGCATCCAATCTAGTTATTTTGGTGTAGTGTTGTTTTGTACAGTGCTTATTGGTACGCCCAGCATAATAGTGCTGATTCGTACGCTCGGTCCCTTTTACCTGTATTTTTCCATGAACTCTTAATCCGTCTCAGCGGGGGTTTCCAAGTCTGAGCTAGTTCGTACAACTAGGTGGGGAAAATTAATTGACTTTATACGAATTATGTTATAAAAAAATTAAATAGTAATAATTTTTCATTCTACTACCATTATAAATTACGCCGATTAAATAAAAAATTTGTTACATTATAAACAAAATAAAGTACGATTAATGATTAATTACTTATTATTCTTCAATACTTTAAAGTTACAGTAGAATTTTCCAACCACGATAACCCTAATACTCTCTAATTGGTAGACTGCGAAGTTTATAAATAATGAATAGTTTTTATGTCAATAAATGTCTTGAAAGAGTTTCTGTTTACAGCATATTAAAATAAGAATTTATTTGGATTATTTATATTGATATAAGACAAAGAATGAACAGTTTTGAAAATATGCTAAAAACAGTTCGTTTTTGCTATTAGTTGTCCTTCACAAATATATTTAAATATCCAACTATTCAATTATTATAATAACGTAGCTGTAGCATGACCTGGGCATTTGTGTGCGATATTAACGTTGTATGAACTAGCTCGGACTTGGAAACCCCCGATGTGACGGATTAAGAGTTCTTGGAAAAATACCAGGTAAAAGGGACCGAGCGTACGAACCAGCACTATTAAGCGTACGAATAAGCACTGTACAAAACAACACGTAGCCGTTATTTTATTTGTAAAAGGAAAAGGCCAATTCAGGATAGATTTTAATAAAGAGGAATAACCAATGTGTTGTCGTCATCCATCCTGAATTGGCAATTTCCTTCCACAAATTCTATATTAATAAATAAAAAATCATACACGTAGTGTTATCAACAAACTCTGCTTCGCCTCGTCTGATAATCTTCACTACTAGTACCATGATAACTGACGTTACGATCCGTATAACATAAATAACTATGTTACGATTACAGATAATTGATATTTTTATTAATCATTTCTTTGCAAAAAAAACTATTAAGGGGAATATAAAGTCAAATACTTTTACCGATTCCAGACGGACCTGTCATTTCTGGACATCAAACCATGTTCTCTATCTTTTTCTTCGTATGTTTAAAATGTATCTTTTCTCTCTACCGCACAATGCAAATAGACGCCTAAGTTTTCAATATACGAAAGAACCAAAATTGCAACAAATTATTTGGATAGCTGTAACCACAGCATTGCCCAATTATTACTGCTATCTCTTTTATATTTACTTTATACCTGGGTCCTGGGTTGACAAAATACATGTGCAAGGATCAGCATACATATTGTTATTTGATTTTTGAACATACGAGTATAAGCGTATTGTTGTAATAATCATTTACTCTAGAATTTAAATTTATTGAACTATCTAATCGAATTCTTTTATTGTGGTTGTAAATCTTTTGAGTAAACCATTAGCAAATTATAATACTATTTTAAATAAAAACATTAATTTTGCTGTATATAGTGCACAACTTGGAATAATCTGCAAAATTTTAGCAAAAAAATCTGCTGTGGCCACCACACGACCTCTCGCCTAACTCTGCTTATTCTACTAATCTAATAAATAGTTTTACTTACATTTTAATAGTTTCATATTTATGTAAGTAATATGTAAACGATAATGTAAACCAAGATCCAAGCAAAAGATGTCAACTGTACTGTCATTGTCATAATCATTCAAATTTTATGTAGAAACAAATTTCATATCATGGACAACAAGATACTGGAATTTCAAAAAAATAGAATATTAATTGTACTTTATTTTATTGTTAAATACTACCAGATTCAGCAAATTGTATTTATAATTATCTGTACCCATAGATAATTATATTTTCTTTTATTTTTAATTGCAAAAATTGTCATAAATAAATAATGTACCAATATATTTAAGGAAAACTTTATCAAGTTTCAAAAAGTACTACTTCCGGTTTGCGGATTTCTATCAAAATGTTATCCGTTCTTAAGATACTTATTAAAACCTTAAATATGAAATTTGGTTATTAAAGGTTTGATACTTTTTCAGTTATCGTGGACGAAAAATCATCACATACGTCCATACGTCCATACGCACACACACACACAGACATCATCGTGAAAATATTAAATTCGTATTCTAGAGATCCTAAAACGTGCTTATCCACCAAAAACTCATACTCGAAAATTTTGACCCATTACAATACCTCTCTTATAGAATATGAGGCGAGAGGTAAAAAACAATAGGTATAAAAAGTAAAGTATATTATTATACAAAACATAGTAGGTAATGAATTAGTAATATAATCCTAAATATAAAAAATTAATCAATTAATGTGTGATTGTAACAAAAATTTATTCCCTTTATGGATTTCGTATGGGTATTTTTCTTTTATACCCACAGTCGATTATTTCCGGTAACAAACAGCGCATGTAAAATATTTCTAGATAATTCACCATACTATCCCAGAACGCATTATCACGTGTTATTTGTTATTTGAAATTAATTTATTCACTATAAATACAATAAAAAATTAAATAACTGTACATTGTTGCTACCGATAATGGATATAATTGTTTTTCACTTGAAGTAGTTTTCTTTAGTTTACAAATTTTACCAAAATTTGATGCGGTTAATCTACATGATCGTGCCTCTTTCCAAATTTTGTTAGAACTTTAATATTTCTGTTTTTGTTAAAATTAAAGAATTTAAACAGTCTTTTTTAAGTCTTCTAACATTTCGTCTGTCATATCAGGTATAATCTCAATTGGATATCCATAATTTTTATCTGCCGCAAATAATTATTTTTTTGATTTATAACTTGTGTTTCATTTGAAAATGAACTGTAAAAATTATTTCCGATTGTTCAACATTTTAATTAATGAACATAACAATAAACTCTTCATATACCTACCTATTTATATACAATTTATATTAGATATTTTTGTAAACTGTTTCTTTTGATGACCCAAAAAAAATTCATGCATGTGGCGCAGTCCGCTAAAATGCATAGGAGAAATAATAAAGAAAAATAAAAGTACGTATTTGATTTAGGATTTATTAATAACCAAGTTTTATTGTCTTTTAAAAAATATAGTTTGAAAAGTTCCTATATTAATAATATTAAAAAATCTGCTGTGGCCACCACACGACCTCTCGCCTAATTCTGCTTATTCTACTAATCTAATAAATAGTTTTACTTACATTTTAATAGTTTCATGTTCATGTAATATGTAAACGATAATGTAAACCAATATGCAAGCAAAAGATGTCAACTGTACTGTCACTGTCATAATAATTCAAATTTTATGTAGAAACAAATTTTATATCATGGACAACAAGATAGTACTGGAATTTGAAAAAAATAGAATATTAATTGTACTTTATTTCATTGTTAAATACTTCCAGATTCAGCAATTTGTATTTATAATTAACTGTATACATAGATAATCACAATTTCTTTTATTTTTAATTGCAAAAATTGTCATAAATAAATAATGTACCAATATATTTAAGGAAAACTTTTCCAAACTTCTAAAAGTACTACTTCCGGTTTGCGGATTTCTACCAAAATCTTATCCGGTGTTAAGATAGTTATTAAAACCTTAAATATGAAATTTGGTTATGAACGGTTTGATACTTTTTAAGTTATCGTGGACGAAAAATCGTCGGTTCATACAAACGCACACACACACACACACACACACGCACACACACACAGACATCATCGTGAAAATAGTAAATTCGTATTCTAGAGACCCTGAAACGTGCTTATCCACCAAAAACTCATACTCGAAAATTTTGACCCATTACAATACCTCTCTTATAGAATATGAGGCGAGAGGTAAAAACAAACCTTTGTTTTCTGGGATATAATCTAGTCAAATTAGATCATATTTTGTCTTTTAGTGAAAAAAATTAGTAGAAAGCTGGATTTTGGTACTATACACCTTTGCAGTACCTTTATCAACAACATACTAAAAGTCTCAATCGATTGGACTGGAGCTTCGTCCGCCATTTTGAAAAAATGGCCGCCGTCTCTGTTTTTAATTTTTATCTCGTAAATGATTAATATTACGAAAAAACAAATTGTAGAGCACAAAATTTGCTATAAAATGGTATAGGTACAAATTTTTTTATGAAAGTGGTACAGTTTTTGAGAAAATCGTGCAAATGTATTTTGAAAAAAATCTGACGTGGCCGTTACAATACCTCTCGCCTTGACATTGAAGTATTATTATTTAACCTCGTATTTAACCAAATATTAAGCTTTAATTAGGTAATAAATTATATATTTCACAAATCTAATCAGCTCATTTAATATATAATTTTATTTTATAAATACCATATTTACATAATACCGACATAATACTATGTCCAGTTAATATCTATACTATATCCAACATTTCAAAATTCTACACCACACTCTACACATGCCCTACACCACAGAGAAACCTCCTTGCCACAGACATCTGTTTATCTGTCACATTGACAATTTTATTTTTGTTTTAAATTTTATTTCTATTTCGGGATTCACAAATCATGGTAGGTAAAATTATATATTTAAAAAAATTATATTTCTTTACTGGTTAAAGATATAGAAACAAGTAAGATTAAATATTGTACAATGTAATTTCTTCTTTCATGTGTGGTATGGCAAATTGTAACAATCGCATTATTTTATACAATTTTTGCAAAAAATGTTATAGTGCTACAAGAAAAGTACCATTTCCGGTTGGTGGATTTTTACCAAAATCTTTTCAGCTCTTCATTAACATATATAAATGTATAATGCAAAATATTAGAATTTTATGTTCAGTAGAATTTGAGATAATGAACCGGGACGAAAGGCTATAGTAGGCGTACATACAGACTTTCATACACACACACAGACACACACACAGACACACACACAGACATCATCGTGAAAATAGTCAAAATAGGTTCTAAAGGTGCTAAAACGTGCTAATTGACAAAAATCTCGACATCGAATTTTTTCACGATCCCTATACCTCTCTAGGCGAGAGGTAAAAAACGATAAATTTTGATCAAGTAGTAGTTTATGTCTCATCATACGAAAACGGCTGTAATTTTTATGTGAATAAAAATATGGATTTCCGGTTTGCAGAATACAATTTCCTGAATACTCTTGTAAAATTATTTAAGGATATTCTTACAAAAGTTTCAATTTTTGCTTAGAAAAAATCTTAAAATTTCGACCTAACCTAACCTAACCTACAAACGTTTAAAACTCATATCATTTCTTGACAAATTTTAAAGAGAATTGTATGCAGAAATGCCGATGTCAATAACTTTATCCAATTACAAGTCACTGTAAATTAAACACCAAAAAGTAAAATAAAAAACAAATTTTTTGTTAAACTTATGTAAGAATACCTATTCTTTAATTGTGTTTAAACCTGTGCGTCAAAAATTTGAAAATAATTTTACTAATAGTTAATAGAAGAGTATTCAGAAAATTGGATTCTGATGCAAACCGGAAATCCATATTATTATTCATAAAAAATTATAGCCGTTTTCGTATTATGAGACATAAACTACTACTTGATCAAAATTTATCGTTTTTACCTCTCGCCTAGAGAGGTATAGGGATCGTGAAAAAATTCGATGTCGAGATTTTTGTCAATTAAAGAAATTGTGATTATCTATGTATACAGTTAATTATAAATACAAATTGCTGAATCTGGAAGTATTTAACAATGAAATAAAGTACAATTAATATTCTATTTTTTTCAAATTCCAGTACTATCTTGTTGTCCATGATATAAAATTTGTTTCTACATAAAATTTGAATTATTATGACAGTGACAGTACAGTTGACATCTTTTGCTTGCATATTGGTTTACATTATCGTTTACATATTACATGAACATGAAACTATTAAAATGTAAGTAAAACTATTTATTAGATTAGTAGAATAAGCAGAATTAGGCGAGAGGTCGTGTGGTGGCCACAGCAGATTTTTTTCAAAATACATTTTCACGATTTTCTCGAAAACTGTACCACTTTAATAAAAAAACATATATACCATTTTATAGCAAATTTTGAGCTCTACAATTTGTTATTAACTTTTATTTTAATATTAATAATTTATGAGATAAAAATTAAAAACAATAGACGTGACGGCGACCATTTTTTTTAAATGGCGGACGAAGCTTCAATCCAATCGATTGAGACTTTAGTATGTTGTTGATAAAGGTACTGGAAGGTGTATAGCAAAATCCAGCTGTCTACTAATTTTTTCCACTAAAAAATCTAATTTGATTGAACTAATATTAATGTCCACGTTTTTTTTTTTCATACCTCGACACTTACATCGTTTTCCAGTATCCTTCTTTTTACCCATCGTGAAACATATGTAAGTAAATTAAAATTATATTTACAATAGCACAAATATATTAACAAACCACAAGAACCCATACAGTTTTGGATTTGAAGATTTATTGAATAAACTTTACTTTATCCTACTACTTCTAAGAATTAGGGTGTCGATCATATATTTGGGGTGAAGAGTAGATACTAGGAATTACAGACAGACCTGTGTTCGAATCACACCCCAAAGTCAGTATATTTTAAAAGAAAATGTTATGTTTTGGTGTTTTCTAATGTCGCGTTTTCTCAAAAACTACTTGAAATATTTATTTGCTGTTTTCAAATATTGATTAATAAAGGTTTGAACTTTGGAATGATGTCAAAATATTTTAGAAAAATCAGATTTTAAGTAAAGAAAAATGTGTTCAAAAATTGCAATTATTTGTTGTTAATAATTAGTAATATATTATCAATTTATCAACAAAATAATAACATCAGACCAAATTACAAACTTTCCTCTTTACAATATTTCAAGAATAACTTAAATATCTTATATAGTTTTTGAGATATTGCGACAGCAAGAATGGGCTTTTTGTATCAAATAATGTGACTTTATATCCCCCTTAAAAGATAAATTTTAAAAATCATTTATATAAGGTAAGTAGTATTACATTATTTAAGAACTACTTAGTCAGTGACTTGTATTTTTTTAAGTATTCATTTTTTTTGTCAACTCTGTTCGGAATCCGAATCAGCATACTGTGAACAGATTAACTCGACTACTCCACAATCCAACTCCTCTTACATCCCATCTCCACATATCTCACATGGTCACACGCCGTAGACCAACTCAGAGACTTTGTCTTAAAATTATCGGCGGTTTCGTTGGCAGCTTGCAGCATGGGGTCTTGTATCTCGTAGCGAGTCGCGGGGCTAAACAAACAATCTCTGCACGCGCACCGCAGCTCGTGTTACATACGGCCACTTTAGATTATTTGTTGTTCGACTTTTTTGATGTTTGGAGTAAAACATGTGACAGTGGTTTTGTTGTGATATGATGCTCACGAGCTCGTGTATTTAATGTAATCACTTGTTGCGACAGCGAAGTTTTTGTAAATGTGTGTTGGGATTTTCATTAGCTTGGACATATGGTTTTTAAAATAATTGTTTACTAAGATTTTATAAATATTTTTGTACAAACAGATACTCTGTTTTTTTTTCGTTCTAAACAGTAACTGATGTTAATATGGAATAAAAAAGAAAAGAGAAATAATGTTATTGAAAAGTTACAAAACTCATTCAAACTATTAGCAATTGCACACAGAATTAGATTATTGATGATTTGTTGCAATTGCGAATGATTCCAAGCTGGGAGGAATAATAGAGCTTGTAAAAGGATAATCAATGTGGACGATGAAAAAGAAATGATTGACGAAGATTATTATTATTTGGTTGAGCTTTAATTTTTGAATGGTCTACTTACATGACTTTTTTTTTAATAAAATCAGAACTTGAGACACGTATTTTTTATTAGACAAAATTTTTACTAACAAGCCCAACAAAATAATGAAAATTTAATATTACTATGTGACGTAGAGCAAACTGGAACCAATTACTGGCCGTAAGCCATAACAACGACTCAACTATTGAAAGCTCCGCTTGTGCGGGAAGCTAAAACGGCCAACCACAGGATACATTCTTAATATGCTTAACTCCTCCTGTTCAAGATAATGACGTCACAAAAAATTTCTTTCTCAATTTACTAAAAATATATAATTTTTTAAAAATAAAATTAATGTTTTTACAAAATGTTTTCGACCTAACATTAGGTACATAGTAATAGAAATCTCATTTTCAATGTCGTGCATAAGTAGCTCATTGAGAGTGATAAGTTTTTGTTTTGCGACGTGTCAACGTTTTTGGGAAATGGCTGGATTTTTTGTATGTAGGTAAATATGTATAAAACATTTTTTTTAATATTCACAGCATTTACCTATCTTTATAAATTATACTTCTTGGATTTTATTACAGGTTGCTGCTCAGAACCAAAACCCGCGGATAATGAGTTATAACTAATGAGCTCATGTACCCAATTGATAACATTACCTACACATAAATTTCATAAATATATAATATAGAAAAAAATGCAATCGTTTCTTAGTTATAATAAATATTAAACAATATAAAAATAAAACTTACCGAACGAGAATATCACAGTATATTTCATTGGTTAAGTTGGGTATCATAAGAAATTGACGCTTACCTGAAACAAAATAAAATATATTAAATTAGTGGATTTGATTATTTAATATGAAATAGACAACTACAATTTACAGATATAAATTTCTGTTGGTAGGTATGGAATCTCTTGATTTGGCAATTTTAATTTTATGACTGATTTCGTTTCATTTGATATAAATAACTAACTGTTTCCAAGACGGTATGTTGATCTTACCGGTTGCTAGGCTAAATAAAACGGTAAGTAGATTAAACAGAACGGTAGATAATTTACTTACCGTTCAGTGAACGGTAAGAAAATTTAATATTAATTAGTATTTGCGTATAGATAAAATAGACCAATTGTGCAAAAATTCATATAAGCATCTGAGTAAGTAAGTGTTAAGAAATTACCGATGCCGGACAAAATTGGAGCCTTCTTTCGTTTAGTCTCCAAACATTGTCTTCCATCGGTAAATTGTTCTTACCGTTCATGATACTTATTACAGGTATTATAAATAATTTTGTTCTACTTTTTATATTTGTTATTTATTACATTGACATAATATGGTAAATTAATAACGTAATGCAAAAATCTGAAAACAATGATTCAGTTTCGTAAATCCGGTTAACTGACCTATTACAAACATAAGTTAGTCATGCTTATCAAACCTAATTAAGTGCTACAAACATATAGATATTTATTAGTCAGCTAAATTTTTCATATACTATCTATTTTATTTACACAAGTTACAGTTAATTAAAGCGTATATCTACATTTCTATTTGTTTTTCTGTACAGAATTATACTTTCATACATTTATTATCTAATTAAAAACTGAAATTAATATACGTATGAATAAGTTAGTAATAAAAATATCACATCCTGTTAAATTGCAAGTTAACACGAACAGAACAGCAAACAAATCATATTTCATATGAGATTATGTAGTGAATGACACATTTCCAAAAAAATTTAGTTAGTTATTCATTTTCTCCGTGAACATACATCAAATCAAGACTTGTTTATTGTCTCACGTCAGATTTAACGAAGCTGAAATATGTATTATTTTCTCTTCTCGACAGCTTTGTTTTGTGACGACGGAAAGCAATAAAAATCGATTGGATACAGCCAACAAGTTTTGAAAAAAAGGAAGAATACCACGAAAAAAGAATTGTGTTCACTAAAAAACGAGGAATGTTGCAGTACAGAAGCAGAGCTGTTGGCGATAGATGGAACTACCGAAGGGCGATATTTGCATGGCAGCCCACTGAACTGAACCCCTACACCCTCCTGCTACACATATTCTGCTTGTATGCACAGTGCACTATTGCTTCATAAATTTTACATTAGTTTAGTTTTTCACACACATGTTCTAGCTTTATGTTTGGTCGGAAATTAATGACTTCGTTTAACTTCACTGTTCTAGCTTTCCTGACCTATATTTTAACAGGGGAAGTGTTTCAGTCAAATTTTTACTGTAGTAGGCTGTCGATGTATTTTATAATTATTATTGGAAATATATAATAAAATAAATGCAAGCGAAATTGAATCTGAATATTTTTTGATATAAAATAAAATGATGTTACTGACAACGTGCAGTAAATTAGGTACGTTTTATTTAGGAGTACACAGGTACAAAATTTGAACCACTAATTTTTCGACTTACTCGGTACATTGGTGTATAAAATGTACCATCAATTTATATATTTTTTTCAGGATAAGTCCGTAGGTTTAAACCGTATACCACCAGCGCACGCATAAGTTTGTAGTACTTATATTCTATGAGACATAGGGGTGTTTTTCGAAGACAAATAGTTAAAGGATTGGTAGCAAATTCTCTGATTCAACAAATGACAATACCCGTGAAATTAACAATTCCAAAAAAAAGTAAACCTACTGTTTCTGAAAACATACGGCTAACACAGAGTGCACATCAGAACAACACGTCGTAGATGTGCATATTTTAGCACAAAACAGAAAGATATTAGAACAAACTGGAAGTGTACCGCTATGTCTGAAAAAAAAATGTTTTCAATCATATCACCAAAGAAAGTCAATTTTACGATTTATAATTATTTGCTTGTGTATGTACAGTGGTTTATTATTTAAACCACCCGTTATTGTTTAAACAATGTAAATAAAATATACAAGTTGATTAATTTCAGTTATATTATACTGCTTTTGACTAAGTAATAGCGTTTATTTTTCCCTGTGCAATAAAAAATACTTCTGTACCTCTAATGGTGTAATATTACTCATTTTACCGTACGTCAAAGAGTTAAACCTCATTCTCATAAGCATTTGGATTAAAGGTTTACGTACATTATTTATATTCCAGTTTAAGAAACATAGCATTTTACATATAGAACTTAAAAATGGTTTAGTAAGTGGTAAACATAAACATAAAGTTTAGAAATTTCAAACTTTAGTGCTAGGAAAATATAAACGGCGGATACTCGTATAGTTACATGAATTTAAACATAAAACATAAATGTAAATCTTTTATGTGAATGAAGCTTTAGTTACAATAAATAAATAAATTTGACAAACTTATCGACAAAAATGTTTTACAAAATAAGTCATTTTGATAGTTTTTCTTTAACATGAAAAATATTCTTTCAAAATACGATTCTAGATAATTTTTTTTGAGAATTGTTGTCTATTCTCCACAACAACATCATTCCACAAAACATCAAGAAACATTTCCTACGTTTCGTTAAATTTTCAGATGAAGTTTTGTCTTGAAATTTATTGTCAGAAATAAATTGCCGTAGAAACAATAAAACGATACTTGAGAAATTATCACCTCTTGTGGTATTACCCTTGAATATTTTTTGACAGATGGTTTAACCAATCATATTGCGTAATGATGACGTCAAATGACGTAATGCAACCAATAGAATTGATAATGTATCAGAAAACACAACGGGTGTTGTGTTTCACATTTTATTACGATAGTTACAATAAATAAATAAATTTGTCAAATTGAACGTCAAAAATGTTTTGTAAAATGAGTCGATTTGGTGGTGTTTTTTAACAAAAAAAATAGTCTTCCTAAATACCATTCGAGATAATAATTTTTTGAGAGAATTTTTGTCTATTCCACGGCAACTTATTGCAATTTCACTCCACAAAACATCATCTCACAATTCCCCTCAACTTCGTTTCGGAAAATTGATAGATGATGTTTTGTGTCGTGAAATTGTTAGAAATAAGTTGCCGTGGAAACGACAAAACAATTCTCAAAAAATTATCATCTCTTATGGTATTACCCCTGAATATTTTTTGACAGATGGTTTAACCAATCATTTTGCGTAATGATGACGTCAAATGACGTAATGCAACCAATAGAATTGAAAATGTAAAATGATGTATCTGACAACATAATTTTGTAGATTAGGTTTTATTTTGTTACGTTAGTAACAAAAAATTAATTAATTTGTCACATGAAACGTCAAAAATGTTTAGCAAAATGAGTCGTTTTGGTAGTATTTTTATCAAGAAAAATATTCTTCCTAAATACCATTCGAGATAATCATTTTTTGAGAGAATTTTTGTCTATTCCACGGCTACTTATTGCAATTTCACTCCACAAAACATCATCTGACAATTCCCCTCAACTTCGTTTCGGGAAATTGATAGATGATGTTTTGTGTCGTGAAATTGTTAGAAATAAGTTGCCGTGGAAACGACAAAACAATTCTCAAAAAATTATCATCTCTTATGGTATTACCCCTGATAACATTTGTTTCAGTTTTTTAAATTTCTTTCTATTAGGTATGTACCTAGTCAAAAACACAATGACAAAATTTACGATAAAATTGTTTCAAATTTAAAGTTTTAGAAAAAATTATTGCACAATATTTAACATAAAATTACAAAAATAACGTAACGCATCATTTTATAATTTTATAAAACTTTTTTAAGTCCTGTGTGCCGTATAAAATTTTCAAAAAATTGCTACTTATTCAGTTTTCCAATATCCAATATAATACCTATTTATGTTACTTTTGTTCTTTATGGGATAAGAATAATATATAAAATTGTAATTACAAGAAGTATATACAATTACCTATTATGTACAAAAACTCACTTTAGATTTTTAAACTTCAGTAACAACGCATAATTAAGATGTATTCAATTATGTTCTTCAATAAAATTGTTTTTTTTTTTTATAATTCACCAGTTTTATCTAAATTTATTATAGGTAGGTATACGTATACTTATCATATTTATTTGAATATATCTTAAATCCACGCTTAAAAGTTAAACAAAAAAATTATATTTTACAGTCTTTGTGTATAAAATATACAGCAGACAAAAAATAAGTTAAATATTTAGTTTTATATTATACAATTTTTAAATTAAATTAATTTAATGTGGGTAGTATAGCACAACATGTACAAATATAAACAAAAGAAATAATATACTCTCTTGTTCAGTATATGAAAACACAACCAATTTGTTGGCTCAAACTGAAAAGAAAACAAACAAAAACCTGACATTACCGTTAACTATGCACCCCCAAGTTGCCTGCAACAGTAAACATGTACTCAGTTCTAATATATGTTTACATTTTAAGATATTTTCATGCACGTCTCTTTGTTATTACCCCATATTCGATGCATGAATGCGAGCGCGTTTATTTGCAGAAGCGTCATTTTAGAAATATAGATTTGTGTGTAAAAACTCAACTGCATGCATACACATAAACAGCCAGCAGCCAGGCATTGTATGCCAAGAAGGGCTGTAGTTTGATGTCATTAATATCGAGCGAAGATCCAGAGCTACAATCGCCCAACTGAAGATAAAAAAGTCGAGAGTGTAGATGCGTTGATGGTTTTGTTGACTCGCTACATTATAAAACACAAATTTTGGGCCTGCACCTGCCGAAACATTCCTACGGCGGGTGGCAGCGGTTCTCAACATTTTAGCTGTGATTTAAACATTTTATTTTGCATTATAATTATTTTATATTAAGAAATATATCTCCAGTATAAAATATCGTATTTCTGCTCCTATACTTTAATTTACTTTTTGGTCTCCTGGACTGTAAACATAACAATCACGCATTGTTGACGTGTATGGTAGTTGCAATAATTGTACATATGTCATAATTGTTTCCGCATATAGTTCGTTAATACACACCGAATTTTATTTCCTTATTATGCCATTAAATATAAAGGTAACTTTAAAATAAAAAGAGAGCCTATAAAAACGCTACTTTACACAATTTATTGTTCAATAGAGAGTCTGAAATAAATAAAACAGATTAATTTTAAATGTGACATTTACAGGCGACATCTCAGAACATTTGTTTTAAAGCTACTTGACACAAGGAAATTTTAGTGCAAATGTCAAATGCATCTCACTTAACCTCATAGAAAATACGATATTTTAAATATAATATGTGTGCATGGTTTTATTGTTGTAAAATTATCCCTACCGCACTTATAATGTAAATAATTATTATACTAATTAAATGCATTGTCTGTAATTGAACGACATTCACTTCGATACAGTTTTTCATTAGGTATGAAACACCCAAGTAAGTTTCATGCAAATGCATAGTTTTTTTAAATGAAAGCATGGATGTAAAAAAGTAGTGTATGCAACACGTGTATATAGGCTATTAATGTATTTATGTATTAATACACTCGTATGAATTACAAAATTCGCCATGGCTCGTATCGTAAATTTCGTACTCACGTATTAATAACTATAATTATAAATTTATATAAAATGTTTGGTTATATTTATTCAATAGCTGTCAACTTTTAAATTCTGTTTACTTTTTTCAATTTGGCGTGTTCTTCCCTAATTTCTCTATCCTTACAGATTTATTTGTCTGATTTTTGACAAACAGCAATTTCAGATGAGAAACTGACATGTAGGTACCTACCACGTGATACATGAATTATATATTCATCGAATTAAAATATCAATAACTAGTGTAAATTTATGTACTTGAGTAGTGGACTTCCTTATATAGTAAATTTTAATAAATAAAATGGTTCCATAATAATAATAATTACATTATTAAATACTTAGTAACTTTTGAGTTATAGCTCACTCGTATTTATAATAACATCCCGTATTTTGTTATTTCAGGCATTACCGTCAGAACTATTTGCATCGCTTATAAGATTAAGGTTGGTAAAAATGTATAGAATAATAAAAATAAAAATATGTAACAGCCAATCGATAAAAGCAGTAGGTAATAATATTAAATTGTACCTTCTTTTTTATTTGAAATAGTTCACAGTGCCCATGGATTTGCAGAAATGTCCTATACAAACATATATTTTTTAAATATCTCATAAACACACTACACTTGTTCACTTCATCAAGTTCATCGTAGCTATCTCACAACTAAATTATTTGCAAGAGCTTGCAAGATAAATCCAAATAATTTTAATTGTTTGGCGTATCAACAAACGTAGGTATTGTAAGTTATAGTGTGGGTTCATTCAATAGAAAAAACAATTTTAAAATATTATTTACTTTAATTTTAAAAATGTATAATACTCCAATATACTTTTGTGTTTTTTTCATTAATATGCCTATCGTACTAAGTAATTATGATGGATTTATACGAAAATTTAAAAATAAAATATTATTGATTTTGGAAAATCAAAGATAATGGTTCGTTCAACTTTGTAGTTTAAAAATTAAAGATTTAAATTAGTAATAAAAAGAAAATAATCACATTTCCCGTTTTCTCTATTTATCCAATCATCTGAAATACAAAGAAAACAAATAAAAGAATGAGTACCTATACTTAACTAATAATTTTTCTTAAGTCCTACCTAGGTAATTATGACAAATCTGTTTATATTAATGTTAGATTAAATTCAATGTTACATTTTTTACATTTACTTACAAAAAAATACCTACTCACAAAGTAAATGATATGAGATCACGCGTAAACCTTTTGAGGGCCGCTGAAGGGAATATGAATAAAAAATAAAATGAGGCTGTTTTTTGAGCGGTAAACTTCGTGACTACCCGAGACGCTGTTTTACAGGGGATATGCCCACATTTTGTTCTTACTCCGTATTCTGATTTGTCCGCGGAAACTTTTCACTCTTACCTACAACAATTTAATCAGGAAAACTGTTTTTAAAGATCCCATTATTCGCAGGGAAAACAGAATTATTGTCGGGAAATTTATTGCTCAGAAATGAAGTATTTTCTACCTTCTTCTGAACCCTACTGGAGAATATTTTAGATCTTCATGAACTATGTATAGAAATAACAAATGTTTTGTATTTTTAGTTGTAAATATTTCAGTATGTTTAAAGCAAAGTACGTTTTTAAGATTTAATTTCAATTCCCTATGAACTTTTACAATGCTGAGCAATAAAAATAAAAGAATGAAAATTATATTTTTCTACAACTGTCAAAAAATTGTGACATTTTTTAATGATTAACAATGCGCAAGTTGGTGTTTTTTTAGACAATTTTCTATTTGTTATATTACCTTAACAACCATTCAAAACAGTAGAAAAAAATTTACGGTTTTGATAAACGATTTTTCATGGTTATTAAAAGTGAATAAAATTTAAATTAATTTAACAAATTTTAATTAGTATTTGGAATTAAAATACAGTTGTAGAAAAAATGTAGTTTCTATTTCGAGCGCAAAATGATTTATTGCGTTCGAATGACTTATATTTAACTCGGCAAACCTCGTCAAATAAGTAACATTCTCACGCACGAAAAACATCAACTTCGCGCACTAAAAACAAAAATAACTTTTTTGAATATCGTACGTACCTACGTACATAAATATTTAATCACAAATAAAGACTCAGTTATAAAAAATGAAAAAAAATTATAGGTATACTACCTACCTTCGGTATATGAAATAAACTACGATTAATAGAATGTAGGTAATAATTATTTTTATTATATTATTATTATCTAATTAACTGATGATATTATTAGGTGAAAATATTTTCATACAGTCCTTAATATCTTTGCGCAATGAAACTTGGTAACATGATATTAAGTGATGCCCTGAAGCATTAATGTCAGATTCAAGACAAGACTTTACAATATTAAGTGTAAAATATGAGACTTTGTGTAACGCCTTAATGCTTCTTATAGGTTTATATTTAAACTTTTGTAATAACACTGATAAGAAAAATTTACGAAGAGATCTGTAGACCCACTTTTGTCAATTGTCACTTATAAATGATAAAAACGATGCTATTATCTGTACAAATAACATGCATTAGAAAAGAAGTAGGTACAATTAACTTGTAATCCAATTAATAATAAATTGTAATTGCTATTCAGAATATATTATTCAGAGCTTTAATTGAATCATGTTTTTTGAATGCGTTCAACACACATAATATATATTATATTGACGAAGACTACGTTGTAGAAAAATGCTAAACATAATAAAACGAAGTGATTTTGACAGTTTTAGTTTAATTATATTAACGTAATATTGATGCTGAGCAGTACTAACCTAACATATTTGTCATGGAATAAAATTTTGTTCATATTAAAAAGGTGTGATCAACGGAAAAATCTAGGAAAAAATATTGTAACTAACTCATGTGTTAATTGTCTCATTAAGACACTGGATAGTTAAATAACTATTAAAACGATAATGTTCATATTTTTACATTTCTGTTTGACATTTCGAGAAAGTACATACATAGAAACTTTGTACCTACTTCATGTAAAATTATTATAATATAAAATGAATTATAAAATATGCAACTAAGGTAAGTCTTTCACCTCAAGAAAATAGAAGGTAAACGATACATTAATATATTATTTCCTTTTTTATAATCTCTTTCAAAATGCAGTATTCAGCATAATAATTTTGGAGAAATGCGGTTGCGTGGTACCGATTAAAAAGAAATTATATTACATAAACATAAATCTCTTCCACTCGAATTCTTACAAAAAAAGAAAAACAATTACATAAAATTATTCTGCTATTAAAAAGCATTCGAAGGCAAGACCAACATGCAAACCCAGAAGAAGCGGATTTTTGTGATTTTTGTGAATAATGGCTGTGATAAATATATCTCAGCAGCTGTCATGTTGTTCTTTGGCCATTTTATCGAAGACTATATTGTTTTCAGATTTCCGGTGTTTTTGTTGCTACTTTGGACACATTATAGTCTTAGGTTACCGTAAAGGTAACGCAGTATCATGTGAGAAAACATTTTTGTTTGTTTTTAGAAGGTATACATGACTGATGCTGCTTTGTTTATATCGTCACTCACGGCCGGATGTCGAAAGTAAACTGTCTTAATCTCGGAAAAAGTTTCTGGAAAAATAATATAACCTGTGGTAAGGTGATAACAATTTTTTGCTCCGACTATACAGAGTGTTTAATAACTTCAGGTACATACGTTAAGGGCATATGTAGTTTGATATGCTGATTACGAATCAAAAAGAATTTTTTTTTAAATCGCAAAATTAATTTTCATGTTTCCCAGTCAAAAAATTTTCATTTCCACTACCACTGGGTGAAGTAATTATTGTTTCATTAAAAATTATTAAATTTTGTATGTTTATTTTACTAGTATTATGTAATTTAAGATGTTTGATTACCTATTTCTCTTGTTTGTGTTTAATAGGAAAACGAATGCAGTGCAGTACTACAAAAAATGCTGCAGGTAAACTATCCTTAATTTTTCGAATTTTAATAAAATTCTTTTACATTCGTAATCAGAATATCGAACAACATATACCTTTAACGTATGTACTCGAAGTTATGATACAGCGTGTATTAATGGTACAAATAACGGGTACGTTTGTTACCTAATTTAAAATCAAGAAGGATTTTAATTTTAGTTTCCAATTTTTCATATTATGTCATGTCGCAAACATCGAGGGTGTAATTACTGAAAAAGTAAGACCGATAGCGAATAGCGATATTTAATATTTTCAGTTCTAAAAAAACTACTCTTTATATTTAATAAACAGTATGACATACGGACTTGATTTTATCACCACTGGATTCCATGTGTCAAATTAGATAGGCACACAAATTTATTGTAAAAATGAAAAGAAAAGAAAAAATCATCGGAATTGGTGTTTTATTTATTATAGAATGGTAGAAGTTTTTATAGTGGAATCCAACCACTTCGACCGATTCGTCTTGGTGTAGTCCGAATCTCAATCAGTGCGATAACCATTTGAAATTCAAAGCGGCAACAGAGAGATTATTTTTGCAACTAGGCCAACATTTAAGACGTTCAAGTGGCCAGCTTGAAGCTTCCGAGTGCGAGTTACTTGAAAATGTTTTACAATGTATCCGGCCGGGAGGCGAATCTCTGGGTTCGTACGTCATGGCATAATTTTCAAAATAATTTTAATTGAAGAGTGAAGAATTTAATACCGCAAACCGCAGTTCAATATCTTGCTTAGTTTTTGCGATTATCCTACAGTCTTAAAATTACTCGTATTTATTTGAAAATTTGAAAAATCGGGTAAACTCAAAAACTAAATAGAAAAAAATCAGCGTGGTTAGTGGCATTGGATATATATTTGACAATTCTGAAAATGCGTAGAAATTATAAAATTACAGATTTTACTCTGAGGCTACAGTTTAGTTCATAATGCCCAGTTCACAAGATTTAAAGTTTATTTTGAAAGTAAAACAAGTGCTAGGAGCTGTCACAAACAAAAACTGTCAATACCGTTCATACGGGGAATGTAATTATTTTTATTAAATGTATTCAAGGTCACTAGCTTTAATTATATTTTAAAGAAATACATAATTAGTTTCCCCCACGGTGTCACCGAATGACCGGTACTGACAATTTTTTTATGACAGTTACTACCTACCACTTGTTTTACTTTCAAGAAACTTTTTAGTAAAAACTTTCTTCGTGTGAACAGGGCATAAAATAAATTTTTGAATCGACATTGCTATTATAAATTGAAAACACAGTACTGGAAAGTCAGCCAATTTATTTGAAAACACACTGTCCACGTTTTGGTTCTACCAGAATCATCTATGGATTGTTAATTATGTATTTTCTCAACGGTTTTTTATTGTATTACGGTCTTTTGTGATAAGTGAATGTCTCCTACTGATATTTATTTATTTATTATTAACTATTTATTTAAGGGGCTATACTTATTGAGTGCAATAAAAATCAGAATTCACGATTCTTGCTATATTGCTCCAAATAAAAATCTGAAATTTTACATTAGTAACGACAAAGCATTGTTGAATTGAAAAATTCAAACTATATATTGTTTCGACAACAATTAGAGATAAAAAGAAATTAAACACTAGAATTTCGTGAGGATCTCATGAATAAACTATAAAAGTTATCATTGAGTTTAAAGACAAAATGAGTAGAACATAGATGTAAAAAGGGCGGAAAAACAATAAAACTATAATTTTATCAACATAATTGCCATAAATTGTATATAAACTTGTACAATTTTCGCCGAATTTCGCATAACTACAAACTAATTACATTAATTAAAGATTTTGAAGATTCCGCACTTTTAGTATTCTTCATTAATCTACATACAAAAATTCAACATCATACGTATAACAGTATTAGATTGAGATCCTCACAAAAATTACTTGTTTTTCAATGCGTATTATTGTCACGCAATAGGCTCTTAATATTATTATTTTTATGTGTAAAAAAGAAATTAATTTTTCTCCTGAAGATGATTCCGGTAGAATCGAAACGTTGAGAGTGAGAGTGTGATTTCAAATAAATTGGCTGAATTCCCAGTTCTGCGTTTTCAATGTATTACCCTAACAGCCAAGAAATAATCATTGATCATTGATATTATACTATAATGTTGCTATGCTAACAAAACAAAAGGAGATACATTTACATGACATAGTATAGTAGATTCCAATTCCTAGTTAAAGTTCTGGCTTCAAAATAAAGTTTTGGGTGTTTTTAAGGTAATCCAAATCCGTTTGAATTTTTAACGATTGGCATGCATGAAAGCGTGGAGGAATGTACTATGGGTTGTATCAACCCTATCAAAATTTGTTTGAGTCCTATTAATTGCTCGGCTGAATTAACTAAGCCTGAACGCCGTCTAATATTAATAACGAATTTTCGGAGAACGCTTTTGGCACTACAGCCCAGGCCGCCAGCCGCCTACATTATAATAGATTATCTTCTTGTAACAATACAGCGCTAACCAACATAATACGGGAGGATTAATTTTGTTAGGCCGGAAATTTTGTGACAAAGAGAAACAAGGGTAGAGTCCACATTAAGTAAAATCCTTTTTTACTTCACGAACATATGCTTGCCACTTTCGCATTCTGGCCTTCTCAAGTGGAAAAAATTGTTTGTTTACAAGGGAATCGAAATTTTGCATTTCTTTGTGAATTAAAATTGAAATACTGATGATGCATATTGTCGAAATATATAAAGGAATTGAAATAACTGCAATTTTACATCATACTGAAAAATATAATGCTTCATGAAATATTTCCAGAAAACAGGTAAAATCTTATAAAGGTTTTATTTCTTATTGATGGTTTAAATCCTTTTTGTTCACATAAACAGATCAAAAATTGTTTAGAATACTTTCCATTACTGTAACAAATTTGATGTAGCCAGCACGTGACTATATTATACGAAAGGAATTTTCTGAACTCATAAAATTAAATAAGTTGGTTAGGTATGTAACTAAATTTAACATGCAAATTATCGCAAGAAAGAGTAATAATTAGATGAAGACATTATTGATTCATGCAGCCATCGAAATCAATAAACGCTTTAATAGTATTACGCATAATACTACGATCAGAGAACCTAAGCACAAAAATTCCATTTTTTAGTTATGAGTTGCAATAAGTCCCTATTTCAGCAACTCACAACCAGACTAAAGTATATAAGTCAACTTCGTCCGTAGATTAGCGAAATGGACAGGCGTTCATTTTCAACCTCAATTATTTTACATACTTAACATGTACTAAACCACATAATTTGACTTATGTTTGGTTCCTAAATATTTCACACAGTTGACTTATGTTGTTAGTTACATAACTATTAAGTACTACATGTGTTCCTTAGAACATAAGCCAATGTAAATTGTTCTGGTATACAAATAACGTAAAAAAAGCCATAGCGAATATTTTTTATTTTTATTTTGCTAAATGTGATCTAATTTAACATAAAAAAAATCTGCTGTGGCCACCACACGACCTCTCGCCTAATTCTGCTTATTCTACTAATCTAATAAATAGTTTTACTTACATTTTAATAGTTTCATGTTCATGTAATATGTAAACGATAATGTAAACCAATATGCAAGCAAAAGATGTCAACTGTACTGTCACTGTCATAATAATTCAAATTTTATGTAGAAACAAATTTTATATCATGGACAACAAGATACTGGAATTTCAAAAAAATAGAATATTAATTGTACTTTATTTTATTGTTAAATACTTCCAGATTCAGCAATTTGTATT
Organism: Agonum fuliginosum; assembly: GCA_947534325.1. Lineage (NCBI taxonomy): Eukaryota > Metazoa > Arthropoda > Insecta > Coleoptera > Carabidae > Agonum > Agonum fuliginosum. The sequence continues at coordinate 37,452,233 of OX384031.1, read as the reverse complement.
TATAATTAACTGTACACATAGATAATCACAATTTCTTTTATTTTTAATTGCAAAAATTGTCATAAATAAATAATGTACCAATATATTTGCGGAAAACTTTTCCAAACTTGTAAAAGTACTACTTCCGGTTTGCGGATTTATAACAAAATCTTATCCGGTGTTAAGATACTTATTAAAACCTTAAATATGAAATTTGGTTATAAACGGTTTCATACTTTTTAAGTTATCGTGGACGAAAAATCGTCGGTTCATACAAACGCACACACACACGCACACACACACAGACATCATCGTGAAAATAGTAAATTCGTATTCTAGAGACCCTGAAACGTGCGTATCCACCAAAAACTCATACTCGAAAATTTTGACCCATTACAATACCTCTCTTATAGAATATGAGGCGAGAGGTAATAAAGTAAATGAATATAAATTTCTTAGTGTCTTATTAAGTTTTTTGTGTTTCCTGCAAATTTTATATTTTCGACTTATGTGCTTAGGTCTTGATAGTACCTACATGTTTTGAATTTAAGACATCTTGTTTACAAATTACTTATTCTTGACATTTTAATTTGTTTGAACCCCTGTTTTTAAGTTTTTTGTTCGGTTTTTCCTCCAACGTCAGGTAAAACAGGTTTACTTTTTCGTATTTTTAGAACGATAATAATTGCTTGTATTTATTTGTAAACTTATTCAGTTGTTATCTGAAGAATAAAGCTTTTGTAAATACAGAACCCAAATAAATATTATAAGTAAAGAATTTTTAAAAATATTTTAGTTGCTCTTGATAGTTATTTTTTTCACGTTGTTTACTGAGAAAATAAAATTGAACGTAATATAAAATTGTGACCATACATAAAGAGTCATATAAAGCGATTGTGAAACATGTATGCGCATTTGCACAGCCTGCCGTGTATAGCGAGTGCGTAAAACACAAAAATCATAAAATTCTTCGTTATTTTGCAATTAAATATTTCAAAGCTGAATTTTATTTAACCAGCATAAAACAACGCCAAAAGACCCTCAAGCGTGCTATTTCATCGCACGGATGAAAAACGTGTTTCGTATTCATTTTCAGCAACGCAACAAAATGGCCATTTTCTTTTCACTGGTCGACCGCGCATGCACTGCCTAATTTAACAGGCGCCAGCAGCCTGAGCAACAAACAAACGGTGCCACAAACATTAACAATAACAACCGGGAAATATACGTTTACTTTGAGAAAGACATATTCGTTCTTTCCTCTAGGTATTGGTTCAGTGGTTGAACCTTATATGTTTATAGTTTATACTTGTTTCAGAAGATTCAAATATAAAATAAGTCGCAGAATAGTTATGTGTGTACGGATAAAGCATAGTTTGTTGCACGCAAATGCAACAATCAAGCTCGATCCGACGAGGTGCACACAATATTTTTTCTACGATCGTATAACGTGAAAAGTAAATAATTTACAAATTATTATTTGCCGTGTGCTTATAATAATTCAATTAAATCGTGGATATTGCTTATCATCATGACAACGTTTATGAATAAAACAAACAAAAAAATAAACATAATGTTTAGAATCGTAGTTTAAGTCAGTTGCAGCCAATAAATTCAATATTTTAATATTCTTGTCGTACTAGTGAGACAATTCTGAACATATTCTAATTAAAAATTGAACAGCAATGTTCATAACCAACAAAATTCTAGACTATAAGTAGATAGATAGACTTCAGTTAGTGCAGTAAACTATCAATCTCGTTGAGTAATTAGGCAATTACCTTCATCATCCCTTATTGAATTATTGAATAATATACCTGTTCCCTATAATATAGCTTAGTGGTGACGTGATCGTCTATGGATCTGAAAACTCAGGTTCTAACCCAGTTTAACTGCACAAAATGTCTCTTGTAGCTTACTCTCCTCTGACAACCATGAGCACTCGCGAGGCTAGTAACCAAACACAGTATATACGAGTATAACATTTGTATACATACCGATGGATGTACCTATTATAATACTTATGTGTCCTTTAGACTTTGTGACTACAATAAGCAAGCAAACGGATTTAGTAAGTTATGGATGTAAGAGGCAAGATCCGATGGAAATATTTTGGTCACTCGTAGGGTTGACAACTGTACGCTTTGGAGCTTACATACGCGTTTTTTAAATAAAATATAAATGTATACGCTATACGCAGGCTTTTGAAGAAATTGTAGTAATGCACGCTTTTTTGGTAATCAGGTATTTGACCTATTCCAACAGTACGAGTAGAATCCAAGAGTTCCGAACCTTGCTTATTAGCGACTGTGAGTCAACGTCAATCTCAGTCATATATAGTACGAACATGATATAGGAGATTGTCGGACTGTGACACTGTGACTGTTTTGGGGACATTTTGCCGGGGAAGTTTTGCTTTGGATCTTTTCTCCGGATACTAAAGTCTTATATTCGCTTGGGCAGATGTTTCCACAACTAGGGGCAGTGACATCTACGCAGTATTGAGCGCGTAATCTACGTCATGTTGTATACATCATTGTTTACACGTAGACAATTACATATTCTACATCATTAAGATTATCAGGCATTATGTAGACAATGTAGATAACGTAAACAACTATATTTAAGTGAAAATATTTATAATTTAAAAATTTAACATTTCAAAATAAGTGCATATTGATCAACCACCAGCCATTGTAATTTTTTATAATTTATACACTTCTAGCGTAACAAGAAAATAAATTTTAGGTTAGTACTCGTACAGTTTTACAAATAAAAATATTTTACATTGTCGACATTGTTGACATTGTCTACTTTGTCTACACATTGTTTACGTGTAGATGTAGAAAACTATACTCTACACATCCAACACTACATCTACGGTAGTTGTGGAAACTACGATGCACCCGAGAGACAAATATTTCCATAAGACTGATTATCTGGTACTCTTATTAGCCGAATTAGATGGATATAAGACAAGTATCCACAGAATCCATCACTCGTGGTTCATGAATCTACCCTCAGTCTACTTGGTGTTCTTGTTACCAAAGCTGATGCCATGATGCCTTGTATTCGTGGTTGAACAACGCGAGCAACTGGGCATGAGACTATGAAGCATGAGCGCTCAGCAGCCTAATGCTGCACGCTTGGCTACTTGGCCGCGTAATCAAATGAGCTGCTCGCGAAATATTGACGCCGGTAGCAGAGACGCCAGGCGTCACTGTGCGCCAACAACTTCACAGTCATTATCACCGACTCAAGGTGTTTGTGCCGAGATTTGGACAAGAGCGCTTGATTTTCGTTTAATGATAATATGAATGAATGAGAGAGTTTTCGATGCAGAGATTTAGGTCGAAATAGAGATTTTGTATGACCTAAAACCTATTTATAAACTTTGTTATTTTTTTTAGCAAACCTATTTAACAAAAATTGTACTTTAATTTTATTATTTAGTAATAGTTATTTACATTATAAGTGCGGTAGGTTTTATTTTACAACGCGAGGTTCTATATTCAAATACGACGGAGTACTTTAATAAAACCAAGCGATATACAAATACATAAGGCACACATTATGTATTTTTTATTTAAAATATCATATTTTCTACGAGGTTAAATGAAATGCGTTTGACATTTTCAATAAAAAAAATTTCTATTAAGTAGCTAACTGCTCAGATATGTCTCCAGTAAATGTCACATTTAAAATTAATCTGTTTTACTTATGTCATACTCGTTTCAGATTATATTGAACAATAAATTGTGTAAAGTACCGTTTTTTAGGCTCTCCTTTTTATTTTGTGATCTTCTTAATTAAATTCGAATATTCAGAATATTCAGTAAAAAAAATTAATGGTTAATTAATTTTTTCACCAAGCCCTATAATACCCAATATCTCTTCACTATTTCTACGTTCGGGCTAATAATCGTTGATTTTCAATCAAATTCAGTAAAGTGCATATTCCAGTTTAATTGCATAAAAATATACCCTGTTAGTGAGTTGACAGCTGGTTTTAGCACACATGGTAAAAAAATGTATCTGCAATCAGCTCCATATTTTTATAAGTAAATAATTTATTATGTGTTATCATCCCGGCAACACTAATATTTATAGGTATACCTATAGCGTGTAGTTGTAGGGTTGTAGTAGGTAGTGTATTTGCTTATTGAATTAATTACTCGTTCATTTTGATTACTTTATAAACCAAAATTTAAACAGTTTACTATCTGTTTGTATTGCTTTTTCCGATTAATCGTATATAAACATCGGACTGTCAATATTTTTTCTAAAAAATCCCTAATTTTAAAAATAATCAAAATTTTAAAATTATAAAAATTTAAAGATATTAACCATAAAATTATAACTTTAAATAATATTTCTGTCTTAATTCCATATACCTAAATTAAGTTATTAGAAAAGTACGAACGCGTGTCTGTGTGAAGGTATTTATAAATGTTGCCGCTATAACTAATACGAATAAAATTTTTTTTCATCGTTCTTTTGTGTGTGCAAAATATGCTAAATTTAATTTTATAGCATTTTAATCATATTTAAACATACTCGTATTTATTTTATATAATATCTGTTTAATTATTACCACATCGTTAATAGCTTTATTAACTATTAATAGTAAATGTCAAATATGATTATATTTACATTATTAACATCATGTTTCCCATTTTATTACTTTGATCATAAATCCCAACTACAATAAATTATGTGTGTGAATATTTTAAAGAAACAATGTTTAGCTTTGCTTTTGACTTTTGAAGTGATAAAGAATCAGAGAAGTAATTATTTCTGCAAATTCAACGCCACCATTTGTTTTCCATGATAAAAATGGCAAACCTTCAATGGAACGAAACAGACAAATGAAGTGAAATTAGTGAAATAAAATTTAACAGTTCATAGAACTGAAGATGAGAAAAAATGGCTTCTCATTATGCACGTAAGTGTTAAATCTCGTCTGATTAATACAACTCGTAAAAATTCGAAATAATAACCTCAATCCGTCTTAGTTAAACACGCGTTAAATTAATTTCAACGCTACGGTTCCACGATTTCATTTAGCATTTTTCATTTTTTCGTAATGGCGGCAATTAGTCGTCTCGGGGATGCCTTTGTTCCACATGACTAGCCTTCTAAAATTGCCGATTAATAATTTTGTAATTACTCGAAGAATGAACTAGTGTTGGACCGTTTACCGTATCGATCTAACCCTGTTGTTTTATATTGAAATTGCGTTTCTATTTTGGAATAATACCTTTAATTTCTAAAATATTGTAGGATACATAAATTACTTACTTTGCTAAAGGTTGTATTTAAATGAATAGCGAATTATTAAATTTGAGAAACAAATTAAAATACAGTTTACTAGCAAAATATCTAATTGAGAAAAATTTGTCAAAACATTCATAACTCAAGTCACTCTTTTTTTAATGGAGCTTGTTTTTACTTCCTTGTACGGAGTAATAAGGAACTATTGTAATCGCGAAAAATTTTGGTTTTCAGATTTTGATGGAAATATCCGTTTTGACCTTTTCTGAATCCATTATGACTAGTTTCGTCGTGACGTCTGTACGTACCTGCGTACGTGCGTACGTACGTATGTGTGTCGCATAACTCAAATACGGTTAGACGTAGAAAGTTGAAATTTTGTATTTAGGACTGTTATAGCATCTAGTTGTGCACCTCCTATTTTTGGTTTCAATCTATAAACCGGAAGTAGTACTTTTTAAAAATATTTTGATAAATAAATAATTTTAGACAATTTTTTTTATTTTAAATGAAAGATTATGTGATTATTATCTACAATCGGTATTTTATAAATTTTTCTGTATCTTCTATTATTTAAGAATAATTAAAGTATATACTTATAATTTAGTATTTCTGTATCTTGTAGTCCATGATCGATTAACATTTGTTACTACGTAAAATTTAAATGAGTATGACATGACAGTGACAGTAGCAGTGACAATAGTAAAATATCGTTTATATCTTCTTCTGCAGTTTAAATAAAATAACTAAAATATATTTGTGAGTATACTAGTATAATAAGTTAAAAGAATTTTTTATATTATTCTACATTTTAGTTATTAAGAAAAGTATGAACACACAAGGCGTACAAGGAAATCATGTGGTGCGCACGTCAGATTTTTTACTTCCTTGAACGGAGTAAGGAAGTATTGTAATAGCGAAAAATTTCGGTTCTCAGATTTTGACGAAAATATCCGTTTTGACCTTTTCTGAATCCATTATGACTAGTTTCGTCGTGACGTCTGTACGTACGTACGTACGGACGTATGTGTGTCGCATAACTCAAATACGGTTAGACGTAGAAAGTTGAAATTTTGTATTTAGGACTGTTATAGCATCTAGTTGTGCACCTCCTATTTTCGGTTTCAATCTACAAACCGGAAGTAGTACTTTTTTCAAATATTTCGATAAATATTTAATTTAAGACACATTTTTTAATTTTAAATGAAAGATTATGTGATTATTACCTACAATCGGTATTTTATAAATATTTTTGTATCTGGTATCATTTAGGAATAATTAAAGTATATATTTATAATTTAGTATTTCGGTATCTTGTAGTCCATGATCGATTAACATTTGTTACTACGTAAAATTTAAATGATTACGACATGACAGTGACAATAGTAAAATATGCTTTATATCTTCTTCTGCAGTTTAAATAAAATGACTACAATATATTTGTGAGTATAGTAGCAGTAGTAGTAGTACTAGTATAATAAGTTAAAAGAATTTTTTATATTATTCTACATTTTAGTTATTAAGAAAAGTATGAACACACAAGGCGTACAAGGAAGTCATGTGATGTCCACGTCAGATTTTTAAAAAAAATCCTTAGATCACTTATTCCAACAAAATTAAAACATTCTCATTCCCAAATACAATAACCGTTTTGTGCATTCTATCCACATTATTCATTAATATATTTAAGAATAGTATATTACTTTACTAGTGGGAGAAGTAAAATGCCTCTGTCATGAGTGTCTGATTGGTCACGAGCAAAGCGAGTTAGAGCAGCATTTTACTTCTCCCACATGTGAAGTACGATATTTTTCCTCACAGTGAGGAAAATATTTTAAATTATTATTGCTTTTTTATATTATGTAGGTATTTACATATTAGTATACGTATCGCATAATGTAAAAGAATAATAATTATTCTTAATGCATATTTTATCATGTACAAAACCGAACTACTACCTTTCCCGGACAAAATGACAAAATTATTGAACTACTTTTGTATAAGAAACCAGATAATACTGACTACTCAACACTACAACCCCAGTTAATATAGTAGTTCGAAGAACATCTTACATAAACATAACATATTTATAATACATTCTTTAAATATCTTACATTTGCCAGTTCTAAATAGGATAACAATATCTCGTAATTTCTTAGTTCTTACTTTTATTAACAGAAGCGTACTTTAATCAAGATTGTGGCTGATATCTTAAAAATAAATTTTTTGAATGCATAACTTTAAAAGATTTCAATTTTCCTATTTTTCTAAAAAAATTTGGTCGGTTAAGTTCCACGAACGAAGCGTACAACGCCATTCCAACACAACGAAGCAAGGAATGCACAGAAGAATGCAAAACGTCGAACGAGAAGTTGTTATGCGAATATATGTATATTTATCTCACCGACACAAACCTATTGCAGGACATAGCGTTGTATTCAAGCACTTGCTATTTAGAGCATTCAAATACAAATACCTACTTGACCATACTAACATGCGAATAATCGTACGCGAGATTCATGTTTATCGCATTTGAACTTTACTAGAGTAGGTATTAATTTAATTTAACGTGAAAACTGAAGTATCAGTAGAACGAAATTCGGTGGAAATTTCAGAAAAAAATCATAATAAATTTTTAATCCTTTTGCTAGTATGTAAATTACAATACAGAATAGGTAAAGAACAAAAATTAATTTTATTAGTTAATTAAGTATGTGCTCTACCCGATTTCACGGTGTTTCATAACTTCAGGTACATACGTTAATGGTATAATGTTGTTTGATATACTGATTACGAATCAAAAAGAATTTTTTTTAAAATCGCAAAATTATTTTCCATGTTTCCCAGTCCAAAATTTTTCGTTGCCACTGCCACTGGGTGGAGTAATTATTGTTTCATTAAAAATAATTAAATTTCGTTTGTTATTTTACTAGTACTATATAATTTAAGATGTTCATTACCTACTTCTATTGTTTCTATTTAATAGGAAAACGAATCCAGTGCAGTACTACAAAAAATTTTTAGGTAAACAACCCTTAATTTTTTGAATTTAAAAAAAATTCTTTTAGATTCGTAATCAGCATATCAAACAACATATACCATTAACATATGTACTCGAAGTTATGAAACACCCTGTATAATAAATACAGAAAATAATTTGAAGCTAATAGTCAACATTTAAAATATTGTTGAAAAATAAAGGGTACACTCGTATTTATGTTAATCTGGATATGGTTTAAAGTAGAAAATCCGTTGATCATAGACGTGCGTTAGTTTGGAGTGAGATGGATCAATGCTGTAAAAAAAATCTGACGTGGACACCACATGACTTCCTTGTACGCCTTGTGTGTTCATACTTTTCTTAATAACTAAAATGTAGAATAATATAAAAAATTCTTTTAACTTATTATACTAGTATACTCACAAATATATTTTAGCCATTTTATTTAAACTGCAGAAGAAGATATAAAGCATATTTTACTATTGTCACTGTCATGTCATAATCATTTAAATTTTACGTAGTAACAAATGTTAATCGATCATGGACTACAAGATACTGAAATACTAAATTATAAATATACAGGGTGTTCATTTTAAGTGGCGCACCATTGCTAACTCGAGAACTATAAGAGCTACGAAGTTGGTTAAATTAGCAAACAATTTCTATTTTATATGACTACTTTAATGAACGAAACAATAAATTTTTTAGACCAGTGGTTCTCAAACTAAATTAAATTATCATAATTTTCAATAGCGTTTTTCTTATGTTTTTGTTCTGCAAGGGTATAAAACTAATATCTCGTTGAATTCAGAAAAAAATACTGAATCGAATAAAAAAATAAAAAAATAGGTCCCCATTAGAAATAAGAAAGTTGCACCCCGTAGTTTGAGAACCACTGGTCTAAAAAATTTATTGTTTCGTTCATTAAAGTAGTCATATAAAATAGAAATTGTTTGCTAATTTAACCAACTTCGTAGCTCTTATAGTTCTCGAGTTAGCAATGGTGCGCCACTTAAAATGAACACCCTGTATACTTTAATTATTCCTAAATGATACCAGATACAAAAATATTTATAAAATACCGATTGTAGGTAATAATCACATAATCTTTCATTTAAAATTAAAAAATTTGTCTTAAATTAAATATTTATCGAAATATTTGAAAAAAGTACTATTTCCGGTATATAGATTGAAACCAAAAATAGGAGGTGCACAACTAGATGCTATAACAGTCCTAAATACAAAATTTCAACTTTCTACGTCTAACCGTATTTGAGTTATGCGACACACATACGTCCGTACGTACGTACAGACGTCACGACGAAACTAGTCATAATGGATTCAGAAAAGGTCAAAACGGATATTTCCGTCAAAATCTGAGAACCGAAATTTTTCGCGATTACAATACTTCTTTACTCCGTACAAGGAAGTAAAAAGAGAATTATGTCATTACAAGTCGTAGAATTTGAATATAATTTAGAAAACATAGGTATTAAAATAAAGAAGATAATTAAATTTAAAGTTGACGCTGAAGTACAGCGTGAAAAATATAATTTTGCTTGAGACAGCAATCTTTTACGTGCGATTTTTCAACAATTTTTGTGGTGACTCGGAGTTTTATTTTAAATAAATATCTCAAACATCAACGAATACCATTTATTCGTTTTCCAATCCAAGCAAGTGTTGGGTTGTTATGATACAATATTTTCTAACCGTTAAACTACTAACTGCTAACCTCCATAACACGCAATGCATTTTAGTGTCAACTTTAATTCAATTATCTTCGTTAGTTAATTGATTACTCATCCAATTTCTACGACATAATGTTGTAATGAATACTATAATATACTCGTAGTTAAATGTGAGTCACATTTTGCGAATCAACGGATTTTTTCCTTAAGTCTTCCTCAAGATTACTGCATTCTGCAAAATCGTATTTTTAGAAGGGAAAATTCTGAAGTGTATCATGGAATTCTTAAGCCGGTCTACTTGGCTCGTTGACTGTTGCTGGTGTCATAATATTTTCAGTAAATACAAGAAGCGGGAGCTGCTTGCCGATGTTGGCGCGATGGTCTCTTTAACTTGTCCGGTGAAATGTTTGCACACAAGTGTTTGCAGATTAAATATTCAAGACTACGTGTCTCTGCCTACTAGAATCTTAAACTGAAGAAACTTTTCTAATTACTTAACTTCGAATGATATACAGTACAGAATGTGGGAATTGTAAGCTAGGTCAAAGTAATTTTTTATAAGTATTTCAACTAGCGTGCTAACGGATCAGAGTTCGATCCATGTACCATTTTGTAATTAGGATGTTGAAAGATTTCAAAATAAATAAATAAATAAACCACGTATATTCATTTTAAAAGGGCGGATATTCGAGTACGTGAACAGGATTAACTGCAGTTCTAACAAGTTGGGTTCGAATCCATTCAGGTACAAAAATCTTCCCTTTCTATTATGTAATTTCCATTCGCAATAGCAACCATGAGTACCCGTGAGGCGTGAGTTGACAGTTAGTAACCACATTTACGGTAAAATATAAAAGCGTAATAGATATACAATTTAAAGATTACGAAGCCCGTCTGCCTCTTAAAATCCAGCACAAAACGTAGGTACTAACGGAGCGAGTGTTTTGGGGCCAGTATATGAAAGTTAAAATTGTATTTAAACAAGGATTATACGAACTTAAAGGATCAATTAGCAGTTATGCTTTCTTAAAATTTTAATAAAAACAATTGTATTGTAATGATTATAAATATTCCGAAAAATTCATAAATATTTCCAATTTATGCAAACTTTACACGGATATATCTCATAATATAAATTTATTTTTAAAATTATAAAAAGGCATATCTGTAAATCCATGCTTTCTCTATTACATGTTTATAAAAACATTACTTTGAAGTCAATAATAAAGTAACAGTTTACTCGCAACGTAAACACTTTTAAAGTATTTTTTTAACTTCAAAACACTGCATTGCTATTGCTAGGATGTGGTAAAGTACGAGATTCGGACTGAATATAGGCAGTCGTAGTAGTGGGGAAAAGAGTGGCATAGAAAAAAAGTAAAATCGAGAGTATTCTACGTATTCGGAAAAAACCAAAGGCCGCTATTATCAAGAAATCTAGATTACTCTCGACTTTTATTTGTTATTCTACTTCACTTCCTTCATCACTAATATGGCTGCCCAAAACCAGTCAGAAACTCATACTTTACCACATTGTAGTTATGCAATGATATTTTGAAGTTGAAAAATACTGATATAGTGTTTTCGTCCCGAGTAGACTGTTAGTTTAGTATTGACTTCAAGATAATGATTTTTAAACATTTAATGGATAAAGAATGGATGTACAGATGTGCATATTTTAAATTAAAATAAATTTATACCATGAGATTTTATATCCGTGTAAAATTTGCATAAATTGTAAATTTTATGAATATTTTGGAACTTTATAATCATGTAAAAAAATTTGATTAAAATTTTAAAAGGATACAACAGGTAATTGGTAATTTAAGTATATAATCGTCGTTGAAATAAAATTTACCATTCTTGTACTAGCCACAAAACACTCGCTAGGTACGTTAGTACATTTTAGGCTGGCTTTTAGGAGGTAGACGGGCTCTTTAACTTGAAATATTACAAACGGTTAGAAAGGTTATATTTCGTCAATCAATAGCACACAGTTTTCCCAAGGATTCTTTGTGGATTCTTTCACATGCTTGAATTTTGCCTGTCAAATAGTGGCGCCGTTAAATGGAATCTTCAATGAGTCTTGGATTACAAGAGTTTTTAATTTACAGACGTCTTCAAAACAGTGAATTAATTTTTTTCCTGGATTCAGAAGCATGAAAGAATTTTCAAAGAATCCATGGGTGAACAGGGCTTAAATGCGCTTGACGTGGTTTGACTTGTGTTGAAGTTGTTGATTTTGAAGTTACAATGACAAAGTAAATACGGCAAATAGGAAACAACCAGAGATCGTAGTGAAATATAAATTAATAATCACTTGAAATACAAAGTTGTAGATGTAAGAAAGTGAAATGTTGTAGGGAACGAATGGAAGTTGCGGGTACAAGAAGTTTGTTCCAGCCAATTACCTGCTTCTTTTGTTCGTACAAAGTTCACCGCGTTTTCAGAGTCCGCTGGTTGGTTTTAATTGATATCGTAGGTAATTAGCGAGTTGCCGACAGTAATTTTCATTAAATATAAAATCTTAAACATCCACATTGAGTCGGAAGATATCTACTATCGTCGCCATGTCCCATACATTTGAGAAATGATGTTTATCATGTCTTGAGACCCAGCCAATAATCTGACGCTGGAGCAGTTGGCCGTGAAATGCAACTAATGTAATTTATGATCACTTAATGGTTCGTTCAAATTTAACATGAAATTACGCACAGGAAGGTAAATATATGAGAAAGTAATGAAAACATTAATTAAAATCAATTAAGATGCTTCTACATTTAATAACGCGCTATAATTCTTTCTGATGAAGAGGAAAATAATTATTAAGGTTAGGTATTTTGATTCATTGTTCTCATTCTCATCTTACAATTTAATTACAGGACCTCTTGATTTAATTTGAAAATATTCTAAAAATATTCAAATAATCTGGGACCTTATTTTGTGCAGGGTTTGATCAAAAATTAAAATTCGATTTTAATTTCACGTACTTACTTACAGAGTGGAGTGATATCATTATTTCCTATGTACGTATTATATTTTATTACATTTTTAACAAGTAGGTACCTAGTACTTTAGTACTATCTACATGGTAAAATTTACTGTATATTAATATAAAAAGTCATTCGTTCGACTTCGACACTCACTTAAATTCCAAGTAAACATTCCTTTCCTTTCTTTCATTACTTCATACTTACTAATATTTCATGTTCATCCTTTGAAATCATATGTACCTACCTATCCTATATTATTATTATACGTGTAAACAAGGCAAAAACGTCGAGAGAATACTTGTGCATTTCGATGTCCTGATTCTCAAATAAAAATATTTTATTGAAAATTCACAAAGTTAGGTTTTTCAAGTGAACATAATGCAACTACTAGTATACTACTATATTTCTCACCAACAATAAAACTTTCAACAAAGTAGGTACCTACCTATGTAATTGTTTTGTTATTAAAATAGTTAATTACAATATTTAACAAAGATATCTTGATCATGTTCACTTGGTAAACCTTAATCTTAATTTTTGATTGATCATCAGGACATTGAAATGTATAAAAATACTCAAAGTTATTAATCTTTTTTAACATCCTATATTCACATTTTTAGGGTTTCGTCTCAGGTTTACAAAATCAGGAACCCTTATGGTGAAACTCCGTTGTTCGTCCGTCCATCCGTCCGTTCCGTCTGTCACAGGCCTATAACTTTGAGACGGTTCATTAAAAAAGTTTAAATTTGGCACGTATAAAAATCATTGTATGCCGCAGATATTTCGAATTTTATTTTCTTATTTCACAATAAATAAATAAAAAATTAGAAATTTTTTTAAATTGGCATATTACTTATGTATATAAGTATCGTTGAAAACGGCACATTTCAAAGATACAAATATATTTTTTTATGCCAAAGATTTTAGGAAAAGTATAGCGAAGATCTGATTTTGCTTAATTTTCGAGATTTTACAAAAAATGTGCAAAATAACTCTGCTGTCAACAGTTTTCGCTCGTTACCTCTAGGTTACTTTCTTTAAAAGTGATATTGCTAAAATTTGTAAAATTTTGTTTATTTATCTGTCAATATATCTAGAAATTTTGACAAATTTTCCTTACTTTTGTTTGACGTAAATATCTATTATATGAAACTCATAGGTACGTCTCATCACAGGTATCACCAAATACACGTACTTTATAATGCTCTATTACTCACTAGTGCGACAACACCGGATATACTGACTACTCAACATTACATCCCCAGTTAATATAGTAGTTCTAACAGCAACATTTTATGCTGGGTCCACACTTGAACATTTTAGTCCGCACGAACAGAACGAACTGAACGCGCAGAGAAGAATAGTCTGAACAAAAGCTCGTTGCATTCGGCAGATTTGCCGAATTATTGGTTTTCCAACATGCTTGGAGCATTCGTAGTGAATGTCAATAATGGATTCCGATTTGACGGTAGCATTTGATTTCTTTATTATTATTATTTGTAAGCTAGAAAAAATAAGAAAAGGCGAAGAAATATAGGGTAAGAATACTCACCATTGTTGATCTTGTGTATTCTTAATTAAATTTGTGGCTTCTGGTGTAACATTACAAAAAAATATAAGGCGTTTTATATGTATGCCAGGTAATTCAATTTAGCTGACCGCTAAAAAGTTTAAATGACATTCTGACCATTGCAGAACATGTTTATTTTCAATCAATATTGAGATATCTGGCATAATTATTTAAATATAAAGTGTTTTATATTATAAACCAAGTAATTCAATTTAACTGACCGCTAAAAATTTAAGCTGGCTTATACTAACCACAAATTTAACTAAGAATATACAAGATCAGCATTTTTTGGGTCAGCATTTAATTCTTAAATGGGTAATAGGACACTTCATTATTTAACCTATTCTCATCCAAGCGTCATGTTTCTTTTAACTTATTGTAATAAAACCCATGCTTAGGGTTCCATAAGACAGGGTGTTGCTCATAAATGTTTATTAATTGCAAATACTTTTTCCTGCCCCACTCCATACAAACAATAATTTATAATAACCTTCAAATACAAACGATACAGCTATATATGTTTATACAACGAATGTTCCGATCAGGGCGATCAGCACGAACGGTGCGAATTCCCGTCAACCGAATGATTCGGCGAACAATTGTTTTCTTTTAGCAAGTCCAATTTACCGACAAGCAACGGAAAACATTTGGCACATTCGGTTCGGCTCGGAGAGACGTCCACACTTGGCGAATTCGGCTTGCGCGTACTGCTCGTTCGGTTCGTTCGGACTAAAATGTTCAAGTGTGGACCCAGCATTACATAAACATAACTTATTCATAATAAATTCTTTAAATATCTTACAGTATGTATATTTTTTGTCTGAAAAAGTGAACATTGAAAAATAATGAAAATAACAAATGTATTTTCTTATAAAAGCAATGTACCTACAGCTGATACATAGCAAACGTTTTTAGTAAATATACACAATTATGGATAAGACTGGTAATTAAATTAAAATAATATTTATTTTTAAAATTTGACACAAATTTCCAGTTTCGATTCAGCTATAGAAGAAAAATATTCTTCGCTTTCGTAGGTTTTAGAGGAAAGGCGTCACGTTGCATTTAGCGCTGGAAAATTACAGATGAAACGCGTTGTTTGTCGCTGTAGGTTGAAATTAATGTATTCCGTTGTAGCGCTTGTCTGGTTCCGACCTTAATCCCGATGCATACATAATTTATTTTCATATTAAAATCCCCTGTTTTCAAGATGCTGTATGCCTGTACTTGATTTTTAATGCTGCTGAAATTATTTTCATAATGGTATGAAGTTTAACAAAATTTATAAATACAGGAAGTGTCGATCATAATTCGAACATTCACAGTACACAAAAAGTACCTGAAGGTATCGCAATGGGTGTTTTTCGATAAGTTGTTATCGTAATTATTTATAATTGGTATGTATTTTGTATTTAAGTGAGCAATAAATTATCGGATTTAAACAGCAGAAAAAATACAGTAGCTTTCTACCAAAGTTCTTATTTAATATGCAATTATTAGCAACAAACGTGGTCAACGAGAGGCATAGGGTGTGTGAACAAAAATTCGGTCGTGTGTTGTTTGTACCTTTTGGGGTCTCGGGATATTATAAATTACCTAATTAAAAATTTGGTATGATTTGCTAATATTGTACCTAACTGTCAAATTACAATTAAATCAAAATACTCAGTTGTTCTGCTGGTGGATGCCTCAACCATCCACTACATGAATGAGGTCAAGAGTATTTTATATGTGTGAAATAATATTTTAAAATGTTATACTAATTTGACAGTTAAATGTTAATTAATTTCACATATTTTGATAATTTGAAACCATGGCAACCTGGTTGCAAT
This sequence comes from Agonum fuliginosum, assembly GCA_947534325.1. Lineage (NCBI taxonomy): Eukaryota > Metazoa > Arthropoda > Insecta > Coleoptera > Carabidae > Agonum > Agonum fuliginosum. The sequence goes on along the minus strand of OX384031.1, from coordinate 37,435,893 downwards.
ATAGTCACAGGGAACGTGCTCTGATGGCAAAAATCCGCTACTTTTTCGATATCTAGTCAAATGTGTTTTTTTAAATATACGCACATATTTCTTAACAAATATCAAATAATCAAAAGCTAAATTACAGTAAACAATATCCAAAGCGGTAGATAACTATTTTAATTGCAAATAATATGAATTAAATGTACAATTTTTTCCACAAAAACGAGTTTGGTGGTTCAGTCTACGGCAAATATGTACGCTTCAAAAAGGGATATTAGTTGTTAATTATGGACTAGAAAGATTTATTTAGGAATTGTTTTCAATAAAAATATCAATCGTTTCTCTACAGTTCCTATAAAAAATAAGGTATGCCTGTGATTGACAAACGTCATTTTTTTGTAATTTTTGTCACTGTTATTCATTGGGTATTGTACACTGCTAGGTATTTATTACCGAATTTAATTAATTCATCCCTTGAAAAACGTATTTATTTCAAAATAATTAGGTGACAATTTAGGAATTACATTTTTACCTTCCGCTTACCTGTAAAGGAAGGTATTGGAATCATGCAAAAAATCGGGTAGTGAGTTTTTAGTGGATGAGCACGAATTAGGGTCCTTACAACTCATTTTTGATAGTTTCACGATGATGTCTGTGTGTGTGTGTGTGTGTGTGTGTGTGTGTGTGTGTGTGTGTGTGTGTGTGTGTGTGTGTGTGTGTGTGTGTGTGTGTGTGTGTGTGTGTGTGTGTGTGTGTGTGTGTGTGTGTGTGTGTGTGTGTGTGTGTGTGTGTGTGTGTGTGTGTGTGTGTGTGTGTGTGTGTGTGTGTGTGTGTGTGTGTGTGTGTGTGTGTGTGTGTGTGTGTGTGTGTGTGTGTGTGTGTGTGTGTGTGTGTGTGTGTGTGTGTGTGTGTGTGTGTGTGTGTGTGTGTGTGTGTGTGTGTGTGTGTGTGTGTGTGTGTGTGTGTGTGTGTGTGTGTGTGTGTGTGTGTGTGTGTGTGTGTGTGTGTGTGTGTGTGTGTGTGTGTGTGTGTGTGTGTGTGTGTGTGTGTGTGTGTGTGTGTGTGTGTGTGTGTGTGTGTGTGTGTGTGTGTGTGTGTGTGTGTGTGTGTGTGTGTGTGTGTGTGTGTGTGTGTGTGTGTGTGTGTGTGTGTGTGTGTGTGTGTGTGTGTGTGTGTGTGTGTGTGTGTGTGTGTGTGTGTGTGTGTGTGTGTGTGTGTGTGTGTGTGTGTGTGTGTGTGTGTGTGTGTGTGTGTGTGTGTGTGTGTGTGTGTGTGTGTGTGTGTGTGTGTGTGTGTGTGTGTGTGTGTGTGTGTGTGTGTGTGTGTGTGTGTGTGTGTGTGTGTGTGTGTGTGTGTGTGTGTGTGTGTGTGTGTGTGTGTGTGTGTGTGTGTGTGTGTGTGTGTGTGTGTGTGTGTGTGTGTGTGTGTGTGTGTGTGTGTGTGTGTGTGTGTGTGTGTGTGTGTGTGTGTGTGTGTGTGTGTGTGTGTGTGTGTGTGTGTGTGTGTGTGTGTGTGTGTGTGTGTGTGTGTGTGTGTGTGTGTGTGTGTGTGTGTGTGTGTGTGTGTGTGTGTGTGTGTGTGTGTGTGTGTGTGTGTGTGTGTGTGTGTGTGTGTGTGTGTGTGTGTGTGTGTGTGTGTGTGTGTGTGTGTGTGTGTGTGTGGTCCAGGCCGATGCCGTCTGTCGGATAACTCAAATACGAATTACCCAAAAATTTTGATATTTGGTATTTTACAATTGTATACGAATAGGAAGAGCTCATTAGATTTTGGTACAAATATCTTCACCGGAAGTGATATTTTTTGAAGATTGAAAAGATTAAGTGTCAAAAATTTCTATAAATTTGGAAAAATATAGTATTTATTTGTAATAAGAATAAGAAGAAAAGTTATCTGGTAGCATTAAAGAACTGCAGTAAAATTTAAAAAATAAATTTATCAAATAAAACGTTGAAATCTTGTAATCCATGTTCGGTTGATTTTTGTTTCTGCATAAAAAATATTGACAGATGAGACGGGTGACAAGTTGGCATATACTAGCGCTATATATGTCATAAGTAAGATATTAAATTGAACGGAGGATGGCTTCAACACAGAAGAGTTTTCCTGTGAATGAATCTTTTGATTCAGGTGATACTTATTTCTGTGTTTGAATATTTTAGATTTTTATTTGTATATTTTAAATGGGCACCGGATTGTACGTATACATTTCTGTTTTCAAAGTCTAGATATGGCGGAAGGTTGTGTGATGGCCACGTCAGATTTTTATTGAAATAAATTCAAAATTCGGTCAATTTTAGTGCCAAATAAAATCGATCGACGAGCTATCTTCATCAGGAAATGCACGTTCCCTATACTCTCATCACAGTATCATACTAAAACCATTATTTTAGTTTTCAGAAAAATCCGTCTTCATGTTATTACTAATAAATAAACCCTTAGCCTAAAGAATCTCATAATATCTATGCATATTCGAATTGATGATGAGTGTCTACGCGTAGCTTACTTTCGCATTTTCCGTACACTAAGAATACAATGACTTAAAGGCGTAAATTAAGTAAAGTACCCAAGAAATTTATAAATTACGTGTATTTATTACATTCTTTTCTTTACAGATAGCCGAGTGCGTTATGTTGACTGTAGTTCTGAAAACTAGTGTTTAAAATCCAGTAAGAGTTCAACTGCAAGCAAATCTTCCTGTGATGAGCTCTCCACTAACATCAATTTCTGGAACACTGACTATATCAAAAAAGAAATTGTAAGAATTTTACTTTATCTTATTTAATTATCCATGTCCTGATAACGTATGACAGTCAGGATAATAAATACTCTTTAACCGTAATAAAAATACATTCCTAGGTATATACTTAAATGAAAAGAATCCAGAAAACAATTATCCTTAATTTCATTCCATAAGAAAGGAATTATCTAAGAATTTCATGTAGTTGTTACTAACTAGTGAAATTAAAGATAAGCTGGACTTACTTCCTAAGTGGCTGTGCAACGAACTCAAGTTCGAGGCTTTGTATTCAGGTCTTCAACCTTTGCGATTCCCTAGCCGCAAGGTGCGTATTATTCTAAATAAAGACTAGAATAGAAAATTTATTCTAGGATAAAAATAATAAAAAGCGCTATGTATGTAATTTGATGTCAAAGATATTATTTAGCACGTAAACTTGCAAACTAATTACGGAATTTGTGTGGAAATCAAAATGAAACTTCTACAACATAGCGAAGATGGAGCTGGAGGTGGAATTAGTGAACAACGTATATTGTTGTAAAGTATGAATTATTATCTTTAGAACAGGTAATTTGTTTTAATTAAACAATAACATGAAATAAACTTGGAAAATAGATGAGAATACCTACAAGATATAAACTAGAATAGCATGATGTAAAAATATATAATGATACTTTGAGCATATTATTTAACGAAATAATTACTCATAAACATAAAATTTTACAACACGAATATCGTAAGGAATGAATAAATGCAATATTAAACACAAGTAAAACAAAACTACTTATACTTCTTTATCTATGGCTAACTTGAAAAATTATATTTATGGCAATTTCTGTGTAAACAAAGGTACATATTATAGTAATAGTAGTATAATAGTATATTTTCCATTAAACAAGTATACAACATGTGTTGGAAAAGGTTACATTAATATATATTAATAATACACAATATAATAAAAAGAATAAAAGATTAGTACTTAAACTAGAATATCAACTCATAAAACTCATTTACTTTATATAATGGCCTTTGTTGCAAAACATTTTGTATATGATTTTTAAATTCAGAAATACTTAATTCCTTCAAATGTGAGGGTAAATAATTATATAATTTAGCACCCATGTAAAAAGGACCATTTTGATAAGTACTAGTATTATTATTATTATGAAATTTGTTCATGATACCCCCATGACCCATACCCACTTTGTTAAGAATTAAATGTGCTTGGCATTCGTTTTTACTTCCTTGTACGGAGTAATAAGGAAGTATTGTATCGCGAAAAATTTCGGTTTTCAGATTTTGATGGAAATATCCGTTTTGACCTTTTCTGAATCCATTATGACTAGTTTCGTCGTGACGTCTGTACGTATGTACGTACGTACGGGCGTACGTATGTATGTCGCATAACTCAAATTCGGTTAGACGTAGAAAGTTGAAATTTTGTATTTAGGACTGTTATAGCATCTAGTTGTGCACCTCCTATTTTTGGTTTCAATCTACAAACCGGAAGTAGAAAATTTAAAAAAAAATTCGATAAATATTTAATTTAAGACAAATTTTTTTATTTTAAATGAAAGATTATGTGATTATTATCTACAATCGGTATTTTATAAATATTTTTGTATCTGGTATCATTTAAGAATAATTAAAGTATATATTTATAATTTAGTATTTCGGTATCTTGATCGATTAACATTTGTTACTATGTAAAATTTAAATGATTATGACATGACAGTGACAATAGTAAAATATGCTATATATCTTCTTCTGCAGTTTAAATAAAATGACTAAAATATATTTGTGAGTATACTAGTATAATAAGTTAAAAGAATTTTTTATATTATTCTACATTTTAGTTATTAAGAAAAGTATGAACAAACAAGGCGTACAAGGAAGTCATGTGGTGTCCTCGTCAGATTTTTTAAATTGCAACAAGTATTACTGAAAACGAGAATACCGAAGTTTTTTGAGCTAAAATTTGTTTATTAAAAATAAGAGTAAAGTGTAAACTGAAGAGTGAGGATGACTAGTTCTGATCTATTTAAACTAATATACCTATTAAAATGTTACAGGTGCAGTAATGTTACAAAATATTAAAACACATTTATATTGTACGGTTCGATTCATGTTAAACTATGTTTGAAATGAACATGATCGTACAAGAGTGTCGTATGAATTTTTAATTCGTCTAGTTCTATTTCGAATGTAAAATCACAGGCGTATCTTCTGACATATCTGACAACGTCATTTGTAAAGCCAGAAGAATGAACTCTGATAAAACGTAATGTATTGCTACGGAAACATGACACTCCAATATTAACTGATATAAAACATGTTGCGCTCTATGCTAATTCCTTTTTTATTTTTATATATTTTGTTGTTTTCAAACGACTAATATTATTAATTGCTACCGTTATTTCTTTAGCTTTAAACGTTTGACAAAAACAGGTTAAGGTACTTTAAACTTCAAACATTTATTTATTCATAACAAAAATTATGACTGTACTCTGAGATGGACAATTCTTATTATGTTTATCAGTTTATCTGTCATGCCTTTTATCCAATTATTTGCTGTAGCAGTCTCACGTCATCGGTGTACCATAACTTGATATTGTAATAGCAAATAGTATTTAACATACCTACTGATCCTAGAACAAAAAGATTTTTTTCGAAATAAAGTACCTAGTTTACTTCATTAGAACATTTTTTTATATTTTGAATAAAGACTGAGTTATATGGCCGGTACTTGAAACTAAATTATATTATTGTACTATGCAAACATAGGTATTAATTAGTTACAACGTAATGTTTAATATTAAAACTACCTATCTAACCAGTGGTTCAAAACTGTTTCTTCAAAAATTTTGAAAAAATTATTTTTGTTCCATGATCAGTACGCCAAGTTCTAGGTGCCATTCCAATATCGTATGTACCTCAAGTTATGGTACATTCTATTAGACCATATGTCTACGGTTACGAGCCGTCAACTCACGTGTACTTTACTTATGGTTGTTAGTGGAGAGTACAACACATGGAAAAATTTGGTGCAATCAAACTGGATTCAAACCTGACTTGTCACGTTCCGCACTTCGCTATCCGCCCAAAAAAATTGAATGTCTATACACAATTAAAAAAATGATTAAGAAAAACAAAACAGAGGCAATTAAAAGGTAGGATTGGTAAATTTATATATTTGTTAATTACTCTTTCCAGGGATTTAAATTAAAATTCTTATCGATATGAAAATTTCAAAAGAAAATTTGAATAATTTAATCAGAACAGCTTTTAAAAGTTTATCAATCTAGTCAGATTAATTGGAGATCTTAAGCAGGGTCGTGAGATTGACGCAAATCCTCCCTTTGCGAATTAGAGAGCGGGCCCAGGGCATAATTTAGGCCAAGCGTTACATCACTGTCTGTGACGTGTTCGGTTGACGTCGGGCCACTTCGCCATGCCACCACGCATGCTAGGGATGCAGCCGTGTTTCACCCTTTATAATTCATTCTTAATACAAAAATGGCCCACTTTTATTCAGCAAAAAGGACTGCCGCGTGCAACAGTGCAGTGCAAGGTTTTTGTTGAAATAAAATGACAACATAAATAAGAATCACAATGAATGAGAAACGAATATCGCAAAGTTGTCGTTATTATTTGCGTGAATAGAAGCAGAATTATTCCCGATTTTTTTATTACGATTGTAAAGATATTGAGGTACAGTTTTGTATCTAACAATGTTTAAAAATTCTTAATAAGAAGTACGTATTGCTTACTTACTGTTTTCGAGAGAATTTTAAGGAAACCAAAAATTTTCAACATTCTATAAAATATAGATAATAGGCAATGAAAGTGCAAAAAACAAAGACGCAAAACGCTTAGGTAGTTTTTTGAGATATGCAACCTCAATGGAAATTAGGATAGGAATCTAAAAAACTAACGATATACCACCATACCGGCACGAGAATTTCTCGTCAAACATCTTTTAAGTTCTTTGTTAGAAATTGTTACAGTGTAATGCCGGCCTAAATTAACAATAACAATTACTATAATACAAGAAGTTTTATTAACCTAAAACCAAATTTATCTAATTTATTCCTAGAATACTCTCGATTTAACATTTTTTTTCTATTTCACTCTTTTCCCACTACTACGATTGCTTAAAACCTGCCCTAAATTCGTACTTTGTCGCAGCCTAACTATGTAATGTCATTTTTAAGTTGAAATATACTGTACAACTGTTTTCGTTGCAAGTAGACTGTCAGTTTAATATTGATTTCAGGATAATGTTTTTATAAACATTTAATAAAGAAAGGATGGATCTATAGAAGTGACTTTTTCAAATTTTAAAAACTAATTTCTATAATGAGAAAAAACCGTGCAAAGTTTGCATACATTGGAAATTTTTCGGAATTCTTATAATCATGTACAATTTTTCAATAAACATTTTGAAAGGCACATCTGTAGAACCATTATTTCTCTATTAAATCCTTGTTGAAATAAAATTTTACCATTCTTGTACTGGCCACAAAACACTCGCAATACGTTAGTACATTTTATAGATGTTAGGAGGTAGACGGGCCTCTTAAATCAAACTAAATACAATCCAAAGAATACCCTTCTCACACAAGGTTTCTTTCATGTTTTAAAATCGAAAATTTTAACCCATTCCAATATTACAATACCTAATATGAGACGAGAGGTAAAAAGGTTGAAGCAAGTCTTCGTCCATGGCGGTGGTTGTACTTTTTCTGGCTGAAGCTAAGGAAAAGGAGTAGGTCTCGGATGAAGCTGGCTGAATTTTCCTGCTGAAGTAAGCCTTCGTCACGACGGTGGTAGTGTTCACAAGAGCAAAGGGGTAAGTTTTTAGTTTCCGGTAATTCAACAAAGGCTCGGCGGGGCTGAACTTGCGGTCATCTTATCCTGTGAGTTAGCAGCGTTGTTGTAACATCCGTATTTCGAGCACGGCTTGTTTGAACAATGCATTTAGCGCCGCAGTGGCGTCGTGTGCTCGTGTGTGTGTGCAAGGCGGAATGCACTGCCATCGGGCGACGTGTATGCATAACACGTTAAGCATAAATTTGTATATTAGGTGTGACCCGGGTGAATACTGATGAAATGTGTTGCGGAGTATTTCATCCATATACGACACAATCTCAAGAAGTTTACTACTACTTTTATAGTTGATAAGTCATTAATTGCCATTTGCACCGCTTCTACTTACATTTTAAGTGTCAATTAAATGAAAAATATCGAATCAAAATCAAATTGTCAAACGTAGAAATAACATTGGATATTTTTCATTTAAGTGACACTTAAAATTTAAGTGGAAGCGGTACAAATAGCCATAAATCATATTAACTTCATTCAGTATGGACACAAATTAAATTAATTAACAATTTGAAAGAAACATTTTGCAAATAATAAAATTATTAAGCCTGTTTTACATTGCACTAAATCTTGAACAAGATATTGTTCTATTTTTGAAACAATCTAAATTGTGTAGTATCATACAGCAAATTGTGTGAAATATCGCAATGCTTCGTAAATTGTCTGAAAAAATAAATAACCGCGGCTGTCAAATAATTATTATATACGAACTGCGCAGAATCACAAACGAAATATTCTAGGTATAGATTGTCTCAGTATAAAACAGAGTTCATTAAAAACAAAGCAATTTATTGCTCAAGATATTATTCAATTTGTTGCGCAATTTCTTGTTCAATATTTAGCGTAGTGTAAAACAGCCATTAGTTTGAATCTTAAGGCGGTACACATGTGACAAAAATATAGTGAAAAAGACACCTCGATATATTACAAATTGCTATAACACCTGTACTGTTTATATTTTATATATGGTTAGTAAAAAGATGACTCTAGAGTACTATGCAGCTATTTTTTTGAAACACTTAATAGTCGTTTGATAATTAACGGTAATTAATTAGTAAAAACAGTCTATTTTGCCAATTTTAACTATTTTTATAGGGATCGTGAAAAAAATCGATGTCGATCTGCGAAATGTGTCCTCAAGAATTTTCTTCGACGCTAAATAGTCATTTTGCAGCCTAGGTATAAATACCTATGTGTTTGCTTTTTTAGTCTATGTCGGAAATACGCTTGAGTAGATAATATATAATAATAAAATAATTATTCTGCAAGTAAATGAAATACATTTTTCATGCTTTAATGTCCTGAACAGATACGAATAATTATTGTAACAATAAGTAATGTGTAAAATAATTAAATTACTGTTTATTGCATGACAAATTTAGTGCAAAGAAAGTGTTAAATGTTAATTATGCGGAACTAATAACTGTGGAGCAATCAGCCAAAAACGGTTAAATCCACTTTTTAAAATAAATAAGTTAGGTATGAATTATCAGTTTTAGGGGTCAGTTAAATCCAATGGTGATGTCAGAATCAAGCTAAATATGCTAAATCCTATTGAAAATCAGACTCAAAATGTAGGCAATCAAGCAAAAGTAGATAAATCCAACAAAATAAATATTAAATTTATTTTTCAACGAAAACAAGATAAAACCGTTGTATTCCAGTGTTTATTCGGTTTAAGTTTAGATGACTCTGTGTGGCAAATTCTCAAATTTAATCAGATGACATTGACAGATGGTATTATCTATTAATTATTTTTACCTTCCGCTTACCTGTAAAGGAAGGTATTGGAATCATGCAAAAAATCGGGTTGTGAGTTTTAAGTGGATGAGCACGAATTAGGGTCCTTACAACTCATTTTTGATAGTTTCTCGATGATGTCTGTATGTATTTGTGTGGTCCGGGCCGATGCCAGATGTCGCATAACTCAAATACGAATGTTGATATTTGGTATTTTATAATTGTATACGAATAGGAAGAGAACATTAGATTTTGGTACAAATATATTCACCGGAAGTAATATTTTTTGAAAATTGAAAAAGATTATTGTCAAAAATTTATATAAATTTGGATAAATATAGTATTTATTTGTAATAAGAATAATAGGCAAAGTTATTTGCAACTTACGTTATAAAAAAATTGTCTTTATCTGGTAGCATTAAAAAACTGCGGTAAAATTTAAAAAATAAATTTATCAGATAAAACGTTGAAATCTTGTAATCCATGTTCGGTTGATTTTTGTTTCTGTGTAAAAAATATTGACAGGTGAGACGGTGACAAGTTGGCATACTAGCGCGACTAGCGCCATAATAAGTCATAAGTAAAATATTAAAAATATAGTAATTGAACGGAGGATGGCTTCAACACAGAAGAGTTTGCCTGTGAACGAATCTTTTGATTCAGGTGACGCAAATTTCTGTGTTTGAATATTTTAGATTTTTATTTATATATTTTAGGGACACCGAATTGTATACGTATACATTTATGTTTATAAGTCTAGATATGGCGGAAGGTTGTGTGCAGGCCACTTCAGATTTTTTTAAATATATTTTCAGTTAAGTATATTGTTAAATGTTGATAAGAACTAAATTATTCTTTGTTAATAAAACATAATTATTAACCAATAAATTTTTTATTTAATTAGTATTAGACAAAAAAACAAAACCTATTTTTTACATTTCAAACAAAAGCAGATAAATCCATTTCAATCAATCAAAACTAGATATATCCATTTTATTTTTGTTACTAACTAATTAAGTTTAAACAATTAATTAATTGAAATACACTTTTTCTTGTCTAATGTCTAAGCATTAAAAAATGCATATGTTAATTTTTGTTTAAATATCATGGAATTTGAGTTACGAGTTTTTTGTTAATAACTCAAGATCGTTTATAGTGGATTTAACCGTTTTTGGCTGATTGCTCCACAACTACAGTTTTTCATGTGAATGATGCACTTTTTGCAAGCTAGCAAGATTTCCATTACAAAACTATAAAAGTGAACAGAACATGAATAATTAAATAACCCTTCATTATCTAACTTGAACTTGACAAGTACCAGACACTTTACAGATTACTTCTCCATACAGTAGTCGATCTCATACAGGTACTTAACTACGACCAGTGGCGCCCGAACAAGATACAGTATGGGCGCTAAATTTTTACCATAGCCACAAAACATATTTTTGTAGAATATAGTGTTTGGATATTATGCTATAGTGCATTAAATCCGACTGTCAAAAATATTAGTGTCTCTAGTGGAGTAATTTTTCCGCAAGATACAGATTTTTGACAAAAAAATGTGAGAATATACTATGAAAATAGGAAGAATGCAAAATTAGCATTAGGTACCTATGTGGAAAATCAAAAATTTCTCAGCTTAGACTAATCAAATTTTTGAATCTTTTGTTTATATGCTAGTAATTTTGATGGTAACCAATCTACAGGATTAATTCCCAATTACAGAATGGTAGATGTTATTATAGTGGAATTCAACCACTCGGACCCAGTGGTATTTATTGTGGATTGTGCTAGGAATCGAACAGGGGATCGCTAGCATGCAAGGAGGACCCTGTACCGCTGAGCTAACCACTGCTACAATATTATCATAAATATAACATGATGTATATGTTAGCAAATTTAGGATCTTTGGATCCAGATCTAGATTCACAAGTTACGATTATATTTTCATGTTTACCTTTACCGTGTGTGTGGTTACCAGCCGTGAATTCAAAGGTATTCATAGTTGTTAGTGGAGAGTAGGTATAGGTACAATATTAATATTAGGGGATATGTTTGTGGAGGTAAACTAGAAACGGCGAGATAGCACAGTGGTAGATTACAGAGATCTTGGGCGTGTCGTGGGTTCGAATCCGGGTAAGGTGTGAAATTCGGAATTTACTCGATTAACAAAGCTACCGGGCTATTGGCTAGTGGATGTAACATGGGTTTGTGTGAGGTGAATAGATGGTAGACCAATCAAAATAAATAAAAACACAACAAAAAGTAGTTCTATTTTTTAAATTGAAGGATGTTCCTTGTAAATCCGTTGCTTACTGAAACTGAAACCGACTATAGCCACAAAGTGTCTATGTGGAAGAATCCTTAGCACAAATTTCACTTCTAGATTTGCATTCATATTATTGAAATATCTGAATAAACTAAATAAAAATTATCTTCCCTATACCCTGTTTGAAATAACGAAAGAATGTTCACAGTTTGGTTTAAACCAAAACATTTTCGATGTTTAAAAAGAAACGTCAATAGTCTAAAAAACCGTAATAGAATAATATAAGTATAGAAAAAGCCAGATAAAATTTCAAAACGACAAAACAACGAACAGCACTTGCAAAGAATGAAATAATAGTAATTGACAATTATTGACATGACATTTGAATTGTGCATGCCTTGTGTGCATGTCATGTCTGTGTTATGTCATTACATTATGTTATTTCTATCGATATAGACATTTTCTGTAAAGTACCTATCACAACGGAAAAAAATTAATCCGGATTTGCACGCATTTAAAATAAGAGCAGTTTGTATTAGTTTTACAAGAAACATTATAATAAAATTGAGAACCGTATATTTTAAATAAATTGTATTTACTTTTTATTATTTTTATTATTTAATTATCTTTATAATCTGCTTAAATTTTTTCATACAAGTAGCGATAGCTTTGTTCTTAACTTATTGGTAAGTTTTTGTCAATATTAATAATAAACATATATTTTTTTCAGATGTAGCCCTAGACAGTACACTGACAGTAGAGTTTAAATAAACTGGTTTATTATGTCAAAAGAAATAATGAACGTGACATACGTCATAAGGTTTCCATGTACTCAACATAATGACATAACATAAGCTATGTGACCAAGCCTTAAACCGCTCTTGACAGCATGTGGCAACCAATAGAATCACAAGAATCTGTCAAAATTCTTTCGTGATTACAAACACGGTATAGATTAGATTCTTGTCCCCGCCACTGATCCACTCAAGCTCCTCACTTGTTTTCATTAGTTTTTATACGCGTTTGGTCTCCCACGTATTCGGACCGGTTAGTGCGGAAACTGAATCTGGTCATCCCAGTTCTCATCGACTCCGGTTAGTTCTCACACTAATAATACACTGTATCCTGTCCCGTGTCGCGGACGTTGCCTCCGCACCGCCCCCCTCTGCCCCCCTGTAGAGCGGCTTTTGTCTTGCCCAGGTGTCGAGCCTACTCTGATCGACATAGCAGGAGAAGTTTAGGTTACAGGTTATGGGGAATTAATTACAAGTTATATTTTAGTACTTGTCCTATTTTACTTACTGTGAAAGTAAAATATCAATTTTGAGGAAATTTAATTATTTTTTTGAGGATGTAGTGGGCTTAATAGATAAACAGATAAGAAAGTTTTTCTGGCGCACCTACGAGTTTTAGAACCATACTGCAAAATTTAATTGTATGAACTAGCAGACTATAAAGCTATAATTTAATTTTAAAATCTGGACCAGATAGGTACACAGTGTGATTAATTCGGACCCAGAAAGTTCAGGAATATGTAAGCAATGTATCCTTAATAATTAAAATTTTTTGTTTAAAATAAACTTATTTGTCAAATTTTCTTTACGGTGCTCAGTACCAGCTCTATTTTTCTTACTGGTACGGCGTATCGGACCATACTCCTAATTTCACCAATGTAGCTAATTTAATTGATTATTAGAGATTTAACTAAAGCAGAGATGTTTCAATAAATCGAGGGAAGCAGAACTAGAATTAAATTTTTTTTAAATGACAATAACTACTTTAAAGCATTTGATATTATTTAAGAGGAACGGATACTGGTGCAATTTACAAGTGAAAACAAGGTTTCGTTTTCACCATCATATCTAATCTAAATATTAACATTTTAAAATATTTATTTTTTTAATTTGTAGAGGAAGTTTGTTTGTATGACATTTGTGTATTACAATTTTAAATTTTTGCTCGATTTGTTATTATAGGCGTTATAAACATTGGCAATTTTGTAATTCATTTTAAAGTGTATTATGTTTTGAATTTTAAAATTTCAATACAGAAATGTCACAGAACCAACTTTCTTCTACAAATTAAAAAAAAAATTGTCAAATTTTTTTAATATTTAGACTAAATTTTACGGTGAAAACGAAACCCCTTTTTGAAACAAAAATAAGGTCAGGCAGTGTAAATATTCGAATTTCAATTTAGTTCCACCTCCAAACTAGAGTTGTATTGGATACACTTATTAAAATTCTAAGAAATTGACTCTTTTGATAATAAGCGACCCGGACCGATAAATTTTGGTAGTGCAGTAACCGTTCCTCTTAAGGAATGAGTATCTACGTTTTTCTCTATTTTCAGCATAAATACCATAATCCGAAAAAGTAGACCAAAAATTTTAATCGTACCTACTAAAGTAAATAAATATGGTATTCAAATAACAATAAGAATGCCATAAAATTTAGAATATATTTCAACAACAAAATATGGAAAAGATATTCAATATTTTCAATGTTCAATGTCGTCTGTCGTCTAAATCAAAATCTTTAAACTTGGTATCTAAATAGTAATACCTATTTAAACCGAAGCTATGAGACGTCAGACTCTTTTGTCAAATAAACTGTAAAGGAAAAGACTACTAGAGTTTTTTCAATCGTACATATCCTTTCATATTTATCTTCACTTGGATTACCTAGAACTTTGAAAAAAAACAGAACAAAAAGTAGCTATAAGTTCTTATTCCAGTTCGAGATTGAGACGTCTTGTCTCTTGCTTGTAGATCTCGTGCCTATTTCGAAATAATAATTTTTGTCTCCTCTTGTTAAGTCTCTTGAAAATATAGAAAAAATATTGTCAAAACTAGTGAGCCATAAATAGTTATTTGTCCAACTAGAGAGGAAAGCGCTTCTTTTTCCTACTCGAGGTCGAAGTTTGTGTCACGAGCGAGAGTAGAAAAGGGCTTTCCTCTCGAGTTAGACACAACATTTTTTTCACGACATATTTAAAAACATTGTAAATGTAGAAGAAACACATTAGAAGTTAGGTTATAACTGCCATCTGTCAGAATGACGTTTAATAACAATGAAATGTTTCACTGCGGCCAATATGCCAAATTAAATTTAAGTTGTAAAATCGTGAAATTGTAGAAAAAGAAAGTATAAAATGTAATAATTGTTAAATAATAGTTTACAGTATATCACTATAAAATCAGAATTTTCAATAAAATAATACATTTACTTACAATTTTTGAAATGTTTCATCGTAAAATAACACTGGTGGTAACACTGCTTACTTTCTTATCTAGAGAGGGAAAACTCACTTTCCTCACTATTTCGCGAGAAGAAAATTGTGTTTTCTCCGCATGTCGTGAAAAAAATATTTATTTTATAAATACCATTTTATTAGCTATAGGTACCTAATAAGTAAGTAGTTTTCTGGTTTTCTTTATTATTAATAATGAATTCTGAAAGATTCTTTACTAAGTACCTTTTTCCTGTTAAAAAACTTCAATATAAAATATTTTGGCACTCAAAATTTCTGTCTGTCTATCACCTATCAGAATTACTTTTATAATTAAGCTTTTGTTTGTAAATTATTTGCCATATTCCCTATATTCTGATGGCCAAATCTTGGTAGGTAAATTAACATAACTTTGAAAAATCGTATTTCGTTATAGATAGCAGATATAGACAAAAGATCAGATAAATATTGTAGAACGTACCTTCCCCTTTCGTGTCACGTTGAAAAAATTGTAATTTTCGCACTATTTTATATGACATTTACAAAAAATATTATTGTACTTCAAGAAAACTACCACTTCCAATTCTTTTCTTATCAGACCTTCGTACAAATGCATGATACAAAATTTTAAAAGGGAGGTAAAAATTATGGATTTATCAGCTACTACAGCGTAATCTTCATTTACTGACTAATACCAGTCAATAATTTCCCCGGCTCAAGTGTGTAATTATACACTGATCCTGTGAAACCGATACAAAAGCGGCATGTACACGTAGTAATTAGGTATTAATATCCCTGATGCATCTGGTATCAAGTGGTAGATGAAAAAATCGTAAGAATATCGCTGACAACGCTCAATCCCACGCATAGTGTTGCTTCAGACACTCTCAGACTCTCAGCTACATGCTTCACTTACTACGTGAGATAAATTTGCATAAAAATGAACGCGAACGCCACTACCACTGCCTCCGGAGTAGATTAGTTCTACAAGATGTTTATCTAAATGCTAATCGATGTTTTGTATCTGTGATTAATTTATGCTTCATCATTATAAAAGTAGGTATGATGCTTTAAATTTATTTTTACCATTGATAAATTGGATCTCATATAAACTATTTTAAATATTAAAGCACACAATTTATTTTAATAATAACTGTATTGTTGGAATTTGGTTGGTGATTGTTATTTGCTAATTAATACAAATTATTTTGAAATATTTGTTTTAATGAGCTTTTTAATTAATTGATAAGACACTAAACAACAAAAGCTATTTTAAATATTTATAGATTTTTTTAGAAGAAGAAATAGAACACCAGGAATGTTATTCTTCTTAAGAGTTGTTAATAAATTAATTAAATAGTACTAAATGTATCTACGCATAGATTAAATCTTTTGATACGAATTTTTTCCTATTTACATTTTATAAAGAGAACAATACAATAGAAGTTTAAATAAAATAAATAGAGTAATCACGAAGATGTTTATACTGCCCGAGGCTCAAAATTTATAAAAATTTGTAAATTGCCAAAGATGTAACGTGGAAACATCAATAAGTAATGAGCTGGGTAAAACATTAATATATTTCTTTCTTTCATTCATTTAATTTTATTAACATTCCAAACAACAAACTTAACATTGCTATTTAAAATTCTGTTTTTATTTTCAGACAATTCTGGTGTGGAGAAAAGAGCTTAACTACATTTCAGTTAAAAATTGAGTACGTCTACCGTGGTCCACCTTAAAACTTTACAGCGTTACAGAAGTGTATACGCCTTCCACGTGTACTTTAATTATAATCGAAATATATGATGTTTTTACATATTATGAGTGAATTAACAAAGGATGTTTTAATGTCTCTATATTTTTATTTTTTGTCTTGGGCCTAGGAATTTGAAATAAAAAATTTAAAAATGACGTTTTTTGTTATTATTTGATATGAATTTTTTCGGTCACTATAAATGGAAAGGAAAATTTAAAAAGAAAGAAGCCTGCAGCTAACCTTCCTTTTTCGAATAATACTTAATTTCTTTAAAAAATAAAGAAGTTGTTATGGACATACTGATGCCATGTTTACAGTATTTTCCAATTTCAAAATAACATTGTATAGCTAAGATGCGGCAAAGTACGAATTTCGGGCTAGTTTCGTGCAGCATTAGTAGTGGGGAAGAGAATTAAATAGAAAAAAGTAATATCGACAGTATTCTAGGAATTCGAAAAAAAGGTAGACGAGCCTCTTAATATAACATACCTACCGGATATATCTGTTTACGGACGAGGCGCAAGCCGAGTCCTTAAATTAGATGAGTACAGATTACTCCAAATCTCAGTTTATGTAACATGTTACAATATTTTTAGTAGTTTACTAATGACAGCATATAAATATCTCTACGCTAGTTTTACCGCGAAAAAATGGCGACAAATTTAAAATTTTAGTTGTTTTTGGGACACCTATACAATGATTAAAATATAAATAATTATGTACTTATAAGTAAAACATACTTATTTGAAAGAAAGCAACGAAACTTTTATTCAAAATTAGATTTGCATATTCGTCAATTATTATAAATAAAATAACTGCCTATTTAAGATATAAATTTATATACAATTACAATGTAAAATATGAGCAAATTATGTTTTTCCAATAATGTTTGTTCAAAAGAAATAAGTTTTTCAATTATAGCTTCGAGCTAAAGCATTAAAAATTAATTACCGGAAACTTGAACCAAAAAAAGACAATAAAAACTAAATTGATCAAACTCGTCAAAGTAGGTTTAGATGGTTATCAGTAGGTAAGTAACTGATTGTAGATTTTAAATTATCGTTAGAGGAATGAGGTAAACCTGAACTATAGCTTAATCATGCACTATCCACGACCATATCGCAATATATAATCACAAACGGATGAAGTCTAACACGAAGATGGAAGATGCTATGAATGAAACCGTATGAATGAAACGAATGACTTAACAGTATTCGAAATCACAGATCCCTTGAGGCGAAGAAATCAGAATATAAGGCAGAAATATTCAAAAACAAGTGAGATTTTTACGGCATTGATAAATTGAAAATTGAGTGTATCAAGGTGGACAGGATCTGAACTTTCTTGTGAATGAACCGGTTTTGTTTTTGATTTTTTCTTTAAATAAAGTCGTTCCATGGGAACCAATGATTAAATTATTTTGTTTGCAATTAAATTTCCAGGCCCGTACTTATTAAATTACAAGCAAAATGTTTGAATTTTCCAATATCATAAACGATGTTTTGTATTACAAGCCAAAACATTATAATTATAACAAATTTAATCATTGCAGTAGTAATAACGCAATATATCTGATCATAATAAATTGCATATCAAAATGGCGGCAAAAGTGGTTTAACAGTTTTGTTCTTTTATAGGTATTGTTCTCGTTACTTTTTTCCCAAACCTGACACAAAAAAATAAAAAAAATAACACTACTAAAGTAAATAAAAACATATTATTGAATTATCTATATAACTGTACCCAAATTCTATTTGATTTCATTTTTTTAGTTTACACTTTATATAACCTTTAGGTATAATTATAAAGTCAAATACGGTCGAGAGCATTCCAGTTCAAAAATATCGTTAGTTGCATACTTTCCACTAATAACCATGAGTGAGTTGATGACTGATAACCGCACATGTGATGACATATGGACCTGGAGTTCCGTGGTTCGAGTCTCCCGTAAGGCACTGTGTGATTGTCGTTAAATTGTAAAAAAAAAACATCTGATCTCACAGTTAAAAGCTGACCACTTGAACGTCTTAAATGTGGTGCAAAAATAATCTCTCCGTTACCGCATTGAATATTAAAGGTTGTCGCACGGATTAAGATTTGACTGCACTTAGATGTATCGATCAAAGCGGTTGGATTCCACTATAATATCATTATTATCTACCATTCTGTAAATGGGAGTAAATAATGTTGAATGGTTACCTACAAATTAAATTAAATTAAATCTCATATCAATTGATTAGATAGTAACTACACCAAAATTGTTTTTCCCATATAACAAATTTTAAGTAGACACTCGATAAAGTAACTAAATATATGTATTATGTAATGTATAGATTGTTTAATATTACAAAAATCATTTTAAATACTGCTCTGCCGAACCAGAATGTCGCTGTTTTAATAATTTAAATAAGCCTTTTACCAGAATAGGACAAAATGAGCCGATGTTTATCTTGTAAAGTTTTGAAAGCACTGTTATAATTTTCGTGCAGTTAGTGTTTACAAATCACATGGTTAGTATGCAGTCAACAGTAGCAAGTGTAGCTCGTTTATAAGTTCTCACGTACTACTTTGAGAAGCATCTTTTATTATTTATTTGAAACTCCGAGTGCAAACTTGTGAATTGGTTTGCGGTTCTGTCGCTTTTATTTGTTTTTATAGGAATTAATTTTCTTTTTGAACTAGACGATGAAATGTTGGATAAAGGGTATTCTAAACAGTTGAAGTCTTACAGAATTTGATTAACTACGTTCCACGAATACGTGTGAAATTTATTATTGTGTTTAAGATATGATTTATTGCTATTGTTCGCTACTGAAATATAATTTAGTATATGACCAGAAATATATGTCCACGATAAATCGTTTAAAACTCGGAACAAAATATTTAAAATGTAGGCAAATAATTCATCTGATAAATCAATTTGCATTAAAAAATAAATGAAATATCTTTTAGATGATATCCTTTTACGCACATTTTTCTCGTTTCAATTTAAAATTAATCCAAATCAATTTGTGTTACGTTTAGGTATAATTTCATTTATCTACCTACATAAGATATAATTCAATCGAATGTTATTTCATAATAATTATTATTATTGTATTAATAAGATTTTTTGCCATATGAAATTATTTCGATTCAGTTCTGTATTTTTTAAAATCATTACTGCATTTCGAAACCGACGTACTGCCTTCGTTCCTTCAGGTAACAAATAAAAATTTATGCAAACTAATGATGCCGCCAAGAAATTTCTCGTCTTATTCTTATCACGAGAATTCAATATTATGATACGAGAAATAGTTTTAGAAACTAAAATTTTGAAGAAAATTTTATACTATTCTCTTTGAAATTATCGAAATATTTCTTTTATTACTTTGTTCGTAGCATTTTTTGTTTTGATACAAATATTTTTATTTCTAAAACAAGAATTGTGTACAAATTTTAAAGAAATGTACAAAAAAGTTTTTTCGAGAAATTGAAATGAGGCCTCTTTGAGACGAGAATTAAACAGTCGAGAAATGACCGAGACGAGAATTTCTAGTCCCGACATTTTGAGACAAGACGAGAATTGACTGTTTCTCGTCTCGTTTCACCGCATCACTAATGTAAAGTAATTAATTTGTTACCTGAACAAGGGAGTACATTTGCTTCCAAAATGTCGTAATTATAATTATAAATAAAACTGAATCCAAAAGTTTAAAAAAATATTTCATTTTATTTACTTAAGCCTTGTTTACATTTTAAAAGATATGATCGACTAAAATCGAAAATCATACGATGAGTGAAATTTTATAAAATAAAATTTAAAAAGATGTTGATATAACTGACTGGTTACATAACCAACGTTTCAGTGTACAATTAAACCTTAATCAGGATCTGCAATCTTACAAAAAAAACAATAACAAAAACTTACGTATCGTACTTCAGGTCAATTCAATAAAGTAAACATGGAAGCTCGAACTAACTCGAAATTTCTACCTGTGATATTGTTTTAAGAGTATCTATTTCGACTGTTAAGTTAGTTTGAAGACAATTGATATAAGATAAACATTTAGTTAATAACGCAAATATCAAAGAAAAATAAACAGTTCTCTAAATCACTTGAGCACACATAGAGCATTCGCCATCCACCATCCACCATCCAGCGAATGTAATGGGTTTCTGGGGTCAGCTAATAGTTGAACTCCTGTTGTTTCGCGGTTCCCAGTTAACAGTTAAGATAGTTTTATTAGTCCCTGAAGGATTAAACTGGGTATAAAGCGGAATATAAATTACGCTAGACGATAATATTTGATATTTAATTACATTATTATTGCAGCTAGAGTAAACTTAGCCCTTATAAAATAGCGGACGTTATTTTATGCTCAAATTAGCGCATCTTGGCAAAGAGATAAAGAAGAGTATACTTTTATTACTGCAAGTAAAAGTCATTACATATATCCGGGTTTTTCTTGTAAGTAATTATAGCTATTAAAATAATAAAGAGTCGTAAAAGAAATGATTTTGCACTTAACCTTTTATAGTTATTAAATTAATTATTTACATACACAAATAATGATAGGTATTATAGTTGTAGATTTTCTGTCATAGGTTATAAACAAATAAACTTATTTATAGTAGTTATTTCGATGTGAATAATATAGTTAGCTATAAAAAGAGATCCCATATATCTGCCTCATTAAAAAATTAAAAATGATTGGTCAAATAAAAAAAAGTACTACCGGCAAATAATAACGTGTATGCAAGATGGGTTGATTTATGACAAATAGAAGGTTTCTTACCTAAGGCCTTATTCACACGAGGATTCTATGAAGATTCTTTCAAGAATCTAAATCTTGGAACAAAATAAATTCACTGTTTTGAAACAATCAATAAATTATAAATTCTTCTTTTTAAGATTCATCGAAGATTCAATTTAGCGGCACTGCAATTTAACAGGCAATTCTCACTAGAATTATATTTTCCAAGATTCAGAATCTTCATCGAATCCTCCTGTGAACAGGGCCTAAGGCTGTTGTTGGTTAGGTTAGGTTAGAGATTCATCAAGTATCAAGTCAAGAAGCTTGATTTTTGTGAATTACTTGACTTAAAAATCAATCTTTTTGAAAAGTCCTTACTTGACTTGATTTTCTATAGTAATCACTACTTATATAACTTGATAACGAACAATTTTGTTAGTAAATGCAGGAAGTAGCAAAATATTTGTAAAAACAAATGCGGGATTCTCCGAGCTATTTGAAACAATTTCTTTTATCAACTACAGCGCTGCATGGTTTTGTGAATAATAATAGTATATTGCCAGGGCCATTGTTATATTGATATCTAATTATATGATAATGCAATGCAGTTTTGAAGAATTAGGTACTTAATCTTTCACCTTCTTGAAGTTTCTGCTTCATTTTCAAGTATCAAGTTTATTACTTGACTTGAATTTGACTTGATTCAAGTCAAGGCAAGTCAAGTAGCTTAAAAATGAAGCCAAGGATTGAAACCCTTTACATTAAAGAAAAGACTCTTTCATTTGCAAACTATTTTTGTATTTGTCGTTTTCTTAATAGTATACCTTTTAAAATATGTGGTCACTCATAAATGAATTACTTCTAGTTTTTGCAAATTGGCCACGCTACAAGAAAAAATAAATTACACTTATAAAAAATAATCAAGCTTAAAGCAAACGAAACAACTTTTAGGTACACAAGTCACAATGTAGCTGACCATGAACAATCTGTCCAAATTAAACCCAATAATTTACCAAACGTGCTCGCAGGAAATGATATCACTAAAAAACCATTCCATCAAAGTTCATTTGCTATATCATTGGTGACGCGTGTGTCGTACAAAAACCAATATATAAGTAACGTCAAAGTTGTCAGGGCGTCGTATCGACTATAACTCTCATAAGTGTGAAACTGTTGATATGTATCGCGAGGAAGCGCAGATGGCATGAGGCAGCGTGGGTGGTTAGTTCGTCCCCAGCCCGCTAGTAGCGTTGGAAACAACGACAACACATATGTGGCCCATGAATTCGCATTCTCTTTTATACGATTCTGGGAATTTGGGACGCTATACCAAATTTATAAGAATGAGGTATTTTGAGAAATTATGTAATTATGGTGTTTTGCATGAGACGGAATTGTAATGATAGGTTTAGTCAACATTTCAGAAATTGGGGTTTTGGAAGAAAGTTTTTTCTTATTTTAAAGAAAACTTGAGTAACTTTTGAAAGATTTTTAGATTTTAAAATTCTATAGGGTCTTTCATTAAGAGTGATAGGATTTTAATTTTAAATAAAACGTCAACGGTTTGACATATCGATTTAGTTTTTACTTTATTTGGAAGCTTGTACAATGCAGTTATGTTCGGAACAAGATATCGTTCAAATGTCCACCAAGGCTTTGTTGACCCTGATCACAAGATCGCTCCAATTTGGCCGAATTTGGCTCATCCGCAACACTGGCCGCTACAGCTGTGTTATTCTCCTCACTTCGAACATTTCGTTGTCTTCTTGGTGGCTTATTGTCTTAATAATGTTAACTCAAACTTTATCACAGTGCGTCTTATAGCCTGCTCAAAGTAACGGTGATGGCGACCCAATTCTGGGGTGAATAAACGTTAAGCACCCACAACCACAACTGAGCTCGAACTTTGGTAATATTTTTTTATTATTTCCAACCGGTCTAGAGGCGTCAAACGCTGCATCATGAAACTGCACACTATACTAAATAATTTGACACCTAGAAGTAAATAAAATATATATCAGAAACCGAGGAATATTTATTAAAAAACTCTCCTATTGAAAGACCATATATAGAATGGACAAAAGTTAAAAATTTAAAATATGCTTCTCTATTTGAAATTTCACAGTGTTGCTTTTTAAAATTCGAACTGTTTCCTAAATAAAAACATAATTTGTAATAAAGAAATAAATAAAATATCCATAATAAAATTTAATAATGAGTACCTACTATAATACTAATAAGTATCTAAATATTTGTATATTTTTAAAACCCACGTAAGTGAATAACCTACCTACTTATAGTGGTGTCAATGTTTTATAAACGTTAAAAAATAGTGTACGAACTATCCGGGTAGGTAAGGTATTCGATTAAAAACATTTTTTAATATAAAGAATCCGGCAGTAATATTCTACGGGTAATTGAATCCCCTATGCTATATACGTATGTAAACTAAATTATATAAGTAGGTA
The DNA here is from genome assembly GCA_947534325.1 of Agonum fuliginosum. Taxonomy (NCBI): domain Eukaryota; kingdom Metazoa; phylum Arthropoda; class Insecta; order Coleoptera; family Carabidae; genus Agonum; species Agonum fuliginosum. The sequence continues at coordinate 37,412,087 of OX384031.1, read as the reverse complement.
CATAAAAATGAAAATGCTATTGCAAAAGTAATCCATTAGTTAAGATATGAGTAGGATATAGTTATTTACAAACCAAATGTGGGAAGATTTTTATCCCACGAGCGGTTTTTAAACACGAGCGAAGCGAGGGTTTCATTTACGCGAATGCTGGGATGGTGTCTTCCCGGAAGAGGTTTGAACAATGTTTTTTGTAACAAATAAAACTACTTATAATTTTATAATCAAATACAATCAAGTTACGAATATACAATAAATTTTATAAAAAGTGGTATGCATGTCACACCAGTCACCAGTTGCTAAGCAGTTTGTTGATTGTACAATAATTGTTTAGTACGAAATAGTAATATTCGATTTCATTGTAGTAGTAGTCTGATCATTACATTTTTTTCTTCTACTTATTTACTAACGATAAATGGCGAGCAACGTGCACATTTATTTCAAAATTATTAAGTATATATCGATGGTGTTTGTGGATTTTAATACATGAAAATTGTGGTAAGTAACATTTATTAGAGTAAATTTTGTTATTTGATGATTTTATTGTAGAATTCTCCAGAAAGGCAGTGTTCTTTGCATTTTTCCCGATTGACTACACTGGGAAGTTGACATTTCGATTGTCAATTGCGTGATTTAGATTCCTATTAAATAGATCATTCCAAATGGATGTGAGTGAGCGACAAATGAAATAAGTAAACAATGAATATGTATGAGTATATAAAAATATTATTATTTATTATTTTTATAAATATTTATAACACAATTTGAATAATAGTTTTATAAATTAACACCTTCGTTAACACTGGCCGAATTCACTTGTGTGCTTGTGCAAGTGGAATTGGTTACTGAGGCGGAGAATTAATAAAACATTTATTAATAATTTTGGTCTACCACTTCGATTTTATTAGAGTGGGTAATTTTTCCTTCCAGAGTGGGCAATGGAAATCAGTACGAAACTTATCAATACCGCTTTAATAGAATTTACTATAAAATGTGTACAAATTTCCAGCTTCGCACTATTAAATGCAAAGATAAATCCTTATGTAACTGGAATATTAGTCTTAAAAAGGCGCCTTAATCTTGAAAATCTTGACAGAGGGTGAGCGTACCCTTCTACTTCACACCCCTTGGTTACGCTACTGTTACAGTGGCACAAATATCCCAGACAGCACAATGACATTTAGTGGATATTTTATGCATGTTCATTGTGAAAACGTATATCCCATGATATATACCGAATTATCATTATGGATGGTTTCTCAATGTTCTCTATATATGAAAGTTAAAACCACTTTCATGTCTAATTTATATCCATGAAATATATCGTTACATATACTATACTTGTAAATTCAGGCCATATCAAAATTCTAATCCTGTCATCTGAATACCAAAAAGTGCGTGTTGGAATTTGGAATCAGACGCAACGACATTGTAGCCAGTGTGGGTCAGGGAAGATGATCCTTGACTATAACAACATCTCCCGGTGACAGGCCCACCAATCAGCTTCAGGCGTGACAGCGGCGGGCTTACTTCTCTTAGCGCACTACTTAGAGCCGGCTTCCTGCGAGGATTTACCACGGCTTCAGTTCACCAGATACTCCACTTCCTTCCTACGTCGCCAGGATGAGGATGCGCCTACCTCGCTACTGAGTCTACCCGAGCCCGAGCATATTTGTCAAACAGTTATGAAAGTTCTCTCGGGGCGAGACCCGAGACGCCGAGCGAAAGCTTTCACGACGTAACGAGTTTCACGCAGTTTACGTACCCGAAACGAAGTACGGCCGTGCAAAAGAGAACGAGTAGACAAACTCTTTTATATATTGTCGTGATATGTTGTCGATACTAAGTTCGATAACTTTTTAAGCTTACATTATTTTATCTAGATGTTTTAAAAGCATTTGTAATATTGATTTTTTACAATCTAGCATGCCTTTAGTCCAACTGGAAAGTGTCAGCCTCATATACAGGATGTTTCTGTACTTATGGATCAAACTTTAAGAGTATGTAACACGTTCTACTGATAACGGAACAAAAAGAATTTTTCAAAAATTCGCAGAATTAAGGGTGGTTTACTAAAGGAAACATGTTGAGTGTCACTGGTTTCATAGCTGTTTGTGTTCTTTTATTCAAATATTAACAACGCACGTAATTATCTAATCCAACACTAATATTGTGTAATGAAAAAATTGAATTAATTCAGTAATGAAAACAAGTGGCACTCAACATGTTTTCTTTAAGTAAACCAACCTTAATTTTACGAATTTTTGAAAAATTCTGTTTGTTCCCTTAAAGTTTGATCCATAAGTACAAAAACACCCTGTATTGTGAATCATCGGTAGGTATAGATACCTATATTCTACAGGAAGTTTCAGGGTTCAGCATGCTAACTTTAAATATGAATGTAGAACCTTATAACAAAAAAACATATTTCATTTGCAGTTTTCTTCGCAAACGCTTCGTTTAGAAGATATTAGCTTTTAAAGTTACAGATGAGATAAAAACAATTTTGACAATTTCAGGTTTAAATTTTATTGAAATTCACTCATGTAAGATATTAATGTGTAGCTAAGTAGCTATAAATGTTTTGGCCAAGCAGCGCGAATACAAAGAGGCTATGGGGTATCTCATCTTGTGTTTGTCGCTTACTGAAACTATCTTTTGAATCCGTCACAGGTTCCAGCCAAGTTTTAACAAAAGATTTTTATTATTTTTTATACTAATTATTAATTGAATAATAGAATTATCATGTCCACGTCTACATAGAGCACTGAAATCCTTTTATGCATACAAAAGAAATTTAGTTCGTTTAAAGTTTTAATCTTTTGTGAAGTAAATTGCTAATGCAGCATACATTTACAAAAATAGTGAGTATACTGAGATGGCGATCATTTAAGAATTTGAAAAAGTATGATTTATATGGAAATTAAAATGTACTACATACCTATCGATATTGTAAGTATATTTACAAAGTAGATATAGCTGGAAGTACTTATTGATAATAAATATGGGATTTTCTTGACTTTTGTATAAATTATGATGAGGAATGGAAAAATTACTGGGATGTAGAGTATAGTAGAGTAAGTAGAGAAATAAAAATATTTGACTACATCCCAGTAATTTTTTCCATTCCATATAAATCAATATAAATCTACAAATTAATTATATTTACAATTTTATTACAGTTTCTCAAGCAGAATCATATGTATAACTTAAGTACCTAACCTTATTATCAACACGTCAACGTTCTTATGTTATTAAAACATACTTATTTCGTTTCTAACTAAGATTACTTTCTTACATATTTAAGATTTCACAGAGTCAAATGCGTTTTATTACCAAAAACACCTAGATTCAACTTGATGACAGCATGAGAGTGTTCTATGTTAATATGTTTTGAATTGCTTTTTTTTGCTTTCAACATCTTTGTAAACAATATATTTAATATTATATAATGAAAACTTACTTGCAGGTCAGAGAGAAAGTCGAGTTTTTACATAACAATTGAAGATCCATTTCATCAATGTGGGCCAACGAAAGAAGTACAGATAATAGAAGATCTCATCACACATACCTGTAACAAAAAATATATATTAGAAACTTGTGCACTAGATATATTTAAACAAAATCGTGTATTATTTTGACAATTCAACTCATGTGTCATCTGTCAAAAATGGACCAATCAATTTTGAGGATTTATAAATTTTCCACCAATTGAAATGAATTTTTTCGACAATTTATCACTAGTGCTCGCAGCGACATAATTTTTCGACAATTAATCAAAATCCAATTGTTATAACTGTTGTAATGGAAGTGAAGCTATTTATAAATCATTTTCATAAAGAAAGAATACATTTTTATTCGGTGAATTGTCCTCCGAATACCATTCGTGTTCCAAGTTATGTAGACAATTTTTGTGGCTGCATCACTCATGATTATTACGCTTAAGAAAATAGCACTCGTGCTTTCAATCAAGCGTAATAACCATTCGTGATACAGCAACAAAAATTGTCGACATAATTTGGAACACTAGTGGTATTATATATGATAATTTCACTCCTGTATTAAAATACCGAACTCTTCTATTATGTTGTCATTTTCAGAGTGTGGCGGGTTTAGGTGATGTTAAAACCTTCTTTTTGCAGTTAATCGAACAAAAAATGTAGGTAAAGAAAACTGAGCATAGAATGTGCTGGCTAAATAGAGAATCTACAATTTCAATAGCGAAAACAGCATCGTTGTCCCATCATATCTCACTTACTTTATAATACAGACGAATGAAAAAAGAACTTCTTGTTAACAAAGCTTCAATTTATGTCCTTCTGTGTTCACAAAGAAAAAAAATCATAAAAAGAGAAAAATGGCTGATTTTAAAGTAATTTTTTCCCAAAATCATAGGTTAAAAAAGGAAAACAAAAACAGAGAGACCTTCTAACATCCTTTGGTAACATGTCCATATGTTGTAAATAAAGAAAAAACCTCTAAATATCAAATGGTCATGGACGCGCACACCTCTGTTTTGCTATAAATTTAACTACCAGACGAGCCCCTTAAGTAAGCCATAAACAAAACACAATTTATCGCTTTGACAGCGGATAAAAAGAAAGGTAACTTTTTGCAAGTGATAAACCCTTTTACCTTCTTCTTAGCAACCAAACAATAAACAAAACACTAAATTGTCATTTGCTTCATATTTCTAATATTTTTCAGTTAAATCATTAGATTTTAGGAATATTTGTGAAGAAGAACCTCGTTGAATTACACTCGAGCATTTTATTTCCTCCGTATAAATTTCTGTTTGACATCTCAACCTTGTCACCTGACAGTAATTTGATTAGAAAAATTGTTTCAAAATAAAATCACTCCACCTATGGTGTCGTGATTTTATTGTATAATATTTCTTTTCAAATTGCTAGGCAACAAGGTTTCAATACGAACAGAATTTTTTCCGGGGAAATAAAAAGCTCTTGTGTAATTACAGTTGATAATATTTATAAGATTATAAATGCAAATATTTCAATAAACATTAAATAATTATTGATCTGTTTCAGGTTTGGGTTAATAGTAAGAACAGAAAAATTACTGAAATTCAGTCACAGAGTTGGAGTAGTTTCTTTAAATTTAACCAGTTTCTTCCCCCATTAGTCGTCAGAGACTGAAGCCTCATTCACATCACATAAGCATTTAGTGTGAAAGTTTACATTTATATTTAAGTTAAGTTAAGTACAGCATTCACATTATCAACTTAAAATGGCTTTAGTAAGTGGTAAACATAAACTTAAAGTTTGAAGGTTTCAAACTTTAGTGCTAGAAAGTAAAACTTGCGGATGCTCGTATGTTGTTACATGAATAATTTTAACATTCTTCAAACTAAATGCATATGTGAGTGAGGCTCTACTGATTAAAACGTTAAGATTGCATACTATAGGTTTATCCTAAACAAAAATTTACATCATTGTGTTAAAATTTTATCTTTTAAGATAGGTAGCTAATTTTTTAAAAAAATTGAAATTGGAAATTTGTATCTATTTCTTGGTTTGGTACAAAATCGCATATATCCAAAATAATGAATATTAAAACACCATTTAAAAATTCAACATAAACAATAAATGTGGCTTACTAAAAATGATTTTAATTAAAAGCAAACAAAAACAAAACACAAAGCGTTTTAATTGCTGGACTGAAAGTACTTGGTCTGAAGCAAAAATAAATGTTATTGTTCATACATTATTCATTTAGTTCCGTCGTTCTCCCACACCATCCACGCCACTGGGCTTAATCACCAGGTAGAATTCTCACGGTGTGAGATGTGACCTTCGAGGATCGCGCTGTGATTGGTCGCTGGCTCGCGACCGGCAGAGATCTTCAGCGTGGTGCATCAGGCAACGACGGGTCAGTGCTTGCGTGCGCGGAGTAGCCCTGTTCTGCTCTGACCCGGTTTACACTGTACCACACTCGTGGATCTTAAGTACAGTCCCGGAAACAAGTGGATTTGGTGCAGGAGAGTGCATCCAGCTGCGGAAGCTCATGTTTTGCTTGAGCTTGTGCTTTGCTAGTCGTTTTTATTTAATAATACAGTAAAAGTAAAAGAAAATTGGCGGAATTCAATTCCATTATTTAGATAAAGAAGCTTGGGAAAGATCAATACAAATGCACAGATGCACGTAAAAAGAATAAAATCAATCCAAACCGTGTATGTGGGACTCAAGAAGCCAAGAAGGGTATAAGCGGTATAAGGTTTAGCGAGATTTTTACGCATTTTTTGCCACCACTGCTTTAACCAGTATACGTAAGCAGAATTTGCGCAGAAGAAACGCTACTGTCAAATTTAAGTAACGTTTGGCGGATGTTGTCATTTGTCATTGGCGAAAAGAATTCAAATATACATACATACTTCAATACTATATGTCTTGATTCTTGATAGATGAATTTCTATGTTGATTACCCGACGCAAATCTTTAAATGATTCAAAATAGGTTCTAAAGGTAATAAAACGTGCTTATTGACAAAAATTTCGACGTAGATTTAGTTCACAATCCTTATACCTCCTTGGGCGGGAGGTAATAATTCTGTAAATAAAATACTTTTTCTACTTCTGGTATTAAAACATCATTCAACGAACTAGTTTCCATGGTGCTAAATATAAATATCATTTTAAACATACCTCAACAAGCCGAGGCTTTGGCCGTTTTTGGTCACGGGCTCCTATATTTGACATTTAATTTTTGTGAAAACTGAGGAAAATCAATGATTTCTTTCAATCATTGTCCATTTTTTTTCCATATAACAGTAAAATACACTTGCCTAAGTATAATTTTGTAGTTATGTATAATATCATTATGATTTAACCTAAAATGATTATAAATGAAATATTACATATTCATAAATTTATGTTGTGTAATATGTGGTCGTAGAAAACTCTCTAAATACTCGTTTTTTATACACTCGTTGCGCTCGTTCCTAACAAAAACTCGTAGCTAAAATGGCATCAATAAAACTTGATACATAATATACTATTTAAATTTACATTAGAACAAAATCATATTTTATTTATGTTCGATTTATTCTTTTAATATCGAAAAATTGTCAAATTCAATAAAAGGCAAGCAGTATAACGTGAAATTTACTGTGAGCATTTTTAAAAGTTTCCGTTCATGTTTTCAGTAGTATAGAATGAAGGTTACAAAAAGCTAAAGAGGGTAGTTGTTGACATTTCAATGATTGCCTTTTTTTCTCAAAAGTTAACAAAAAGAGATAACTTGACAGTGGACAGTGCTGTGTTGGTCATATTTTTTTATCCTGGCAATGTATTTATTCGCAAAATAAACAATAATGTGTTACAAATATCGAGTTATCCCGCGCGGAAAAACGAAAAATAAGTAAACAAAACAGTAAAATATATGTTTATTTTTCAGGCTGATACCTTTCACTGCTTACACAAACTTGAAGTCAATTTATCGTATTGTTGACATATGGCATTGTTTGATTCAAGTGTTTACATTTAACATTTGTAGGGCAGTTAAAATAGAGATGTATACAAGCGAAGTGAAACCTCTGGTGCAAGTTGGCTGTAGAATTTATTTTTAGAATGGACTGTTAACCTCCTCACCTCGACAGAGACCAACCACACCCCATTTTTTCCGGAAAAAACATGTTTTTCATTCCTGCCGTTTTGCCCAGGGACATCGAGGTTGCTGGTTCTTGTTCTGTTATACTTTGTTTTTGTCTACATACATACATGATGTTTCTAGGTTTATATGTAATTAATGAAGGAAAAAAAATCACTAAAATAAAAAGCAACGGTGTATATCATTCCGAATTGATTATACCGAGGGGTGAACCACTATAATGAAAATGTACAGTGATTCCGAAAATATGGGAATACCTATCATTTATTGCCGGTATTTCCTGTATTCCTCATGTATTTCTAGTATTTCCATAGTATTCCCAATATTTTGTAAGTATTCCTTGTATTCCCAATATTTCCAGTGTATTTTGTAAGTATTCCTAGTATTTCCAATGTATTCCCAATATTTCCAGTGTATTCCCAGTATTCCCAAAGTACTTTGCGTCACACGTGAACGCAAAGCACGCTTTTACTCCCTGTTCAGAGGGAGCAAAACACGTTTTTGCTCCCTCGGGTGTGCTTTTTCCCCATAGGGATCAAAACATGTTTTGATCCCTCTAAACAGATAGTAAAGCACCCTCTAAGAATTTTTTAAAAAATTTTAAATTAAGGGTATAGTTGATAAAGTACCACTGATCGATACGAAATTTTAATAAAAATAATAGTAAATTAGGTAGTAACTGATAACTGATTCATGTTATAACCACCAGCGACACTTAAAATGTAAAATTTTGCGAATTTAAAAAAAATTCGTTGTAATTCGGTCAGTACATTGTACCTACTCGTTATTTTTATTCTGAAGTTATGACACATGACACAGGAACTGTAAAAAATAAAAATCCCTTGTTAAATTTGTTTATTATTCATACTTGTATATATAGTGACTTTTTAGGATTATATATTTATAATTTGAATATTAATGTCTTATAACTGGTCATTGCTAGATAAGGTTATTTATGTAAACTTGATGTAAACGGTTAGCTCAGCGCGAGCTCAGCGGTAGAGGAACCGCCTAACATGCTAGCGGTCTCCAGTTCGATTCCCAGCACAACCGACAATAATACCACAGACCACAGAGCCCGAATGGTTGGACTTCACTATAATAACATCTACCATTCTGTAATTGGAAGTTAATCCTGTAGATTGGTTACCATCAAAATAAATCGAGAAATAAATAAATATATTCCTGTCATTTGACATTTTTTATGGAATACAATGATAGATAGTTGCATGGTACCTATACTATTTTTGTACTTCAATGCTTTAATTAGAAAAAAAACCTATTTATTTGTATGAAATTAACCTGTGTGTATCATGCTAAATGAAAATGGACATTGTATCGAAATGAAAATCTGTTACGAAATGAAAATCTATGTGGAAATGAGTGTCATTAAAGTACAGATGACTGTAAATTAGCATGGTAGTAAAAAAATAACTATTATTAATAATCGTAAATAACAAAAAATAAACTGAAAATAATTATTACATTCAAACTCATTTATCATAATATTATAAGAACTGGTGTACGTCTATGAAATAGAAGTCAGTGACTTTTTTGAATTTGAAAACATAATTGAAAGAAAACACATAATTATCGCATACGCAGATAAATCAACCAATATTCCGAATATTTCTAGTGTTATTTTCATGTATTCCCAAGAATTCCTGCTAATTTCTATGAATTCTATTGGTATTCCCGGGTATTCCGAAATATTTCCACGTATTCCCAAGTATTCCCATGTATTCCCAAGTATTTCCTTGTATTCCCAAGTATTCCCATGTATTCCATGGTATTTCCAGTATTCCGAAATGTATTCCGACCAAAATGTACAGTGATTTCCATTGGTGGTTCACCCCTCGGATTATACTAAGTAACAAGAAGTTTTAATCTAATGCATAAATTATGTTTTCTGTATTATAAAAACATAAAGGAAGTTATCTTTTACCACATCATTATGGCATAAATTTGTAATTCTTACTTTAACTATTATTTGCTATAATAATGTTGTTGATACTGCTTTTTATGTACTTTTTTTCAAACAAATACTTAGAGTAAAAGGTTTATTATTTATAAATGCAAATATCAATTTTGTGAATACAGAATCTTCACATTTTCAACGATTCAAACTGAAATTTAACATAAGAATCATAAATCGATAAAAAATGATAGTTATAAATTGCTTTGACATCAACAATTAGCCAAACTTTGAGCAAATTTTTATAATTTAATCATTCAAATTATACGTACCTATATTAATACACGAAAATTTATTTTGTTAAGTTAGTAAATAGTGAGGAAAGTAAGTTTTCGCTCTCTATAGAGAGAAATAAGCAGGGTTACCACCAGTGTTATTTATTATACGATGTATTTTATAAAAATGGTTAGATGAAAAATAGAAACGCTGCTATATCCGTTATACATGTCATACCGAATTAGACGAAACCGTTTGCTACTCCAAATAATTTATATAATTTTTATCATACAAGTGTGACATCCAGTACGAGAGATTTTCGTCACACACGACAATTTTCACCATATATAATACAAGTATTACAGGTGTCCCATGGGCATAACACGAGAGGAAAGCTCTTTTTTCCACTCTCGCTCGTGACACAAAGTTCTATAGCTTTCCTCTCTAGTTAGACAAATAACTATTTTCTTATTAAATCAATAATGTAGGTACATTTATTAGTCGGAGATTAGAGAGATTTTTAAAACAGTTAATCTATTTTATCTATGCAAATAACTAAATCACATACATAAATAATATTTGTTTATCGTTGGATTAAGCAATTTTGCAAATTTTGACTAATAGTTTCAATTTTCAGCTATCATCAGCATCGATTTGCAAACAATAACTTTTAATTGTTGGTATGCAAATAACTCTTTGGATAATTTTTTTAAATCCGACAATATATTTCATAAATATTTGTAAGTATTTTTTGAGATATTGCTTTCCTGAGCTAACTTTAACTTCCTGCCGAAGTCCATTGGTGTAGTGCTCCGTTAAAAAGTATTGATCAATTTTAGCAATTCCGGGTGGCCATTTGCGTTAATATGTTCTTCTAGGGCAAGCTTTTTTCAGAGACAAAAAACAAATTACGAAATATCCTTCTTCTACACAACAATCATTAATTACAGAAGCCATTTTAAAACTTTCTTGTAAGAGGCCGAACAAGAACTCAGTAATATATCAACGTATGTTGCAAAAATACTTCTTTTAGGAAACAGTATAAACAACATTCTTTTCAAATGAAATGTACAAATGTTTTATTCGAAAGACTTACATATTTCCCCGAGAATTTAATAAAGAAATACAAAGAAATCGAGAATCTTTATATTTTATTTTTAATACCGAACAAATTGGATTTATAAATATATCTGACATAATTTACTAACTTAATAAAGATGTACCATGTTTGTTTATATTGAAAAAAAGACGGCGAGCGAAGCGAGGTCTATAGCGCCGCAGTCAAATTTTTTTTAGAAACGGGCGTGGCGAGAATTTTTAACAGAATTTGAACAAAAAAATGATAATAATCAAAATTAAAAACACATCTTCATAAAATACAAACAAAGCTAAATAGCTTACTTCAATAAATTAACTATTGCAGCCGCGACGAAGCCACGATAGCCGGGACGAACTTACCGAAGTTTAATTAATGGTGGTCCGATCTGCTAGCGAGGTCGTGGGTTCGAATCACACTAAGGGCATGAATGTTGTGATTGTCAAAAAATTTGATTTGAATATAAACATTGTCACTGGCTAAATATGAATGAAAGGCGAATATTTATGTGAGGAAAACAAAAATAAACTAATGTAAAATTGGCACCATCACTTATAATAAGTAGTATCTAATAGTGAAATATTTTAATGTACTTTTCATCAGTGAAATATTCTTAATTTGGACAATTTAAAATAATTTTTGTCATTATAGCAAATATCGAATTAATTTAAGTGTCAGAATTTCTAAAAAGAGTACAATTGTATTAAAAGTGAAAAAAACAACAAGACCTAGACATCTACTCTAAAAATGAGGACATATCCGGGAAAAAGAGGACGTTTGGTAACCTTAAAACATGGTAACCCTACAATGTTATAATATTCAATTACTGAAATAGTTTAATTTAATTCGAAAATTTTTAAAGTATATATTTAACAAATGATAATATCAATATTAAATATTTAATATTGAATGGAATATTTATCTTGTAATTAACAGTTTTGATATTTTAAATTATTTAATAAATTTGATCGGATAGTTTAATTTGAAATCATTAATTTTATATCATTTACATGTTTTTGATGTGAAATATCAATTGATTATTATCCTGTACTCTGCATTGAAATAATAAATTTTTCGCTGTTGAAATTGCGATAGATATATTAAAATCTAATAGAATTAATAGTTCAGTATTTTTAATAATATGACAATGATTCAATTATTATATACCGAAAATTTAATTTGAATGATGTACTAGATAATAATGAGTGTTAATGATTGATTTTATGTACCTATTGTTTTAAATAAGTAACGTATAGTTAACAACTAACGCTCTAAATAAATATTTTAAAAATATTGGTATAAATTAACAATAAATCTTTTTTGTATTCTAACAATATGAATTTAAATGAATGCATTTTTAATTAATTATTGTTTTATCTCATCACACATAAATAATGTATATTTTTAATTATTATATTTTGTGTTTACATTGTATCATATCCCGCTTAACTAATACACTGTATGAAAATAATGTTACTAAAATAATAATAATAATATATTAATAAACTAAACCATACAGGACAAAACATAATTTATTAATATGAAATCAATTAATAATGCATTAACAAAATATCAAAATATTATTGAACGATAGTACAAAATATTATTATTTATTAATATGAAATTAATTAATGATTGATTTTATGTATTATGATTCAAATTATGAAAATTATATCGTTGCAATCCCGTAATAATTTGTAATTTTTTTAAAATAACGCCTTATGATAAAAAGATCCTGAAAATAATTTCTTGAGAATAGAAATGTTAAGTCCTGTGGGATTCTTGGAAGATTCTTCAACGCTTCTTTTGAGAAAAATAATCCTGGTGAGAATTGCCTGTCAAAGATGCGACACTAAATTGAATCTTCTATGAGTCTTGGAAAATAAAATTTTCTAATTTATTAATAGCTTCAAAACAGTGAATTTTTATTTTTCAAATATTCAAGCATGAAAGAATGCTCAAAGAATTCATGTGTGTAAACAGGGTTTTATAGGGAAATAACTGAAAAGAATGAGTCCCTTAAAATATAGGTTGGGACTAATTTTGGTGGATCTTAATTTCAGAGTGATCATTTATTTTCTTGCTGAAATCAGGTTTTATGTCCTACATAGTATTATTGACTTGTCATATTTTAAGGGAAATAATAAAAAATAGGTTGGTACCTATTATAAAAAAATTATTATAAGAAATTCAAGAAGAAAAATGCGCCACAGCGAAAATTTTGTTTTGACTGATTGATAGATGACAAATTTTATAATAAATTTTGAATTGTATAATAGATTTATACACCAAGTGAGCTACATGAATGTTTATTCAAGAGAAGAAAGTTTAGTTTGGGATAATTTCTTCGAGTGAATAAACCTTCGTAGTTCGTATCTCAAATGGTTTATACAATATTTCATTCAATTTTGACGAAATTATATCAAAAAATATAAATTTATTTTGACATAACAAAAAAAAACTAATCAAAATAGTCGTTATTGGCAAGTTGTCATTGCAAATGTTTACAATATTTTCATCAATTAAAGTACCTATTAATTAATAAAAAATGTATTCATAAAGTTGGTACCACTGATTGTAGCTCATTGACGAACTTAAACTAATATTTTTGTAAAAAGGTTAAATATAAAATTTCAGTCGAAAATTCGTACGCATTCTCAAGGTATCGTGCTTACAGACAGACTTTTTTATAGTTAAGTTTTTTTTTGGTTCAGTAGGGTCTAAAACGTGAAGATTCATTAACATCTCGAATTGTGAAAAAATCATGATTGCAATACGTCCCCTATTATATAGGCCGAGGAAGTAAAAAATCAGTACAATAATGGTCAGAAAATCAGTACTGTACTGACTAAATCAGTACAAATGGTCACTAAACTCTATTGATAAAACAAAACAATTTTAAGTACATTTTATGAAACTTTTTTTTAATACAACGCCACGCCTGATGCTGTGAATTTACGGGAATAATTCCGTTTTCTATAGCTAAGTAAAGTGAATCTTTTAAAAGAATATAAATTTAAGCGATAAGAAAATTAACGTCGTTCGCCAATATGTGGCAGTAACCGTAAATTCTTAATTTTTAATATTCCAGGAAGTAATACTATAAAAGACACATTTCCGTAAGTGGGTATCATGCACGAGGTACTTAATAGAAATAAAATAAAAGGATGGCGCTGCAACAGATGCTAGAGAGAAAAAGTAAAACCGGTAGGTAGTAGCAATGTCCTCTTAAACGAATGTGTATGTGTAGCACTGGATCTGCTCTTGAAACATTGAACACCTTTGGGCCATTAATTTTTTATTCGCAAGTTGCGCGTGTATCCACGAACAGAAAGAATACACTCGACTTGTACAGAAAGAGCGGGCTTCTTTCTTTTGGATTAAAATAGAGACATAGAAAAAACGTTACTGCTGGGCTGCACCACGTTTCTTCATAAATCTACAATGAAAACAAATGAGATCTCTGTTGTAAATTTAAAACAAATGCTTTGCAAGATTCGCTCTTTTGTAAATTGAAATTGTGTCTATTATACAAATTTAATAATACTTCTTTATAAATAGAAATGCACAGAATATGATAATAAGTAGGTATACGAGTATAATGGAATGGAGTTCAAAATTAAGCTAAATAATTACATTTCTCTAAAATTATCTTAACAAAGATATACGCATGAAGAGAAGAGAAGCTTCATAAAAGTTTAGACACCAGTGGTAATTTCGCCTTATTGCCCAGTTTCATAAATAATTACCTAAAATATAAACAACCTGCTATTTAAATTCAAATCAATCTAACAACATTTAAATTATTCTTCTTTTTCATTATACTAAGATTTTAGCAAAAGCTATTTTAAGAGGGCATAATTCCACTTGAAAAATAGACTATTTTTCTGGAACAAATCCTGACTGCATGGTACAACATACAGTATTAATTTTTTTACTATTATGTGCATAAGAGATGAAAATAGTCCGCTAACTCCAAATTATTCATTTTTCAATGCTGGCAAAATGTTTAATTGCATTAAAAAATACACCCATTTTTGACAATAAATTAAGTGTATAAAAAATCTAAATATTGATATATTGCTTCCATAGCGGGCTGTACACAACCTTTATTTAGAAGTATACAAAATTTCAAGCTTGTAAGTTTGTTTTTGCGGCTGTATTTTGTTCCAGAAAATGATCACTTTTTGAACAAATTTTGCCTTTTTTACGGCGTAACTCATGATAGTGTCACAAAAGGGCGGGGTTTCAACTTGTGTTTATCTCTGACGTAAATTTCTGACCGTTTTATCAAAAGGGGGAAGGGGTAAACTGAATTCGTCAGAATGAAAATTCGGGATTCTTGTTAGGAATAATATCCTCTTAACAGAACGTTGTTAAAATGGGCAATGTGATTTTCGTAATTTGCGATAAAAAATTTATTTTATACAAAATTCGATTCCATTTTATGGTCATATCGGCCAGAAATAAAATTATGACGAATCCATAATCCAAGCGCACTTGAATACTTTCTTCTGTAAAAATTGACATGTGTCTATAGTCACCCTGAAATTACAAGCTTTAATATTTATAAATTTATGTATCGCATTATCGAGGGCATTATGAATATGGCGTTTATGAACACCTCAGGTCGAAAGTTAAACAAACACTGAAGTAAATGATTGTTGTGCATACTTGCTTTTTATGTAACAAGTGCATAATTTAGGATTTTCTTGGACGAGCGAGCGCAGCGAGCGAGGCTGATAATTAAGGCGATTATGCACGAGATGGATACTAAGCTTTTTGTTCGACTCCCAACGATGAAATTTTCTTTTATAATAAAATATAAATATATTTGAAAAATTTGCTTCTTATAGTGTGCGGTGTTGTTGTTTAGTTTAACGCTATATTGATAATTTTTAAATTGTCAAATTTATAAAAAAAATTGTTCTATTTCTCCGTTCTTTGCAATTAGCTCAATTTCAAGATAATATGTACTTAATCCAAGAAATGGAACCAGATTCAAAGAAAGTGAAAACAATAATATATTTCATTTAATAAAATGGATCAAATTATAACATTTATTTTGACGTGATATTGACAGCAGTACAATTTTGCAATTTTATCGTATTACTCGTTCATGGACAGTAAACATTGTCATATTACTTTGTTTTAGACAATTTCTTTGAACATCGATCATTATGAGATGCAAATTTTTCAAATATATTAACATAAAAGAATATCTCATCTTGACAGTCGAACATAAAGTTTTGTATGCAACTCGAGCATAATAGGACTTTATAGACTCGTCATAATTATCAGCCTCGCTCATTGCACTCGTTCTGTCATAAACCAAGAAAGTCCTAAATTAATTAACTTTTTAGTAACTTCTATTGGGAAAAACTTGTGTTGTGTAAATACAAATAACCTAACTTTTAATGTCCTTATAAAATACTTACTCAATGTATTTCGTACCACAGATATAAATAAAATTATATGGTCATATTTATTGCCATTTATGGGAATTTTATTTTAATGATAAGGAATATTTTCACATATTTCTGATTCTCGTAAACTGTTAATTATGAAATAATTATGTAATAACTTGTATCCATATCTGTGGCAATAAAATGTGCTAAATAAACAGCACAGAATAAAGAATGTTAATAATTACCTACTTGCAGTAAACAATTTCTATTCTAAAGCAACATAAGTTATCTAGAACAAAAGAATACAAATAATAGAGTAAAATTTTTATATTCCTGGAAATAATTGAAAGCAAGCAAGGTTGACCATTAAGGATATAATTCTTATTTGTAAAGAGGTTATGATTATAAATTCTTTTAAGAGCAGTAATTATCATTTGTATGGCTATTTACAGTGAATGCGCGTGCAGTTTGCAGGGCACTGGGCACAGGGCCGGATCAACTGCGAAATTAGTAAAACGCATGTTTCAGGGTCTCAGAATTTTCCTAATTATTTTTTTTGTAAAAAATTATTAAAAACGTAAATGCAAATCTAGTGACCCACTATCATTTTGACAGTTCAAGTTTGAAACCAGTCTGGTACTTGGTACACATTGCAATTTAACTGAACTATAAAATCTCCTTTATGGTGTAGGTAGGTACTCGCCACTAACAACTATAAGTACTCGAAAGTACTGGGTAATCGCACACACGGTAAAATTTATATTTATACCGATCAGTCACAGAATGCGATACTACATACCCATTTAGATTTTTAAAAAACGTGATATAGGCATGAGTGTATGTTTTGTTCCCGAGAATGACTAAGATGTATACTTAATTCTTTATTTAATTTTCAGTGGTATTGGTAAGTTAATAGACCAGTTCATTTTTAAATGCAATTATCAAAATACGAAACGATTGAAAATCATATAATACCTAAAAGTTAATTTAATTAATTACGACAGTACTAACCTAGTGCATTTTTATTTTACTAGTAATATTCAAAAGAATTTACTCCCAATTATAGAATGGTTGATGTTATTAGAGTGGAATCTAACCACTTCGACCGATTCGTCATGGTACAGTCAAAATCTTAATCTGTTCGGCAACGGAGAGATTCGTTTTGCAATCTAGACTACAATTACGTGGTCAGCTTGCTGGCTGAGAGACTTGAACCACGAAACTCCGGGTTCCTATGTCATCACCTCATCACATGCAGTGAGTTGTGCTTAAACCTGCGCAGCTAATGCGTCGACAAGAAATTTTTTCATTATTACAAATGTACATTAAAAAATTATTCATGTTGGAAAATAAGGGTATAGGGACTCTTATAAATTTCCGCTTCAGTCCCCGATCCGGCCCTGATTGGGCGGAACAAGCTTGCGAGCCTGTGATTATCCTTGTTTGCCCTCATTTTATGCACGTGTATTAGCATTAAGTCTTATTAATTGGAGTTAAAATAATGGCAAACCATGTTTGTTTACATAAGCCGCACATATTTGGTCTCATTCACAGCTATGCAACTGAATAGATTTTGTCAGCAAGTGCTGTAAGCCTTTACATGGTGATTATAGTTACTGGACTTTCTATATTAGTTGAAATTTGCTACATTTTCCGAATAACAACGAAACACACTTACGGAATTGACATTTATTTATGTTTAATATTTAATTAAAGGAATAAACCTACCTTCCATTCTCATGGGAAAATTAACTTACTGTCGTAGTCTATTTAAATCCAATTGCACTAATAGCCATTTGCCCCGATATTCTTTAAATTTTAAGTGTCATTTAAATAAATAAAATATCGAATCTAATTCATGAGAGCAATGTAATTTTTACGTTTAAGAATTAAATTTGATTGTTCATTTAAGAAAAACTTAAAATTTATGTGGAAGCCATTAATTTTTAATTGCATAATGAAACATAAAGTTAAAGATCTGCATATTTTGCCTTTCCCAAATTGTAGTGTAAAAGCTTTTTGAGTTAAGGCGATACACTTGTAAATCCGGAAGATTAACAATTTGAACAATTCTGGCTGTACTATAAAAAATTTCAAATTGAAATTTAATATGAATAATCATGACTCATTCGTGAATCAATAAATGCAGATTATTTATTGCTGTGACATCAATTAGCAAAACTTGGAGCTAATTTTTATCATTTAATAATCCATATTATACATTGATTAATGCAAAATGAAATCGATAACATACGTTAGTCGGAAGACGGGTATAGAGAGATTTTTTAAACAGTTATTACTGTAATAATATTTATGTAAAACTCGAATTTTTAGTAATTTGTAGAAATTTTTTAACAAAATACAGCAAGGTTTTTTGTAAATTTCATTCTATAGCCGTGTAACACAATCTATAAGTACATCAATGTAAAATATGAGGTCATCGATTTCAAAACCAAAGTCACAAAATGATTTATTGTAACATGCTTTTTTGCTTTCCATTTGATAGCAAGAGATGTGCCTTAACAATTTTTGTAGAGCTTTAAAATAGTAATAAACATGCGAACCATAGTAAATTCAATTATGTTTAAAATAAAATTAGTAAACCAAATTTATAATTAGTACACCGTAGTAAGTAAAATATTATTGTTAAATAATAAATTCATTGTATTTTTGTTTTTTGTACACCATATACTTTAAAACACTCCCTAGTGGCTTATTGACCTATAAAACAGCATATTCAGATATAAAAATCTGTTTCTTAAGGCTGGAATGTAGCTGTCCACGATTTCGTCGAGAAAAAGGAGAGATATATACAGATTTAGTGTGTCGAACAAAGGCAGCAATAGCGAACGCGCTCTAAAAGTTGCATCGTATTTGTATGATATTGTATTTATAAGACAAAAGAAATAATCAAACGCGTTATTTATATACTGTATAACATGTTACCTACAGTGCGACGCATGCATTTTAATAGATTTTGTATTTAAAATGTAAACATGTAAACATGCAAAAGTAGTATTTTTCTCTTTATTCGGCATTTTTTTAAAACAATACTATGAAAAAAATTGGAAAAATCGATGCGTCGCACTGTAGAATGAATATTAAATATTGTCGTAAAAAAATTTCAATGGTCTTACGTTAGTATTAGAGTCAATATTATACAAACCGTAGAGCACTGTTTTACCTCTTTCTCATACAGCTACATTCCCGCCTTAAATAGGTATCGTGTAAATCTCAATAATCATTTTTTTTTGTTAGTTCAAATTATTTTTCTTATAACATGCATATCTACCTTATTGGTTATTCCTTAAATAAATAAATCTATTTCTAATTTCAATTTTCTTTTCTAAGTTACCATAACCATCTTCTGATTTTCTGAAATGTACAAATGGAACTATTACCTATGTAGAGTTATTGTAAGACATTTATATTCATCTATTGGATTCTATTAACAAATTGTTAAAAAATAACGGTTATTTGAAACTGCAAATATTTATTTCACTTAAATATTGTAAAAAAGTAATACAATGTACGTGCACATAAAATAAAATCTGAATCAAGGATAGAAACCCTTTTATAGTAAAGCAATTTAGTAAATGGCAAAAGCTATTGCAGACAATGTACAAGTATTGTGTTTTAAACGTTATTTATTTCATGAGGAGATTAAATTATTACTGTACCTTTAGATAATTTGTACTTTTTATTCTGAAATGCAGGTGTTTAATAGAATTATTAATTCTGCTGCTTTTGCAGAAAATGCAATGAAACTAAAAACTTTATCCATTTCTGAATATGGTGTACCGAGTTAGTTTATCTGACAAATACCTGCTATCAGGTGTAGCCATATCTACTTAAATAATATTAACTAATTAAGTATACAAATTTGACAAACAAATATTATATAAAATATACAATAGAAAATGTATAGGTAACAAATTTATTGGTCGATGATTTTGAACCTAATAATATTATTCGCCAATACTTAACTCAACATGAAGAGGGCAGGTATTTGCGCAAGATTTGTTGTATTTAACCGAAATTTCAATATTCTAATACTGAGCCTTAAAAATTAAGACAGTTTGTATTATATACGATGAGTAAAAATAGTAAGTAAATGATTTCTAAATGAATACACGTGTTAATATAACAGGTGCATAAAGTTATGTAATATTCACACCGTGACAATAATTTATTACGTCTTCGTTATATGCATATGCGCAACCTTATTAATTAAAATAAAGTCAAGTAGAATTCCCACGCAAATGATTTATTTAGTAAAAGGAAATGTAAATTCTGAATTCACTTACTTTTTAATTATTTCTGTGTAACATACTAACAAACACCTTTTATAGTAAATTTTACTGCCAGCAATGGAATGGACATGCATGTATGTATTCAAGTATTTTACATATTAATTTCCCAGGAGAGAATGAAACACCTCGTCTTGGAACAGATATCGAAAGTGAAACGTACACTTAACTGTCATGACTATTATGTTTCAGCATTGACTTCGTGAAACGAGCAAACTATCAGTTTCAATGTCTAAACACTCATGCATAATAAATAGTGACATTTACAAATCTACAATCTGTAAATAATTTACAAGAAATATAAACATGACCTAATGTAAAGTCCTTTAATCTCACATACCACATAAGATTCTAACCATTAAAATGTTTGCATCTTTATTGCACATGTATTTTCACACCTAGATTTTATGGAATAAGATAAAGATACAAAATATAATTTTGTATTTATGGTTAATTTCTTAATGACATTTATTGCAGCGAAAAACACATTTTACAATTGCAACATAATATTGTTCAGTTATAAAACTGATGTAATGCTAATAGTCATTATAGAAGAATACATGCCATATGCATGCATACAAAATCAAAATGTTTCGCTAGTAATTAAAATATAATATTATTTTTAACAACAAAATTTTTCACCACAAAAAATTAAAAACTGAACATTATTATTATTTTATTTTTGAAATGTATGTACCTACATTTCTTTTCCAAGAGGTTACTATGTTAGGACATGCTTCACTATTATTTATCAAAAACCATTATTTTAAAATCCATTTAAATTATAGTTTTAGAAGAGTAACTAGTAAATAAGTATTGCAACATTGGCACAAATTAAAATTGTACAAGGGAGATTACTATACTATGACCACGATATAAGATAAGACAGGTATACCGACGAAACATTCAACATTGAATGCTTATGCAGTCGACAGGCTTCCTCTTCTATCTCTCTCTAGTACTTTCAATACTGCTGCTAGAGAGAAATAGAAGATGCTGGGCTTGTAAATCTAGTCTGTAGCTTCTTCCGTACTCATATACATTAAAGCATTAAAAACAAGATATAATATCAAATTCTTACCTATATTATTTCACAATCAATAATAGTTTATTAGTTTCTTGCTTTTAATTTTGGTGAAATAAATAAAAAATAACCGCGCTCACTGACTTCAGTTTTAGCGTCAAAATTCTTACGCTCAAGTAGTGTGCCTTATGACATAGAAAATGAATAATAGTATTAGGCATATGCTTTTGCTTCATCTTATGTAGAGCAGTTTGAATCAATTTTTCCGTCAGAAGTAGCAAGTCATTTCTTCCGTGTATAGAACGGTAAAGTATTTTGACAAAGTAAAATAAATTTCCGGTTGTTAGTATATAAGAGAAGATTCAAAATGTGTTTTTGATACGCTGCATCGCGCATTGAATTTATCGGTTCATTTATCGTTCATTCCATGATAAATGCGCTTGGCTCCTACATTGGTTTCACGCTAACCGATTCTTCTTCACTTTCCTCTGTCTTCCACTTTGCTCTTTGCATTTCCCTTTACCTAACCAGTCGTGGAACCGCGACACCGAGTCTTTCACCCCTTGCCGAAACAATGACGCAGACAATCGATGGCAAATACTAATCGCATTGTCACTTCCTAACTTGTTTCTGCTTTCTGTTCGCGAACTTCCGTCGTTGCTTTACGCGATTACAATTTAAAACATTCGTTTTCTGCGCAGTAATGAGATCGCGCAAGTTTTCTTTTGTTTCATTTGATGGATTCTTTAAAAATGTTTACTCCGTAGTTGGAGCTAATGTAATTTTATCGCAAATTAGGTATTAAAATTTAAAACTCTTTCGTGTCACAGTATAGTATTTTTAGTCTGACAAAAGTGACACCTTTTAATCAACTTGAATGTGGCAGTGTATTGTATATTGTGTCACCAGTGTAGATATTTATATTATCGCTCGTGATTGTGTGTGGTATCTGCTGTTATCCAGATGATATTTCTGGATCTTGTCTAGATCTAGACAAACACGTTTCATGTACAGATTACTTCGAATGCACATTTTTTATACAAAACATTTTCTTAACCCATTGAACTCACGCTCACGTCCAAGAAATTCAAATAAAAATTGTAAAAAACCGAAAAAAAACATAAACATAGAATTACGAAATAGTTATTTTTGATTCTAGAATGCGAAATGATACTTTTGCATTCGAGGATGAATCTTTTTTTTTGCGAGTATAGCTACCAAAAAAAAAATTCGAGAATGCAAAAGCATTTAGCTATCAAGTATCAAATAACGTTTTTTTTTCGATAAATATATCCCATCCCAATATTAGTAAAAATGTAATGAAAAATTGACACTTACGATTAATCAAATTAATCAGTATGACATGTAATGTTCAGTGACAACAAATCAAAAATCCGTTCTAATATTTTCAATAAATGTTTTGTCATTTTTGTATTATAAAGTGCAATACTTCAATGATATCAGAAAGCGACGAAGACAATCTGCCTCCTGGATGTATTAGAAGAATATTGTCAGTGTAATTTTATTAAAATCAGCCTCTTTTTTGTCAAAAATTGCTGGATGTAATGAAAGACTTTTTTGCACGTTTGGTCATTTTTTAGAGTTTACTGGGTCTGTTTCCAAAGTAGTAGGTTTTGTATACAAATTAGAATGCGGTAAGCAATCTTAGAAGACGGTAAGAACTCATGAAGAAGGCACTAAACAACACCAAAAACCAAGGTAACAGCATCAAAATGCAACTAGACCTACCAAAAATAAACATTATTTTCAAATTTTTTTTTATTGTAACGATCGAGCAAAAAATATTATAAACATCGCGGACGTTAAGTGCATTTTGTACAGGTTTTGGATAATATTGGAAATCTCGACTACTTATCGGTCTCCAGACATTATCCTCAATCGGTAAACTGCACATACCATCCTTAATACTAATAGGTACTATACATAGATGTAAAAGTATTTTGCGTTCTGTTAACATGTGTTGATAATTGGCATGCAAATCTTAATTTATGTCATTTTTCGAAAAAAAAAACTATTTTGTGATTTGTCTCAAGAACTCTAAATCCCGTTGCAATTTATGTAAGATCATTTTATGAAAAATACTTCGCTTTGTCCGTAAACTCATTATACGGGTATCTACTACACAAGTTAAATTAAAGTACATTTTAAAAGTACCCAAATATAATTATATAGAATACATTTTAACAACAACAAACAATAGATAGATATTTAAAAAATAAGATTATGAATATTATTAGTATTATGATATGCCGTATAGCACGCAGAAGAATGAACACACTTTAAAATTACTTTGCTGTCATAATTACTGTAACAATCAGAAACTTTGGCCACAATATGATAAAATAATGGGTTATAAGAATGAAGTGAAATAATTTATCTCTCGTAGCCAGTAAGGCGCGCTTTCCGGGCCACTTTTTAACAGGAAATTACAGTGGCAGAAAAGTTGAAATTGACCACGCTTACTCTGAAACTGTTGGCTGTGTGATCTCTAGCGAACTCGCCGATAAAACTTCTTTAATAAACATTTTTATGCAGAAATATTACCGACGGCTACTTATCGTTTTATAATCGTTCCACCATCCTTTTTAATTTATCTACCTGTTTGGTTCTATCTACGAGACTTGGAGACTTTTAAAGTTTCCAGTTTACTCATATATGCATTAAAGATAATTGAGGTGATTTCACTTATCTTTAATTAAACTTTATCAACAGAAATATAAGTGCCGACGGTGAATATCTGTTAATTGCATCGATTTAATATAAATTAAATTTTTTGCATGATCCGGTATTTTTAGGGATAATACCACAAGAGATGATTATTTTTAGACATTTGGTCAGTCGTTGTCGTTATCCACTAATAATTTCACGACACAAAACATCATCTGAAAATTTCATTAAACGAAGAAATAATCTGTGATTTTTTGTTAAGAATGAAATTGTAATAAAAAAGAATCAATCATGTCAAATTATTTTCATGAAAATTTTTTAATTAATATATTTATTTAATAGAAACTAAATTTAACATGCTTATTGTCGATGAAAATTGACCGAATGCGCAGCACGAATTTTCTGAAGACTTAACGAATGCTATCACCTATGATTATTATAGCCCGAGTTACTATATCTGGGGAGAATTATAATGAATGAGTCCAAGATGTTTGGTTATATTTTTTCAATAGCTGTCAAAAATGTTTTTAATTCTGTGTACCTATCTCAATTTCGTCTTCACTGGAATATCCTCACCGAATACAATCAGGTTCATTCATTTTAAACTTTATTTTTGACGATCAACAACAAATTTGATTCAGAAACTGACAGCAGAGAATTAATAAACAAAAACAGTTGGCATGTAACAGCGGTTATAAAATATCATCGATTTGATAGCACCTTACTACTCTATTTTAGCCAATGAAATTAGTCAAATATGTACCACGTGATACATAAAATATGTATTCGCTGTGTTATTTTAAATTTTATTGGCTAGTTTACGACATAATATTTACGCAATATGATTGCTTGATATCTACTATACAGGTTGTTAAAGAATGGTGAAAAGAACTTTGAGGGTATACATTTCGATGTCTGATTTTCAATCATTTTTTGAAAAATTTCAAAATTAAAAATAAGGTTTTTCAAGTACGACTCCGTAGACAAATTTTTTAAATATATTGTAATGAACTATTTAATCACTAATAACTGACGGTCAATATCAAATAAATTAAGCCCTTTAAATAAAGATTTCTTGTCGACAAATGGTCAAAAACCTTATCCTTAATTATGAGATTTTTGAAAAAATATTTTTGATTGAGACTCATGACATTTAAATGTAAAGTTTTATACTCTTTTGATGAAAAATTATGTTAAATGAAAATTTTTCTTAACTTAAACCTGAAATTAATTTTCCCAGTAAAAACTGTTTTGTACACTTTTTTGTACGCAGTGAATTGAAAACAAAAACTAATACACATTCGTTATACAAAAACTGCAAGATAGGATGTATGCATTTTACTAAATTAGATCGATTTAATACTCAATGATACTGCAATTGCAAGTAATTGTATTGTAACATTGTAATTAAAAATTATACTCAATGGAAAATACGAGTAGAGTCAAGTTGCGTGTGCACCTTTCATTTATGCTTTGTTTTGTTCATATTATTTTCAAAGAAAATGAATAGTCATGCTGTTTTGTAACATTCACAGTAATTTAATTTGTAGTGGATGTTTTCAACCTATTATATAGGTAGGTTAGTTATAATTAAAAAACTAAAATTTATAATTAAGCGTACTTACTACTCGACCTTTTTCATCTAATATGAAATACTGAGTTCAATAATGGTTGCAAAAAAACTTACGCGAAAAAATTTAATTAAAAGCTTTTTCATTATGGAAATAGTAAAAATATTTTAAAGACACTTTAACCCATTTAGCTCCTACGAAGTGAAAAATAGCACGGTCTCTACAAAACTACTTTAATTTTTGGCAAGGACTGGAGAAATTTCCTTTCATTTCCAAATTCTTTATCAACATCAATCGTTTCTAAATTGGTTTTCACATACCGTGAAAATAATATAAAAGAGTTTTGCTGGCTAAAAAAATCCTTTCAAAAGCTACTGACCTATATTAAAATAAACGCGGCAAATGAAAAGTAAAAACCGAAAAGCCATTGGCGATTCGCGGTAGTCGATTACCAACAAACCGAATCGCAGTTGGCGATATTGATAACGCTGGTAGTAGTAATTAAATATAAATATGATAACTGTTGAGCAAACAAAGGCGGAATTATCTCCAGCAATCCAGCCAACTGATCACTGATCCGTAATCACTGATTACTACTTGCAGGACCGTATCAACCATATGAAATTAGGAAGCGACTGATTCGTGTTTCATTTAGAATAAATTATTAATACGAAATGTACTTACAAATTTATTCAGAAAATTATACCGTCAAAACGAAGAGCGAAGAACTAAAAATCAAATTCTTAAATACTCTATATAGACAAGAAGTAGAAACAGGCATTTTAAAGATTTATTAGTTTTCTGTTGAACTTTAAATGGAAAGGAAATAGGTACCGAAATTTTGTGATAAATTGAAGTTTAAATGATTAAAATGCACAATTCAAATAATTATGTTCTAGGAAAACTAAGCCCCGAATAATAGAATTCCGCAAACCGTCTTTAGATATCTCACTTCACCTAGTTTCCAAATTATCCTAATGTTTTTATTTTCAAGATCGGAACTTTGAGGGCACATATATCTCAAAAACCAACTTCTGTTTCGAGATTTTGTTTTATTATGAAAAAACTTTAATTTTTGAATAAAAGTACTAGTTACATAAACTTTTAATGAACAAATTGTTGTAATAGTGGCAGGTATTGTATCGTGATTTTTTTATAACGAATCTTTGGTATGTTTTTAAATAGGAACATGTATAATATACCAATGGAATCATTATAGTTTCTAGATTGCCTTATGTTAAAAAAGAATACCTGAAAATTAATATAAATTGCAGTAGAAATGTAAAGTTTTTAAAGTGTCACTGACGTGGCACTAGTAATTACAGAAAAAAAACATTTTTTATCAATCAAATCAAGATTGACTATTATCGGGCCAAAAACTATACCATTACAGACATCGTGTTACGGTTTTTTCACTTGTAATCGCGCCCTTAATATAAATAATGGAAGGAAAAATAAAAATTTAGTAATTTTTTGAATATTTGAAGAGTGTAAACTGACTTTTGTTTTTCCTTCTCCTTAATTAAATACAGACCTATAAATAATATCTTGTTTGCATTGCATACTGACTTTTGAACTTTGCAGCTTCTAAAGGTTGCTGGGATATTTACTTTCGATTAAATCATAAACTAAATTCTTTTAAAATTTTAATTTTTCAGGTCTATAACAAGACGGCTCTCCGCTTCACCTTCAAAATATGTAAATCCCCCTCTGATAACATAACCCCGTCAGTGGAACCACCGGGCTGTGTGAATTTTGAAAACCGTCTGCACATCGTTGGAAATTAATCTGGCGGCGTGTGGAGCGCGGCAGCGTTTGATGGATGAGTTCTGCTAACAATCTCATCAAATCATTTCCAATGGGCATGGACGGTGTCACCATATCCGATAAGGATCGGTAATCAGGTGACAGGGCTTCGTTATCGCGCGGATGTAGATGGCGGACCGGAACTACGTCACCCCGGTTCAGAAGCGGTGGTGAGGGCAGCATATTACAGGCCCGGAGAATGGGGTCAGTGGGTAGGGGTAATTAAATCAGTTATTATTATTTTAATTATTGTTTGTGTTGTTTGAATGCATTTGACATAAGCAATACGTGAAAATTAATAAATTTTATAATTTTTTCATGTTTGCATTGCTCGAAAATATCTGGATCTGGCACTGATACAGGGTGTTAATGTTAATTAGAAACGAAGCATAGTCATTTTTAAGGCGGTTACATAGTAAAATGAACGGTTTGTATTACTCTATATTACTTTCATATAAAAAGAATTAAACCATATGTAGGGTGTACCATAACTTGAGGTATCTACATATTGTAATGGCATATAGTATTTAACGTACTGATTCTGGAACAACTTTTTTTTCGAAATTCCTATAAATAAGGGTAGTTTACTTGTAGAGACCATTTTTAGTACCACTGAATACTATACAGAGTGTTCCACAACTTAGGAAAAAAAATTAAAGTGTATATACTGCACGACCTGCTGATCATGAAACAAAAAGTTTTTTTTTAAATTCGCAAAAAATGCATCGTATTTCAAGCAAAAATTTTTTTGCCATTGCTCGGTAGTTATTTTTAATAATTTTTTCCAAATCATCTACAATGAAAGTAATAATATCTAATACTAATAAATGTCAAATCATCAAATATACCATCAAAACAGGGATACTTAAAATGTACACAGGTAAAGTACTTAAACTACCCTTAACTTTGCGAATGTTAAAAATATATTTTGGTTTCATGATCAGCACGTCCGTCGTACAGTAGGTATATAGGTATCCTCGAGGTACCCTTTAATTTTTTGTCCTAAGTTGTGGAAGACCCTATATATTTTGAATAATGTTAGAGTTATAAACTAAATTCAATTATTGTATTATGCAAACATGATCACTACGTCAAGTTCTATATGCCTTTCTACCTCAAGTTATTGTACACCTGTATTAATAAATTAAATTCTTTTTGCATTTTGTAACCCAGAAAGTTAAATTTGTAATGAATAAATACTAGTCATCTAAATGCCGAAAACCAACACTCGGTTTTCTTAATGAAATTGGTTTAAATAATAAGATTTTTTAAAACAAATAACACGTATTCGAAAATGTTTTGTAAAAGCATTTATTTACAGATACAGAGGGTGGGTACTTTTAAAGAAATGGTTCTAAGTCTGAGTTTCAGACAATTTATTTTAAATGATTCTAAACGAAACATTAAATATACTCGTATTTTATAATTAATTGATTGTTTTTTCTGTCGTTATACCTTCGGGCATTAAGAAATTACCATTGTATATTTATGCAATATCACTAAACCTTTTTTGAATCGACGTTAATTAATTTTCTTTTTATAGAATTAGGATTAGGATATCAACACACAATTTGAATTCTTAAATTTAAAATGTCACATTTTGGGATGTTAGTAATTTTTAAAAATGTAAGTGAGGTAAAATATTGTATGTATCTATCTGTCAGGTGATATAAACTCACGGGCTAGTAACCCTTAGCCTTTGTCCAAATAAATTTATTGCCCTTGCACTGCTTTTCGGTACCTACATCTTCATATATCTCTTGGTTCATAAATAACTATTTTATAAATACAAAACTGTTCCATTAAATCGTTGACCCATATTTCTGGATTTGTTTTCATTTAATATAATATCTTTAAAATATTCTCTAAAAACATGTTAAATTTAAAATTATTATTGTAATAATTATTTACAATAATGTAAAATTTGTTTTTGTATCGTGCAGCGTGCAATATTAAATAAAATCAAATATTTTACTAGTTTCTATAAACAAATATTATTTTATAAATAAATACTACCAATTTGATACTACATTTAATTGAAAATTTACTTTTTAACTATTCGCAAAATTAATTGAAAATTACGCTCGTCATTTTACAGCATTTCACATAAAACTTCCAATTTCATTTGTATCCAACTTCTGAATACTGAATAGTTTTACGAGTATATTTGAATCCAGGTGCAAATGATCTCTTTACTACATAGTAGCAATAAATTACCGTTCGAATCAAATGTGATTTGAATTTAAACACCTCTATTTCCTGCAGGTTTCTTGGATAATGGACTTATTCCTACACGAGCGCAGTGGTCGTGGTTGTTGGTCCGTTTCTACTGCGGTGTACTCCGGTCGATCCGGAGTATATACGAGACTGGCTACCTCATTCCCTTTGTGTCACTGCTCGTGTATGTGTTGGTGTACGTGCCACTAGGTTTACAGATTAGTTTACATTGCGAATGACACGGAATCTGTAGAATATTCTTTAATTATATCAATAGGATTATTAAATTTTAAATATTTGTTATGTGATCGACTGTTGTCGAATTCAGTTTGGTGTACATTCGAGTTCAACTGCGCAAAAATGTACCGTGAGTGATTGACGGTGACGAATAGTAACCGCATACATAATAAAATACAGGTGTGTATTAAACTTCGATGGCAAACATGAACGGTATTGCTAGTATAGATTACGGATTAATTATAAAGTTTTTTT
This sequence comes from Agonum fuliginosum, assembly GCA_947534325.1. NCBI lineage: Eukaryota > Metazoa > Arthropoda > Insecta > Coleoptera > Carabidae > Agonum > Agonum fuliginosum. Next base: position 37,381,662 of record OX384031.1, on the reverse strand, counting down.
TTTAAATTAACGTTTTTAAGAAAAAATGGGTAAGAATAAAACGCGGATTAGCGTTGACCTCTGAAACTCGCTGATCTGCGAAGAAATGCACAAATGGATGTAAAAACCTGCGAATCTACATTTAACTAAACTAAATAAAAAAAGGTTGAAAAATTACTCGCAATATCAGTCATACAACATAATATTCTTCTTCTTATATAACCAACGTTTCGGTTTACACCTAAACTATCTTCAGGGTTAGTATAAGATCTTACAAAAATTAATGTATCACGTGTATAAGAAGAAGGATATATATGACTGAAATTTCGAGTAATTTTCCAACCTTACTGTTATCACATCCGATTACATAGTCACTTTAAATTTAAAAAACCTAACACCCTTCTTATAGATACCTACTCTGATTGAACTGAACTAAATAAAGAAACCTAATACCCTTCTTGAGTCCCACATATTCGGTTTTGGTGAAAATTCTAATTGAACTGAACTAAATATAGAAACTTTATACCCTTATTTTTGAGTCCCACATACTTTGGATTGATTTTATTCTTTTTTACGTGATGCATCTGTGCATTACATCGCAGATCAGCGCGTTTTAGCGGTTAGCGCTGATCAGCATTTTATTCGTCCCCCACTGAATTGATAATTATTTTTAACGATATTGAAATAATTTAAATAAAATAATTGTATATAATGGGTTAATGAATCTAGTTTTATTGTTAAATCTATTGGTAATAATAATGAAATGTAAGTAAACTTCCACTGATTTTATGAAATTCTGAAAATTTCTTTGTGATATGTAGGTAACCTATATATTATAATGATGACTTGATAAATGAGTGATATACCCAATTTGGTAAAAAAACGTTATAAGTATCTAAGTATGTAAAAAAAAAATTATGTTCTTTTGATTATTCAATATTGATATTTTGGAGTTTTCTTTATTATTTTGAAAGCCTGAATCTATCATATTTTTATATTATCTCAACAACGCATTTTCTCATTCACTGCAAATCTACACTCATTATTTTCTACCTTAAGGCAATTGAAATTATTATTAAAATAACATATCTTGTAAATCACTGAGACGTGTCAGGAAATAATACCAGATATTATTGTTTCAAAAACGCAAGACGGATAAACAACATTATTAAGTTATAAAAAAATTCTACCTTCATAACCCATATCCATCAATAAATTATTTTATTTCGGTTTAGTTCTGTTTCTGTATATGCATTTATTTTTACGACGTTTTTTTTTTTAAATTTATATCATTGTTAGAAGACAAAAAGCAAAATAATCATAAAAATAATTGATGAAATAAACGAATGCCAAATACGAGTAGGTACCAATATGTTTTGTGAATGTAATTTCAAAAAACGTAAAAACCAAATAATTGAAACGTTGATAGCCTAGTTAGTTTCACGGCTGAATAAAACTTAACAATCTTAATTTGTCAACTAAAAAAACTATTGCTGGTGTCAATCACGAATCAGTGATAACCGAATCAATACTATTGAACAGTTGGATTTAGTAAATTAGTAAATTGGTTAATCGGATTGAATCCGCATTTAGCGCTTGTAGTTTTCAGTCCAGATTGAATTCGTAATGTGAACAAGGTATCCACCCATGTGTGTGTATGTGTGTTTGTATCAGCAACCGCGTGTTCCAGTGGACGTCAGCACGAAACAACTGACAGGCGACCGACCGCAGGAGGTCATTTAACAAAACACTGTAGTGCATACGTCATTAGTGGTGCGACGCGGTCTCCATTTGGCAACCCATCGGCTCCAGCTAACCTCAAATCTAGCCCTAAAATGTGGACGGCTGTACGAACCTCATTGCCTGATTAAAATGTGATTTTACATTTATACGAAATTGCTGCAACAGCATTAAAGCTGACGGTGCAAAGTGTTTACACACCATGAAAATGAGGAACTATAATAGTAATGGTGGTCAGTGCACGTCGCTGCATCAAAACGACGTTGCATGAAATTGACGCTGCTTCAAACACTTCATGAGTCAGATTGCGACTGATTCATGAAGTGTGATCACACTTCATTATGTTTCATTCATAATTCATCCAATTTAACATCATAAGTTACTTAAATTGCTTGATAATTAATTCGATATAAGTCGAAACAACGCTGTAACTATTAAAGTACATTTACGATACCATAATTAAAGCCGTTCATCCATAAATAAAAATTGGAAAAATTATAACTCTTAATTTGCAGCCTAAATTGAAACAACTTTTGGCTTTCTTCAAACAATTTCAATCAGCTATCTCCATTTTCATGACGTTATATATGTTTAGTCCAACAAAACCTTATTAAAATATTAAATGACTAAGCAATGCAGAGCATTACTACCCCAATCGAGGTTTTTCTAAAAATGAGTTACACCTAAAGAGGCAAAAGGATAGATATAAGAGATCCGTAGGGATATATTAGGGATCTTATAGATTTAAAAGCTTGTTTTGTAATCCTTAACATATTTTAAAGATTCATTGTGATCATTTTTCTTTGTGCGTTTTGAATAATTTTTAAAACGTTGATATGTAGGGGATTTTATTTGTCTGGATTTTGATGTCTTAACCCAGATAAAGCCACCGTCCTTTTAAAAGGACACTATTTAAATATCTAAAACTTACATAGTTAGGCTTTTGTTTTCAAGATGGCGCTATATATTTTTTAAATAACAATATTTAATTCACTGGAATCAACAGATGTTGGACATGTAGTTGTATTTTTTATATGACAATTGTTTGTCAATATTTTTAAATTTGGGAAGATCAGAAACATGGATAATTGGACGTGATTGTATGGTGTTTATCAATATTGTAAATTTAGATTATTGTACAAATAAAAGATAAAAATGCTTCAAATTTTACATATTAGTGAACATTACCTTAATTTTTTTTTATTATCTTGAGTTATTATTACAACAAATTGGCTGTCCTTTATAAAGGACAGTGATAGATATAGGAAACGGTTACTAACGTTACACGAAAGATTTGACGTTGATATCGAAATTCCGGAAATATAAATGGCAAGAAAATAGTGTTTTTTTCAATTGCGTCTAATAATATTCAAGTATTTCCAACATTTTCGGCGATTAGTTGATCTTGGTATATTAGAATCGTTTAGAAAAATTACAAAAAGGGGCCCAAGTAGATCAGCGGCAAATTACATGATTATTCCAGATTTGATGGAACTGACCATCTTATAATTTATCAAGATAAGCAAACAAGTTGCTGTTTATGCCATAAAAAAAACTAATGCTGCATTTCACTACACCATAAAGAATGTTTGGCAGCTTACCATATAAGATACATTTTGTAATTGTTAAGAAATCTTATCAGTATTCATAAATAATTATTAAATCCAAATTACAATGCTTTATTATTTACGTATGTGCACTAAAATTATTACAAAAATTTTGAATAATGTACGAGACAGATCGCTTATAACGCCACTGTCCTTTTAAAAGGACACCCATTTTTGATAAAACTGAAGTATTTAAAAACTTTTTTTTTCTTAATTTCTCGTTTTTTTATCATTTTCAACATATTTTATGATGAAATTGTTGTGAATTAGAAAAAAATATATTTCGGCCTTAAGTGGGTTAATTTTAATTAGAAACTAAGTAGGTACATAAGTAAAAGAGACGGTGTAATTTGCCAACAAAAACTAACCCAAATTAAAATTAAACTCATTCGTTATCTTTTTTACTAGAACACTAGAAGCAAAAACAATACCATTAGAACGCCTACAAAAATTATCAAACATATTACTAAATTAGGAAAGAAGATACTGCAAACTAGTCATAGCTGATTTTTAAATTACAATTAGCTTCAATTCGTCAGGCATAAGCATGCTAAAACTTCTGATTAGCGTATTATCGTCAATTACTCAAACTACTCTAACTGCACCAAGGCACAAACGTTTCGTGGAAAAAGTACTTATTATGCACGACGAACATTATGTTATTTGAGCTTGCGATTATTTACGTTAAAAGGTTTTCTGGGAACGAGAACTAATTTTGCTGGAATAACATTAGTAAAATAAAAACAAAACTCGCAAACAAACTTGCGTATATGTGTAAATTTATTTATAAAATAACTTTATGTACGGATTTCTGGGAAACAAAGCACAATAAAAACAATATGCGTGGCTATAAATACTGGCAAGTATAAGTAAAATTATCTTGTAAATTTTTTTTGGGATTTAAGCGCACTTACAGTTATGAAGCAGTTAATATTTATAGATCGTAAGTTGGTTGTAGTATTTTATATTTACAGTGACAAATAAAACAAGCCACTAGAGAAACAGGTTAAGCAAGAAAAGGAGGGGGAGGTTAATATGTATATTAAAAAACCAACGCTCGTATTTCCTTCTCATATATTATAAACAGGCAAAATATCACGAAACCGTAGGCTTTTCCCTCGCGTCAACCATAAAATTGTCAACTCTTTAATATCGGAGAGCGTAATTTTTAATATCACGCTCCCTATTTTTCATTTTTTGCCCGTGCACAGAGATACAAAATGGGAAAATGAAAAATACATACGGCAGCAGCAAAGCTGGCTGTGAGAGCTGACTCGGGCATTGACTAACGGTGACGGCCGATTTAGAATTGCTGTTTGAATTATAAACTATGCGCCGGTCGTCACCGTGACCACGAATGGCAATTTCAGCTGCAATTTGTTGCTATTATTTGCCGAGCTACAGGCTTTTTGTTTTGTTGATGATTTAATTTATCAAAGAATGAGGCTATCAAACTACCACCATACGCGTTTACAAAATTTATTCTTGCACTAACTGCTAAATGACGTACCATCATATAGCTATAATTAATTTTATAAACAGGATTTGTCAACGATTATTTTAAAATAATTTCATTACAGGATAGGTATACTCGTTATTTGTTTCATAATTAATGTATGTAATTCTGACTACTTAAGCTATATTCAGATCTACCCAATTATATTGTAAGTGCTAAATGAACCAATCAACATTTCCACAAAATTCCAATTTTAATTATTATAAGCAGGCCGTAGCCAGGATATGATTTTAAAAGGAGTCATATATTTTGTAGAAAGGGCGACATTAATGTTGTACATATGTATTCATATATTAAAAAATGCGCCGCAGCCGAAAATTTTTCCGTTCAAGGTCAAATGTCTTACAATTGAACGTTACATTTTTTTAATGGATAAGAAGTTGATGGTTTTCACCTACTTCATAGGGAAAAATGAATAATTGTTGGATAACAGAAGCACATAAACTTTTAGAAAACAAAATTGATTTTTTTAAATCTTGGCTTTCTTTTAATAAAATCAAATCAAATGCCGACGCGCGAAGTATGGCGCGACGGTGTAATGAAAATTATTACGGTGATACTTAACTCCATTTATTGAACCACTTGAAGCGAAAATTTAATTCGGATTTCATTGATATTATTTTGTAAATACTAAATATTATATTATTAATTTTAAAGATTTTTACAGGCAGAACAATGGCCTCCATGCCTCCCCTGGCTACGGCCCTGGTTATAAGTGCGAATGTTGAGCGTTGTTTGGATTAATTAGCCACTTACACTTATAATCGAGTAGGTCTGAATCTAGCTTTAGGGTTGAATTCAGTCAGATACACTACATTCCATTGCTCAAAAAATTTCCCCTATGGTGTACTTTCTACTAACAATGGCAAAATATGTATTTTTACTTGACCTAAAGTATGTGAAATAGCGCGGTGATTAAAGTACTTGCATCTAAATACAGAGCTTGATACAGAGGCCGTGAATTCGAATCCGAGTCAGGTTTTAAAATTCCATTGCTTGGTTCGGATTTGTAATTACTCTCGTCACCATCAATTATTACAAAGCTATCGGACACCGGCCGGTAGTTGTAACAAGGGCTTGCATTAGAGGACATTAGCCAATGAAAACAAAAAGATAAAAAAGTCTAAGTTGAAGTTGGGTAAAAAGTGTGTTAGATAATGTGTGGATATTTATGTTTTAATGACTTCATTTTAAGCACAGAATAAATGCAAATCTCTCTGGTAATGAGATATTACCACAATCTAGGCCCCATGTGATTTTTGCTTTAACAACTGGAACAAAAGAAGAAATGAAACCATAAGAAAATTTAACGTCTTTTTGTGAAATTCCAGGAATGGGAAACGGCTGTAAACTGAGATTTCTAAAACGAGGAATTTTCATTCACATTACTTCTTTTTGGATTTTATATTCCGTTGTAAAAACGACCATGTAAACTGTAAAACGTTGTAGAGATAGAAGATAGCAGAAACTATAAATGAACATCCATGAATATGTTATTCATTACTTCAAAAAGTTTTAAAGTCGTAAAGCAAACCATATAATATTTTTGTGCTAAATTATATTAAGGTAAGTAAAGAGCAAAATTTAGGGCAAAGAGAAAAGAGGACATATCACTAGATTTTAAAACTTTCACACTTACATGTCAATTTTTTAGAACTGTCACTATTCCACTTTACTCTTTCATAAAATTTATATGACACTATGAACTTTTGCACACAAGAGCTTACTGGTCGATTTAGTAAGCAAACATTTATTAAAATGAAGCTTTACCAACGGAAACAAAATGTCCCAACATCGACACGCAACACTATTTAGTATAAATTTTACTTGACAGTTGTCTCAACTTATTGCCTTAAGTTAGTGTTTGATTTAGAATAAAATAAATTCACTCAAAAATTTTGATCAGGCATATTTTTAATTGTGTAGAATATAAAAGACTCGTGCGACAACACCAGATATACTGACTACTCAACACTACAACCCCAGTTAATATAGTAGTTGTAACAACAACATCTTACATAAACATAACTTATTTATAATACCTACATACTTTAAATATCTTACAAGAAATTCTATTTATTATTAGTCAAACACTAAAACCACCGAAACTCTGGTCTTAATCGTTCTTTGTTATCTTGAACCTTAAAACTGTTCACAAGATGACAAAATTTAAAGGAAATAATCGTAACTTCTATTTATGAAGCGTAGTTAACTAAATGATAATTGATACTAGTGATAGCTATTGTCGCGTGTTAGTTGTTCTGCTAATTACGTTGGCCACATCTTGTCCCATTTACATATCATAGTTTGATTTCACTACTAGCTAATTACATGTAGTTCAATACGGTATAGGTGCGACCATTATTGCTGCCTCAACACAATACATGAGATATCATGCTGACGGGAATTACGTATCAGTTGTATGCCAGTGACACATATCCCTAATACACTCAAATCGACAATCGATCACTAAGATCAAGTAACCAAACATTGAGAATTTGACACAAATATGTTAAGTACATTTGCATTGTATGTAGGTACATTCAGTTAACAATTCAAGGCAGAGATTTATTGTCACAAAACCACATGTTTACAGATTACTTGTAAAATTACCTAAAACCCCGTTTTTACCTTCCGCTTACCTGTAAAGGAAGGTATTGGAATCATGCAAAAAATCGGGTAGTGAGTTTTTAGTGGATGAGCACGAATTAGGGTCCTTATAACTCATTTTTGATAGTTTCACGATGATGTCTGTATGTATGTATGTATGTGTGTGTGTGTGTGTGTGTGTGTGTGTGTGTGTGTGTGTGTGTGTGTGTGTGTGTGTGTGTGTGTGTGTGTGCGTGTGTGTGTATGTGTGTGTGGTCCGGGCCGATGCCGGATGTCGCATAACTCAAATACGAATTACCCAAAAATTTTGATATTTGGTATTTCACACTTGTATACGAATAGGAAGAGCTCATTAGATTTTGGTACCAATATCTTCACCGGAAGTGATATTTTTTGAAGATTGAAAACGATAATTGTCAAAAATTTATATAAATTTAGATAAATATAGTATTTATTTGTAATAAGAATAAGATACAAAGTTATTTGCAACTTACGTTATAAAAAAATAGTCTTTATCTGGTTGCATTAAAGAACTGCAGTAAAATTAAAAAAATCTGCTGTGGCCAGTACACGACCTCTCGCCTAATTCTGTTTATTCTACTAATCTCAAGACTAATCTAATAAATAGTTTTACTTACATTTTAATAGTTTCATGTTCATGTAATATATAAACGATAATGTAAACCAAGGTGCAAGCAAAAGATATCAACTGCACTGTCACTGTCAGAATAATTCAAATTTGATATAGAAACAAATTTCATATCATGGAGAACAAGATAGAAAATTAATTGTACTTTATTTTATTGTTAAATACTACCAGATTCAGTAAATTGTATTTATAATTAACTGTACCCATAGATAATTATATTTTCTTTTATTTTTAATTGCAAAAATTGTCATAAATAAATAATGTACCAATATATATATAAGGAAAACTTTATCAAGCTTCAAAAAGTACTACTTCCGGTTTGCGGATTTCTACCAAAATGTTATCCGGTGTTAAGATACTTATTAAAACCTTAAATATGAATTTTGGTTATTAAAGGTTTGATACTTTTTCAGTTATCGTGGACGAAAAATCGTCAGTCCATACATACATACAAACACACATACACACACACAGACATCATCGTGAAAATAGTAAATTCGTATTGTAGAGACCCTGAAACGTGCTTATCCACCAAAAACTCATACTCAAAAATTTTGACCCATTACAATACCTCTCTTATAGAATATGAGGCGAGAGGTAAAAATAAATTTATCAAATAAAACGTTGAAATCTTGTAATCCATGTTCGGTTGATTTTTGTTTCTGCACAAAAAATATTGACAGATGAGACGGGTGACAAGTTGGCATACTAGCGCTATATAAGTCATAAGCGTCATAAGTAAGCTATTAAATGTAGTAATTGAACGGAGGATTGCTTCAACACAGAAGAGTTTTCGTGTGAATGAATCTTTTGATTCAGGTGATACTAATTTCTGTGTTTGAATATTTTAGATTTTTATTTGTATATTTTAAAAATTGTACGTATACATTTCTGTTTAAAGTCTAGATATGGCGGAAGGTTGTGTGATGGCCACGTCAGATTTTTTTCTTCTAAACTAAGTAAAAAAGTTCTTACAAGAACTTGGCACGTATATTGTCTTTTGATCGAAAATTAAAATCCTATTAAAAAGTAAAATTTTTTCTAAGTACCTACCTACCTATCTAAAATTTTACATCGTATCAAAAATAATTTCGGACATGATTTTATGCTCTCGAAAATTTGTTGAATATTTCAGCTTCAATAAATCATTTTTTAAAATAACTATATTATAAGCAATATTAGCAAATGAGATAATTATTAAAAATAAATGAAATAAAGTTGTGTAGATAAAGTAGTAGGTACTCTAATATGGTAGTAAGTAACTTATTCGAATAATTTACAACATTCGCCTGCGACTAATGTTAAATCTCGTGAGTAATTTCCAATATTGTAGTGATGCCGCCGAGGCGAGAAATTTTCTCGTCTCATTTTCGTCTCGTCTCGAAATTAAGAGACGAGAACCTATAAATTTCTCGTCTCAAATTTTCGCAATGGGATGAAAAATACAAACTCGCGACGAGATATAGTTCTCGAGAAATCGAGATTTCAAGAAATTAAAACTTTGAAAAAAATTTGATACCTACCTATAATTCTCTAAGAAAATGTCAAAATATTATTTATTTTACTTTGTACGTAGAATTTTTTTTGTTTTAATATACATATGTTTATTTCTAAAACAAGAAGTGTGTGAAAATTAACAGAAAGGTTCAAAAAGTTTACTAAATTAACTTCTTGCTTTTCAAATATAATGACAATAATTTTTTTTTCGAGAAATTGAGACAAGACGAGTATCAAGTTCTTTGAGACGAGAATTGAACACCCGAGAAATGACCAAGAAAAGACGTCTCACGGCATCACTACTAGTTTAATAATATGCCACTTAGGCGTTTTAATATGGACCTCAGTACAGACCAATAATTAAAAAAAAAACATTACCGAGTACATTCATGATAACTGTATAGGTAAGGTACCTAATAATTTTCAACGTACCAAACAAATATTTAAAAATAATTTGTAACCACTTAGAGGTCTTTAAATAAAGACCTACATACCAGAAAATAAAAGACCAAAACCTAAATTTATAACAGAATCCATTCATGCACAGAAATATAGTTATATAATTTCGCACCTAACAAATAAATACAAAAAATCTGACGTGGACACCACATGACTTCCTTGTACGCCTTGTTTGTTCATACTTTTCTTAATAACTAAAATATAGAATAATATAAAAAATTCTTTTAACTTATTATACTAGTATACTCACAAATATATTTTAGTCATTTTATTTAAACTGCAGAAGAATATATAAAGCATATTTTACTATTGTCACTGTCATGTCATAATCATTTAAATTTTACGTAGTAACAAATGTTAATCGATCATGGACTACAAGATAAAGAAATACTAAATAAAAAATATATACTTTAATTATTCCTAAATGATACCAGATACAAAAATATTTATAAAATACCGATTTTGGGTAATAATCACATAATCTTTCATTTAAAATAAAAAAATTTGTGTTAAATTAAATATTTATCGAAATATTTTTAAAAAGTACTACTTCCGGTTTATAGATTGAAACCAAAAATAGGAGGTGCACAACTAGATGCTATAACAGTCCTAAATACAAAATTTCAACTTTCTACGTCTAACCGTATTTGAGTTATGCGACACACATACGTCCGTCCGTACGTACGTACATACGTACGTACATACGTACGTACATACGTACGTACGTACGTACAGACGTCACGTCGAAACTAGTCATAATGGATTCAGAAAAGGTCAAAACGGATATTTCCGTCAAAATCTGAGAACCGAAATTTTTCGCGATTACAATACTTCCTTACTTCGTACAAGGAAGTAAAAATGTCGGTAATAATTGTATATCACTGGCTCTGATTCGTTTCTTCACGCAACAAGTTCAACGACTCGCGTGATAGCTTCCAAACAAGTGACGATATGATTAATGCATTTAACCGGATGTATGTGTTTCTGCAATAATACGAGATCTCACGCTACGACTTTCGTGTGCGATTAAGGTTAGTCGATTAAATATCGCGGCGCTTATAAAACTTGGCACTTCTCTCATGATGAAAGATGAGAACCGTAATGAAGATATCGAATGTCATCGCTAGTTCGCGTTTCATACTTTCACTAAATGTGGTTACTGTGATGGAACACTTTATTTATATAGAGCAAAATGAGAAGTAAACATAAAACGTAGACATCAGTATTTTCACCTGCCATTACTCCTTAACGGTTTATCAACATACATGATATATTGTATAGATGGAGGAGGAGTATAAAATGGTCATATAAAATAACAAACTTAGGTAGGGGAGAGTTGGACAAAACCGAGTAGCAGTAAAAAAATAGTGGATATATAATGCTGTGCTAAATATTTATTAAAAAAATTTGCGGCGTATTTTATTTACACCTCTTGTGCAAACACCGAAAAATGTACTTTTCTCGATATTATTTATGACAGTGACAGTACAGTTGACATCTTTTGCATTTTGGTTTACATTATCATTTACATATTACATGAACATGAAACTATTAAAATGTAAGCATATTTATTTTAGATTAGTAGAATCAGTAAACGCAGAAGGGTAAACAACTCAACTGTATGACCAAACTTGAAGTTGGATCAGGAAGGGTAAAAGGTTTCTATATTTAGTTTAGTTTAAGAAGATTTTCTACAAAAAAAAAATTAAATACTTTCGAGAAAAGTAGGTACATTTCAATGTTTGCAAAAGAAGGTGTAAATAAAATACACCCCAAATACTTTCCAGTGTTGATACAATACCGCGCATTTACAAAGAAATAAAAATACAAGGCAACGTCAGTACTTTCGAGTGTTATGTTCTTCTAAACTATATTTTCTTGTTTTTTTGTTATTTCATTTAGCTTTAATTCTTTTACAACTTGAAATTTCAAACAAATTCTTCCAACTCAGTCTTATAGGGTATTCGGTTTTGTAGCCGTCGTAATTACTCGGTTTTGTAAGATTGTGTATCAATAGACAGAACAGTGAACCAAAATTTTAGGCCGTAAATTATAAAATATATAAAATTGTATAAGTACCACATTATAATATATTAGTTTACACGTAAAATGTTTCAAAAACTACAATAATCAGCCATTTAAAAAATATTTTGTATTGAAACTGCTCTTAAAAATCAAGTTCAATGCACTAAAAATATTAATTTTTTCACCCGACCTGCCACTGTGCAAAGAGTAATGATGAATTCATTACCTACGACTGGTGAATGTTTACAGAGGTTGATTTAAACTAGCAAGTACCCGGTTTTATCATACTACCTACCCGGTTTTGTCCGGCTCTCCCCTACTTTGTACTTATTATGAAATAAAATTACATATCATATTAGGAATACAGTCCTGCTGGATATTTTTTTACCCCTTTCATGAATCATGCACATTTATTTATTTCATTAATTACTTGTATTTAGTAAGAACCAAATACATTGGTAAAATACATAATTAGGTGTTAGTATTTAGAAATTTTGTTCCGAATCTACGAACAGTAATACAATTCTAGAATATACACTTGAATACTCGTATGTGTAATGTGTTTCTAATTCTTTGAATTCAGCATTTAGTCACACATTGCACAGGTCAGCGAAACAATAGCAAATAAATAAATTTATTATCTCATAAGTATTCCCAGTTCCTTGTTACTAATTGTCTCATTTCGCAATGCATTATCCAGCAAGCGTAATACCGTTAAACAAATGATCCCATATTCTACGTAATGTAAGTAGCAGCCGCATGTTCTTATTATACGTATCCATGCATCTACATATACCACACTTGATTGCTACGTTCTAGGGGTTCTCAAACTTTATTGGCACATTAAAATTCGAACGTATTTCGACATATGAATGGAACTATGTCAGCATTGCGGTGTCATAATAGCCGAGGAACGATATAATAGAACGAGAATAGGAACCAAAATAAATAGTGTTTTTCCATGACCATTATGTAATACATTCATTAAATGTACCTACATATACAGAGTGTTTCATAGCTTCGAGTACATGCGTTAATGGTATATGTTGTTTGAAATGCTGATTATGAATCTAAAAGAATTTTTTTTATATTCGAAAAATTAAGGGTTGTTTACCTATAACATTTTTAGTAGTACTGCACTGGATTCGTTTTCCTATTAAATACAAACAATAGAAGTAGGTAAATGAACATCTTAAATTACATAATACTAGTAAAATAATACTTACTTCACCCAGTGGCAGTGACTACGAAAAATTTTTGACTGGGAAACATGGAAATTAATTTTGCGATTTTAAGAAAAATTCTTTTTTATTCGTAATAAGCATATAAAACAACATATACCCTTAACGTATGTACCTGAAGTTATGAAAGTACTTTTAAGTCAATCAGATTGTGGTTGCTACAACAACGCAATCATTCATCAGTTCATTCGGACGTTTACATTTGGCTCGTGCCGCAAACTTCATCCGAATGAATAATTTATTACTCTCATAATAATTCGCACATTGAATTATATTATATTATATCAGTCGAATCAAAAGATGAATAACTTGTAAAAACTAATCCAAAAAATCTGAAGTGGCCTGCACACAACCTTCCGCCAAATCTAGACTTATAAACATAAATGTATACGTATACAATCCAGTGTCCCTAAAATATACAAATAAAAATCTAAAATATTCAAACATAGAAACTCTTCTGTGTTGAAGCCATCCTCCGTTCAATTACTACATTTAATATCTTACTTATGAATTATATGGCGCTAGTATGTCAACTTGTCACCCGTCTCACCTGTCAATATTTTTTACGCAGAAACAAAAATCAACCGAACATGGATCACAAGATTTCAACGTTTTATCTGATAAATTTATTTTTTAAATTTTACTGCAGTTCTTTAATGCTACCAGATAAAGACAATGTTTTTATAACGAAAGTTGCAAATAACTTTGCCTCTTATTCTTATTACAAATAAATGTTATATTTATCAAAATTTATATAAATTTTTGACAATTATCTTGTTCAATCTTCAAAAAATATCACTTCCAGTGAAGATATTTGTACCAAAATCTGATGTGCTCTTCCTATTCGTATACAATTGTAAAATACCAAATATCAATTTTTTTGGGTAATTCGTATTTGAGTTATGCGACATCCGGCATCGGCCCGGACCACACACATACACACACACACACACATACACACACACACACACACACACACACACACACACGCACACACATACACACATAAATACAGACATCATCGAGAAACTATCAAAAATGAGTTGTAAGGACCCTAATTCGTGCTCATCCACTTAAAACTCACAACCCGATTTTTTGCATGATTCCAATACCTTCCTTTACAGGTAAGCGGAAGGTAAAAACTATAGGTGCTTCACTCAACTAATAATTAGTTGAGTGAAGTAATTATTACAAAAAGTATAAAGTATGCACATTTCTTCGTTGCTATCATATATCAAGTTTCAAATTTTTAAATACATATATTGACATATATTTAGAAACTGTTAACTTCCATGACGTACCTTATTATCCAAGTGATTTTATTCTCCGATAGTAGGTAAGTAAATAATTAACAGTTTGTTGTGAAACTAGAGGTATTTATTTTATCGGGTAGGGACTCATTTTTTTCAAAAACTTGGTTGACTGATAAAAATTTGAGTCCGCAGGGCGAAAGTACCACAACGTTAAATTTATAAAATACATATTTATTCATAGAAAAATAAATACTTTCAATGTACTTAACAATCTTAAGGTGTTGTCATGATTAATTTTTTGTTATTATATAAATTGAGAATTAATCAATTGTTAAATTCTTAGCTGTTTTAGTCATTTCTGTTAATAATAATTAATATAAATCAAAAAATTTGTCTCGCAGTTTCAGAATACTCGTATTTCAAAAACATTTCATAGTTTTGTCGTTTGTTATATACTCGTAGGTAATTATATAGAGTTACCCTCTGTATGAACTTCGTGTGAACTGATTTGGGGCGAAAATTGAAATACGTGTATTTTCAATAATTAATAATGTTCATCATCAAAATTACAATGATATGTGTGTTATTATGTCAGGATCAGAATCGAGATGTTTAGCGAAGATTGATTACAAATGAAAGGGGGAATTCGATGCTGATTAAATGGAAAATTACGTATGTATTTTGACAAAACACAATAATGTAACATGAATATATTAGTTACTGATTTGGCATTGGCATTTGCAAAATTAAGCTAAGAGTCAGTGTTTAATTTATCTCTAACCTATAAACTTAGGTATGGTATAATGGTATCAATAAACTTAGTTTCCAAGCCTACGTTACAGAAAAGTGATAATAATTGTTAATTTTGATAAATTTATTACCTTTTTATCGAAATGAAAATGTAACTACGTATTTTGAAACGTGCATTAAAATGCGCCATGTGTGACTCAACCGGCACTGAGTAGATTTGTACTTTCGAGTTCGTTTTTTGTCGTTTTGACTACGGAATGAACGACGGACCTGTGTTGAAATATGGTAAGACGTATCGTATTCGATCCTTGTCAACGCGGTGAACGTATGTTCTCAGTGCCGATGACGTCACACACGGCATCGTTTTTCGCGGCACCTATTTTTGTAATTTCATGATTTTTTCTGGCTTATTAGCAACTTTTTAGTAAAAACATAAATGTGGGTATAATATTCTAATATGTAGATTAACAAAAAAACCAAAAAATCATGGAAATCCCTATTACAAAATAAATTACATATGTATAGGTACCTACGTACTACATATACATCTATCACGCCTTTTACTCAACTGTGTGCAGGTACCAGCCGTCAACTCAGGGGTACTTCTGTTCAGAAGTTATTGAATAAATTTAAAAAAATAAAATTAGAAATCTAGATTTAGATTCTAGATATTGCTATAGATGTAACGAGACAGGTGTTATTTTGCCTCTTAGTCTCTTGAGAACAATAAAAACATTAAGCATATATTTCAACCCCAAAATTAATATGAAAATTATATATCAGCAACTGCTATTATGTTCTTTTACACACAACAATAAATCTACTCACTTTTAATGACACTGTAATTAAAAATATAAGTATTTTTTTATGATTATAAGATGACTTATGAGTGTCGTTATCATATAGCTCACATTATATTACATTAGTCATTTTCTACTTAAATTTAATTTGTATTATAGTTATCTCAGCCATGTTTATAAAGTAATTAATTTATTTAAAAATTGAACTATAAGGTGCTGCATAACAGTTTTAAATTCTCTTTACAGCAATTACCCTGGTCTAGGAAGTGCTCCTGTAGTGGTGGCAGATAATTTGCACGTGTATTAATTAGCAAAGCACAAGAAGCATCTAAATCACGGCCAGCGGACAAATGAAGTAGGTAGCTGCGTGCAACACCGTCATACATAACATTACCAACCACGTGCAGATTATGATACGCTGTATTTGTTAAATCATTGTATCACTAGGTAGGCGATCAAACACAAGTTACAATCAGGGTCCGACTAACAAGAAATAGGTCTTTAAACATTTAAGAGGTTCCTTTTCTTTCTTTCATGAAATATTTTTCTTTTATGGTTTATAGATAATTATAAAATATTTAAAACAGAAAATGCACCACGGGTAAATAATTTAATAGTTGAAAGTCAAATACTTTCAAATTGAGTTTTTAAAGTTGCCCTATGTAGGTATTACCTTTTACCTAATATCAATGATTTGATAATGTCGGTATCGTTTTCAATTATTTAAAACATTATTAATATTTGGTACATATATTTTTAAATTCCTATAGTGTTGCAAATCATAATGTTAAATTTAGAAAGTTGTATAATATTGTGTTCCTTAAATCCTATCATTTTAATATTTTCTTCGCAGAGAGAGAGGCCAGAAAGATTATTCCTAAATCTGACCCCTCATACATTACCTATGTATGTACCTATGTACATACAAATCTCATACCTTTTGCCTTTTTAAATGGTAGCCATCGGTATGGATATTGAGAGGAAGTGACCGGCAAACTGCAGTTTTTAAATAGGAAAAACTATTTCCAACTATTCTATAAGTAAACTTACAAATTAAGAAATTAAAAAAAATATAGGTATTTAAAATTTTCTTCTTTCAAAATATTTACTACAAAACTACATTTTATATTAGGAAGCAATTCAGAACATTGCTTGTTGACGAACAAATCATTCTTAGTCGTTGAATTTTGTTTAACAAATAATATTTTTTATACTTATGTTTTTTAACTTTTATTTTCTAGTTGCATTTTTAATCATTCAAATAAATTCATATAGCTTAGAAAAATAACCAAACCTAAAAAAAATACAATTAAGTATAAAAAATAAATAATTAGGTAAAAACTGCATTTTGTAATACGGCGAACGCCATCCGAATCTTTTTAAAAAAAATTATAGCTAAAACAGCGGTTTGTAGATCAGTTCCTCATATATTTATTATACCGTGTGTACGGTTATCAAACTTTAGATGTCAGAACCAAAGTCGATCACGTTACGAATTTAGCTTTAAGTATAAAAAGGAGGCCCTTTGATTGAGCGGGATCCTGGACTTTAATCTATAAAGACCATGTCTAAATCCAATCCTGTATTCATAGCATTAGCACGTGCATTATGATATCCAGCATTCGTTAAATCATTGTATCACTAGGTTGGCGCTCGAACACGAGTTACAATGTTACATGTCCATGCTGCAGTGATATGTCAGCTGGAAAAACATTGCTATTAACGTACGGGTCACCGCACAGCGCTGACCATACATTTGTCTGACCTGACCTGGACCTAGACTGATACTCGTGGTGGATCTACCCATCTTTCTATTTGTTCGACATCGACGGAGAGCTAGTGGACACGTAAGGTACTGCATACGAGAAATTGAATTGTCCAGGTGATGAAGGGAGGAAGCTTGTGAAAAAGAATTGGAAGTGTGTTTTGCTGTGCAAGCTAGATGTTTCTGGATCACTTGAAATCATATGAAACAAGGAATTTATATTACATAAGACATCGTGGAAACTATTGACCGTTGTTTTTCTGAAGAATGAAGCTGTGGTTTTTGAAAAATTGTTGTGTGTAATTGCAATATACTATAGTACATTTCAAACTCTGGGTTCATTATAAATTACAGTACAGGGATGCAATATCGCAGTATTTGGAATCTGTAAGATACAAAGAGCGAAACTATGTCTAAAAAGAGATAATTGAAAACAACAAATATCTTCTAGTTTAAAACTAATTTGATAAAATTCTGTTATTTTACACATCCAAGCTTGTTGACAACACGTGTTACAATTACAAGTTAAATCACTATGGAGTTGTGGATGTGTACTCCTTTTTTACAAAAATTGTACATGATTATAAAAATTCCGAAAGGTTCAAACAAATTTCCTATTTCATGCAAACTTTACACGGTTATATCTTATGATACAAATTAATTTTTTAAATTTTAAAAATCTGACGTGGCCATCACACAACCTTCCGCCTTATCTAGACTTTAAACAGAAATGTATACGTACAATCCGGTGCCCATTTAAAATATACAAATAAAAATCTAAAATATTCAAACAGAAATTTGCATCACCTTAATAAAAAGATTCATTCACAGGAAAACTCTGCTGTGTTGAAGCCATCCTCCGTTCAATTACTACATTTAATATCTTACTTAGGACTTATATAGCGCTAGTATGCCAACTTGTCACCCGTCTCACCTGTCAATATTTTTTACGCAGAAACAAAAATCAACCGATCATGGATTACAAGATATTAACGTTTTATTTGATAAATTTATTTTTTAAATTTTACTGCAGTTCTTTAATGCTACCAGATAAAGACAATTTTTTTATAACGTAAGTTGCAAATAACTTTTCCTCTTATTCTTATTACAAATAAATACTATATTTTTCCAAATTTATATACAATTTTGACAATTAACCTTTTCAATCTTCAAAAAATATCACTTCCGATGAAGATATTTGTACCAAAATCTACGGAGCTCTTCCAATTTATATACAAATGTTAAATACCAAATATCAAAATTTTCGGGTAATTCGTATTTGAGTTATGCGACTAACACCCCTTGACCACACACACACACACACACACACACACATACACACACACATACACACAGACATCATCGTGAAACTATCAAAAATGAGTTGTAAGGACCCTAATTCGTGCTCATCCACTAAAAATTCACCACCCGATTTTTTGCATGATTCCAATACCTTCCTTTACAGGTAAGCGGAAGGTAAAAAGGCACATCTGTAGATCCATTTTTTCTGTATTAAATGTTTATAAAAACATTATCCTGAAGTCAATAATAATCTGACAGTTTACTCGCAACGAAAACACTTTTACAGTATTTTTCAACTTCAAAATGATATTGCATAGCTAGGATGCGGCAAAGTACGAGTTTTGGCCTGGTTTTAGGCAGTCGTAGTAGTGGGGAAAAGAGTGGAATGGAAAAAAGTAAAACCGAGAGTATTCTAGGAATTCGGTAAAAACAAAGGCAAGCCAATAATCGAAACTTAAAAAATATGAAATTTAAATATACATACTCAGTATGTCACATATTGGCATATTGCTAGCTTTGTATAGCCCTGTTAGCACGAGTAGAAGATTTAAATTTAACGGCACCGCAATTTGACAGAATTTCAGAATCTTGGTAGAATCTTCAAAGAATCCTCGAACAGGGCTTCAGTTAGCTAATTGTTTCAGAAAAGTATCTGTTTACGATTTTGTCGAGAAAAGGAGAGATATACAGATTTAGTGTGTCGAACAAAGGCAGCAATAGCGAACGCACTCTAAAAGTGGCATCGTATTTGTATTATATTGTATTTATAAGACAAAAGAAATAATCAAACGCAGTATTTATATACTGTCATGTTACCTAGAGTGCGACGCATGAATTTTAATATATTTTGTATTTAAAATGGCCTAATTCAAACATGTACAAGTAGTATTTTTCTATTTATTCTGCATTTTTTAAACAATACTGTGGCAAAATTTGGTCAAATCGATGCGTCGCACTATAGAATGAATATTAAATATTGTCGTAAAAAAATTCCAATGTTCTTAAGTTAGTATTAGATTCAATATTTTACAAACTGTAGAGCACTGTTTTTAATTTTTATATACAGTTACATTCCCGGCTTAAGTGCATTCCATAATAATTGTTATAAACTAACAACAAACTGTGTTCAACATTTAACGCTTTGTTGAATATACAAATGAAACAGTTCTTGTTCATTTGTTGTAGAAGCGTCGTTGTTTGGTCAACCAGTAGCAAAGCTAGTTGCCACCGGCGCATTTCAGAAAACCAGTGACATTTCCACTACGGTCAAACATACTTTTTATCCCTCAGTCGCATACTCTACTGCGTTAAATTTATTGTAATTTAACCGTAAACAAAGGTAGTAAAAAACGCTCGCAATGTTGTGCTGACGTTGCTTATATGAAAATAAAATCCCGTTTTACTTTACAACTTGAAAATTTAACGCAATATAATTAAAAAGAAAGCTTATGAAATAGTATATTCCATTTTAATATTATAAGCATGAATTATTAATTAAAACATACAATATGAAAGAACTGTTTGCAATTAATATTTTAAACAACATTGTAAAAAACTGCTAAATTAAAATTCGCCGGACAATACAATATTTATGTTTGTATGTGTTCTAGTTTATTTCAGAATATACGAGAAATTTTCTGCTTTTTAATTTCATTTAATATTTCGATGAAATATAGGTAATAACACTCAAAAGTTGTTGGAATAAGCTGTAAAATTTTAATTTAATTTAACGATGAAAGTTTTAACTACCAGTAACACGCTAACAATATGACGAAATATTAATTTGATGCGAAATATAGTGCTTCTCATTATATGCAACGAAAATTTATTACGGATATGCATGAGTAAAATCTGTGCATTAACAAGATGAGTGTATTAATTTAATATGAAAATGCGTAACACTATAGTTGGACGTAGGGGTTATGTAATAATAATACCATAAATTTAAAAACAAAATACTTAGATTTTTTGGGACATTTATAGTTTCGTAGAAAAACTCAAACAAAACCTTTATTAGTAATAGCCCGACATATTTTCCTAGAGTTATCTATTAAAAACAATCTATTGTGACCGATACATACAAAATGGTTATTATAAATGTATTATTCTGCGAAATTGCTCCATGCAGAACTTTAATTTTATACTGTACTCTTTTGGCTTTGATAATATTTATTAGACTTTTTATGCTTCTTCAGTAATTCTCCTTTTCCTAATCTTGCATGTTTATAGTTCACTAATTAAATATTTTAACAATCATTATATTTTATTTTTTGATAAATATATACATCCAATTACGAAAATAATTTTTAAAAATTAAAAAAAATCATTAGTAGATACAGTTATATTTATACCACTGTATAAATAATATGTTTCATTTTAATTTGGAACTATGTAGATGTTTGGTTCACTGCACACTTGAAGGTTCGATTTTGTTCTGGTTTTCACATTTTTCCTGACATGAATTGGTAATGGTTTTCAGAAAAGCGGTTAAGTTCCGGTTTTGGTTCAGCGATTCATTAAATAATGAACAACTAATTAGAAACAGTTTTTACTATTTTCGACTAAAATAGGAAAAAGTTCTACGAACAACCAAATTATTGACGAAAGGTAGAGAGAAAATAGCAATTTTCATAAAAATTCAATAAGGATCTTTTTTGAAATGTCTTTGAGGAGTTCAAACAATTTTTTGAATCGTATCTGGTTCGATTCCCTGTAAAATATTACAAAATACAAATGTATTTTTAATTTAATGGTAGTTCAAACATACAGATCGACTGATTGACTTTGCAATAAACCGACCATTTTAAAAATAATATTTTTTGGGTGAATATAATTGAAACAGCGAAGATTCAACAAAATCCATTAAGTCCACAAACATCAATGTTACATTACAATACTTTTTTTATTTTTGTATGGATTGGGGAAGTAAAAGAGTAACGAATCACATATTTCTTGTAATATAACCATTTGAAAAGAATTTCACAAAATAAATTCCTGATGTTTCTGTAACTTTTCAATCATAAAATCAGTATTCGTTCGTGGGAACGCCGAGATCTAAACGTTTACGTTTTTCCTCACATGGCTGATTCAACGACACAAAAACTGACGTATCGTGAAGGAAAGCATTAGCACTTATCCAGCTCAACATTAATTACTCACATGTTAATTATTACAACAATAAATCTTCGCTGACTCCCGTGCAACTTTCAATTTCATGACACAGTTGTGGTTTTTACTACTCGAGTGCACAATGGTGCGTAGCCTTTCCGAGTGGTCAGTACCGGATAAGCATATTTGTATTGTGTTTGTTGGACAGTTTCGACAGCTTGGCGACAAAAAATGTTAATGGTAACGCCTGAGGTTCGGTCAATAGGTTAGGTTTCCACTTGACATGGATCGTACATGGGATGCTTAAAAATATTTTATTCTTGTATTTTAAGTGATATTATACGTAAGTCTATCCTAGCCACATCCTGAGTACGATCAAAAATTACAGACATCTCAGAGAATATTTTATCAAAGTAACCTCAACAATAATTGTTTATATACTTACAAAAATATAAATGCTATAACTTCAACTTTATTGTGGATCTTCATTAACTAAATTACAAGAGGTTTGTTTGTACATCGTATCACATTATTGTGGGTTGTTCTTTTTTACCGAAGGCTTCAGACTTAATAAATTTCTGAACATTATGCGAAGCTTTTTATTTCCTTTACACCCTAAATTTGGGACATCTAAAAGAAATACAGTTTATATCTGTGGTTTAAATTTTGTTCATGTTCACATTACATTTACCTATTACTGAACTGTCAATTTTTTTGTTTTTTTCAGGTTGCGCGAATTCTGATTTCATGTTAGTTAAAAGGGAATCCATAAAATTTGCTATTATGTCCAATTCCTCTGATTTAGGTAGGTTTTGAGTGGAATCTACCAATTTAGGATGTTCTTCTGAAGCCATCATGACTGGAATTTTGATGTATTGTTGGAGCTAAAAAAATTTATGTTGACATTTCTCAAAATTGATTGTTTAGACAAGGATTACTAGATGGAAATGGGTAAAAATTGCTTTAATATACATTATTCCAGAAATTTATAACAAGAGTATATAAGATAAAATATATAGTGTAAGTTTTAAATAACAAAGCTAAGCAAGTGATTTTTAAATAATATAATGAATAATATTATAATTTCATGCAACAGCTATCAACATTGGATTGGTTACTATTAACAGGTAAAATAAAATTTTCTTTTATAATAGGTTTATAGCATAAGTTCTTATATCCAAGACCAACAGTAAATAAATTTAAGTTCTGAGTAAAAGGTGCAGTCGTATTTTTAATATCAATTTCTGGCAGTATTCGAGCAATGGACGAAACAATACAAGAGTTTACAATTTTCGGTGTTTTATGTATCAGTTCAACTTGGTTGTTTAAGATGCTGGCAGTGGTTAGCTCAAAAGACTTGTCGTTTTTTTTCACTCGTAGATTTTGCTGACTTGTTCCCCAACCCTTTCTTCCACTTGTTATACAGGCTTAGGGAATGGATCGGTGTATTTTGCAACTTTATCCGACTTTGCATTTTGCATTTTATATTACCGCAAAAACTAGTAAATTTAATAAAATTTTATATCACCATCATACGTCCATGCGTAATAGACAATTATTTATACGAGGAGAACAACGAACCAGTGCTGTGTGTAACTGTGAAATGATTTGTGATTTGTCTGCATAAGCATTATTTTGAAATTTGTTCTATGGGTTTTGGTTATTCTAGCATCTACCCTGGAATCGTCAAAATAATAACGTTTATAATAATTATTTGTATACCTAGGCTGCGAAATGTCTGTTTATCGTACGACAAAATTTATAGCCGAGGATTCAAAATTCTCGAGGACAATAAACAAATTTCGCAGACGAGTTTACTATACAATATTGCAACCTATATCGCACGATCATAAAATAAACTGAAGATGGATAAATTGACGTAGGACAACTTTTGTAACACGAATTGTTGTTAGTAAAAATAATTTTCATTACTTCATTTCAAGTTTATAATAAATAATAACAATAAACCTACAAATTTTCATAACTTTTTTGTAATCTGTAACATGTTCTATATTTGAAACTATGACTAAAACTTGCACGAATGTCATACTAGTATGGTGTAAAACAAGAATCACTTGAACAAATACCTACTTGGCTACTTGCGCTTGAACTATAAACTATAAAAACTTGTACAGAAACTTGTAAGTATAGTGTAAAACACGGTTTATTTAGGTAAAATAGCAAAGTGTAGTTTACTTTTATTTTTTGACCCATCCTTGCTCCAAGGTTTGTTTGCCCTTACTTTAAAAAATTATAGTCCCTGAAGTTATTCAAAACATGAAGACCTATAAATATAAAAATGATACAGCAAGAATAAATTATTTTCTCAGTACAAAATAAATCTGCGGTAACTAGAAATAAATTATTACATATATTTTAAAAATTACTTAGGTAATACAAGAAGTGTTAACAAGTGTTACTCTTGTAAAGGAAACAAAAATTATGATATAATTACTATGTTTTACTTGAAGTTGCTAAAAAGTAGGTAGGTAAGTAATGTAATAGAGTGTTATATTTATTTATCGCTTGTTAAAGCCAATGATACATTACAAATTTCATTATAATTAGTACTGTAATTAACAGCACTTATTTACTTTGTTAATTGATTAATATCTCGTATCCGACTGCTAATTTGCATTGCAGAAAACGAAATTCAGTTCCATAATTACATATTAATTATTCCTGATATCGTTCGTTACAACAAAATTCATTCAAATCGTTTCATTATTTATACACCTAATTTTTTCTATACGATGTATGTTCTAGGTATATTATATCTAAAATAATTAATGCTATTCGTTATTATTCCATAACTTTTTAGTATAATGCAAATAGTTTAATAAATGTATATAGCGACCAATTTAACTGTTCTAAATTAACGATAATTATTAATCTTAACTATCATAAAATATTACTATACGTATACCTGTAGGCAAAATTTATATCATAATCTTCCTGTTTTTAATTTTATAGGCAAAGTAAATGTTATGGTTCAAATTTATTATTTATAATAATTATCTATTTATTTCAGATTATAAAATAATAATAAAAATAAAATTGCAAAAGGAACAGTTAAGCTTATAATTAGTTTGTTAGTTTAGTTTTTAGTTTCAATTAAATAATTACTTGGGAAAATATAAGCTGCTGAATCTTTATAGATTAACTGAAAATTAATCTCAATATATTTTTTAATTTTTAGTACCTATTAATTATAATCTAATCATCTATAATAGGTATAAATTAAATAAATTAAATGATGGTCATACGTTTTTTGGAAAATAGTTTCAGATTCTTAATCAGGAGGTATAATCAAACTAGGTATAGTATAGATACCTTTAACATACTACTACATATTTTACCTACTTGAAGTTATAACTAATACAACCTGTATTTGTCGATTAATTTATTACTTGCCATCTTAAAAAAAAAAGAAGACGGAGATAAACTATTAAAAGATTTGTCCACAATACCTCCAGCACAGATCCAACAAAACCTGGGGTGTACACTGGACGATAAGCTTTATATAATGATGTATGTTATATGTCTTGAATTTGTTGATAGATGCCATGTTAGCTTTGCGTCTCTATAATCTGCTCCACAAAAATTTTCATTAAAGGGACATAAATTTCGAGTTTCGAGATTCGTGATTGGTTTCTCGAACACGTGCCATAAACCAATTGTAGCGTTATGCATATGTTTGCGAACCAATAAGGATACTCGAAACCACGTGCCCATGTGTCCCTTTAATAAAAGGTCTAGTGGAATAAAGCGTCCTGCGTGCTAAATTCGTAAACCAATCGTATCATTATGCATATGCATACGTTTGAGAACAAATCAGGATGCACAAAACCAAAATTAATCCTTTTAATGAAAGTCCTCGTGGAATAGTGTCTTGTGCCTGGCCAGTTGTTATGTTGTTAGTGTGCTATCCCCTAATCCTCTGCCCGGGTGGGCCTGGCGTATCCAGGATAAAGTTTCCAGTAGGGCGGATCGGGCAAGGCAAACAGCTCAACTCAAGTTCAAGAGGAAAAGTTTTACTTTCATCCGCGTTCATTCCTTGATAAACAAATTACTATTAACCAAAAATAAATTTGGTATGAATTACATTGTCAGTTACACTTGAGTATCTTTCGCCAAATCGCATTCTTCTTGGCGGGATACAGACAATTAATAACCGATATAATTGCGATGTTGCACTAATCGATGTCCAGGCTGATGATTACCGCCAGCGTCCAGTTCAGCGTCATATTGAAACAGAGATTAGCGAAACCATCGAACCGGACATAATATATTGTTATTGCAGCGGACTGCTGACCGAACACTAAATATAGTTTATCGCTCTTATGCTGTAATATCAATTAATGATGTATGCGCAGAGTAGTCAGCACAGCAGGGCAGACCTAACGTATCAGGGATTTTTTCATTAGT
Source organism: Agonum fuliginosum (assembly GCA_947534325.1). Lineage (NCBI taxonomy): Eukaryota > Metazoa > Arthropoda > Insecta > Coleoptera > Carabidae > Agonum > Agonum fuliginosum. Next base: position 37,354,933 of record OX384031.1, on the reverse strand, counting down.
TGCTGGTACTACTTCTTGATATATGTTAGTTCTTATTGGAATCTGTTTCATAATCAATTGAATTCGTGATATATTACGCTGGATTTCTATAAATTTATAACCAGAAGCAGTCACGATAATTTTTGAATTTTTATAATAAACAACATTTACTAGACAATTCAAAGCAAAAAACCATATTACAATAATTACCCTTTATTTATTGTATTGTTTTAATGCAGTTATTTAACATTTTGGATGATATTTAGGTTATACAGGGTGTTCCACAACTTAGGACAAAAAATTAAATGGTATATACTGTACGAAGTGCTGATCATAAAACAAAAAGAAGAAAGAAAATTCGCAAAGTTAAGGGTAGTTTACTTGACGTGTGTACATTTTAAGTATCACTGTTTTGATGGTATATTTGATAATTTGACATTTATTACTTATTACTATTAGTATTACATATTAGGTATGTAAACAATTACTTTCATTGTGGAAAATTTGAAAACAATTATTAAAAATAACTACCGACCAGTGGAAAAAAATGTATACTTGAAACACGATGCAATTTTTTTGTGAATTTTAAAAATATTCTTTTTGTTTCATGATCAGCACGTCGTACAGTATATACCCTTTAATTTTTTGTCCTAAGTTGTGGAACAATAGATACAAATATTATATTATGCATACATTTTTATATATAGTACATATCTTAAGAAGATTAAAAAAATTCTGTAATACAAGTTACATCCATCAAATGATTGCAAATGGCCAACTCTAATTGTTCGTCTCTTACACGATGAGTTTTGAACATGCTCCTTAATTGAAAAATAAATTGTTTGGAATAAAAACTATACAAGTATACAGACATAAATATGAACGCGATAACATTTACGTCAGTTAAGCACGCCTCACTGGTTCGTCTGTGTTACATATTTTGAAATTGTTTATTTGTAAATAATTAACAAGAAAAAAAAAGTTTATTTATCATCAAATACAACATAATACATAAAAACAGAATTCTAAAAGCGGCATTAAATATATTTTACCGGATTATGAGTATAATATGTTAAAATGCGTCCGTCGGACATACCTAAAGTGTCATAAGTCATTTTATCGATTTACTAATGATTCATGATTCTTTTCTTATTAAATTTCAGTTTTTTATTATTATTAATAATACAGTCGGAATCGTTGAAATTGTGAAGCTGTTGGATTAACAAGAAGTGTTGCGCCTTATACATAAGTCCCAGATAAAATAGATTATTAAAACTCTCATTGAATAAAAACACGCTTAACTATTTTAAAATTGTGTTCAATCGTCCTTTCTTGTCAGTTCAAACAATTAAATAATTAATTTCGTTTAAAATTTTAAAGGACTGCCATAACAAGAATGTTGAATTAATAAAAAAAAATTGATTTACATACCAAATCTGTCGTTGACAGTTACAGCATTACATTTCATTTACTTGATTGGTTGAGTAATTTTCTTTTTTCTTGTAAAACAATTCATTTCATTTCTTGGATTTAAATACGTTCTTAAGTTTTTATAAAACATTCTTTTTCTGAAATCAATTTCATTTTAAATCTAACTTTTGACAGAAATTAAATTATAATCTATTATAACAGATATTTCTTATTCTGAAAAGCAGAACTTAATATCGTCGTTTTTAATAACTTTACGATTAATTTTAATAAGGAAACATCTCGGGCATACAACGTGTCAAGTTTTAATTTAAATCGTAAAAATAAAAAAAAGAATAAAGCAGATGAATTTATTCTCACTTTTAGTTTGTATTTTATAACGTCTCTTGCACTATTATGCATGTTGAAGAACTTTTCTTTGTTGTTGAAACTTTTACTTCATGGGAAACAAAGGTAAAGACGATAAATTTATGATTAATTTTGCATTTACAAATGCCATAAACTCATGTTTACATCTTACTATTCAGTGTTCACATAAAAGCGGTGAAATATGTCATTATATTAAAATTATGGCGTGATGACTGCAAGTTGTTTTCATTATTTGTTGATCAGTAATTTAATGTTTACTATCCTTTATGTACATAATTTATTGTTCGTTGTTTAACGAAATTTATAAATTTATGGATAGGTACTAAAAATAAGAAATTATGAACTACGCTTTCACATAGGATATAAAGTTTTTCTATCTTTATTCGTAAACAAAAATATTTTTGACGGGTTTTATATTCTTAGAGAATATTTTTCTCAGCTTAAGAACACATCTTTATTGACCTTTATTGTCAAGGATTAATGATATAATGACAAGTGCAGAAAAGTTATATATTGTATGAACGATGTTAATGTTTTAAATCATGAAACGGTGTTTCATGGTTGCACGTATCCATATAGCAAATGGAATACATAAATTCAAGTAATTTAAATGATATCTAAATATTTATAAAGTTAAAGTAATAATGTATACGGCAATGTTCAGTCCCTCGACTAAGTTTCACAGCAAATATCAACAACTAATATCAAACGCATATGTAATTCTAACAAATGCAGTCGTAATACACAGGTGTACTCGTATGCGAACAAATGAGGTCAGCGTATTATTTATGTTTAAGTATTAATAGACCGATAATTGCATCCACTGCAAAATTGAAACGTGAATTGAAGAAAGCAATAACGATGGATTTTATTTGCCGCGGGAAAGGAAATGAATCAACACATGCTATTAGTGACGCTGAACCGCTGCTGCTGATTAAACTACAATTTGTTTTATATAAAAATCTCTGCCATACAATTTGTTCATTATTTCATTTTCCAAGGATACGTGGGGTGTGTATCTGACTTAGATATTAGACTTTGATAACTCCATACGAGTACGGTACTCTACGAAAATGATGACCAATTGTTGACTTTGGAAAATAATCTATTTGGCGTTTTAAGTACAGTGTAGAGTACAATATATTCAAATATTCTATGGGAATTTTATAAAACAATTCTTCAAATAATTATTTGTAGTCTCCTATTCTCTTACAGATTGTCTATTGAACTTCCATTTCCGTTGTACACACTATACAAAAGCTATATTTATGCACATTCGTTAAAGGTACCTGTTCTGCACGATACAATTTACCAATCAATGAATTTATCAACTTTACTTTTAAATAATTTCCTATTGCTGTAAATAGTTTATGATAAATAGATTATGTTCTAAATGATTCGTTTAATTGGAAAATAGTTTTTATTTATTTTATTTATATTACGTTGAAGGTTGTTGAAAAAATATTTCATTGATATTTGGATTTCAGGCTTTAATTATTTATTTTTAAAGTTGCGACGTTTCGACCTTTGTTTTAGGTCATTTTCAAGCTACAAATTTTTTATATTAACTACAATTTCAGTTACATTCAAGGTCAAAGGCTGTTTCATTAAAAGTTAAGTTTTTTTATACAAGGTAAATTACATAATATTTTACTCTCTTTTACGTATAAAAATTAAAATAAATAATAAACTTTTAAAAATTTCAGTTCTAGCAAGAATGGAATTCGCGGGCTACATAAAAAATGTTTTTTTGTGTTACAATGTTGCATTTACACATCCGTTCTTAATTTTTTCTGAAGAACTGTATTAGAATAACTGCAATTCTTATCTATTATGTCAAAATTATCAAGTTAAAAATTTAAGTTAGGTATTTGAAAATTAAGTTTTTAATATTTATATAAAATTTAATAAATTGACCATCAGTCTTTAGTCAATCGCTAACGGCCCACACCCAGCCGGCTCACCGGGAAATTTCTCGGTATCCCGGTGGGCTCATCCACCCCTGCTTAGCTGTGTACCTGGAGGAAATCCTCAAAACTTATGAAAGGGAACCACAACCATAAAATAATGTCAGCATCAACTTTCGTGCTCTTGCTAGACTACACCTTATCCCTTGCCCAACAATCTCCATTTATATCTCCGTCACTGGGGGGCACTCCACTTAATAAACCAGTAGGCCTTGATTCAAGAAATAAAAACTCCCGTAATGACTCTATAGTTCTGCTTGCTGTGTGAATGAGGCTTGGGCCCCGGTGCAGCGGAAATCAAGTAGACTTGCGCCACGCCACGGAGCCGGTCGTGAAGACCTGATATCAACCTGCGCTAATCAACGCACACCTCGATTTTTCCCACATAAGCCAAGCGTTAAGCCTTACCCTCGCTGTTAATTGTATTATTGCAATTAACGCAGTTCCCATGCACTTTTTAGAATAGATTCAAATTTGATGTTATTAGTACTAATAAAAACTCTGTTCTGTACGTATGGAAGAGTGAGAAAATTATGTTTTACGCTAATTTGATAAAATTATTCTAGATTATTGGATGCGCATGCAAAATTTGCATTTTATGTTAGGTAATGCAGTGAGAAAAATTATTTAATAATTGTTATGCTGCATTATAAATAACTATAATAATTTTTTTGGTTAATATCAAAACCTTAACGATCTTCCGCAACTTGCTAAAATTTTAAAGAACTATATCATTTTTTAATTATTTCTTACTATTCAATGGCATGAGATATTATTATTTGTTATTAAAATTCGATGCAATTTGGTTTACTTAAGTTTTTGGAATACCTACATAATTAATGTAAAAATATGAATAAATTATCTACAAAATAATCTAAAAAGGTAATTTAGTTAATTAATCTATTTATATATTTTTTACTAATGATATGGTAATGACTGATTAAGTAGTCCTAAATATATTTTTAGTTATGCTCTCTAAAATCGTTACTTTTCGAACTGTTCCCAAAAAGTTATTTTTGATTTTAAATAGCGAAATCATACTTTTCTATTCGAGTATGAAAGTTATTATTGCGAGCATAGCGAGCAAAAAAATCATTCGAGAATGCAAAAGCATTTCACAATTGAGTACCAAACAACGTTTTTCAAAAACGATGTCCCAATTTTAGTATATATGTAAAGAGAAAATTTCGACGCTAAGGATTAATCGAATTGATCAATGTGACATGGAATATATCCGTGACAACAAAACTAAGGAACATTCTAATATTTTCTATACATAATGTTCTGTCATTTTTGCAGTTCGTATAATTTTGAATAATATTAGAATAGCGAAGAAGATAATCTGCCTCCTGATGTATTAGAAACATAATGTCTAGTGTAATTTTATTAAATCGCGTCTCTTTCTTCTGCCAAAAAATTGCTATCTGTAAAAGACTTTTACATCCTGGATGTAAAAGTCTTTTGCGTTCTGTAGACAGAAAACAATCATTTCGCGTGTTGATAGTTGTCATGCAAATCTTAACTTTTTACTTCCTTGTACGAAGTAAGGAAGTATTGTAATCGCGAAAAATTTCGGTTCTCAGATTTTGACGGAAATATCCGTTTTGACCTTTTCTGAATCCATTATGACTAGTTTCGACGTGACGTCTGTACGTACGTACGTACGTACGTACGGACGTATGTGTGTCGCATAACTCAAATACGGTTAGACGTAGAAAGTTGAAATTTTGTATTTAGGACTGTTATAGCATCTAGTTGTGCACCTCCTATTTTTGGTTTCAATCTTCAAACCGGAAGTAGTAAATTTAAAAAAAAATTTGATAAATAATTAATTTTAGGCAATTTTTTTTATTTTAAATGAAAGATTATGTGATTATTATCTACAATCGGTATTTTATAAATTTTTCTGTATCTTCTATCATTTAATAATAATTAAAGTATATACTTATAATTTAATATTTCGGTATCTTGTAGTCCATGATCGATTAACATTTGTTACTACGTAAAATTTAAATGATTATGACATGACAGTGACAGTAGCAGTGACAATAGTAAAATATCGTTTATATCTTCTTCTGCAGTTTAAATAAAATGACTAAAATATATTTGTGAGTATACTAGTATAATAAGTTAAAAGAATTTTTTATATTATTCTACATTTTAGTTATTAAGAAAAGTATGAACAAACAAGGCGTACAAGGAAGTCATGTGGTGTCCACGTCAGATTTTTATTATAGTTTTCGAAAAATAATATTTTTGGGGATACAGTCCTTTTTACTTCCTTGTACGAAGTAAGGAAGTATTGTAATCGCGAAAAATTTCGGTTCTCAGATTTTGACGGAAATATCCGTTTTGACCTTTTCTGAATCCATTATGACTAGTTTCGACGTGACGTCTGTACGTACGTACGTACGTACGTACGTACGTACGGACGTATGTGTGTCGCATAACTCAAATACGGTTAGACGTAGAAAGTTGAAATTTTGTATTTAGGACTGTTATAGCATCTAGTTGTGCACCTCCTATTTTTGGTTTCAGTCTACAAACCGGAAGTAGTACTTTTTAAAAATATTTCGATAAATATTTAATTTTAGACAATTTTTTTTATTTTAAATGAAAGATTATGTGATTATTACCTACAATCGGTATTTTATAAATATTTTTGTATCTGCTATCATTTAAAAATAATTAAAGTATATATTTATAATTTATAGTATTTCGGTATCTTGTAGTCCATGATCGATTAACATTTGTTACTACGAAAAATTTAAATGATTATGACATGACAGTGACAATAGTAAAATATGCTTTATATCTTCTTCTGCAGTTTAAATCAAATGACTAAAATATATTTGTGAGTATACTAGTATAATAAGTTAAAAGAATTTTTAATATTATTTTACATTTTAGTTATTAAGAAAAGTATTAACACACAAGGCGTACAAGGAAGTCATGTGGTGTCCACGTCAGATTTTTTACTTCCTTGTACGGAGTAATAAGGAAGTATTGTAATCGCGAAAAATTTCGGTTTTCAGATTTTGATGGAAATATCCGTTTTGACCTTTTCTGAATCCATTATGACTAGTTTCGTCGTGACGTCTGTACGTACGTGCGTACGTGCGTACGTGCGTACGTGCGTACGTACGTGCGTACGTACGGACGTATGTGTGTCGCATAACTCAAATACGGTTAGACGTAGAAAGTTGAAATTTTGTATTTAGGACTGTTACAGCATCTAGTTGTGCACCTCCTATTTTTGGTTTCAATCTATAAACCGGAAGTAGTACTTTTTAAAAATATTTTGATAAATAATTAATTTTAGACAATTTTTTTAATTTTAAATGAAAGATTATGTGATTATTATCTACAATCGGTATTTTATAAATTTTTCTGTATCTTCTATCATTTAAGAATAATTAAAGTGTATACTTATAATTTAGTATTTCTGTATCTTGTAGTCCATGATCGATTAACATTTGTTACTACGTAAAATTTAAATGATTATGACATGACAGTGACAGTAGCAGTGACAATAGTAAAATATCGTTTATATCTTCTTCTGCAGTTTAAATAAAATGACTAAAATATACTTGTGAGTATACTAGTATAATAAGTTAAAAGAATTTTTTATATTATTCTACATTTTAGTTATTAAGAAAAGTATGAACAAACAAGGCGTACAAGGAAGTCATGTGGTGTCCACGTCAGATTTTTTAAATCATAGGATATAATATCAACTAGAAATTAATTAACCTTTTATTGCCGAATTGAATCGATGATCATACCCACAGCCACAATTCGTAGGTACACGTGTGTGATTGTCTCCTTACCTGAAATAAAAAATATTTATATTAGAACAATAATTAATCTAATTAACTAAGACAGATTAAAAGTCACAGTGACACATTTACCTATGATTTATGGTCAATAAGGTACATAAGTACGAGCATAAGTAGTACCTACACAGTGAAATATATTAATTTTCATGGGAAAACATCTCATTACTTGTTTTTGAAACGCACTTTACGTTGTATATTACTTATTTACACACCTTTTGGCAGAAAAAATCATGGTTGCAAATATTGCAATACCTTTGTTGTTCGCTTTAAAATTTGCTTTCAACACCACTGCATAAAGGGTCAGTGACAGAATACAGAATGTTATTTTTAACAGAACAGCAAAAGCCGTTTAACTGCAAAACAAAAAAAATTAAACTGTTCAACAGTATAAACTTACAAAAAGGTTTTCAGATAGGAAATATTTTTTTAATAGGAACTGTAACTGTACCTATAGTAAGTTTTGTAAACCATAGGAAACTAAAAAAGTGTGAAGAACTTGAGTGAGACACTATTATGTAAAGTTAAGTAATGTAATTATTGTAAGTGAACTGTGAAGTACGGAACATTGTTTTCAGGCAAGAAATAAATTTCTCGTAAAACAATTAAGCATTGAGTGATTTGTATAGTAGTTGTAGGAGTAAGTTCTAGTTTAATGGTAGATTTATTTCTCTAAACACATATATTGCAGTTAAATCCACTAAGACGATATTGATTAAGTTGCAATGTAGTACCGGGTGGTAGTATTCGAGGTTTGTGGTCTTGTAAGGGAAACCTCAGATTTAGCTTTGTTGCTTTATACAGACAGTTTGCCAAGTTTCAGTTTGTGATCATCTGTTGCAACTATGCTCCATTTAGGTACTTAAAATAATCATGTGAAATTATATATTATGTTAGAGTATAATTATTACCTCAGGGTAAACAGATAAATGAGATAAGAGACGGCCGAAGTTCATATTATTTGAGCAGTATATAAAATTTAGATGTTTAGGTATATCATTCAGTATTTTGTATAATAATCTTGTTAAGTTGTTGATGATTAGGCTGAGGATTTTTAGGCACAAAAAACTAGAAAAGATAGGGTTAATAGGCAAAACAATATTTAAAAGAGGCCACAATTTTTAAAAAAATAGGCAATAAAAAAGGATTCAATTAAAATATGTTATAGATATTTTTATATTTAATTTGCCAACTTACATTCAAAATAAGATAAAAATGCTATTTAAGGAGGTTCCCTAGACATTTTAAAAAATGTTCTAATGCAACCAAACTTTGAATTTATGTTGTCTGTGTCATAAAAATGATACCTGAATTTTTTGGAAATTTTTGACCACGTAGTTTGAACGAAATTAATTGTTAAATTTTAATATTTTACATGGGCTCTTATGGCTTTCCATTAATTGATTAAATAAAAAGATGTTAGAAATGTTCTATTTACTTAATTTTTGGTATATAAACGTGTGGAAGCACGGACATCAATTTCCCAAAATTTGAAGAAGGTTGACCAGATAGTTGTAACAATATTGTTGTTGTTGTAAAAAAATCTTCAAGCATTTTTTTATTAGTTAATTAGAAATTATTGTAAAAATATATCACCGCAACTGAACGAATTGCAATATCAACTAACACCCGTTGACCGAATTTTGTTTTACATTAATAAAAATATTTTTATTAATTAAAGGCTGGTATCTGAGTACGCCACTGCATGTGTAGGGAACCTCCTTAAGAGCAAAAATAAGCCGTAAAATAGGCCAAAAATATATAAAAAGGCAACATTTGAGGTCCATGTCAATAGCCCTCGCCCCAAGTAAATAAATAAATGATTTTATGATATGCATAATATGTGCTCGTTTTGAGCCGAATTGTGCTGCAATAAAAATATTTTGTGCTCAATCCGTTCACGAGATAAGTATTAAAAGTTAAATAAATATAGACATAAATATGTTTGGCAAATTGATCAATTTCTGTTTTGAGATTAGCTACTTTAGCTTTAATAATAAATTTTATAAACAATTAGATGCTATGGCCAATCCTGCTTCACCAATATACGAAAATTTAGTAATGATTAGACTTTTAGATACTGTAATACCTAAATTACCTTTTTCAGTAGTTTTCTCATATCTTTATGTTAATGACATTGGATATTCTAATTGTTAGAGATAATTCCAAATCGATAAAGACCAATTGTTATAAGAAACCGACAACGTCGGACAGAATGTTGCACTATAAGTCCAATTATCTGTTAAATCAGAAAAATAGGTTTGATTAAAAGTGAAAACATATAATAAAACTATTTAGAGAATAATATATATATATATATATATATATATATACAGGGTGAGTCATCGAAATGCCCGTCGTCGATATCTCCCTTGTCGTTAAAAATACAGCACAAATTTATTAACAGAATTTTTCGTCTACTCAAGGAGCATAACTTAAAATTATTTTCACATTATAGAGGGTGTTGCATAACGACTTGGCAATAATTGTTCGTCTTTTTTTAAATGCAACACCCTATATATTTTTATATATTTTGAATTGTATTTTATTTACCTATACGAACATATAAATTTCATTTTATTATTATTTTTTCTCTAAAAAAAGCCGAATACACGTATTGTTTTATAATGGCGTACTGAAGTTATTTTAATAGTAAAAATTATGAATTTTTTTTTCTGAACAACTGTAACTATACTCTTTGTTCTGACATAACTTTTTTTTAATGTTATTATACATAGTGTTCAGTACAGATAATCAAATTTACTCAATTTCAAATGGCTATAACTCGTCATTTTCAAATGGAACAGCCTATATTTTATTATTCTGTTGTGTGTATTTTTGAATCTTTTTATCTTATAAAAGGTGTCCCATGCCTAAAAACATTAATTTCGAAATTAATTAAATTAATGTTTTTAGGCAAAAAACGCATTTTCTCAAACACCTATTCTACATTCCAGCCCAAAATTGAGAAAGGTAAACAGAATTTAAATCGTTCTTGACAGCTATTGAAAAAATATAACCAAACATTTTGGACTCATTCATTATATATTCACCCCAAATATAACTCGGGCTATGATTAATCATAGGTGATAGCATGAGTTAGTCGATGAAAATTGACCGAGTGCGCAGCACGAGTTCAATTTTCTGAAGACCGATGATAATCATAGCACTAGTTATATTACGTACCCCCGATAATAAAACTAATAAGTTAGATAAATAAAATTATAATTCCATTAAAAATATTAAAAATTGTTCAATTTACGAGGTGGGGTGCTGCTTTACCGGCCTCTCCTGCTTCCGGACTCCGCTGGCGCTGCCGCTGCCCGTGTACCTGTGTGTTGAGAAGATTTGGATAACCTAATACAATCTATAATACAAATAATGCCGAGGTTAACTGCGAGTGAAGACAAGAGAACATAGTATAACGGAGATTGTAGGGTTATGAAGCAAAACAAATACGTTCCCAAACCAATCCCGATGACTCCTGTGGCTACCAGAATGCACAGCTCCAGATCGTCGTTCTTCTTGTCCAATACAAAGATGATTATTAGAACACTGAATGTGATGATTGAATTGAAAACAGTGACTGCAGTTAGGCTGTGTATTATATAATCCACCAATCCAATCCACTTGAAATAATACTAGTAGATTGTTGTTAGAGCTATGGCTATGCCCTGAAAAAGATTCGATTATTATGATTCAAATTAGCGACGTTACATACGATGCCAGTTACTTGTTCAAGTCACTAAATCCAGCTCTGGATTTTAGTACTTGCTTGGTAGACAGATATTTTAGCACTAAAATCCATCATTGGTTTTAGTTATGATTCCAGTCAAGTCAATAGAAAGCTGGGTACGTTCCAAAACGTTTGTCTGGCGTCATAGAGTACCATAATTTCAAATTATTCACCTTGAAATATTAAACGCCTCGAGTATATTCTGGGAAAATGTCAAAATAAATGTAACCTTATAAACCAAAAATATTGCACACTAAATATTTGCCATTTACATTAATTATTATTAGGCGATTTTATTCCGATAATATTATGTAATACATATTTCTGATGTGTTTATTATCAAAATTGACACTCTAATAAAATGTATAAACGTGGTATAAACCGTATAAACGTCGCGTGTGTCAAACAAATACAAATCGAAATGTAAATTTTCACCATGTATCGGAGAATGGTAAGTTTTTATCACTCTATCGTATTACCCAAACATTTTGGAACGACTTCAGAGTAATGTCATCGATGACAATCCTGTCAAATAAACAAAATACACCTACCAATTCTTAGGGATGTAAGTTTTCATGAAAAGTTATTTTTTTGAAATGTATTTTGAAACTTTTCAAAAATATGTGAAACTTTTCACACAAAAAATGAAAAGTATAAATTTTGTTATTTTAATTTACTACCTACCTACTTAAAATCTAAAATTTATATTAAATTGAGATTTCAGTCAGATGGTATTTCTGGTGATGATACTAGCATTTTCTATAGTTTCCCATTGTAGGCCGGTAGATAAGCACTTTAAAAGCCATAGGTATATTAATTGGAATTAATGCGGAGTTTAACTAACAAAAAATCTTTGCCAGTTATTTTTCAATTTACTATAATTTTCTTTTGTAGGAATTAATGTTGTGTTACTTGTGTTACAATGGATAAATATTTGTATTATTGTACTATTGAAACATATTCTTTAAAAATGGATAAATCCCGTAAAAACATAATGAACCCTCGAAAATGTATAAATATGTTTTCAATCATACTAAAATAATTTCAAAAATCAACACTTGTTTTGATATCTTGATTCCAAATGCATTTTCGGCATTTTCTCGTGAACGGGTGAACGGGTGAAAAGGCATAAGAAAACTAATTTTAAAAGGGATACAAGCGGTTTTTAAAATACTGTTCTGCTATCTATATGCATATAAACCTTTAATTCTGGTTACTGGCCAAGTTAATAATTTATTATAAATAATGAGTTCTGAAACTTTCTTCTAGTCGATAATAATAACTTTATTTAAATTTAATTAATTTAATTTAAATCACAAGCTGTATGGCATACTCATATATAATACCACTACATAATACCACTAAATTGTCTACATAACTTGGTATGGTATTCGGAGGACAATTCACCGAATAAAAATGTATTCTTTCTTTATGAAAAAGATTTATAAATAGCTTCACTTCCATTACAACAGTTATAACAATAGGATTTTGATTAATAAAGATATATTCAATTGTTTAAAATTGTCGATTGGATCACTAGTGAAAATTGTCGAAAAAATTATGTCGCTGCGAGCACTAGTGATAAACTGTCGAAAAATCGTTTCAATTGGTGGAAAACTTATAAATCCTCAAAATTGATTGGTCCATTTTTGACAGATGACACATGAGTTGAATTGTCAATATAATTTTTAAAACTTTTCATAAAGTAATGAAAAGTTTCAACTAGGCCTGAAAGATTTCAATAAAATTTCATTTCATTGAAACTTTTCAAATGAAACTTTTCACACTTACATCCCTACCAATTCTACAATCTTCAATTGGAATCCTGGATCTTTGCAAAGCGTATCAGCAGATGCAACCATATTTAATTTAAATAGATTTTGCTAAATATTAAACAAAGTAGGTAGGTAGGTCAAATAATCAAAATACACCTACCAATTCTACAATCTTTAATTGGAATCCTGGATCTTTGCAAAGCGTATCAGCAGATGCAACCATATTTAATTTAATTAGATTTTGCTAAATATACTTTCGGAAAAAAATGAAACACTTTGAAATTCGTGAAATTTCGACCATTTTCAAACCGCTATAACTCGGCGTATTTTCAATCGATTTCGATGAATCTTTGTGGGCGAAAAACTTTGAAGTGTCTACTTTAAAGTCATGCCTGCGAATTTTCGCTCAACCCCTTCCGCCCCCCTCCAGCATCCCGGTGAAAAATAATAAATTTTAATTTTAAAAATGTCCAACTTTGACGATGTCTATGGACTTAAAATTATTTTTTTTACTTGATCCATCAAAAGGGCACTAAAATTCACTCAATTCCCTGTGCAGGACTCAAAGAACGAAGTTCCTACATAACTTTGTGCCAAATCGTCGTAGGAACTTCGTTTTTTGAGCCCAGCACAGGTAATTGAACAAGTTTCAATGCCTTTTCTGTGGATCGAGCCGACAAATTCTTTCTAACTCGGTACACATCGCCAAAGTTAGACGTTTTTTTGCGAAAAAACGTGTTTTTTTGTTCGGGTTTTAAAGGGTACGAAAAAAGATCATCCTAATCTGAGATTATCTCCTTAAAGTACACCCACAATTTGGTTTTCCCCCGAAAGAATCGTCTAATTTGGTTGAAAAGTCGCTGAGTTATGTGCAAAAAACCAAAAAAAGCCCTTTTTTTAAAAAAACTTCATAACTTTGTTCCAAATGATCGTAGGAACTTCGTTCTTTGAGTCCTGCACAGTGAATTGAGTGAATTTTAGTGCCCTTTTGATGGATCAAGTCAAAAAAAAAATTTTAAAGTCCATAGACATCGTCAAAGTTGGATATTTTTAAAATTAAAATTTATTATTTTTCACCGGGGTGCTGGAGGGGAGCGGAAGGGGTTGCGCTAAAATTCGCAGGCATGACTTTAAAGTAGACACTTCAAAGTTTTTCGTCCAAAAAGATTCATCGAAATCGATTGAAAATACGCCGAGTTATAGTGGTTTGAAAATGGTCGAAATTTCACGAATTTCAAAGTGTTTAATTTTTTTTTCCGCCAGTGTATTAAACAAAGTAGGTACGTACATCAAAACCGATCAAAACTTTTTGACAAGTAAATTATTTATATTGTTTTATACAGCAAGAGCAGGAAGATTATTTAATTGACAGTGACAGGGACAATAGTGACACGTCATTTATATCTTCTTCTGAGGTGTATTCTAAACACATTCTGTTACTAGGAAAATATCAGACGACTCCGATTAAAAATAGAATTTTAACGGATCTGTCAAAAATTTGTATTCTGAAGTATTTTTTATTATTATATGTATTACTTTCCTATAATATTAGCGGATGCCATTAGCCTTTGCTAAACTGTTCCTGAATCACCAATCAAATTAATTGATTAATGAAAGTCACCAAAATAAAGTAGATAAAATTTGAGGTTTTACATCTCGTAAAAATTCAAATTAAATTAAAAAAAATTATTTTAGAAAAATAAATATTTTTTAGTTAAACATATGTTTAAATAACATGATTTAATAACTACGTATTTATTACATTACAAAACGTTGAAAAGAGCTAGAGTAATGGTTTTTTCTTTAAAATTATTCCATCCGTTTGACATAACGGCATAATAACAGGACCCCTTTAGAATCGCTAATATCAGATAACGGTCCGTTCAAAGTTAGCGGAGTGTGTTCAGAATACACCCCTCTATAGCTTATATAAAATGACTAAAATATATTTGTGAGTACCTATAGTGTAAAAAGAAGTGTGGCGGGAGGTCTTGTGCTGGCAACATCAGATTTTTTTAAAGGAAAGGCTAGTGCTAGTGCTAACTTAGCCCTTTATAACTTTTTATTCTCTGAATTACGGTTAAATTACAGCAGCACGAAAATATGCTTACCTACATTTTATTATATAAATACAGGATTCGCTAGTCAAATGGAATCATTTGATGTGGGGCTTAGAGCTGGTAGGGAGGTGGTGGGGAAGAAAATAACCGACTCGACATTATCAGTGTGGTCTACCATTTAGTTTATAATAGATAGTTGGACGGGTGAACAGCGTGGTTTCGCAGTTAAAGCGTACTATCTCAGTGGCGAAAGTTTGGTGCAAACGCAGCGAGATTTTAGACGTCATTTCAACGTACCAATCAGCGCAAACGCGCAATCAGCCTGAACGTGGATAAACAATCTTAAGCAAAGTGGATCGACGTGTAAAAAATGGTGGAAGTGCAAAAATGGTTCGAACCCCCTGAAAACATCGCAGCTATTCAGCAGACGATTTTGAAGCTGCGATGTTTTCGGGGGGTTCGAACCGTTTTTGCACTTCCACCTTTTTTACACGTCGATCCACTTTGCTCAAGATTGTTTATCCACGTTCGAATCGCTATATTCGACAAAGGAAGGAAACTTAATTTCATAATAATTAAAAGTTATCAAACTTAATGCTTTGAATGTATTTACTAACATAACAATAACACATATTACTCTATGCATGAAATACTATGAAAATTTAGACGGACCAAATACCTATAACTTTAAAATTTAATTTTAATATATACCACAAATAAGAAAAAGTTAAACATGAAACAGTGCTTCGTAGATATGAGGTTTTGTTTTATTGTTTTATTTTGTTTTTGTTATAGAAGTAAATAGTAAAATATAATGTATATATTTACAAACTGCAACAAACAAATGTAGGTAGGTATATAAATTTCATGTGATGAAAGATGGCGGCCAAAAGTCTATTGTATCATGTATCATGAGTAGACTGAGGATTTTTAGTCTTTATCTATTTTTTGTATCAAAGATAGAACAAAATTGTAGCACTTATTTTTGTTTCTATCGTTTATATTTATTTTAAGATAAATTTGATTTTGCCTATTTAGCCTATTTTGTAAAAATTGACAAATTTTGAGGTACATGTTAATAGCCCCCCGCCCAAGTAAATAAATTATTGATGTTATGATATGTATAATATGTGCTCGTTTTATGCCGACTTGTGCTGCAATAAAAATAGTTTGTGCTCATTCCGTTCACGAGATATTCAAAGTTAAATTATAAGGGGCCAATGACATTTTTATTTCACAATTGTTTTGTGCTGGTTTTGTGCTGAATTGTGCCGCATAATAAAAATTTTGTGCTCCTTCTAGTAAGTGTTGAAGTGTATCTTAATAGGAGGGGCCCGTGACATGGTCAGCCCCTCCCCCCCACAACTTTTTAAAACTTTCTAGTCACTATTATTTTGTGCTGGTGCTGATGTGGCCAACACAAGACTACCCGCCACACTTCTTTTTACATTATAGGTATTGACAAATATATTTTAGTCATCTATACTAATATGTTTGTTTGAATTGAATAGGCTCCGAAACTACTGGACCAATTTGAAAAATTCTTTCACCGTTGCGAAGCTACACAATCCGCGGATGACATAGGCTATATTATATTTTCAAAAAAATTCAAAATTGTTTCTTCTTATTACGAAAATGTACAGTGATTTGGCACTTAATTGAACAAAATAACAAACAGATTAGATAACCAGACATTTAATTAAACTACTATGTATTAGTTGTTGAATAGGAATTTCGAATTCAGTTGGTCTAGGTATTTTGAAACAGACAGTTGTGGATTGTGAGTATTGGTTGGTATTTAGTTTTTTTTATTTATTTGATGTTTATAACAATGTCAAATTGCATTGTTGTCGGTGGCTATCTCATTCAGAGTTTACTGCACCGATTGAGTTCAAATTTGGTATGGTAATAAAAGCTTAAGGCGCTACACTTGTATCAAAAATATAGTGAAAAAGGGAGCTTGCTATATTACAAACTGAGCTCTTGTTAGTACACCTACACTGTTCATATTTTATATATATAGATAGTTAAAAGATGACTCTAGAGTACTAAGAAATTATATTTTTGAAATACTTAATGGTATTTTAGTAATAAATTAGTAAAAATAGTCAATTTGGCCGATTTTTTACAATTTTTTTCCTCAGATGTGTAATTTTTTTGACAAAAAATATTTTCTTAGCACTCTCACGAACAATGCAAGGAATCGACTATTTAAAACAAAATTAATAAATATGCAATAATAAGGCCGTAGCTTGTAATATTAAAATGCATAATTTAATTCTTATTTTCTCTAATTGTTGTCGCAATAATGTATTGTATGAATTTTTCGATCAAATAATGCTACGTAATTACTTATGGTAAATTTCAGATTTTTATTTTGAGCAATATAGCCAGAATCGTGAATTTTGATTCTATTGCAGCAATATTGCTTTCAACAAGTGTAGAGCCTTAAGATGTAACTAACATGAGCACAATAAAATGCCGGTAACCGATGGGGTTTAAATTTCATTTCTCAGGGGGGTTGGGGGGAGGGGGGAAGTGCGTTCAAATTTGGCTAAGTATCTGTCTTGAAACATAGGTATATTAAAATTTTAGTCCGCCATCTTGATTGACTTTATGATCTAACTTAGAATTCTTATAACGAGATTCCTTTAAATTCGAGTTGGAGGCGTAGCAACGCGAGCCGGGTTCGCTAGTTTTATATAAGCTAGAAGATATAAACGATGCGTCACTATTGTCACTGTAACTGTCAATTAAATAATCTTTCTGCTCTTGCTGTAAGTATAAGACAAAATAAATAATTTACTTGTCAAAAAGTTTTGATGTACTTTATGTTTAATATTTAGCTAAATCTAATTAAATTAAATATGGTTGCATCTACTGATACGCTTTGCAAAGATCCAGGATTTCACTTCAAGATTATAGAATTGGTATGTGTATTTTGTTTATTTGACAGGATTGTCATCGATGACATTACTCTGAAGTCGTTCCAAAATGTTTGGCATATACCATAGAGTGACAAAAACTTACCATTCTCCGATACATGGTGAAAATTTACATTTCGATTTGAATTTGTTTGACACACGCGACTAGTGATGGGTCTTTCGTTCATTTTTAGTGAGTCAGTTCATTTCGCTCCGCTCAGTAAAGTGAGTCGTTCACACTGAGTCGTTCATTCGAACGACTCTGTAAAAGAGCACTGTGCGTTTCAAATGACACCGTGCTAGTGTGCTGCTCAGCTGAGCTGCTCTGCTCACAGCTCACAGCACTGTGCGGTGTGCGCTCGCCGTGTGTGCATATGCGATGTGGCATGTGCACATGTGCCAAACTGTATGAACCTGAACCTGAGCATTTTAGTTGTTAGTTGTGTTGCTTATAGTTGTTGTATATGTATATTGACAATGAAAAATAAACAAAATAAAAATTTAGCAAAAGGAGTACTGTCTGGCAACATTTTGAAGAATGTTCAACAAATTTAACAAAACGTTTGTTGTTGTTGTCCAGTCCTACATTGTTCCCACTTCCCATATTGTTGGCCGTACAACAGAAACGCATGCATTCTTCTCAGAATACACTGCACTCAGTCAAGCCAATAGTGCTCTGAAATATGTTATGTACCGTGCGCTGTCTGTATGTTTCGTTCGTTTCGTTCATTCCACTCGCACTCGTTCGTCTTTCTGCGTTCAGCGAGCGGAGCGGTGAGCGGAGGCTAAATAGTAGCACGGAGCTAGTGTGAACTGGTGTGCCGTGCTGAACGAACTAAAGAGTCGTTCGTTCACGGCACACTAAAATGAGTCGTTCATTTTGAACGACTCGTTCATGAACGACCCATCACTACACGCGACGATTATACGGTTTATACATTTTATTAGTGTCAATTTTGACAGTAAACACAGCAGAAATATGTATTAAATAATATTATCGGAATAAAATCGCCTAATAATAATTAAGGTAAATGGCAAATATTTAGTGTGCAATATTTTTGGTTTATAAGGTTACATTTATTTTGACATTTTCCCAGAATATACTCGATGCGTTTAATATTTCAAGGTAAATAATTAGAAATTATAAGGTACTCTATGACGCCAGATGAACGTTTTGGAACGTACTCAGCTTTCTATTGACTTGACTGGAATCATAACTAAAACCAATGATGGATTTTAGTGCTAACATATCTGTCTACCAAGCAAGTACTAAAATCCAGAGCTGGATTTAGTGACTTGAACAATTTACTGGCATCGTATGTAACATCGCTAATTTGAATCACAATAATCGAATCTTTTTCAGGTTATAGCCATAGCTCTAACAATAATCTACTCGTATTATTTCGAGTCTCTCACCCTGGGTTATACAATACACAGCCTAACTGCAGTCACTGTTTGCAATTCAATCGTCACACTCGCTGTTCTTATAATCGTCATCGTATTGGAGAAGCAGAACAACGATATGGAGCTGGCCATTCTGGCAGCCACAGGAATCAACGGAATTGGTTTGGGAACGCATTTGTGTTGCTTCATAACCCAAAAATCTCCGTTGTACTATGTTCTATTGTCTTCACTCGCCCTTGGCTTCGGATTTATTTGTATTATAGATTGTATTAGGTTATCCAAATCTTCTAAATCTTCAGGTCCAGTGGCAGCGGCAGCGCTAGCGTCAGCAGCAGCGGCAGCGCTAGTGTCAGCAGCAGCGGCAGCGCTAGTGTCAACGGCAGCGCTAGCGTCAGCGGCGTACGTGGAGCAGGAACCGGTAAAGCAGCTGGTAAAGCAGCCGGTAAAGCAGTTGGTAAAGCAGCACCCCACTTCGTAAATTGAACAATTTTAAATATTTTTAATTGAATTAAAATTTTATTTATCTACTTTATTAGTTTTATTATCGGGGGTAAGTAATATAACTAGTGCTATGATTATCATCAGTGATAGCATGAGTTAGTCGATGAAAATTGACCGAGTGCGCAGCACGAGTTCAATTTCCTGAAGACAAATCCGGGTTTTAAAGGCTTGCCATAAGACATAGTCATAATCATAGTCATAAGCATTCATTAGTCGTAAAAATGTAACTGTTTATGCACGATTTATATTCGACTGCTTAACCGTAATTTCTTTTGCGTCACTGCATTGTTCAAAATGTTCTTAAAAAGAAGAAAGAAAATAGTTTAGCATTGTCAGATATTTTTATAAATAAACATTTACCTATTAGTCCGGGAGCCAGCGACCGTTTTAGTTAGTCATTTCATAAAAGCTGAAATTTTTTCGTATGCTTCATTTGGTATCACTAACAAGGGAATGGACCTCCAGCTCGCGCACTTCCGGGGGGGTGTAGCTGCGGCAGTCTCCCAAACACGGCAAATAATCATACATAAAAACTAATACCATAAAAGCTGATAATTTGTTAACATGTTCATTATGTTGTAAATAAACGAAAACACGTATCCAGCTATCTTTAGAATGAGGGATTATACCCCAGCTTTTGACATAAACAAGTAAAAAATATGCGCTGAGTAAACTGATACTAGAAAAGCTGAAATTTGGTAGAGTTATAGTTAACTTAATAAGTTAAACGAAAAAAATGTCCAGCTTCATATTTAGTGGGGGAAAAGTACGTTGCATCTTTGACTGCATCGGCTGGGCATTTTTTCCCTTACTAAATATGAATCTGGGTATTTTTTTCGTTTAACTTGTTGAGTTAGCTATTACTGTACCAAATTGCAGCTCTTATGGTATGAGATATCTATAATTTTTTCATTTCTAATACTCCAGTCAAAACGCGGCAAATGGTGTGATGACGTTAACCAGGATGAAAAAAGGTCTACTGTAGGTTTTTTTGGTTCGCTGAATCCGAATCTGTGGTCCAAATGACCTGGAAATAGGGGAACACACTTAAATCGGCAAAAAGTACCACTTTTTAGGGGTTATTTTGCAATATTTTGTAAGTAAAGCTAAAATTAATTAATTCTTTTTCAAATCAAGTATTTAAAAATATTTTATAGCATTTTGACCATTATACAACGTATTCACCCCCCTGGGGGGAGGAATAATAAACTAAATAATTTGTTATCAATTAAAGTGAATTGACGAAAATTAAAAGTTAAATAATATTTATTTGTTACAATAATTATTTTATTCGTTGTTTCCTTATATTCTTTAAAAACAAGTATAATGTAGGTACAATAGTAGTAGCCGCGTTACAAACAACCGATACAAAGGTTTGTGCGACCAACAAATATAAAACGTGCCCTAACTTACCTCGTCAGTTCGTTGACGCGAACCATGATTTGCATTTTAGTTCTTAAGATTTAAAATACGTTTAGGTTTTTAAGTTATTCTGTAAATTTGTGGAAAAGACGACATTTTTGAAAGGACGACAGCCGCCGATTTGACATGGTCTGAAGAAAAAATCTGACGTGGACACCACATGACTTCCTTGTACGCCTATTAAGGTGAATATCGACCGAATTTGAACGCAACCCATAGTAACATTTTTCCAGCATGTGATACAGACTTTTTGGTTTTTGGGTTATTAAAAACGTGTGATATAGAAATACATTTAATTTGCTATAATATATGTTTATTATCTAGCTATAATTATTTATTAAATTATTATATAAATCAGAATTAACTAAGCCTACAGTATATCTAAATTTATGTCTACATAGGATGACAATTTTTGACAATTTAAGTTATTCACGTCAAGCTGATTAATTTATCAAAAAGGTTACCATGGAATCAGCTACACCATCACATAGCCGAAATTCGACTAAAATGATGATTTTGTATTCGTAATAATTTATGATATAAATTATAAAATAATTATTTTGCAAAATAATGTAGTTTTTGTGATAGATAAGTTGTGGTATACAATTTATAATCATTACAGTTATTGTATATATAATTTTAAAATGATTTGAAATACGCAAAATATCAAATTTTATATTTTAACCTATTACCCTAAATTTTAATATTTTTTTTCTCCATATCGAGGGTAGGTACGCTAATAAATATTATACTGTATATTTGGCAGTAGAATTACTTATAATATGTCGAACGCTTATCAAAATTGAACTTGTAATATCGAAAAGAAAAAATAAAATGTGGAAAAATTGCACTTAATAATTTATATTTGAAAAACTATTTGATATTTTGCTTTGAAAATTTTCTATACTTTCGTCTAATGAATGTTCTATGTTATACTATTTTTTATTTTATTACATTATATTACCAGAATTTATGAGATAAAAATTATCCTATAAAGTTAATATTTATAATTATTTGTTCGTTTTGAAAACAAAATTGTACGTTTTATATTTATAAATATCATAAACTATGTAAATATAAATTTTTACCATGAAACAGTTATAAGTTTTTAAGAAAAGCAACGAAAACCGATTTTGTTACACATTTTATTTTTTTTCTGAAAAAATACAAGTTTAATTTTGATAAGCGTGGAAGAGGGTTTAGATGACCATATAATTTACAACCACCTGATTTTTTCATTACCGGGTTTGATCCCGTTTCCGAGTAAATATTAATTAAAATTTTCACTAACAATTTTCGTGTTTAAATAATAAATAAATGTTCAACATTTTAAATTATTTAGATAATAGAACTCTATTGCTATTTATATTTGCATAATTCATAATTCAGTTTGTTTATTTTTAAACCGAAAAACTACAATAAAAAATTTCATTTTCAAATTAAGTTGCGTTCAATTTTCGGTTACGTTCAAATTCGGTCGATATTCACCTTAAACTGTTCATACTTTTCTTAATAACTAAAATGTAGAATTATATAAAAAATTCTCTTAACTTATTATACAAATATATTAATATATAAGTACTACTACTACTACTACTATACTTACAAATATATTTTAGTCATTTTATTTAAACTGCAGAAGAAGATATAAAGCATATTTTACTATTGTCACTGTCATGTCATAATCATTTAAATTTTACGTAGTAACAAATGTTAATCGATCATGGACTACAAGATACCGAAATAATAAATTATAAATATATACTTTAATTATTCTTTAATGATACCAGATACAAAAATATTTATAAAATACCGATTGTAGGTATAATAATAATCACATAATCTTTCATTTAAAATAAAAAAATCTCTCAAATTAAATATTTATCGAAATATTTGAAAAAAGTACTACTTCCGGTTTATAGATTGAAACCAAAAATAGGAGGTGCACAACTAGATGCTATAACAGTCCTAAATACAAAATTTCAACTTTCTACGTCTAACCGTATTTGAGTTATGTGACATACATACGTCCGTACGTATGTAACTAGTCATAATGGATTCAGAAAAGGTCAAAACGGATATTTCCATCAAAATCTGAAAACCGAAATTTTTCGCGATTACAATACTTCCTTATTACTCCGTACAAGGAAGTAAAAAGACGGGACGGCAAAGGTTTAAGGTGATTCTTCAATTCTGGAGTATCGGAGTTATATAGTGATTTTTTGTTTACTATTGCAATTTGAGATGGGTACCTTTTTATAGAAAATATTTCCTTGTTGTTCAATGCAATTTGAGATGGGTAGAGTTTGATAAAAAGTTTCCTTGTTGACTCAATCAATTTACATTAGACTTTATCAGTATAAATCGCTTTAGCTGAGGACCGAAACTATCGTCGCTAATTTCCTTGCCTTGCGTTGCCTCGTCTATTTTTACCTTTGTAAGGTAATTTTTGGAGTTTAAAAAAGGACGAAATTAGCGACGATAGTTTCGGTCGTAACTAGTTGAGGACCAAATTTTATATTTACTTTAGATAATAAAAATTTTTCAATAATGCATTTTTCATGTAAAAGACGAAAAAGTATAAAGTTGGTGATGTTTTATCTACAAGAGAACAATGTGTGTTCGTAGTATTATTTTAGGCCGATAAGACACAAAGCATATAAGATACAAGGAAAAGCTGGCATCCATTGTTAGGCAAACAGTATGCAACACAACATATCAATCATTATTTGCAAAACTTAAAACGATTTTTCTTGAAAATTCGCAATCCTCGTTCAGTGCTCGCTCTGCGCGGCAGGTCGAAGCATCAATCAGCGCAGACACGAATGTGCTTTCAAAGTAAACACGCAATTCAATAGCGTTAGAATGGAATACAATATCCAAAGGACAGGTAAATTGCTTTAAGTGGCCGAAGTTACAAAAGCAAAAACGAAATCTCTGTTCGCTTCCGCTCAGCGAGCGGCGAGTTGCTCTTTTTGCGCCGGATCATCGCAAGTTACAAAGCAAGCAACAGAATATGGTTTGGTTGACGTGCATACTCGACCCTTGCGAACTCGGCCCAGGTCCCGCATTGAGGATTAAAAAGACCTGCTCGCACAATAGTCGTTGCAGCAAATCGTCTTTGCATAGTATTTCTATATCGTTATTTGTTAAGAGTATCGACTCCACGTAGCTCAACACCACGTTTGGCCTATAGTAACGCATGGAAACATTCGCTTAAAATATGTAAAAGTAGTCTAGCAATTTTTAAAATGCTCAAGAAAAATGGAACTACGAGTAGGTTTATGCCAAGTTACATTTTCTAATAAATCTTTTAATCATTAGATAAAGCATGTACAAAATTGCTTAAAACACACTTTTTACCTTCCGCTTACCTGTAAAGGAAGGTATTGGAATCATGCAAAAAATCGGGTAGTGAGTTTTTAGTGGATGAGCACGAATTAGGGTCCTTACAACTCATTTTTGATAGTTTCTCGATGATGTCTGTATGTATGTATGTGTGTGTGTATGTAACGATCATCATCATGACAACGTTTATAAACAAAACTAAAAATTTTTAAACAAAATGTTCACAATCGTAGTTTGAGTGCTACAATTGTTTACATAGGATATCCTAACTAAAAATTAAAAACAATTTTCATATTGTACAACGATTGTAGAAAAAAATAAATGTGAAATTGCACCACCATTTATAATAATATAATGTATTATTAAAATAGTGAAATATTTTATTGTACTTTTCATCCGCGAGATATCCCTAATTTTAACAATTTAAAATAATGTTTTTCGTATTACGGCAAATACCGAAAAATTATCAATTTGAGTATCAGAATTTCTAAAAAGAGGACAATTGTATTAAAAATGAAAAAAGATACCGGACCCGGACATCTACCCTAAAAAAGAGGACATGTCCGGGAAAAAGAGGACGTCTGGTAACCCTATGTATGTATGTGTGTGGGTATGTATGTGGTCAAGGGGTGTTAGTCACATAACTCAAATACGAATTACCCAAAAATTTTGATATTTGGTATTTTACAATTGTATACGAATAGGAAGAGCTCATTAGATTTTGGTACAAATATCTTCACCGGAAGTGATATTTTTTGAAGATTGAAAAAAAAAAAAATTTCTATAAATTTGGATAAATATAGTATTTATTTGTAATAAGAATAAGAGGAAAAGTTATTTGCAATTTACGTTATAAAAAAAATGTCTTTATCTGGTATCATTAAACAACTGCAGTAAAATTTAAAAAATAAATTTATCAAATAAAACGTTGAAATTGACAGATGAGACGGGTGACAAGTTGGCATACTAGCGCTATAGTATAAAGCATCATTCACATAACCATTTAGTTTTAAGGTTTAGATTTATGTCTACGTTTAAGAAAGTTTGAATACATCTGACTAAATACGAGCATTCACAGTACCTAAAAGTAGGAAAAGTGAATGCTCGTATTTAGTTATATGAATTTAAACTTTCTTAAACGTAAACATAAATATAAAACTTAAAACTAAATGCTAATGTGAATAAGGCTTTAGTCATAAGTAAGCTATTAAATGTAGTAACTGAACGGAGGATTGCTTCAACACAGAAGAGTTCTTGTGTGAATGAATCTTTTGATTCAGGTGATACTAATTTCTGTGTTTAAATATTTTAGATTTTTATTTGTATTATTTTAAATGGGCACCGGATTGTACGTATACATTTCTGTTTAAAGTCTAGATATGGCGGAAGGTTGTGTGATGGCCACGTCAGATTTTTCATTATAATATATGGATTTTATTCATAATTCTAACTGGGCAAATAACTACAAATAAAAAATGTATACTTATATATTTCAAAGCAACAACCATTTAAATTGGTCACATTAAACAGTAGTTTTGTGTATCATTGGTTGTTTCCCTTTAAAAATTCAATTTAGATACTTATAATACAAATACGCTAGAAGACAATGGAAATTGCATACACTATCGACTCGCATTCAAATTTACCGCGCTAACAAGAACCGTCCACTTCTGTAATCTATTGTGGTTTCCATGTTAATTGTATCCCAACTTGGAATGCTGACGATATTAAAAACAGATACAAGCCAGGATATGAAAATTTCCACACTCGAATTCGAACCTCTGTAATCAAAGTTTGATCTTGGAACTAAGAACCAAAAGATACTACTATTAAAGTACAAATCACGTAATTCGTAGTATCTTGAATAGGCTTTTTTTAAATTTTAGACTTAACGAAATGCATTAAAAAATTTAAAATTTAAAATATATTTCAACCCTTAGTCTAGGGATTTGGTCCGAGTTTGCTTGGGTCAAGTTTGCACGCCATCGATGTCGTGTAGCTGCTCTGCTCCTGTCGTCGCTTGACATTATGTCCGCCACTATTTTATTTAGATAATGGCTTGTTTTTCTCTCCGTGGATGAATAAGTAGGCGTTTGATATAGAAACAAAAAGGGACCCGTTACATTCATGATTAGTTCTCTGTGCACTCAAGCAGAGCTACTTGGATGCAACTGCATTTTATTAACTATGATATATTGTTGTCTCGCAACTTCATAGAACTAGGAGCTAGAACAAGATGAACTATGTTTTGAGTTAAACTTAATATAAGTTATTTAATATCACTTTTAATTAAAACTGTATTTTTAATTAAAGACAGAATAAAATAGCTTCTGTGTTGTGTTCTGGTCTGCAATATTAATACATACAACGGTTTTTCAATTTCATCAACTTAATTTAATATTGCATTAAAATATTTGCTTGACTAAACTAGTGAACGCTAAAACTACAGTTTTAAAACTTTCTTTCCATATGATAGTAAATTTTTTGTAACATCAAAAATAATAAACTTTGTAAATAAATGAAATGAGAATCGAGAGAAAAAATACATAAAAATTTATGATACCGTAAAAGGGAAACTAACAATAATAATTCTCGTAAAAGATCACGTGATATTTTTCTGCAATGGGATGTGTAATGCAGTTAGCAGTTATTACTATCTTAAGCCAGTGAAAGAATTTAATTTATTTTACGATCATGGTAATTATTATTATTATGATGGGAAAGTAACTTTTAAAAATATTTCAAAATGGCTATCACTACGTAAGTATTTCATACAAATCTATCATGCCTTTTCCTCAATTTGAGTGTGGTAACCATTATGGTTCTGTGGGTTATTGGTATTATTCAGGGTATTTCACAACTTCAGGATAAAAATTAAATATTTTTGCGTGACCCGAACGTGACTAGTCGTGCGTGATCGGGGACGAGTACAAAAATAAATTAGTGAGCGTGGGTGATCGTGAGTCAGACGTAAACTATCGTGCGTGATTGGGCGTGATTTCGTTTTTAGTTTCGTAATCGTGCGTGATTGTGAATAAAAATGTAGAAATTTGGTGCTTTAGAGCTTAAAATGAAAGCTTTAATGTACTATAAGTATAAATCTGTTAAAAGCATGAACAATTCATAACGCATGGTAAACTAAGTTATACGTTTTATGCTGAATAAAAGACAAATTTTTTAGTCCGCAACTAATCCGGCGGGATCATAATGCAGTCAGTAATAATGAACATTAACGAAAGTTTCATGGTTAATTCCCGCCTTTGTTTGTTAATCTTACTAGAGCAGAACAGTATAAAAGCGCAAGTTCATACATAACACACGTACATATGTTATTAACTTTTCACCGCAGATGGCAAACAAATCACTTTAATTCGTGTGCAAAAGGCAGGAGAGAACATGTACAAGGAACTTTACCGAGAGCATTTAGTGTTCTTGTTGGATTCGCGTGTCACTGGAATTACAGAGCGAAGCCTAGTTGACCTTTGTTCACGTCATACCTACAACAATGACCACACTAACTCATAATGCGACTTGTACAACACCGGCTATTAGTTGATTGTGCTAAGTTGGTTTACAAGTTCGCGCTTCGCCAGCGTGGGCTGAAGTTGCTGTTCCTGATGTTTTAGTCGTCTGCATGTTGATGATTTCTATTCACTTTTGGCTTAGTAAAACATTTGTTTTCTGTTTGTCTCTGCATGGTTTTGTTGCTTTGTTGGCTTATTTGGATTTTAATTTCTAATATTGCACTTGGATTACAACAGCTTTATTTTCGAAACTCTTATTGATTTAAACGTCAAACCATGAAGCTATGTATTCTATTCTATTTTAGAAGACGTCAATATGTACGTACGTTACATTGCTACGTATAAATCACATCAGTGGGTATGACATTCAAATCATCGAAACTTTAATTAAAAAACTGAACCGTCTGCCATATCACAGGCCTCTTTGAATTGATACGTAAATAATCCACATGGTTTCAATATGTAAGGACCTACTTATATATTATTCGCACATTTAATTTTTTTATCCTTACCTACTTCTTAAATGCAATGCAGAACAGCACAAATGAATAAACATACCAAAGGAAAATGCTTAGTTCTAAGGTTTCGAGTTCAATCCCAGCAATGGACTAAAATACCAATTGGTTCAAGTTTTTTGAATTCAACTATAATAGCATCTGCCATTCTGTCAATAGGAGTTTATCCTTTTCAATGATTACTATCAAAATATAATAAAAATAATAGTTTACGATAGATTGTGTGATAGGGTGTTGGTGTTTACAAGAGAGTTGTTGTGACTTTGCCCAGCCCGAAAAAACTCACTGCGTTTTTTCTGAAAAAACCCAAAAAACCCATGAAAAAACCCATGAAAAACCCCACTTTTTCTAAAAAAGTGTATATAGATACTCATAAAAATGAAACCTTGCCAAATTAAATATCTAAATAGATTAAAAATGTATTCTTTTAGTTCACTCTCTCATAAATCAACAAATATCAACAAAAACAAATGACCGTATATTATATTTTACCGCTTTTTCAATTCAGATCTAAACTACCTAGGTTTCTGGTTCATTTTGTGCTATTTTTTATACGGTTTTGTGCTCGTTTACAAAAATATTACCCACTTACAAATAATTATTTTCATCGCTGTTTACGTTTTTTTCAACTAAAACATAATTTTTTGAAAAAACCCATAGATGGGGCGGTTTTTTCGAAAAAAAAACCGGATTTTTGGCAACTCTGTACAATAATAATATATTTAAAGCCCTTGCTCACACATGGACACATAGAAGACACACATGTGACACACAGGCACCATAAGCAAAATGAAGAACGTGTGGAACGTTTGTGGCCTCAAAATTGATTTTTTCTTTACTTACATACGCCACAAAATAGCGGCGCGTCTATTTGACAAGCAACACACAGTATTTCTTACTGTTGCCTGTGTGTGTCTTCTATGTGTCTGCTGTGTGTCCATGTGTGAACAGAGCTTTAGGCTGCCAGTTGGATAAAAGGCACAACAGATATTTATGTATATATGTTTGCTGTTATAATAATAACAGATATATAAGTGGATTATTTAAATTGTGCGAATAGCATAAAACAACGTTTACGATGTGGTGTTGCAATTGAATTAATGTGACTTTCCGTCCTAAATAATATGTTTCTCCATTTAGGAACATTGTGAAATAAAATGCAAATCAAGAAGTTATTCAAGTAATGTACGCATGAGTGAAACTAGTAGCAAAAGGTTGTCCATAAATTAGCCAGTCCGTTAATTACGCTTTTCAAGTTGCCGGCGGGTGAACCTCAACCAAGTTTCCTTTACCTGCCAGCAATATATTTTACACTTTACAAACATGAGAACAGCAAATACCGTAAACGTATATGCGTGGCGTGGGCCAAGATATACTCCTCTTGACCAGTCAAAGTCCACCTAACAAGCGCTAAGAACCATGAGCATACCTTTTCATGAAACACTAAACCGTAGGATAGTAATTTACACCTAGTTGTCCTAGAAAACCAATAGGGTACTTTACCATAGTAGCAAATTAGCAATCCAGTCAATTATATTGAAAGGACAACTCAAAAATGGGTTATTGCCATGAAAAAAAGTGTGATCAAATTGCAGGATTGTTTTGCAATTTATCGACAATCACACCAATGCCGGCCCAGAGACTTGAACAGCAGAACTCCTGGCTCCTACGTCATTACTTGCAAAGAATTGTGCTTAAATCGCCGCAGCTGTACCTACTACTTCTCGATTATAAAAAATTTAATTAAGCAGTTGTTTCAAAATGTCGCTAAATATTATAAAAAATTAATCGAGTATTTTCTGCTCGGAATAATTTAAAATTTAAAATAAATTAATGAGGGTTTTCAAAATTAAATATAAAAATTGCGTTATTATTAAATATAGGAATTCAGGACATTTATATACCTACCTATTAATTAAATTGTAAATATTTGATTTTGAAAATTTCAATCTTGTTGAGGTACCTACTCATCAAAATTACATACGTGACATCAGTAAATATGACACTTAAAACATTGATAGTTTCATATAAAAACTTTCCATGTGTTTGCATTTTGAATTCTTAAGTATATAATATTACTTGTAGCTTTCACATGTTTTACCCTGAGTACAACGACAGCTTAAGTCTTTTTTAAAGCAAATATTTGTTTTGTGTTTTAATTCTAATAAGAGTAATATTTTGTTTTGATGTGTTTAACCTTATTTAGGGATCGATGGTTTTTTTTAATTCTAGAAACGCATTTTGGACAAAACAACAAATTCTTATAAAGTAACTAATTGCACTCAGAACACAACAAGTAAACTATTAAAACATAATTTTAATAAGATAATTCTAGCTTATTTTTTGGCTGGTTTATGATAGATTTAATTTACGAATTTTGATTTATGAATTCAAATTTAGAAATATAAAATATACATACTACTTGATGCCTTTAGTGGTTTATGGTGAATTTAATAAATTTATGATTTAGAAATTACATATTTACAATATGCCTATATTTTATGTTCTAAATACGTCAAATAATCCTATATCACAATATTTAAAAGTGATCCTTGTGGGGAATCGAAAAGAGTCAGTTAAAAAAAATTAACTTTGCACTTTTGTCACAGATAAAGATGATTGGACAAATTTAATATTTATAATTTTAAATCTAAATTAGAAAACTAGATCCAACATAAACTGCACTTTACTTGTAAAATGCATTTCAATTTTTGAAGCAGAATGGAGTTCTGAATTTCTACCACCCTTGCAATAGTATTTAGATCCCTGTTTATCTTTTTGGTCCACCTCCCTCGCCGTATTCTAACCCTGGCGATGATATTCCTCGCTCGTCCTGCAGAGATTTCAGCGCTGCAGGTAGAGCTCTCGAAGCTGAAGATTTGTAGCGCGACACAAGACGGGCCAAGGAGTTGTGGGTGTAGACAGCGTAGGACACATTTTGCGTTGCCCCACATTTGAGTTTGTGTACGTGTTTTTGCGGACGTGCCCGAGTGTTCTTGAATTCGGGACACCAGGATACAAGCGGAGAAACTTTAGTTTTAATTAACACATTTGCTGTTTAGGGATGTAATTGGGATTTATAGTCCTTTTGTTACTTTGTTTGCTAAGTACAAATGAGTTTTTGACTAATTAGGAAAACTGGATAATCATTTTTTAGTAGGTACTTTAATGTTTTAAACATACAAAATAATCTAAACAGACTTATACCTACTAACAGAATAATTTCTTATTTCCTTTAATGTTATATTCAAATAATAATTATTTAATAAAACTTTTAAGAATTTGATGACTAAAATTTCATTTTATATTTTTAATTGAATAGCAGAATACACAATCAATTTGACGATTTTGAAGATCGGGAAGATAAAATTTTACCCCATATCCAAATATACCTAATATTCTAATAGAGATATTGTCCAGTCAGAACTGTTGAGAAAAGTTTAATAGTATATTAAACAAGTTTTATAAGACACGAATTTTTTGCACGCATCCAAATTTGGTAAAACGAACCCTCGGGCGAGTTTACGAAAAGACAAGTGCGAAAAAAGTCTTATAAAATGAGTTCTTTATACTATTTTTTCTATTTGGTGTCTTCTTAATATTAAAATTTAAATTATACTACCACAATATACACAAGTCGATTCAGGGTAATTTATGTGTGTAACGTTTTAGTTGGTGACATTAATATTGCCATTTATTTAACTGTTACTGTAAAAATATATAATTACTGAACTATTCCTGGTGATAAGTGCAGACATTATTGAACTTATGTTTTCTATTATTTTATTGAATTAAAACTAATTTATTAAACAAATCAGATTTAGAGGTTAGGTATACTGAAATTTGTCCGTTCTGAGGTTTGATGTTTAACAATTGACATAAATGTCATCTGATACTACCAATACCTATCAACCTTCTAAAAAAAATATGTTGCGTGTCACAAAGTGATCCTTGACTTTCAGTTGCGTCTCACAAAGTTAACTTTGTGAAAGCCAAATAGAAAAATAATTATTTTACTATTATGTTAAAAAATTTCTACTGAAAATACCTCATTATTTGAGATACAAAAAATATCAAAAAGGTAAAGTTTCTTGTATAACTAACGAAGATTTTGTTTAGTAACTTTATGATCTTAGGTGACGAATATTTGAATGCAAGTGTCATTTAAAAGTGTATTTATCTTCCAGAACTGTAAATAGAAATAGAGTATAAAACATTTAAATCAGTACTTTACTATACCTAATGTTTATTTTTAATTTATAACGAAGTCGAAATCTGTTTTTGTTAACAGGTAATAATGAATCAAATACACATAGGTACCTTTTTCAAAATTAAATATATATTCATATCTTTATACGAAATACATATACTTGTGAAAAGTGATACAATAACAACATAATTATATACGTTGCCACTTTCATTAAACTTAATTCAAATTGTCACAAACTTGCACCTTGAAATCTTGCACGTAATTTCGGGAACAAAGAAGTCAATTATCTTGTGTATAACACAATATCCTTTAATGCACATGTTAACAGCTTAAATTTAATTATATATACGTTCACAAGTGCAAGTGTATAGAACTTGGAGTCCAGTAACCAGCCAGAGCGAAGCACCGAAGCAGCAGGTAGGTAGGTAGGTCGGTTTACGATGATGATTTACCGCGGGAAGTTGGTTCAATTGGGCCCAGCACAACTTGAAGCGATGAGCGAAGCAACAGAGCAATCTGACCAGAGGCGGACAGAGTAGGGAATATTGAGTTTAGGGAGAAAATATTCCTTGATAATGCAATTTGAAAAGGAGAAATAATGGATACATCAGTCAGTCTCTGGATATTAATATGTGAATTTTTCATAAAGTAGACGTTTTGATCAATACTGAGACAAATATAAAGCACATAGGTAATATTATTGCTTGAATTAACATTTTTTGGTACCACGGAAAACATGAGAATACTTTAAATTTAAAAACGTTTAAAGCTTTAAAACAAGAAGGTATAAAACTCGATCCACTACAAATTATGGTATCCAAAGCGGCATTGTAGAAATTATTGTGCAATCAAGACCATTAGTATAGGGTACCTAATAAACATTTAAATTGACTTATCTTTTACTTGGGGAAATTATTTTTGAATAAATTTTTGAAAAATTTCTGACTCGGCCGGGATTTCAACCCGGAACCTTTGAATCTTCGGTCCCAACTCAATCCGGGTTCAAATCCCGGCTCAGTCAGAGGTTTTTCAAAAACTTCTTTCAACACTACTGGAGGGTTACAAACAAAATAAGAAAACAACGTCAAAGTTAGCTTACTAATAATACATGTTAAAATGTTCGTTATAAAAAAAAGAAAAATCTATTATTGAAATTTAAATAAGTAGTAAGAAAAATAATATATTTGTTGAGAAGATATTATATTGACCAGCACCTTGTATCCCTCGGTTGCTTTGTACCTCGGATTACAATCTTGACGCTAGTTCAATAATGACATTCTCCTCAACCTTGGCGTATAATATAGGTACCTACTTTTTCTTTGTTAAACCGCCATATTTGAATTTTGTAGAAAATCGCATGACATATAAAATTGGTTAAATTGTCATTTTAAGTGTAAATAGGGAATCAATATGGTAAATAATAGGTATATATTTATTAATGTTCAATACAAATATAGTAAATATTTCAAGTTTCTATTGTAAAATGAATTCAAAAATAGAGCGGCGGTGCCATTGCGATTTTCTTACCGAATTAGCTCTCGTGTACCATTCGTGCTAAGCAAGACGTTGTTGGAAAGAACTCAAAAAATATTCCGGCAAGAATTAATGCACATTGCACATGTGATATTATAAGTGATAATTAATAAAAATCTATCAAAAAATATAAGTTTTTTCGTTATTTCCTCCCTTGGGATGACATGGATTTTAATTTAAAAATTATCATTTCAGATATAAACGCAAGTGCAGACAAAAATATTCCAATGAAAAGTATGAAAAATCCTATTTTCATGTGAACCAACGATAGTGGTACATTTTTATATTCATTATTACTGGGAATAAAATTTATTTCAATATCGCTTGTCCATTTTGTTATTAGACCTGCTTCAAGAAAACTGAAAATTATCCAGTTGAACCTATCCAACAATGGAAATCCTTTAACCATATTATAACTAAAAATAGGAAGATATTAACAATATTGATATAATTTACCATAATATTTTACCGTAAAATTTCAATCATTCCGTAATCTTGAATTTCATACACCATTAACACTCCGTTAACTCTGCTATATCTTCTATTATAAAATTTAATCAATGCTCTATTTACAAAAATTGTTAAATTTCTGCTGTAAGCCACCATATCTACACATGAATAGTACTCAA
This sequence comes from Agonum fuliginosum, assembly GCA_947534325.1. Taxonomy (NCBI): domain Eukaryota; kingdom Metazoa; phylum Arthropoda; class Insecta; order Coleoptera; family Carabidae; genus Agonum; species Agonum fuliginosum. The sequence continues at coordinate 37,319,773 of OX384031.1, read as the reverse complement.
GACAAGGTATAAATGTCTGTAGAATTATTTTGTCTATTTGATTACTTGCATCAAAAAACACATCATCTAAAGGATCGAGACTTATTTTAATATCTGGCGAATTAATAACGTCCATCATTGAATCAATCTGTTTTTCATAACCAGGTATCGTTAAAAAACTAACTAATTTTGAAGAATAAGCAGTGTACAAAATTAAACTCATTGTACACCAAACGAAATAAGATATGCGAAGAGATATCTGGTTAGGTATAGCAAAGGAACTTTGAAGAAATATTCTAAACGAATTCATTAAACATTGTACCAATTTTTTAAAATGTATTACGTCATTTTTGTGTGCTATAATTCTCCAAAAAACTGCATTGGAAACAATTGTTGTAAAAATAATTAACCAAAGTTGTAAATTGAAAATGTTTAATACTTTCTTCCATTTTGGAGTCTCGTCAGCAACTGGTACATAGAAATTGTTTAAATCAATGTAATGTGAAATAGTAGAATCCAAATCATAAGTGGTAAAATCTCTTGCGGCTCCTAATCCATACATAACCTCAACCTCTTTTCTTTGAAGTCTTCCATAGCCATCTGTATATGTTCCGTTTGGAAGTTTCTCTCCCCACCATTCTTCTCCTGTTACTTTAATTGACAAATTATTTTCTGTAAAGTTTAAGACTTTTGCAATATTGTAGAATATTGTTACTTCTAGCCCAACTTGAGAAGGAATTTCTCTATCAGCTGAAATGTTCATTACCATTGGAAGGCTTTCATATACCAGTGTTATTACTGGACAGCCGTTTAAATTACGTGGCACATTTTCAGGAAACAATGTTTCTTTTGTTGCTTCAGTACAACAACCTAAATATGTTGAAGTTATATTTTTTCCACAATCATTTAAATACGGATAGTACGTGAATATGTTCTTATCTTTAATAATAATTATGTTTGTTATGTAGTATCTCCAGCTCAATTTAAATACTTCGTCTAAATTTACAGGTTCCTTAAAAATTAATACATACTTTGCTCTAGAATTCCATATTCTGTAGTTATATATTGTTTCGTAAAATACTTGTAGATCACGTATACCAGTAAATGAAAATATAAATAAATGCATTTTTGGATACAAATCTAATTGACTCAAATTGTTGCTTAGTTGATAAATTATTCTTGTTGTATTTACTCTCAGTAATGTATCAATATTTTCTTTCTGGTTATAAACAATTAAAGAATTGTATTCTGCAAACATTGAAAATATCTTACTGATGCATGAAATAGCTGTGTTTGGTAGCAAATCATGTTTATTTGTAGAAAAACCCTTCAATATGACTAAAATAAGCATGCTTTGTAAAACCATCATTGTAAGGTCAAAGCAATATTTCAAATGAATAAAGTTTACTATAAATTCGGTAAAGCATTACATTGCATCATTTATTATGTATCTTACTACATAAAATTTTCATGAACAGTAATGAATATTGACGGTTTTAATAATCAAATCCAATTTTATTAATGTAGGTACACGGTATAATGAATTTATTTTCTACATAATAGTCGAAAAAATAAATTATTTGTATTATTATTATTGTGGGCACTCGGTCTGTAGAATAATTTAATTCCACGATTCATTCTACTTGTAGTGGACTATATCTTGTTTTATTCTGTAATAAATTTTTTACATCATGTTAAAAAATAGTTAAAGTAATTAATAACTGAACTAGTTTTTTTTTTCAACAATGCGTAACTAACTCTATTTTATTTTTTATTTTAAACAAGTGAAATTATCTACATAGTTCAATGAATTTTTGGAAATTGCCAATAGATGGAAATTGTGATTAAATTGGTGTGCCGCAACAATTATTATAACAAAAATGTCCAAAAATCAGTATACAAAAACATACAGTATTTTGTATGTAATAATTCATAAGTGATTATTATTAAGACAATTGTTTATATGAAGTTATGGAGCTCAAAATTCTCTATAGAAAAGTTGAAAGGGATTTGTATCTCACTCACTCACTTTGAGAATTTGTAATTATTTAAATCATGTCGTAATATTTTCTTAAAACACAATAAAGACTGCCATTTTTTAACGAACAAAAATATCGGCTTCCGGTTTTCACTAATAATATTATTTCTAGAACAATTTTCAAAAAGATGTATTAAGTACATTTCAAAATGTGTATCCTTTTTTATGTCTAACCGTCATATTTTTAATGTTATTTCCTCCCTTGGGATGACATGGATTTTAATTTAAAAATTGTAATTTCAGATATAAACGCAAGTGCCGACAAAAATATTCCAATGAAAAGTATGAAAAATCCTATTTTCATGTGAACCAACGATAGTGGTACATTTTTATATACATCATTACTGGAAATGAAATTTATTTCAATATCATTAGTCCATTTTGTTATCAGACCTGCTTCAAGAAAACTGAAAATTATCCAGTTGAATCTATCCAACAATGGAAATCCTTTAACCATGTTATAACTAAAAATAGGAAGATATTAACAATATTTTTATAATTTACCATAGGGTTTTACCGTAAAATTTCAATCAATCCATAATTTTGAACTTCATACACCAATAACACTCCGTTTTTCATGCTAAATCTTCTATTATAAAATTTAATCAATGCTCTAGTTACAAAAATTGTTAAATTTCTGCTGTAAGCCACCATATCAACACAATCGTAGTAGCCAGGACAAGGTATATAAGTCTGAAGAATTATTTTGTCTATTTGATTACTTGCATCAAAAAACACATCATCCAAAGGATCAAGTCCTATTTTAATATCTGGCGAATTAATAACTTCCACTATTGAATCAATTTGTTTTTCATAATCAGGTATCGTTAAAAAACTAACTAATTTTGAAGAATAAACAGTGTACAAAATTAAACTCATTGAACACCAAACGAAATAAGATATGCGAAGAGATATCTGGTTAGGTATAGCAAAAGAACTTTGAAGCAATATTCCAAACGAATTCATTAAACATTGTATCAATTTTTTAAACTGTATTACTTCATTTTTGTGTGCTATAATTCTCCAAAAAACTGCATTGACCATAATTGTTGTAAAAATAGTTAACCAAAGTTGTAAATTGAAAATGTTTAATACTTTCTTCCATTTTGGAGTCTCCTCGGCAATTGGTACCCAGAAACTGTTGAAATCAATATAATGAGAAATAGTGGAATCAAAATCATAAGTGGTATAATATCTTGCTGCTCCTAATCCATACATAACCTCAACCTCTTTTCTTTGTAATTTTCCATAGCCATCTGTATATGTTCCGTTTGGAAATTTCTCTCCCCACCAATCCCTTCCTTCTTTCACTTTCATTGACAAAATGTCTGTGAAATTTAAGACTTTTGCAATATTGTGGAATATTGTTACTTCTAGCCCAACTTGAGAAGGAATTTCCCTATCAGCTGAAATGTTCATTACCATTGGAAGGCTTTCATATACCAGTGTTATTACTGGACAGCCGTTTAAATTACGTGGCACTTTTTCAGGAAACAATGTTTCTTTTGTTGCTTCAGTACAACAACCTAAATATGTTGAAGTTATATTTTTTCCACAATCATTTAAATACGGATAGTACGTGAATATGTTTTCATCTTTAATAATAATTATGTTTGTTATGTAGTAACTCCAGCTCAATTTAAATACTTCATCCAAATTTACAGGTTCCTTAAAAATTAATACATATTTTGCTCTAGAATTCCATATTCTGTAGTTATATATTGTTTCATAAAATACTTGTAGATCACGTATACCAGTAAATGAAAATATAAATAAATGCATTTTTGGGTACAAATTTAATTGACTCATATTGTTGCTTATTTGATAAATTTTTCTTGTTGTGTTTACTCTCAATAATGTATCAATATTTTCTTTCTGGTTATAAACAATTAAAGAATTGTATTCTGCGAACATTGAAAATATCTTACTGATGCATGAAATAGCTTTGTTCGGTAGCAAATCTTGTTTATTTGTAGAAAAACCCTTCAATATGACTAAAATAAGAATGCTTTGTAAAACCATCATTGTAATGCCAAAGCAATACTTCAAATGAATAAAGATTATTATAAATTAAGTAAACCATTACATTGCATCATTTATTATGTATCTAACTACATACAATTTTCATGAATAGTAATGAATATTGACGATTTTAATACGCAAATCCAATTTTATTAATGTACACGGTATAATGAAAAAAAAATCGTTTAAGTTATTGAGCACAAAATTCTCTATAGAAAAGTTGAAAAGGATTTTTATATCTGAATGTAACAGATTTCGGAAAAAATTACGAAAACTCACTTTGAAAATATGTGAATACCATAAATTAAAAATCTGACGTGGCCGTTACAATACCTCTCGCCTTGACATTGAAGTATTATTATTTAACTTCGTATTTAACCAAATCAAATATTAAGCTTTAATTAGGTAATAAATTATATATTTCACAATTCTAATCAGCTCTTAGTTTAATATATAATTTTATTTTATAAATACCATATTTACATAATACTATACTATGTCCAATTAATATCTATACTATATCCAACATTTCAAAATTCTACACCACCTACACAGTACACATGCCCTACACCACAGAGAAACCTCCTTGCCACAGACATCTGTTTATCTGTCACATTGACAATTTTATTTTTGTTTTAAATTTTATTTCTATTTCGGGATTCACAAATCGTGGTAGGTAAAATTATATATTTAAAAAAATTATATTTCTTTATTGGTTAAAGATATAGAAACAAATAAGATTAAATATTGTACAATGTAATTTCTTCTTTCATGTGTGGTATGTCAAATTGTAACAATCGCATTATTTTATACAATTTTTGCAAAAAATGTTATAGTGCTACAAGAAAAGTACAATTTCCGGTTGGTGGATTTTTACCAAAATCTTTTCAGCTCTTCATTAACATATATAATTGTATAATGCAAAATATTAGAATTTTATGTTCAGTAGAATTTGAGATAATGAACCGGGACGAAAGGCTATAGTAGGCGTACATACAGACTTTCATACACACACACACACACACACACACACACACACACACACACACACACACACACACACACACACACACACACACACACACACACACACACACACACACACACACACACACACACACACACACACACACACACACACACACACACACACACACACACACACACACACACACACACACACACACACACACACACACACACACACACACACACACACACACACACACACACACACACACACACACACACACACACACACACACACACACACACACACACACACACACACACACACACACACACACACACACACACACACACACACACACACACACACACACACACACACACACACACACACACACACACACACACACACACACACACACACACACACACACACACACACACACACACACACACACACACACACACACACACACACACACACACACACACACACACACACACACACACACACACACACACACACACACACACACACACACACACACACACACACACACACACACACACACACACACACACACACACACACACACACACACACACACACACACACACACACACACACACACACACACACACACACACACACACACACACACACACACACACACACACACACACACACACACACACACACACACACACACACACACACACACACACACACACACACACACACACACACACACACACACACACACACACACACACACACACACACACACACACACACACACACACACACACACACACACACACACACACACACACACACACACACACACACACACACACACACACACAGACATCATCGTGAAAATAGTCAAAATAGGTTCTAAAGGTGCTAAAACGTGCTAATTGACAAAAATCTCGACATCGAATTTTTTCACGATCCCTATACCTCTCTAGGCGAGAGGTAAAAATTATACGGAAACTATGGAAACCAATGGAAATCCGTAGACGAATGTCGTTCGTATAAATTCGAGAATTGACCCCTGGCATGCATTCTAGGGTTAAAATCGCGTACAAATAAAATTCGGGTCCTCATCATCCGCCACTGCGTCTCCACTGCTAGAAGCTGTTGCACCGTGGTCGCCAAGTAACAGGTTTCATATCCGGCGCTGACGTTAACGTTCGGTGGCTGAGCGAGCACCGAGCACATCGTAACTCCATCGACACCGGCACCGAGCATAGGTCAGTGCTTACTTCATTCTTCCCTCGGTGTTGCCTCCAAGCTTGCATTCGTGTCACTACGTGGATTATTTATTATTTGTGTTTCCGGATACGATGCAATTTCATAAATTATGTTAGGTTAATATTTAGAGATGTCGCTAAGGATATTTATGGGGACTTCGACCGGAGAAGCAGGATTCAACTAATGGAAGGATTTCTAAAATGGATTTGTACTAAACATGTCATTTTTTGGAGATCATAATTGATAGCACTATATCATAAGCATATTAATTTGTTTGTTACTTTTTTTCGTTACCTTTGACATGTTTCATAAAAATTTGTTTTTTTTGTATTGAACGCACCAGGTGAATTTATAAAATATTTAATCAACAACAAGCAGGAGAGACTAGGCGGCAAAAATTACCAAAAAATCATAGTCACGTATGGTATTCGGCTTGACAATTTCTCGAATTATTTTATTTATTCCAAAAAAATCTGACGTGGACACCACATGACTTCATTGTACGCCTATTAAACTGTTCATACTTTTCTGAATAACCAAAATGTAGAATAATATAAAAAAATTTAACGTGGCCACCACAAGACCTCCCGCCATATACCTACTTTATTCTTGTAACTTATTATACAAATATATTAATATATAAGTACTACTACTACTGCTACTATACTCACAAATATATTTTAGTCATTTTATTTAAACTGCAGAAGAAGATATAAAGCAAATTTTACTATTGTCACTGTCATGTCATAATCATTTAAATTTTACGTAGTAACAAATGTTAATCGATCATGGACAAGATACCGAAATACTAAATTATAAATATATACTTGAATTATTCTTAAATGATACCAGATACTAAAATATTTATAAAATACCGATTGTAGTTAATAATCACATAATCTTTCATTTAAAATAAAAAAATTTGTCTTAAATTAAATATTTATCGAAATATTTGAAAAAAGTACTACTTCCGGTTTATAGATTGAAACTAGATGCTATAACAGTCCTAAATACAAAATTTCAACTTTCTACGTCTAACCGTATTTGAGTTATGCGACATACATACGTACGTCCGTCCGTATGTACGTACGTACGTACAGACGTCACGATGAAACTAGTCATAATGGATTCAGAAAAGATCAAAACGGATATTTCCATGAAGATCTGAAAACGCGATTACAATACTTCCTTTTTACTCTGTACAAGGAAGTAAAAAGTACTTAATGTATTTTTAAAACAATTATCAACTGACATAATATCTAAGCAACTCTTCGCGGCAATTTTCACTAGTGAAAATTGCCAGTGTCACTGTAGTTCGTCTGTGATTGGTACAATTTAGCAAAATACTGTGTTTTGATTGGATGAAAAACTATGAGAGGAATTGTCACTAAAATTAAATGCAGCAAACTACGTTTCGACACCTTGTTTAGTTTTCGAACTATTCCGAATTCGTAATTTAGAGGTAGAGTACTAAAAAATTAAGCGCTATATATTGGAACTGTGATTTACGGTACTGACTTGAAGAAAATGTTGAATTCCCAAAAATTCTTCAGATTCAATTCGATAAATGGACAATGTAGGTACTTAATTTAATCATCATTGAATATCCCGCATCGAATTACATAAATTGGTGTAGAAATTTTTAAATCTTAAATCAATGTTATTGAAATTTGAAATAAAATAGAGGAATCGTTTATTTTCTTGTCTCTTAGATTTCCAAGTTTATGTAACTTGTTGTTTTATAATGTCATGTATGTAAATAAATCAGACTTAACTCTCTCAACTCAATAAATCTCGAGTAGTTGCAGATACGCAAATAAGATACATTTCATTTTATACTTTATACGGGGCGAAGCAGCAACTCATGTTTTGAAGAAAAGACAAAAAAAATTCTTGAAGCATCTGCCTGAAGCTGGGAATAAAAAAACTTCATATACGAGTATGGAAAATTTGAAATTAATAAACCAGATCCCAGATCTAATTAGTATTACTAACACTTTTTTGTGAGGAGACAGTGGCGTAGCTGCTTGAAGATATTTCAAGGAATAAACGGCGGGATTGCTCATGTGGTAAAAGAACTGAACCTTCTGTGTCGAACTTCAAACTTGATTTTCTTATATGGATTGATTAGAGTTGCAACGAATATTGGGCAATTATTCGGTATTCTGCCTATTCGGCCGAACACAGAATATTACTTTACTATTCGGCCGAATACCGAATAGTTTGATGTCACATGTAACATACCTACAATACTTGAACTGCGATCGTCTATAACAGTGCTTTATTTAGATATTTCATTGACAGACAAAAAATAGATGTTTATTCTTGATTTTTTATTAATTAATATTACTAAAAAAAGAAATATAATATCAAAAACTTGATTTCGTAATTATTATAAAAATAAAAATGAATTACCTATTCGTTATTAAGATTTAAAAGCGACAAATTATGGAGCAAAAAATAAGTTTCTCTGCATTCAAAACTGCTACGTCAGTCCTTTTTTACCTCTCGCCTAGAGAGGTATAGGGATCGTGAAAAAATTCGATGTCGAGATTTTTGTCAATAAGCACGTTTTAGCACCTTTAGAACCTATTTTGACTATTTTCACGATGATGTCTGTGTGTGTGTTTGTGTGTGTGTGTGTGTATGAAAGTCTGTATGTGTGCCTACTATGCTCTTTCGTTCTTATTCATTATCTCAAATTCTATTGAACATAAAATTCTAATATTTTGCATTATATACTTGTACATGTTAATAAAGAGCTGATTAGATTTTGGTAAAAATCTGCCAACCGGAAATGGTATTTTCTTGAAGCATTTTAACATTTTTTGCAAAAAATATAGAAAATTCTGCGATAATTACAATTTGTCATACGACATTTCAAAGAACAAATTATATCTTACAATATTTATTTAACATCTTGTCTATATCTCTTACCAATAAAGGAAAATTATTTTTCAAAGATATATAATTTTACCTACCACGATTTGTAAATCACAATATAGGAAAAAAATTAAAAACAAAAATGAATATGTCAATGTGACAGATGAACAGACGTATACACAATTTCTGAAATGTTTGTGGCACCATTTTAAAAGAAATGTAAATATTATTAACTGAACATAATGTAATAAGGTAATAATAAAGCTAATTTGAAGAACTAAGAACTATAAAATTATTTTCAAAAAGTTTGTAAATTTATTGCAAAATTATAATTTAAGAAAGCCTAACTAAAACCAAATTCACATAAATTACAGTGTTAAGGCGGGAGGTCGTGTGCTGGCCACATCAGATTTTATAAATTTATTTTTCGCCAAAATAGTGCAGAATATTTGGCGAATACTCGGTTATTTGGCAGACAGTTCTGCATAATATTCGTTATTCAGCACATTTATTACTCGTTGCATCTCTAGTATTGATGTTTCCATGTGTTGTTATTTCAGAGAGGAGGATAACATACCTCCATGAATTATTTTGACAAATAAACTAATAGATAAAGGAGGAGAGAGAAAGATTTAGTTGGTTGGAAGGTTGTGTCCTCCTCTTTCCTTCTACATTTTTTGTTTTTTTTGAGGATCTCTCAGTTCACAGTTCGAGGGGCAGACCACTAGACCATCCACGCAGACACGAAATTTTTATTAGCACATTTGTGAAGTAACGCGTTTTTTTGTTTAATTTTTTATTAAAGCTTTGTGTTCATTGTATGTTGTAGTGCTTTATGCTTCTTGCATTTAAACGACTAGTGATAGCACAATAGTTAAGTGGTCGTTTAGCATTCCTGGACAACCGAGTACCTACCTACGTTATGTGACCTACTGTGGGTCCAGTCAGGTACATTGTATTTTAACTGCATAAAATGTGCCATATGTAGTGTACGTCGCACTAACAACCATTAGTGACTGTGAGTTAATCGCTGATTACTGCACAGTGCACATATACTAAAATATGTATCAATATTGACGACTCGCCATATTCCAGTTGGATAGATATGACAAATAATTGATTTAAATTTTTTTGTAAATAGGTATTACGTACGATTTTTCAAAATAAAATATTAATATTAATTAATACGATCTTACTTTTGTATGTAACATTTTTCATTTTGTATTTATTTATCTAAAGGGTGACAAATTAAGAGTTTTCTGATTTTAAACTGCAAAAATATAGTTTGAACATTGTAGAGTAAAATCTAAAGTTCAATAACAAGTTAAATGCTTAATCCTAAATTAACAATTAATACTTAAAAATGACATCGATCAGATGACCTCCGTTTGCTTCGATGCATAATGGAGTTCGTTCAAATAAAATGCTCTACACAAGCAATCCTTTGTTCAATCAGCCACCGCTCTATTTTCAAAAAAAACTTGAGTGTTGACTGAAAATATTTGACAGTTAAAATTATGGCAAATAAGTCATTACTTCTATTTTTATTAAGTAAAAACAGGACACTCTTAATTTGTCACCCTTTATAAGGCATAAATATTTTGGTTCGCTCTTAAAATGCTGGAACTCCACCGATTTTTATTGACAGTTTTATATTTGAATTTCAGTGAAAAGCAAGTGGAAATAGGGTTGCGAGATCTTAAAAGCGTTTTTATATACAAAAAAAAATGTAGGAGATTTGCTAAGAATATAGGAGATGTGTTAAAAATACAAGAAACAAAAACATAAAAATAGAGAGTGATTTTATGCAAGATATTTGTTATATAGTAAGTTTGGAGTGAAGAGTCGGTTCAGCTGCGAGCGGAGTTAATTTGTGTACTACACATATTACACAATTAGACTAAGCATCGCTTGCTATATTGAATTCCACACCATAACCATATAAGTAACGGCAACGACAAATAGAACACTGAACATTGTACAACTTGCAAAACAAATTATGCACTAAGGGATGCAAGCATCAGTATGAGAAACTGCCTGACTAATGTTTCTTAGATAGATTATAGAGAAGTTTTCTTTATCTATACATCTTTCTCTAAAACCAAAATTCGTAGTTCGCGCAACCGACTCTTCTTTTCAATAGTACTACCTATAGTTTTAGTTATTTGGTATACTTTTATGCCATATACCTTCCATCATGAAATCAATGAAGTCTGTTTGGCGTTGTAGAGAAGTATTTGCTGGTACGGTGCTGGCTGAAGAACTTGATGGAAATATGCGTATTTTAATTTCGAGCTTGTTAATTAATAATCTGAAGAAGGATTAATCAAGCATGAAATAAAACGAGCATTAGAAGTGGGTAATGCGCAATGAATTTTATAAATAGAAATCAATTAGATCTACCTGCATGCTTGGTGTTTTGTTTGCTCTCAGTTCAATTCCGTAACTCGGGGTCAAGTCGTGTTTTTATTTGTCGATCGACATCCGGTGTGGATAAATAAGGTATTGGGTTTCTCTCTCAACTGCCGGCGGCGTTGCCGAATGGTTCACAATCGCTTGCGACCGGTTTCCGTTCATTATAGTAACCTTATAAACATTACGTTCATTCATGTATCTCATTATTATTTACGAAACGTTCCATTCATGGCTGCGACCTGAGATTCGGTCGTTTCAGTCTCGAGCTTGAGAATCATGACGTCTTGCACAGAATCTCGGACGATGACCGCTATTTTCGAGTTATACGAGTTTTACGATGCGATACCGCTTATTTCAAAAGTGAATGATTGTATGGTATGCTATAACAGAAGTTTATGTGAGAGCACGATACGAACTTACTTTTGTACGTAACATTTTTCTTTTTGTCCAGTGTTGCAGTATAGGTACTTACTTATAGGGTTGAAAATAATAATGGATGTATAACTTTGAATATGAAGATTGTTTTGAACAAACTCTGATCATTACGAAACACTTAGAACTTAGATTTGCATTATTTATTTTTGAAAACTAGGTTCCTTTAATAAGGCTAAGTAATATTAAAATACCTAAGTGTTTAACGTGATCGACTGTGCAGCTGTCAATTCAGGCCAGTGGTTACCTCAGCGGTAAAGTGTTCGCCTAGCATGCTAGTAGTCCCCAGTTTGATACCTTGCAACCGATCCGAGTGGTTGGATTCCACCGATATTCCACTTAAATATCATTTACCATTCTGTGATTGGCAGTTAAGGTGAACATCTACCCATGGCAGAAAACAGTCAAAAACATTAATTCCTCACGATATTTCGATATTTTGTTCAACATAATAATAACCGAATAATAACAAATAATTTATGTTTGAGGGTAAAAAATAAAAAAAATAGAAGTGAACACCAAATCACTATTTCAGACTCATTTTGAATGTATTGAGAATTTATTTATAAAAATGGCTTAAGGTTACATAAGTTATGACCGTTTTTAGAAAGTCTATAAATCACAGAATAATTGTAATTTGAATTTTCCCTCAAATATAGTAATTTTCAGGTCGATTAATTTAAATAGAACAAGTAGGGTTTTAGGACCCTTGTAAATATTAATATAGCTTATTTTAGATGTTTCGAGAAATAGATAAACTACAAGGAGAAGAAAGTTTTTTTGCTCCATTCTTGTATCCCAATATACCATTTGCTAGAACATATTAAAATATGGTATATTTTAATTATACAAGGTTCACAAGTAGGTACTAAGCAGTTACTTATATTATCTTTTTATTTCTTGTGTATGTTTTGATGCATGCGTGTTCTCAAAGACTCAAAGTGATAATATATTAAAATAAGAAATCAACTATCCAAAAAAAGAAAACTCCTATATATTTTATATCTTATCGCGACCACACCGCCTCGTCTAATACATAATTGTAAATTGCGATATCCGGCATAAAATATCCGTCGAATATGGTGTTTGTAATAATTGTTAGGTATAAATGATTAGGTTAGAGTTAATAACAAAACTGAATGGCAAATATCACCGCTAGATATAAACCACTCCATCCGCTGCTAAAATGCTCTAACGGCTGTTTTATTGGAACTGTGTACAACCACGGGATAATTAATAATTGCCAATGGCTTCAACGCGGCTGCAGAACAACCGAGAACAACCGTATCAAGCGCTAAACAGTGGTACTCAAACTGCAGAAAAATAATCTGATAGATACTGCTTCTGATTAGTATCCAAATATATCAAAATAACGACTTATCAAAATTCCAATTTTAAATGAGGAAACCAGGAGAATCCAGAAATGTTAGTTTTGAGTAAAACGCAATAATTGAAAGTTTGTAGAGTCATATCATATACCCTTGTACAAAAATAAATAAATTTTATTTAAAAACATAAATACATCGTTTTTATTTAAAAACTAACCACATCAATAGAAAGCTTAGGGTGAGTTTATGATCAAAATTTTAAGAATAAGGAATGAGAATAAGAATAATTTTAAGAATATTTTTAAATTAACCGAACTGAAACGTGATTATGTTAATCTGATGTTGCTGCAACTTTGATAATTGATAGTTATATTTTCGATAAGATTTCAAGATATTTTAAATTATGTCATACAAAAATGTTTAAAAAAAATTAATTTTACTAATTTTATTAAATAAAGACTTAAATCACATTTACCTTTGGTTTTAACTTTGCATTTATTAGTGGGAAGCTGAAAATTTGCACACATTTTCTATTAAATGTATCATAAAAATATAGGTACAATATGTGAAATGTTTCTAAAAAAATTTCGCCTGTGGCACATTTTTTTTCTTCTTGCATTTCTTATAATTATTAAATTCTTGTTTTTTATAATATTGTAAATATTTGGTAAAGTTTTGTACTAATTTCATCAACTAAATGAATGAATGAATGCTCACTCATTGTAAATTGGTAATTTTGCGAGAAAAATTGTAACGTTTGTAGTTTACAAAATTTTCTATGAAATGTACTTAACTTTAATTTTCATTATAATTCTTTATGTCAGTCCTTTTAACTCTTTTTGGACAAAAGTCTTGATATATTGATGAAAAAATATGAACTAAGTTTATCTTATAGGGAACAATAACATGAATCACCAAAGAAAATTAATTTATAGATATAAATAGAAATACATTTGTAGAACTCATAATATCTACTAATAAATTATTTATTTATTTAAGACGCTTTGTTTGTAAATAAAAATATAACAGATCTTAATCTAAACAAAGAAAAATATGAATCACCAAAGAAAATTAATTTATAGATATAAATAGCAATACATTTGTAGAACTCATAATATTTACTAATAAATTATTTATTTATTTAAGACGTAAATAAAAATATAACAGATCTTAATCTAAATAAACAATTTATTAAAAACTAATTTAACTCATTTATGTTGTAAACTGTAAAGGTTAAGTACCACTGCCCTATCATGCGTTCCTCACATCATAACGGGCTCGGGTTACCGCAGATAATTCTTCATGATCAAGGCATATTTTATTATGTCAAATCAGAATCAGTAAGATCTTTGATTGTAATTCAGGAAGTGAACTTAATACTAAAGCATTTTATTTTCGCGAGAAATTATATCGATTCTGATCGTGCCTGATGAAGGATGAGCGTCGTTAAAAACAAAAAATACATTTTCGTGTCTTATGGGAACAAGAATCATTACCGTTTTCAAGGATTTTGTCATTATGTTTGTGTTTTGTCCGTATTTTCGAGGTATTATATGTTATTTTTGTTTTCATGAGATGTCCAATTATGTATCTGCGTGGGAATATTTCACTTGCAATTGTTAAGTCTGTAATTGACGTTCAGATTCTCCATCAATCTGCCAATGTTTTCGAATATTCAATTTATTGGTGATGTAATTATAGTTTGTATATCCATTCAATAAATTGAAAGGTGTGACGTTATAATAATTGTGAGTTTGATCTATAAAACATTGACAATTTCATGAGAATACTGATTGTCTGCTACAGGCTTTACAGTTCATCTTTATGTATGATCGTTATTATTTGCAAAGTTTTTATGCTGCTAAGTAACTGAGGTTTATTTTTCTTTTACATAATTTCAAAGAATTTTCTGTGGGTGGCTACATACGAGTATATCTGAGGAGTGAAGAATTTTACAATGAAATAAAAATAAACCTTTTGTAATGTTTCACACAATGTACACGAAACCATGTAAGAATAATGAATACCTCCCTCGGTTAAAATGTGTGGGTATCCTTCAGCATAAACTATTAATTTTAGCAAGTATTTATTTGGCCTTTTTCATACCTGCAGATGCAGGTAATTTGTTCCCTTTGAATTAATATTTATTTATAACCTGAAGGAATTATTAAAAATGGTATATTCTTTGACAATTTACTATAATAATCAACCAATGTTTAATATTTTAAATGTCATTTCGGTACAACTAAAATTGATTTATAATATTGCTTAAATTATAGTATATTGATACACCTTATTTTTATAGTGATATTACTTTCTGCAAAACACAAGTAAAAATAGGTAATTTTATTAAACTAACCTTACTACTTGCATCTAGTTTTCTGTTGAGTCCATCAGCAAATGAATATATCAAAAGGATTTAGTTTATAAGTTCATATGATCACAGACATACACTCAAGGCAAATACACACTTTAAAATGTTCAACAGTTTACTATAATAAAATAATAACTATATCACTATGCAAAACACTTTAAATAGGTCCTATTCACGTTAAAAGAAACTCACAACTGAATATTTATTCAATCAATGCGAGTTCGGTGGCTTGATTTGTGCACAGACTTGTCTAAACGATAAATGACGTCACAATTTTCGGATTTTAAAAACATATTGAGAAGATTTTAATGAGATTGTAATTATAGTAAAACAATTTTAAAATGAAATAAATAACTATTATTGGTTTAGTCCTGTATTGGCAACGATTATTATTAAAATTTCGTTATAGTAACAATTATCTATTTTCTATGGTTTGTTCATTTATACGTTATAGTAACAAAATATAGTTTATAAACAATTATCTATTTACTATGGTTTGTTCATTTATACTATTAATACGATAATACATATAGTGTATAGAGGCTGTTCCACAACTTAGGACAAAAAAAATAAAGGCTATATACTGTACGATGTGCTGATCATGAAACAAAAAGAATTTTTTTTAAATTCTCAAAGATATGGGTAGTTTACTTGACGTGTGTACATTTTAAGTATCACTGTTTTGATGGTATATTTGATAATTTGACATTTATTAACATCCTGTATTTTAATTATTTATCTTAATTATTATATTTACCAAATTTTCAGAAGTCGCACCAGTTTTAATATATAATAATTTACCAGATGATTATTATATATTTACCTGTAACAAAAAATGGAATTAGTATTTAGCTCATTTGATTAAAACATTTAAAAAAATAAAAATCCAATTTATTAAACTTATCATATTTACTAGGCCGAATTCGTTTTTACCTTCCGCTTACCTTTAAAGGAAGGTATTGGAATCATGCAAAAAATCGGGTAGTGAGTTTTTAGTGGATGAGCACGAATTAGGGTCCTTACAACTAATTTTTGATAGTTTCTCGATGATGTCTGTATATGTATGTGTGTGTGTGTGTGTGTGCGTGTGTGTGTATGTGTGTGGTCCGGGCCGATGCCGGATGTCGCATAACTCAAATACGAATTACCCAAAAATTTTGATATTAGGTATTTTACAATTGTATACGAATAGGAAGAGCTCATTAGATTTTGGAACAAATATCTTCACCGGAAGTGATATTTTTTGAAGATTGAAAAAGATAATTGTCAAAAATGTATATAAATTTAGATAAATATAGTATTTATTTGTAATAAAAATAAAAGGCAAAGTTATTTGCAACTTAGGTCATAAAAAAATTGTCTTTATATGGTATCATTAAAGAACTGTAGTAAAATTTAAAAAATCTGACGTGGACACCACATGACTTCCTTGTACGCCTTGTGTGTTCATACTTTTCTTAATAACTAAAATGTAGAATAATATAAAAAATTCTTTCAACATATTATACTAGTATACTCACAAATATATTTTAGTCATTTTATTTAAACTGCAGGAGAAGATATAAAGCATATTTTACTATTGTCACTGTCATGTCATAATCATTTAAATTTTACGTAGTAACAAATGTTAATCGATCATGGACTACAAGATAAAGAAATACTAAATAAAAAATATATACTTTAATTATTCCTAAATGATACCAGATACAAAAATATTTATAAAATACCGATTTTGGGTAATAATCACATAATCTTTCATTTAAAATAAAAAAATTTGTGTTAAATTAAATATTTATCGAAATATTTTTAAAAAGTACTACTTCCGGTTTATAGATTGAAACCAAAAATAGGAGGTGCACAACTAGATGCTATAACAGTCCTAAATACAAAATTTCAACTTTCTACGTCTAACCGTATTTGAGTTATGCGACACACATACGTCCGTCCGTACGTACGTACGTACGTACGTACAGACCTCACGTCGAAACTAGTCATAATGGATTCAGAAAAGGTCAAAACGGATATTTCCGTCAAAATCTGAGAACCGAAATTTTTCGCGATTACAATACTTCCTTACTTCGTACAAGGAAGTAAAAATCAATTTATCAAATAAAACGTTGAAATCTTGTAATCCATGTTCGGTTGATTTTTGTTTCTGCGTAAAAAATATTGACAGGTGAGACGGGTGACAAGTTGACATACTAGCGCCATATAAGTCATAAGTAAGATATTAAATGTAGTAATTCAACGGAGGATGACTTCAACACAGACGAGTTTGCCTGTGAACGAATCTTTTGATTCAGGTGATACAAATTTATGTGTTTGAATATTTTAGATTTTTATTTGTATATTTTAGGGACACCGGATTGTATACGTATACATTTATATTTATAAGTCTAGATATGGCGGAAGGTTGTGTGCAGGCCACTTCAGATTTTTATTTTAAAAAACAATATAGGTATTGTACCTATTGGTACTTCAAAAATTCATCTAACAGACTTTGTTCTGCAAATTGTATTCATTCAATAAATCGTCATTCTAAACTTGAGTAAAATTGCGATTCATTCAGTAAAATGAAATTTTCTAGACTTAATACATAAACACTATTTTATGATCATAAAAAGAAAAATACCGAGTGGCGAGTATGTGAAACTAGTAGGTATAATGACACTTATTTACAGAGCCCGATCATTGATAATCAAATGTGTGCATGCGTAAGGCTTGCTTATGAAAATACCCCGTCATTATCAACCGTAAGTTATAATCCAGATCGGTGACTAGTAGCAATAATTTAAAATTAATTCATCCTCAGTGAACCTGTCATCTCATACAAGTCTTTCTATAAAAAAGCAGCCATCCTCGAGCTTATTGCATAAATTTGCCGTATTTTCTCTTTTAATATTAATTTGTATTTACGATACAACAGTTAATTTAAATAATTTACGAGTTTTCTTTGTGTTTAAAAGGAAACCCACACCTACAAAATAAAGTAAAAATATTTTTTCATTGGGAAATAAAATTGATTGTATTTTGATACGATTTGCTCGTTTTTTACTTCCCCGACCTATGTAATAGAGGGAAGTATTGTAATCGTGATTTTTTGACAGTTCGAGATTTTGGTGAATCTTCACGTTTTAGACCCTACTGAACCCAAAAAACATAATTTTAAAAAAAGTCGGTCTGTGGGTCTGTGTGTCTGTGGGTCTGTCGGTCTGTCTGGATGTTGCATAACTTAAAAACGCGTTGGAATTTTGGACTGAAATTTTATATTTAAGATCTTGAGCCAAAATCTGACTTCAAGTTCGTTAATGAGCTTTATTCAACCAGTGGTACCAACTTTATAAACATAACTTTTTTTATTTTTATCAAAATACTATCGTGCGTGGTATCAAATTAAAGCTCTCGGGAAAAGAATTCTAGTAGAAAAACAAAAATAACATTAAACGATCGTCAATTGTATTTTTATTATAAATTATTCAAATTATACCGAGTTTTGTGTCAATTTAAAGCGCTTGGGGAGATAAGTTTAGTAAAAAATGTAAAAAATGACATTTATGCGATTGTCAATTATTTATAAAAAAAATTATTCAATTTTTTTATTCAACCAGTGGTACCAACTTTATAAACATAACTTATTTTAATTTTATTAAAATACTATCGTGTGTGGTATCAAATTAAAGCTCTCGGGAAAATGATTCTAGTAGAAAGACAAAAATAACATTTAACCGATCGTCAATTTTTTTAAATACATTATTCAAATTATACCGAGTTTGGCGTCAATTTAAAGCTCTCGGGGAGACGAATTTAGTAAAAATGTAAAAAATTACATTTATGCGATATTCAATCAAGTTGGTATCAACTTAAATAGTTTGGGAAAAAAGATAAATTTTTAAATTTTGCTGAATAAGCATAAAATTAAAGGCGTTACGAAATAAGTTATTAAAACTTATAGTCGGGGAAGTACTGTGGTGGACACAGCAGATTTTTTAAATTTAAAGATAAAAGATGTCTCTATGTTAGCTAAGTGTCATTTTTTAATTTTTAATTTGTACATGTTTTCCTAAGGCACTACACTAGTTGAACGCAATATTGCTGCAATATGTAGAATCTGAATTTACGATTGTGGGTATTTTGCTCATATTCATTAGTTTTGTTTTAAATAGTCGATTCCCTTCATTATTCGTAAGACTGCTATGAAAATATTTTTTTATCAAAATATTTCACAACTGGCTAAAAAAATAGTAAAAAATAGGTGAAATAGACTGTTTTTACTAATTTATTATCAAAAGTACTTCAAAAATATAGTTCTCTAGCACTCTAGATTCATCTTTTAACTATCAACAAATAAAATATGAACTGTGTAGGTGAAATAGCAATCGCACGATTTATAATATGGCAAGGTCACAAGGATTTAATAGAGATAAATGTGCCTTTTTAAAAATTTTTATTAAAAAATTGTACATGATTATAAAAATTCCGAAAAGTTAAAAAAAATCCAATTTATGCTAACTTCACACGATAATATCTCATGATAGAAATTATTTTTTTAAATATTAAAAAGGCACATTATGTATATCCATTCTTTCTCTATTAAATGTTTATAAAAACATTATCCTAAAGTCAATAATAATCTGACAGTATACTCGCAACGAAAACATTTTTACGGTATTTTTCAACTTCAAAATGACATAGCAAAGCTGGGATGCGGCAAAGTACGAGTTTCGTGTTGGTTCCTGGCAGCCGTAGTAGTGGGGAAAAGAGTGGAATAAAAAAAGTAAAATCGATAGTATTCTACGAATTCGGAAAAAACGTAGACGGGTCGCTTAAGCTCCACAGTTTGTAAACTTTGAAGATGAATATATTAAAAAACTAAAGTGAAAATTTAAAAAATGACACTAAGCGAACATGATATAGACTTTAATTTGCAATTGTTGAAAAATATTAAAATTATTGCAAATTTTATTACCCCAACGAAACTCTTTTTTTCTGTACAAATCACAAATAAGTAGTAAACTAGTGTAACAATAGTTTATGAAGCTATTGATTCGCTGGATGAACCAATAATTGCAGGTACTATAGATATTCTCTCAAGTTTATTTTTGCCTTAATTACTTTTGTTTTTACTCGATCGATTTTCAACTGTAAGCCAATCAGCAATCAGAACTAGCATTGAAGAAGTGTTTGACAGTCTTCCTTTTATAAGCGAGTTTATTTATACAAATTGCTTTCTTTTGAACTTGTTAATGTCCTTTCATTCGAGTGAATTCGTTTTTATTTTTTGTGGAATAATAAACGAGAGCTTCATTCACACAACGTAACAAATGGACGCGTTGTTGAGTGAGTTTGAGGATCACATTAGGCTGCAAATCTCTTTCATGTGAACAGGGGCTGGGCTGCGAATACCGGGCCAAATATAATCGAATTTCAATTCGCGAAAGTTATTCCCTGTCATTATTTTCAATGGAAAATAACAATTCGTACTTTGCATTGATATGTTTGTAGATAACAAACGGAGCATTTTTCGACAATAAATACGAACGCGGAAACGATAAAATGTACTGTTTGAAACTTCCGGATTTACCTTTTTAAGAAATAAATAATTTATAAGAGGCATTTACGAATATTACATCAGTAAAAAGTTAACATTCGCCAAATTATTTTTCGCGATACATATATACACGGCGGACTAACCCCCACTACAACAGCATTCGCAAGACGTCAGTGGGCCGGTATTATACAGAGTTCCATGCGATGTAATGATATTTAATTTGTATCTTGTGACGTTGATTTTTATTCAAAAACGATTTATTATTATCGATCATATTGCTTTTTGTTCTCAAACAAAAAGCAAAAGAAAACAGCTATTTATGGCATTATTTCAAAGTGCTATGGATCTAAGGCTTTTTTAGAATTTTACTACTTTTTTTTAAAGATATTAATATTGCATTATTATTAAAAGTGTAACAAAATACTGTACTGTATACTGCAAGGAAAACAAGTTTCGAGCAAAACCTATAGTCAAACTTATTTTGGGACATATTTTAATCATGTTTTATTAGATCAGATCTTAGATTTAACTGATTGATAGAGACAAATATCAGTTATCTACATGTTCATTTTACTTTAGAAGAATAAACGTGTTGATTGTTAAACTAGTTAAAAGGAATTTTAATACCACAATGCAGTCAAATGTAAATACAATGAGTTAATCAATGCAGATCAACAGATCATTGTTTATAGTTGTTATATATCTTGATTATCCAAGAGTTGTCAGTGTTAATAGGTTACATCTTAATCTGCCCATTGCAGCAAATAGCAACACAGCAACAATGTAGCTTTTGTTAGATATTGGAAACTAATATCTCTTATACCATCTCATTTAGTAGCATTTGCATGAAGTTAGCACAAACACCAACCCGGTCAAGACTTCTGCTCAGGAACTCTGAGTGCAAATTGCACTATCGTACTAGTCTTGCAAATGGAGAAATTATCTCTCGGTTCTTTCAAAAGAAAAGCGCATAGAAAGAAAGAGTTGAATTCATTCTCTTTTGATATTTAAATGGGAACATTTTAATCTTTGGACTTAACATTTTCACATCCTTTGCAGGAAAAGAAATAATATAAAATGTGAACACAGAGAAAATCCTTTTATTATACGATGACGATGAAATTCTACCGAGGGATTTTTGAGTGTTTTTTTTTTAATTCGGGGGCAAATTGGTAAATAGTGAAATAAGATTAAGAGATATTTTGAAAAATATAATACATTTTCAAATTTCGGTGTAATAGTATAGTTAGAATAATTGTTTCACCTAAATTCGTAACTTATTTATTAAATGCTGGTGCTGGAGTCATTTCTTTGATAATAACAAGTTGTAAATTAAACTGAAATGTGAATAATAGTATATTTATTCAACGAGCACATAATGCAAGCTATAATAATTCAAAAGGATGAAATTTTATGCACTATCTGAAGGCGACTGTATAATCATCCAAGTGAATTATAGTTGTCGTAGGCAGATTATAAAATTAGGCTTTCTATTAAAAGCCTAGGCATGTAGGCATATTATAAAATACAATGTCACATCATTTTATTTCACTCAAGAAGGGTATTAGGATATTTATTTAGTTCAGTTAAATCAAACCAAACTGTGGGACCCGCGAAAGGTATTGGGTTGTATATTTAGTTCAGTTCAATCATAGATTGTATAAAAACCGAGTATTTAAGACTCAAAAAGGTATTGGGTTTTGTATTTAATTCAGTGCAATCAGAGTGTCTACCAAAACCGAGTCTGTGGGATTCAAGTAGGGTATTGGGTTGTTTATTTAGTTCAGTTCAGAGTTTCTAGTAAAATTCTCGGCATATTGTATAATAAAATAATATGACATTGTATGCCGAGTCATTAAAAAACTAGGCGTTTTGTAAAACGACTTAGGTGTTTTATGAAACGACTGATTTTATAACTAGCCTGCAACATAGTTATTATGAGCGAGCAGTGAATTCCATACTACATACCTGGAAGGGAGCCGAAGCGTACTACGAAAAGCAGCAGTGAGGCAAGTTGAGAGAGAAACAGACTTATGGCGTATAGCATTGGGAGAGTATCTCTATCCTTTCCAGGTACGTAGTATATAGTTCACTGTGCGCGAGTCAAATAAAATAACGTTTTATCTGCGACAAAAACATTTCTTTACAAATTCTCACCTCACATATTGGTGTGATGATAGTTAAACATTATAAAATTGTGTTGAATAATGGACCCATAATACAATTGTGTCTTGGAGAGGTTTATCTTACTATAAAAATACCTAAATAATGAATGTATTATTCAATGGTCGTAGATAGTACTAATGTTGGTATAGATATTATATTTATGTACATACATACGTAAGGAAGGTAGATTATTTGTTGTGCTTTTATTGCCACCCCTTTGTTCTAATAAATAATACATATTATTATAAAACCAATTCACCTATCCTAGAGGTAAAAGTCTCTTCTCAACTTTCATTATTTATCTGTGACATGAACATGGTTCATTATTCAGTTTACTTGTTCCTAAGTACAAAGAAAAGAGGGATAATAGTGTAAACATCTAACATGTAACATAAACCCCTGGAGAAAACTTCCTGCATCATCTCGGTAGATTCCACCAAAATATCTCAACATTATCCGTCCCACACTACCTGAGATCAAATGTCTTGTCACTCTTTATGTCATCACAGTATTAATGTCTCCTCTGGGAAAAAAAGTCTGTGCAGGGAACACATCCATTCAAAACAAAAGAGAACCGAGAAAACACAATATATTATTCATTCTTACGTCAAGTCATTGTCACGAGGAAAGTCGGAAATGTTCGGTATATGCCGAGTATGACCGAACGCTGACACTAGGGTAAACAAATGGAAAGGATACAAAAAGGTTTCCCAAAAAGTATCTTATTCTTCTCAGCTTAACAAATTATAATCGGTGCTAATATAACCAGTGCTATGATTGTCATCGATTATAGCATGAGTTAGTCGATGAAAATTGACCGTGTGAGCAGCACGATTTCAATTTTCTAAAGACTTAACGAATGCTATCACGGGCTTTCACCGATGAACAATCAAAGCTCGAGTTATATTTGCAGTAAATATGTAACGCTAGGTTATGTTTTTTCAATAGCTGTCAAAAACATTTTAAACTATGATTACCTTTCTCAATATTGTTTTTATAGGCATTTTTCATTTTCCAGTTTTGTGGTCAGTACAAAAATGATAACATTTTATTTCAACAAGATTTATTATACTAGTCTCAATAAACAGCTGTTAAGCCTTCCTAAATTTTATTGAAAAAATTATAGTAACTTATGGCCGTTTGCACCGGTTTCACTTAATTTTTAAGTACCCCTTATCCAAATAAGTAAATTGCACCAATTTTTACGGTGCCCTTAAATCACTACAGCTTCCCTTAAATTTAAGCTGAAGTTCAGGTGCCACTTAGAGGTACCCTTAACGTAAATACTGCATTTATAAAAGCCTTTAGAAATATAAAATATACATATATCTGCCTTTGCAGGTCCATGATGAATTTAGATTTATAATTTACATTTAAAATATGACCATATTTTATATTCTAAATCTAAATTTGTACATGCGTCCAATCGTATCACATTATATTAAAGTGATCATAGTGAGTTGAAAAGAGACAATTGACACGTTGAAGTGACACTTAAATATTTTGACTTGTGGTTGTCGATTTCCTAAAATGAATATCAGAAATATGTATATAAGATTAATATTATATGTAGGAAAATATAGATAAATATCATAAAGACAAAAATATAATAAAGTAATTCGTTACAGGATAGAAGATAATTATACTTGCTAACAGATTTTATAAAACAAATTTCAAATAATAATTCTGTTAGCACTTACTCAGCTACGAGCCACAGAACCCACAGAACATAACAAATGTCAAAAATAACCAGAATGTATCATTACTAAAGTGAAATATCCCTACGATTTCTTCTTGTTCTCACAGAAACGTTCCCTTTGCTAAGTATAAACTAAGGGGTACTGGTGCAAACCGAATAAATTTAAGTTAACCTTAAATATTAAGTACCCCTTTGATAAGTAAAGCATTTAAGTGTAAGCGGTGCAAACGGCCATTACACGGTTATATCTCTCGTGATAGAAATTTATTTTTTAATTTTTATATATCTGTAGATTCGTTCTTTGTCTATTAAATGCTTAAATGAAACATTATCTTTAAAGTCAATATTAAATTGACAGTTTACTCGAATCGAAGACACTTTTGCAGTGTTTTTCAACTTTAAAATGACATGGCAACGATGAGTTTCGGGCTTATTTTGTACAACTGTTAGGAAAAAAATGAAATAGTAAAAAAAGTGAAATCGAGAGTGTAGAAATTCGGAAAACAGGAAGACACACTAAATGTTATTATTCGCTGGCATTGGCAAATGTGAAAATTCTGCCGTGAAGCATACAGGATAACGGGAAGGATACCAGGAGAGGAGAAAATCGAGAGGAGAGGATCTAGTTAGCGGAACAATGAGCTGGTTGATTATCCCGCGCTGCGGAGCCAGGTGACAGCTGACTGCGAACAATTCGCTTAATATTCATCATATTCCTTATCCACAGTTCATCTAGGAGGCGTTATGCGTGATACCTGCTGCCTCTGCCATAGCCACCTACGACAGACAGATGAGTTCAAGGAGTTCGCATCCTTGTCAGCTAGAATGCGTGTTTGTGATTGACATATGACGGTATAGATTTCACTTGTTCGCCTACCAAGGATTCTGCGAAATTTAATTAGTTTATCACACACACACTCCACACATAGTAGGGAATTTAATTGCATTTTATATCTAGCAAACCTGTTTGGATTAAAATTTTACAAGAATAATTATCATTCAATGTACCTTTATGTTTATCCTTCAGATAAAATTTACAGAGAAGGATTGAGAGCACTAATTTTTCTAAAATTAATCCGTAAAATTAAAAACATACTGTTTAATCTCACGTAGGTTTAAATAGGTAGTAACGTACTTGTGACATTTGTCATTGCTATTAGCTTACATTTTTTAAATATTTGATTGATAAAACAATAGATAAACAAAAATAACTGCTTTGCAAATTCCCGCGTGGTTTGTATACTATTTTACTCAAAATCGAATCGATTTAATTTACGCGTTTTAAAAATTAATTTTAGTAATATTTTTGACAGTTTTATTATGATTTGTTCAATTTGTTTAGCCTATTTGAAAATACAGAATAGAGTTGCTAAGTAACATGAGAATTTTTTAGTGATTTTGTTAATTTTATTTAAACGTGATATTACACTAGCCGGAAAAATATTTCCAGCTAGCCGGGAAGTGAAGTTAACAATGGCTAGCTTCCCAACTGTCTAGTAGGTTGGAAACGCACATATTAACTAACCGATTGTGAGTATAATCTATTTATATATATATATATATATATATATATATATATATATATATATATATATATATATATATATATATATATATATATATATATATATATATATATATATAAATGACATTTTGACAGTAAACACAAACATGACAATTCAATCTGATATTTTCACTTGTTAGCAGGGTTGTTCACGTAGTCTACGCTACGTAGATTACGTGTAATTTTACGCGTAGACAAACACGTAATCTACGATTGCAGTATATGTGTAAACAATATAACCACTGTACACAATGTAGACAAAGCACAAATCACACCGTAATCGTATAAATTTATAGGTTAGATTTTCTTACAATTGAATTATTTACTTACTTTACCTTTTACACGAAGTCTACATTGTCTACACTTTACATAGTTTACGCAAACTTTACGTGTAGACGTAGAAAATAATACTTTACGCGTAGATGAACAACCCTGCTTGTTAGGTGTAAATCCGGTAGCGTTCCAAGTTCCAGGTTATCACAAGTAAAAAAAGTATTTTGTAACACGGCGGGATAGCATAGTGGTAGAATGCTAGGCTCTGGTCACAGAGGTCGTGGGTTCGAATCCCCGTCAGATCAGGAAATTTTCACGGCCTGATTTGGATCGGTACCTTCTCCCGGTACCATTCCAAGTATCTAATTAACTTGGCAACCTCTAGCTATCGGGCACCGGCTAGAGGCTGAACAAGGGCTTGCGCCGGGTTGACTGGCAACATGGTAGTAAAGTAAAAAACACCGTGGCAAATTATAAGTAAACAATTAATACTGTGTGTGTGCCATCAAGTCACCCTAGGGATACAAACCCGTGAGGTTCAAATCCCGAAATTCTAATACAAATACAACACTCCTGCTAGTTAAAAAAAATACTATAGTTTCACTACTTCTAATGATTATTTTAGGTATCACGTTACTTTCCTCTCCTTCTGTCTGGTATCCCAGCAGTTGCAGCATCTGAGTCTTTGGAGCAGCTTGAGCTAATTGTAACTATGATAATTTATTACATGCAAACAAGTTGTTAGGTCTGCTCGGTTTGCTAGGCGTCCCCTCGCGCTCAGCCCCACGTGAATTACATTAACAGATCGAAAAAATGCGTTAAGGGTCGTGTAGATTAATGGCGATGCTGAGGTGAATTTTTAATTAACACTGGTGATTTCAATTTGTTCAGCGCGGAATAAATTTCGGGTGGACCTTTGTTGATTTGTGTGTGGTGTGATTTAGAAATTGGATCAGGAACATGAACAAAGATTGAAAACTAGATTTAATAGAGATTGCTGTGGGCACTCGTTGAAACATATTTAAATATTGGGAAAAAATGAACACTCGCGGTGATTGGTTCAAAAGTATATTTAAGTGTTAATAAAACTTAATGCGCATTTTAGCTGTTAAGAGGCCCGTCGACCTCCTAAAATCCAGCATAATATGTACTAATATAGCGAGTGTTTTGTGGCCAGTACAATAATGATAAAATTTCATTTCAACAAGGATTATATACTTAAAGGATTAATTAACAGTTGTGCCTTTTTTTAAATTTTAATAAAAAAAACTGTACATGATTATAAAAATTCTGAAAAATTCGTAAAAATTTCAAATTTATGCAAACTTCACACGGTATCTCCTTATAAAAATTTATTTTAAAATTTTAAAAGGCACATCTGTAGATCCATTCTTTCTCTATTAAATGATTATAAAAACAATATCTTGATGTCAATACTAACAGTTTACTCGCAACGAAAACACTTTTACAGTATTTTTCAACTTCAAAATGACATTGCTTTGCTAAGGTGCGATTAAGTACGAGTTTCGGGTTGGTTTCAGGCAGCCGTAGTGTGGAAAAGAGTGGAATAGATAAAATAAAGTAAAATCTAGAGTATTCTAGGAATACCAAAAAATCGTAGACGGGTAGCTTAAGCCGTCTTCAGAAGTATTTCAAATGGTTACATTTTTCACAGTACAAAGTATTTATGTTATCAGTACTAGGACACTAGGAGAAACAATAAAAAACTTTAAATGGGGTTGACAAGTGGTGACCGATAAAAGTCAGTTTGTGCATTCATGAGATGTTTCTTAGAAGTTATCGCTTTCTTAATTTCCAATGATTCCAAGAGGTCAAGTTTTTACCCTTTATGTCGTGTACATCTGTCTATGTTAAATATCCAAATTTTCTATTTGATTTTATGATTATTGATAATGAGGTATTGGCTACGTTGGAGTTAGTCGATTTTATTTAATCACCAAACCCTCAAATGTTTTTTTTTATCTAGTATAAAAGTTTCTTATGGTTTTTCCTGTAGAAATGAAATTTCAATCATTACCTACAGTTAATTTGGTAGATTAAATCTATCGTTTCATTGAGGACGCTCTTCGATGTGTGTACCATAGACATTAAAAATTAATAAATAGAAAGGTAGAAACTAGGTAACAGCACATTTATCTCACAATTGTTTTTTTTAAATATTAGTTGCATATCATATTCATACAAACATTTGAACACACTTTCTTATTGATCTATTTTATAATAATTAAATTTAAATTAGACATTTTTTAGAGATTCATCAATATCTTTAATAACTCTAAAATAAACATGAAACTAATGAAAGTTCTGTGTGTAATCCAGACAAAATCATTTTTTGCTCTCTACATCTAAATAATTAATGAACAAACATCAAAGCATATTTTGTCATTTATATTTCTCTCTTTACATAAGATCCGTCAATATGAGTAATATGAAATATCTGTTCCAATGTCAACAATAATTATTCCAATTGATTGATTTACGCATACGCACAACAAAACATATTTGAATTTTAATTTCAAAACCATATTACCGTAAACATCAAACATGTTTGTGGATGGTAAAAATTTGTAATTTAAAAAGTTTAATTTTATTAGTAACTTTTCAAAATATAAATCATTATATAAGTTAGAAATTCTTTAGTAGTTAATATAAATATATTATGGAACCAGTTTATATAGGATAATAAGACAGAAATACATGAGATATTATCTAAATGTCTTCTGTACTACTTCTAGAATGAAAATGACAAACATAAAGAATTTTATAAAAATGTAATGCTCTTAAGTGTACTCTCATTCTAGTTTATCATATTGTTATTTGGAAAGGGTTTCGGGTTGGTTCGGGCAGCCGTAGTAGTGGGGTAAGAAGCGGAATAGAGAAAAAGTTAAATTGAGAGTATTCTAGGAATTCGGAAATTAAAAGTACCTACATACGTTAAGGGTACTGTATAGGTACAGTTTGATATGCTGATTAAAAATAATTTTTCATAAATTTGCGAGTACGACCATATTCGCACTTCCCACTTTCAAGCACTACCTTTTCAACTTCAAATTGGGACGAAACAACTTCAAATTGGGACTAAACAATTCCATATTGGGAATAAACAATTTCAATTTGGGAATAAACAATTTCAAATTGGGAATAAACAAATACAAATTTGATATTGTTAAGTCTCAATTTGAAATTGTTTCGTCCCAATTTAAAATTGTTTTTTCCCAATTTGATAATTGTTTAATCAAAATTTGAAGTTGCTTCGTCCCAATTTGAAGTTGAAAAGGTACACTGTTCGAAAACTTCAAACTTTTGGTTTATGTATAGCACTAAATAAAGCTATTTTAAGTTTATTTTGTTAATGCTATGTTTCTGAAATTTATTATAAAAGTATTATATTATATTATTTAATGTTGAGTAAAAAAACCCTAAGTAAATGAAAAGATCTATCGTAGTTTTTTCCTACTTTTAAATTTTAAAGTGAATTTGAAACTAGAAAATATGATCATTGCTGTGAAACTGACACGATAAAATAAATAGCACGTAAGGTATATAATATATTCGCTCTGGCGTAGCGATCTGGTGTGTTTGAATATTTCATAGACACTTCTGAATAGGATTTCTTTTCATGGCGGGAAACATTACAAATGGAATTACGAATTGGATTGATGCTCCCGAAGTATTTGTTTTTGTTTAAGCATAATTTTATAGAGGATGAAATATGAAATGCACATTTACATTCTTACAGACTTTCATGTTGAGCTTGAACATAACAGAAAACATAAATTATAGATAAAAGTTAAAGTCAATTTTACAAACTTCTATTGAACTGTAAAAAATATTGAATTTGATGTAAACATCACATTAAATTGGCACATAGTTATTAAGATTTTTATATAACTTGAGGGTGTGACAGCCTCACATACTGTGAGCTGTCAGGAGGTATATTATGTAATTTACCATGTGTACGCGGTTACTCTTACTCATGGTTATTATTGTTAATGTTTGAAAGTCTTTTATACAGTTAAACTGGAATATGTAGCCGACTGGTTTTAAACCAACATTGTAAAAATCACAGAAAGCAACATGAAGCTCATTTTACACTGTACAAGTTCTTGCAGAAAATGATTTTCTGTTTACTCCATATTAGTATGACATTCGGGCAAGTTTGTTATTATAAACATGAAATTGAGTAATAAAACAATCAAACTGCTTATTTACATATTTATTATTAATATCTATCTTTAGGTGTTACATAAATTTGACATTTAAATTCTCTTTATCATTAATTTAAACTGTCATTGATCCATACGACACGAGTATCATACCTACTTCAATAATTGATTTGATGATCACGTGGTGTAGATTGTATGAAAACTTTGAAAATAAACTTGCACAAGAACTTGGATGAAAATTTGTGTAGGTAGTGTAAAATGAGCTTAAGGCTGGAGGATACGCAAAATTTTAATTTACGCTCATATTTAATCTCTTGTATTGTTTTACCCCACCGTACCAATATGTTGTAATTTTTTCTTATGAAAGGATAAATATATACCTATATTATAGTTCAAATTCCAAAGTATAACTTTAACCATCAATCTATAAAAAAATATTACACATAATGTGAATTTTTTAAATTTTATGTTTCAAGGTATTTAAGTATAACTTATTTGTTAATTAATATTTACCAAATTTGATTTAAGCATAAAATAGCCTAACATATTTGTTAGTGCATAACATAATTTGTTTTATTTTTTATTTTCTAAGTATATTTGTTATAAATACAATTTGGATCTAAACTGGTAATTTTATAAAATTGTATTATTTTTATTCTCTTCTTATACCTATACAAGTTATTGAAATAAAAATTATATGTTGCAATAGCTATTAACATTAGTAATCTACATAGTTTTTTCACTGTTGTTTTTAGCTCTATAAAGATATGTCCCTAGGGACAACAGAAAACGCGCATTTGTTTATAGAGCTAATAACAACATTGGAAAAAATCTGATGTTAGTTAGACTTTGGGATTTGAACTACAATATAGATCTATATTTACCTTTTCATAAAAAAAATTACAAAATATTGGTACGGTTGAGTAAAAATATACAAGAGATGGAATTATTGATTATTCACACCGACATAGTAGCGCATTCGATCACCAAAAAGTTAACTGTGTACGTTCAGTATACTTCAATTAAAATAAGTAATTGTTTTTGCTATTAAAATAGTAACAATTACAAAATACGTCAGTTTGATTGGATAAGTGTTGTGACAGAAAATAGGCTTACAATGACCATTTATGACACCACAATAATTAATTCAAAATAATAGTGAATACTTGCTATTTGCATAATAAATAATGCACGTCGATATCATAAATAATCCATAATAAGCATTTATCACATTCCATTTTTTCCGTTCGTTCATTTGAACTTTTAATAGCGCTAAATAATTGATAGGATGATTACCTTCAAAAGCGAAAGAAACAGAGAGAAATAAACAGTTTTGACAGTTGAATTGCTAAGTAACATATTTAATAAATCAATTCCAGCATAGAAAGATAATTAAACGTAAATAAAACAAATGTCATTCTAAGAAAGCAAGAATAAGAATGGTGCAATTATTACCGTTTAATGCGCGATGTTTTGTCCTTGAAAGCACCTGGTTAGCATGACTTAAATTTCCTTACGGTAAAAATCTTATAAAAATCAATTTCGCGTTCACTTCATGCCTTGAACTTTTATTATACGATTGTAATTTTCGTATGTTACAGTAGAATTGCACGTTTCAATAATAGTACTTATTCGTGTGCTCTATGACAATGGTGTTTTAATTTCTGATCACGCATAGTTTTTCTGAAAACATTGTAACTATTACTGCGTAATTATATATAGATCTGGACTGATTAATACACGCATTATTGTATTTTATGGCTTAGTTATTTATGAACTTTCCAAATATAGAAAAAGAATTTTCTAATAGGATTTTATAAATACCTACCTGCTTTAAATCGTTTAGTGAAAATGTGATTACTCTTTTAAGTTAATTCTATAAGAAAAGTAACTGTTAACTTCAGTATTTTACAGATTTCATAATTTCCATAATTTTCTAAGACCAATTAAGAAACAAATTTTATCTATGAAAATAATCATATAAAATATTATTATTATTTTCAGACTATAAAATACAATACTAGATACCTACTAGAATAACATATACACATTTTATCCATTTATTATACTGCATCTAATAATGTAGTTTTAAATAGGTACCTGTAAAATATATTCCATTATTAGTAGGTAGTAATATATTAAATAAAAATAAGTAGTAGAATACATATGTCATTATTTTGTGATATTAATTACAAATCCAACAATTATATTTCATTTATTTCGTTTCTCATTGTGTGATTATTAATATATTAATCCCTGCATATTGTAATACCGTGTGGTTATAATTACATAAAATGAAATGTACCAATTACAAAATACAACCCTTTGTCAAATTATTTTAAATTTATAATGGCATTACAAATACTTATGTTTTCCTATTCAATTGGAATAATTAATTCATTATACTATAGTTTAATTAAATAATTCAAAATATATTGGTGAAGTATCGTGAAGAAAAAATAAATGTGTATATTTTATAATTTTGTATGAATTTAGACACTACGTACTAAGCAACAAAAATTTCAATTATTAATTTCAACGTATCTATTTCTCGTGCCACTTAAAACTAATAATTTTTTTGAAGTTGTATAATTAATGAGTAAATAAATATCAATTTATTTAAGTGTTAATAAAATTTATTTTTTACAGAAACTATACGAATCGAGTGGTAGGTACCTACTAAAAATGGACGTGTAAGTAACATTTCGAATTTCTAAAATATTCTTTTTGATTCGTATTTTGCGTGTCAAATTGTACCTATATACTTACACCCTTAACTTATTTTCGTACCTTCTAATAATTTCTTATAGGATTTAAAAAAAAGTATTACCAATTATTGTTTAACACTTACTCGCTCTTAACTTTTTAATGCCTAAAAAGTAATTTTTCTTTTGCCTCATTAAATATGAGAGTTTGTTATACTTAAAACAAATTTTAACGACTTTATGTTAAGATATTAAACTTAATTTTTATTAAAAAGACAATGCTTTGTAAACTTTGCTACCCTATTATTGACAAATCGTAAATCAAATTCACATAATATAAATAAATTCTCGTAAACGTCATATGAACTGCTGTCAGTTCTCGAGAATTGAAGTAAAATTATCGTTCATTTTTATATACCTACAAATAATTGTGATACCAGTATTCCAATTACCTACTACAAAAAAAAGATAATCTAATCGAAATATGAGTTATCTAAAAAGTATGACTTTTTATCTTTATCTATATAAATTTTCTATTTTATACAATAAGTACCTACGCACTGTTACCAAAATTTTATTCTTCGAATGTTCGAATTATGCACTGAAACTGGACGATCCTCTTAAAATATACAGAACAATACAATTGTGATAAAGTTGGAAGTAGAAAGCATATTGTGTTTATTTTACGTTTTCTGCTGCTTCTGTAAGTCCTATTCAGTTCTTATCAGGAAGTGAAGCCGAAACGGTTATAATAAGCGTTTCATTACCGCAGCGCATACAGTTTATCCTGATACAGGCAAAACACATCGCATATACAACGAAAAGAAACGTTCATCCAATTTTCGAAAAGAAATCCAAACGTTGTCGTTTTCACAACTGTTTATCTGGCTTGCGCTCCGCCGTGGTCCGCATTCGCGTTACTCGGCTCAATAAGAATAAAAAGAGCGCATCGAAAAACAAAACTGTATATTGTTGGCAAACATAAAGGGAAAGTTCCAGCCATTTTTGGTTGGTCAGGTTAGAGCAGCGGCAACGTAACGCTGTAAGGCGTTTTACTAAACGCTATTCTGTCAGGAATTGCATTAACTTTCATATTG
Source organism: Agonum fuliginosum (assembly GCA_947534325.1). Classification (NCBI taxonomy): domain Eukaryota; kingdom Metazoa; phylum Arthropoda; class Insecta; order Coleoptera; family Carabidae; genus Agonum; species Agonum fuliginosum. The sequence goes on along the minus strand of OX384031.1, from coordinate 37,284,836 downwards.
TTCGGGCGGCGTCGCTCTAAATTGCTAGATATAAAGTGGGAAGGCAGGTACGGCGCCAGGCTACAGATACACAACATACATGCGCGCGCATCGCTGTTCCCGTTTCTTGCTCCCCATGTATATTACATAGTCTAACAGCGGTGATTCTCAAACTTTTTGTTCATTTTGTCCCTAGAAAACTATGTTTAGTAATACTGAATCGAATATCGAATGAAGTAAGAAAATCCAGTTTGTCGCAGCGATAAGCGACAGAGATAAAGTTTGCGAACATCTGAATTTGCGGAACACAAGTTGAATTTTCTTTTTCTTTTTGCAGTATCTGCAGAAATCATTTTCGTTCAATCAAATTGGAGATATCTAGAATTTAAAAGAATTTATCTATAGTTCTAGGACAAAAGTATAGGTAAAGGTTTTGTTGTTGAAACAAATTAGAATAAAAACATACGTGTACTTAAAAGACTTACTGTCTTAAATTAAAAAATTTCTATAAATCAATGAACATGGTATTCTTCACCAATTATGTTAGTCCTTTTACCTGTTGTTTGTTTGTAAATTAGACTGAAGTGCAATCAAAACGTTGATGTATTATTAGATTTATAAAATTGATTAGGTACTTCTAAGTTTTTGTTAAAATTTAAGCATAACTAAAACGGCAGTTGGTCTTACTTTTCTAATCTAAAAAGTTAAATAGGTAGTTGTAAATTTATACAGGAAACAGTGTTGATCTGCTGGGTAGCAAGAAAAGGAATCATAAAATTAAATTGAAGTCGAAAATAGCTTATTTGATTTCGGTGAAAATCTGCCAAACAAAAATAGTACTTAGTTGAAAAACTATATCAGTACTATTCTCTTCAAATTTTTCTTATGTCTTATAAATGTATATACATTGTAATGAACTTCAATTTTTACTTACTACAATTAATTGGGAAATAAGAATTTTGGAAGAAATTATTTACGTCAAGGTGATAAAACATGCACAATGCACACTTTTTAAAATTTCCGTTACACCATTTTATAGTAAATAAAATAATCATTTTATACGCTCGGCAATAAAACCAGGTTTCTTGAACTTCAATTGGCTACTTGAAAATGAACAATAGCAGACCAATGCTTTTTTGCAGACCGTTGCTAATGGTGATGGTATGAAAGTATTATTTTCAGACCGCTGCTAATAAAAAGTTGTTCGATTAATCAAAAATTGTTTTTAAAGATTTGATTAAATATTATAGGTAATTTATTTCGAAATATCAAGTTGATTTCATTTATGTTTGTTATTGACTTGTATTCTACGTATTTATAATTTTATCTCTCAAACAATATACCTAGATGAAAAAGTACCTTCTGAATTTCTGTTTCTTGTAAATAAAATTCAAATATCCGTAGAAAAAATGTTGTATATACAACACACATGGCAGTAAAGTAAAAAAAGCTGTGGCCAAGTATAAGTAAACAATTAATAAGTACTGTGTGTGTGTGTGCTATCAAGTCACCCTAGGGATACAAACCCGTGAGGTTCAAATCCCGAAATTCTAATACAATACTAAAGTTATCACTCGATGAAATTCAAAGTATAATACGAGTAAGATGATGAAATTCTTCTCGACATACGTGAAAACGCATACATTAATATTTAATTGGAATGTTTTTATAGAAATTGAAACAGATTTTCATTAAATTTTTCATGCGTGTTCCCAATTAAACTAGAACCATTTTTATAATGCAATAAAATTTCGTCGAACCGGTCATTCACTGGTGCACTCACACTATCTACATACTGTTTTTATTTATTTTTTCTAATAAAATAAAACAATAAAGCAAACAATATTTACGTAGCATTAATCATGCATAAATTAAATAGACAATCATAGGATATGCACTGAAATAAATAATACATATCGCTCCATTTATGGAAGTACGTCATAAGTCAAAAATCACAGTTTCTGGATACGTAGGTTTAAAGATTTTGTTAATTTTACATGTTAATTATTATTAACAAGTGCAATAAAGTAAAATATCTGTAGTGTTTTTTGAAGCAATAAAGTGTTGTAATTTACTGTAAATGTGGAGCTAAATCAAAATTTGATAGTTTGAAGGAAATTTTAGGTGCTTGTGTCTTTTTTCTATAAAAAAAATCACTCAGTTTATTTCGTATAGTATATTTATTCGTCACATATTGAAATTATGACAGTCTTTCATATAAAATATTACAATTTTATAAAAGGTCACGAAAAACTTAAAACGACACAATTATTATTATGACGTTCTTCCATTAAATAACTACGACACTTTCTTATTATATATTGACACTTTCTGTGTTAAATACAGTACTGACGTTCTTTCGCATATATTGCGGGGCGCTAGTATCAGTGGCTAAAACGTCACTAATGTCATCTACCGTTAAAGTGCAGAAGCAATACTTATGACGATTTTCCACATAAATATATGATATTTTTGAAATATTTGTATAATCTTAACTTAAAAATGAGATTTTTTAAGTTATGACGTTCTTCCATTAATGGAGCGATATAATGATAATTCACATATCAGTTAGAACGACGTAACATTTACAGTGGAATATAATCATAAATTTGGCAAACCAATATGGTCGAGCCATTTTTTGGAGGATTCTTCATGGGAAGGAAATCTTGAAAATATTCACATCATAACATAACAATAAACATAGGTGATGCTTAATTCTTTCAGACAGAACGACAGATATTTTAAATTATTTCGTTGTACTCACTTGTGCAGCGTCACATTTTGCGATGAATCGAGTTTCTTCCCGCAAAACATGCACTCGAATACCATGTCTGATAAATTAAGTACCGTCAGCTACATCTTAAATACCGCGGCCAACGCCATACTGAATTTTCACAAAACTTCAATTTTCGCAAAGATGACAGCGCTCAATTGGGAACGCACACTAGCGGCTAAGCCCAATCCAGTGTTATATGTATAGTTCAGTGGTAGAAGGCTACTTTCAACCCTTGGCAAACAAATAACTACTTATTTTATTACCCACGTAGCACAAAATAAATCCTAAAGATATCTTTTAGATCATGTTATGTTATATGAGATATCGCTGACTACTATAAAAAGAAATATGGAAGATATCTTTGCAATTTCTTATAATCTTATAAACATCTATAAAAGTTATCCTATACATCTCTTACTAATATCTATTTTACATTTCTTAAAATCGATTAAATAGGTCAATTATAGGAGCAAACCTAAAAATGAAATAGCATTTATATCTCAATTATGTACGACGCGTTGATTTAACAACCTAACAATACTGAATTTAAGGATAAACTGCCAACTTGGCGGGACTGGAATCATGAGACTTAGGGACCAAACTTCGAAACAATAACCGCTAGACCACGCTTTATACCTATGTTAAGAGGTTCATCGTGGTGAGAATATTATGTATTACAATATGCATTTGAATATTATTATTTTTTACAAATTGTTGTAATAATCAGTTCTACGTAAAAATACATTGTTGATTTGTTGATACATATTCCAAATTTTATATATTACTTTCAGTTCACAGTATATAAGATATTATATTCACTACGGATAGTTCGAATAACTGTAAAAGATACTTGTAAGATCAATTTTAGAAGATATCAAATACTTTATGTTCACTGTATTTAAGATATCTTCACTATGACATCCTAGGGATCGTTGTTAAGATGATATCTTTCGAATAACTTTAAAAGATAAGTATACGATCACTTTTAGGAGATATCAAAGGGATATCTTCATAGGTACCTAGGTATTACTATAAGTTTACAGTACATGTAATATCTTCAAATTGTTATCAATAAGATATGTTTCGAAATTATCTTACGTATATCTTTAATAAGAAATCCTAGAGATATCTTCCGGGTAATTGTGCTAATGGGTAACTATTTTGTTTCGTCTGTTTTGACTTTTCGTAGAAAAGAATTATTCCTACCATCAACCCTACCATTTTCTAAGCTCATAGGACATCACAACCCAATAATCAAACTTTACCTGTAATTTCAAAAAAATATGAACGCATCTACTACACCCTGGGGTCCACCTCTTCCAGTTTCCGAGCCACTGTGCTTTTCCTTACCGCTCAACGCGGCGGCGTTTCGGGTGAAAATCGCACGACGGTGGATGGGTATACCTCGGCCCGCTTATAACGCCGTTCTGTGTTTGATATTGTCTCGTAATGACGCCCTCAGCCCTCACCGGCCCGGGGATATTATACGCATTTAAACGCTTATGACGGCGCTGATGCTGTCACCGGGAAATACAAAAATCTACAAATTTCTTAAGATGCCGTGTGTCGTTTAGCGGAATGCGTTTGGCGAGGTATGAAAGGAAATATAATGGGGGATGTTATACAGTTATTAACTAGTTTTCTGTAAATGTAAAGGACGTGCCAAGGTGCTTCCGCACAGGTCGCACAATTAATAGAATATTTTTTTAAATACTTTAAAATAATACATTATTATAATACAGTCAAGGAAATAACATAGACAACTTTGGTCGAACATTTTAATTTCACTTCTTTAACAATGTTTTTTTTTTAAAGCGAACATATAACTAATATTAAAAAATCTGGCGTGGTGACCACACGACTCTCTTATTCACAACAGACTGTATGTATTCGTGTAAATATTGCACTTGTTACAGGTTTGATATATGTAATAGACGCACTAACTATAACTAAGCTTGTTTGTTTCCAAACTATGATTGTGGAAATAATGTACTTATTTATTAAATATATAATTGAATTTTTCTCAAATTTAAATAAATTGAATTTATTGTTATTTTAAGGAAAATTTCTCTTTCGGTTTTCGAAATGTAACCAAAATCTTTTCAGCTCTGCATATTATCCGAAACTGTATAACTATCAAGTTTTATAATTTTATCTTTTCTCGTTCATTCTTAATATTCAAATATTTTTGTATCAAATTTAATTTTGAAAACGACCGTTCCCTGTAGCAACTATTTTAGGTATAGCCAGCGTTATTATCTTCGATTTCAAAAGGATTACTTTGTAACGCAACACTGTCACTGCTGTCTCTGTTAAGGCGCGTTTACATTGGAGGAGTAACTGAGACAGTTACTGGTACAAGTAGCGGGCTATACTAGTATACTCAACTAAGCGCTAGGCTAGTAGGAAGTAGGTGTTTACCCCAGAAATACAATTTAGACGACTAGCTATAGTTCTAGTACCAGTACTAGTTGTTCTGTAGGTGACAAAATGAATTTTTTTCGTGGTTGTATATCATCTCGAACAAAATCTATTATTAAACGAAATAAAGTAAAGATAACAAAATTTAGTGACATCCCACAAACACTCATGATGACGATATAGTTCTACAAACTTTATTGTCTCCGTTTTCATTTTAATAAAGTAAAAATACCGAATTTAACTATAAAACAATTATCTTTAAAATGAGACGTCAAAACACACTAGTAGGTACCTATATCCCTAATCACTAGTGACTGTTTTACAGGTCCGTGAAGTTGGCGTATACATTAAAAGATATTGGATAAACAAATAGTTATATTAAATTTGCTCATTTTTTGCTAAAAATTGCTAATAGTTTTACATTTTTTGCTCTGCCCGTTTTAAAGTTATTTCCCATTTAACCTATATACGCTAACTTCACGTGGCGTATACATGAGGAAAAATTTCAAATTTGTTAACACTATCTTTTTTTGCTCATTTTTTGCTATTTATCGCCGTATTGATGACATTTTTTGCTGTTGTCCTTCATTAGTTATAAACAAAAAACCTTTGTATACGCTAACTTCACGTTGCGTATACATAGCGTAAAATTATTATTTTTTCTATACTATAATAATTTGCTCATTTTTTGCTATTTATTGCTGTATTGATGAAATTTTTTGCTGGTGTCCTTCGTTTGTTATAAACAAAAATCCATTGTATACGCTAACTTCACGTTGCGTATACATAGTGTAAAATTAAAACTTTTTTAACGCTATAATATTTTGCTCATTTTTTGCTATTTATTGCTATATTAATGACATTTTTTGCTGTTCTCATTTATTTGTTATAAATTAAATTAGCTATTGTATATGCTTTTTCTCGGTTCTCATATGCATAAATTAAATACACAGATAGTATAAAATTAAAACTATCTTAATGCTATATTTTGCTCATTTGATTTGCTATTGCTATATTCATGAAAAGTTTGGATGTTCTCATTTATTTGTTATAAATTAAAATAGGTAGTGCAAGTAACGGTTTTCTACCGCGTTCTCTAAAGATATGTATTCTCATTATTTATTAGTTAAGTACCTATAATTATAATTTTAAATATAATTCTTTATTATTTTATAACATTTTGCTCATTTTTGCTATTCTCATTAATTTTTTATAAAATAAAATATCCATTGTACGCGTTTTCTCCGTACTGTAAGTAGCTATGCAAAAAGCACGCAGCCATAGTGTAAAATTAATACATTACTAATATTAACGTTAAACATCACTCCTATTGGCGTGAGTTCAAGCATACATTGGAGCAGTTATACTTTACCTATTTTAAACCTGTAAATTATGTACGAAATTGGATTTTTGTGTTACTATTATAAAAATGATAGTATTAGCTTTATATAAAAGATATAACTTTTGACAATATCTCTAAAATTATGAAACTATGAACAAATTAAGTATTTTTTTACAATTTTTATTAATTACCTACTTAAAAACCAAAGCAACGATTTTCTTTATATTTTCATATCTTATATAGATGTATCTTGCCTGTTTGCACAAAAATATGAATTCATAAGACCACTATATTTTCAAGTTATAGGTAAAATACTTTAATTTTTTAAATCTAAATTACAATGAAAAATTATATTTTACCTATATTAACTTGAAAGTATAGTGGTCTTATGAATTCATATTTTTTATGCAAACAGACAAGATACGTCTACATGAGATATGAAAATATAAAGAAAATCGTTGCTTTGGTTTTTAAGTAATTAATAAAAGTTTTAAAAAAATATTTAATTTTTTCATAGTTTCATAATTTTAGAGATATTGTTTAAAGTTATATCTTCTATATAAAGCTAATATTATCATTTTTACTTCCCCGACCTATGTAATAGAGGGAAGTATTTTAATCGCGATTTTTTGACAGTTCGAGATTTTGGTGAATCTTCACGTTTTAGACCCTACTGAAGCCAAAAAACATAATTTTAAAAAAAGTCGGTTTGTTAGTCTGTCGGTCTGTCTGGATGTTGCATAACATAAAAACGCGCTGGAATTTTGGACTGAAATTTTATATTTCAGATCTTGAGCCAAAATCTGACTTTAAGTTCGTTACTGAGCTTTACTCAATCAATGAATTCGTTTTGGCACAGTGGCAATTTGACATTGCGGCAATTGGACACAGCGGGTATTTGACATTACGGCAATTTGACGCAGTAGCGTGTTCCCTTTTCGCGATGATGTCTGTGCGCGTGCGCGCGCGTGTGTCCAAAATTCCAGCGCGTTTTTATGTTATGCAACATCCAAACAGACCGACAGACTAACAAACCGACTTTTTAAAATTATGTTTTTCGCCAACCGGACGTATTTGATGCAATTGTGTCATTGTTTTTTGTAAAAAAGGACGCCATTTGGGGATTGTTTATGAATTATGATCACCATAGCAATTGTACCAAAAAGTAATCTATTCTTCCTAATACAAAAAAACATTGTTGTTGTCATGGTTATACATTTTAATTTTAATTGTTGCGTAATATGAGTATATGTCAATTTAAATGAAATTATAAAATTACATCTATTTAAGCGACTAGCGAAAAAATATTATGTTTCATTCATACAAAAAATGCTATTTTGGGACTCGTAAGATCGCCGAACTCCGCTGCGCGTCGCTCGGCAACCATCTTACTCGTCCCAAAACCATGCATTTTTACTTCCTTGTACGGAGTAATAAGGAAGTATTGTAATCGCGAAAAATTTCGGTTTTCAGATTTTGATGGAAATATCCGTTTTGACCTTTTCTGAATCCATTATGACTAGTTTCGTCGTGACGTCTGTACGTACGTGCGTACGTGCGTACGTGCGTACGTACGTGCGTACGTACGGACGTATGTGTGTCGCATAACTCAAATACGGTTAGACGTAGAAAGTTGAAATTTTGTATTTAGGACTGTTATAGCATCTAGTTGTGCACCTCCTATTTTTGGTTTATATCTATAAACCGGAAGTAGTACTTTTTAAAAATATTTCGATAAATATTTAATTTAACACAAATTTTTTTATTTTAAATGAAAGATTATGTGATTATTACCTAAAATCGGTATTTTATAAATATTTTTGTATCTGGTATCATTTAGGAATAATTAAAGTATATATTTTTAATTTAGTATTTCTTTATCTTGTAGTCCATGATCGACTAACATTTGTTACTACGTAAAATTTAAATGATTATGACATGACAGTGACAATAGTAAAATATGCTTTATATCTTCTTCTGCAGTTTAAATAAAATGACTAAAATATATTTGTGAGTATACTAGTATAATATAATAAGTTAAAAGAATTTTTTATATTATTCTACATTTTAGTTATTAAGAAAAGTATGAACACACAAGGCGTACAAGGAAGTCATGTGGTGTCCACGTCAGATTTTTTGTATTAATGAAACAAATAACTATTTTTGGCTTCAGTAGGGTCTAAATCGTGAAGATTCCCCAAAATCTCGAACTGTCAAAAAATCACGATTACAATACTTCCTTCTATTACATAGATCGGGGAAGTAAAAATGACCTTAATATTAGTAATGTATTAATTTTACACTATGGCTGCGTGCTTTTTGCATAGCTACTTACAGTACGGAGAAAACGCGTACAATGGATATTTTATTTTATAAAAAATTAATGAGAATAGCAAAAATGAGCAAAATGTTATAAAATAATAAAGAATTATATTTAAAATTATAATCATAGGTACTTAACTAATAAATAATGAGAATACATATCTTTAGAGAACGCGGTAGAAAACCGTTACTTGCACTACCTATTTTAATTTATAACAAATAAATGAGAACATCCAAACTTTTCATGAATATAGCAATAGCAAATCAAATGAGCAAAATATAGCATTAAGATAGTTTTAATTTTATACTATCTGTGTATTTAATTTATGCATATGAGAACCGAGAAAAAGCATATACAACAGCTAATTTAATTTATAACAAATAAATGAGAACAGCAAAAAATGTCATTAATATAGCAATAAATAGCAAAAAATGAGCAAAATATTATAGCGTTAAAAAAGTTTTAATTTTACACTATGTATACGCAACGTGAAGTTAGCGTATACAATGGATTTTTGTTTATAACAAACGAAGGACACCAGCAAAAAATTTCATCAATACAGCAATAAATAGCAAAAAATGAGCAAATTATTATAGTATAGAAAAAATAATAATTTTACGCTATGTATACGCAACGTGAAGTTAGCGTATACAAAGGTTTTTTGTTTATAACTAATGAAGGACAACAGCAAAAAATGTCATCAATACGGCAATAAATAGCAAAAAATGAGCAAAAAAAGATAGTGTTAACAAATTTGAAATTTTACCCCATGTATACGCCACGTGAAGTTAGCGTATATAGGTTAAATGGGAAATATCTTTAAAACGGACAGAGCAAAAAATGTAAAACTATTAGCAATTTTTAGCAAAAAATGAGCAAATTTAATATAACTATTTGTTTATCCAATATCTTTTAATGTATACGCCAACTTCACGGACCTCTGTTCTGTTTACATTGGTATAGTGCAGAGATGAGTGTAGTGGATAGTGCAGAATGTACGTGGAAGGGGAAGGCTAGTAGGTGAGTAGCTAACCCGGGAGGTTAGTTACTTCACTACCCCAACTATTTGTACTAGCACTAGTACTGGTACTAGCTTCTGTTGGCTACATTGGATGAGTAGCGGTCTGGCGAGCTAATAGTACTAGTAACTAACCCATTTACACGACCAATGTAAACCCGGCTTTAAACATAAGATACCAAAGAACGAGTGCGAATAAAATGTAATTATTATTTCGTGGAAAAAATACCTATCCGTATTTGATTCTTTGTTAGGTACCTATTGGCATTGTTTATCAATTTTTTTTGTTTACCAGTTATACCAGAAACAATCTTTAATATACATTCTACCATTTCTTTAAAATTTAATAATTATTGTTAACAGATTTACACTTATTCATCGCGCAAACTAATGTGGCATAAGCATTTACCTCAGGCTGCAAAATTGCAGAATCACTGCACGTGTAAAGAAACACTGTAAAAATTAATCGATAGGCAGGTATTTGATGAATAGGTGCTAGTAAATATTGATTCAAATAAATTTTAAAATAGCTGTATCAGTTTATATAAATATCCAGGAAATTAGGCCAAAAGGTTAATAAAGTTGTTCTATTTAGATTGAAAGTTCAATTAAATATTATCTATGCAAAATGTTTAATGCGTTAATGATTATGCATTTCCGTTTATAGATAAAGTGCATTAAATTTTATGCTGGAAAACAACATCGTGAGAAAATATTAATTTATTTCAATGCTTTCCACTATGAAAACTAAAATAAAATGTAAATTTATGCAGAATACAATATGCAAACAACAAAATATAGTTTCGTCGTAGAGATAGAGATTGTAATATTTAAATAGAACGAGAAACAGAAATAAAAAATCATCGGAGACTCTGTCATTGTTTGTAGTAATAGAATATTGATTTAACGTAGTAGAAATATTTTTGTGGTTTCTGTTATGAACTCAGCAAAAATTCCTGTGAAACAATTTGGCATAGTTCCTTTTACGGCGCTATTTGGTGACATTTACAATTTTCAATACGAGATCAAAGGGGAATAATTATCACAACAAAGCTATGTTTCGGTAATGAAGTTTGAAACTAATACTGAATGATATTTGTAAAATTAACTTTGATGTTATAAACAAAACTATTTGAAACTTTGAAACGTAATTAAATTTTTTACAGCTTTGGTACAGTATGGTTTTATTAACTCCGCGCCTATTAACGCTGTATATTCGAGTAGCAAAGGGCGGCGTTTATAACGGATGTCAAAACTTTAACCGTCTACCGAGTTTGCAGTATCTTTCATCGCCGTGTATAATTTAATACAATAGATTTATTAATATCTAAATCAACAGAAGACGCCGAACTTTCTTACCTAACTTAATTTGTTGCCAAAATTATTTATTAATTTAATTTGTTTTGCAAATACTTCAGATTTTAATCATTCTGTTCTAGACAACCTATAACTAATATTATAGGTAGGTATTCTGATTTTTTATAAAATAAATACGTATAGTTGCTTGTAAAACGTTTCTTTAAAGAGCAACAACTCTTTGATGATGTTATTAAATATTTCAACCTGAGCCCCAACTGTTTGAACATGAAGTAACCGACTGTGCTTATGACAAGACGACAACTCAGATTCGAATCTTGTAAATAATATATTTCCACAAAAATCTTCTCTCTGTAAAAGGTACTGTCCGTGCTGCCAGAGTTGGCCGGAGCGGTAAGAGAGAAAACGAATGTGCCTATATGTTCTGTCACAGAGCTGATGCACAATTCGCCAACGTATTACTGGCCTAAACGCAACTAAGTCCAGAGAAAAAACGAGCTGGGCGACTTCTTTATACACTATTTCAAGGTAGAAAGCGGTTTCTGCCAAAATTTGCTGATATTCTATGTCCGCTCGATTAATATTGTTTACCAATTCAAAATTCCTAAGTCCTGCCATCTCTTATTTCGCGTACTGTGTATACCTACTCACCAGTTTACTTATCTCATGCGAATACATTTTTATTAAATAATAGCTTTGTAAATTGTAGAGGAAAAATAAGATCTGTATCAATCATTTTAAAAAAATACTATTAATCTTAGAATTGCTTGCAAATCAAAGTTTATTTCGATAAGTAGGTAATCTATGTTTCCCGTGAATCATTTTGCTTTTTATTTAGTATATGCATAAAAATGTGTTTATTTGCATAAATTTAGCATAAAAAGCCACCAAGTCCAAAATTAATCATCTGAAACACGAGAAACATAATCGGACCTTTATTATTTAAAAGTGCAATATAAATATTGTATAATAAATTAGTTTTTAAAGGTGTAATTAGTAATTATTATATAAGTAACAAATAATAAACCCATAAATAAACTAAAATAAATGCAGTATTATAGTGCTGCTATATTGTCAACATTTTTTACAAATTCGTATATAATTATTTCTTTAAAAAAGTTATTCGTAAAAAATACTATATGTATATCGTATTATATTATGGAAACTATTAAGAATATTTTAAAGACGACAATGAAACATTGATAAATAAGATTTTGTGAAGTTGTAATACAGTACAATAAAACCAATAATATGTAAGCAGTTTAGTTTAATGATTACTTCATAAGAAATAATACCAATATATTATGTAAGTTGTTTATTAAATATGACGTTGGTTGAAGAATATTATATGTGATATGGTTGTATAGATTCCCCAGGACATAGCTATTAACGTCGTTTTATTATTATTATTAAAAATATAATAAGAGTTGAGGACATAATTCTATAAAAACTCAATAAAACAAAATGTAAGTGTACACATGTAAAAAAAATACAAAATTTGAACATGAAAATAAATCAACGTTACTATTTGAAGTATAGATCCTATATAAGAAGTTACAAAGTTTTATTTTAAGTAAAGTTTGACATACGTATGAGACTGTTCTAAGACTAGATAGTTCTCCTTGGGTACTTTCATGAATTCTAATTTCTTATTCATTTCAATGATTGAACGTTATACATTAATTAGAAACTGGTAATTCGATTATGTTTCTTATGAGAAAATGTCTAACCTTTAAAGATAAATTTCATTCAATACAATTTCTTGTACTCGTATCGCACTGTCTGTTCGAATATATTAAACTCAAGTACGAAAATAATTACATTTACTAGGTTGCCATTGTCTCGATTTTAAGTGCATTTAATGCTCTTCGATTGAAATTTTATTACAGTATTCAGGTTTACTAGGCGAACTGCATGAAATGCAATTTGGTCTTCTTTACATATTAACATTTCCATGGAACAGTGAGCAGTTATTTTTAAGTGATTGCTAGATTCCAACTAAATTACTTTGTATTCGACTTGCATTTATTTCAATGGTGTTAATGAAACAAGAATTAAATAGAATAGTTTTTCTTGTCACAGTATTTTCTCATTTCACATTCAACACTTTTCCTTTTCTATTAATATTTTTATAGTATTTATGCTCCCTAACATCGGTACTTTGCGAACAGTCCTTCAAAATACCGTAACCTAGGCATTTAATTTTATTTTATTTTATTGAATCAATCCAACAGGATACAAGATCCCAATTACTGGACGATTACAAAAATAAAATTACAATATGATTACAAAAAATATATGTACAATCTAAATAAAAACAATAGATGCTAAGGCAAATATACAAAAAAAAAACAACCATCTATATATATAATCACATAATTATATAAGTAACGAAAATAAATTAATAGTAGAATATGAATAATTAAATATTAGCAAAAAGTAAATTTCTAAATTTAAGTAATGGTTCACCAAATAAGTCAGTAATATTATATCGTCACATTATTGTATGCATCGCACATTTGTCTAATATGATATTTAATCTGGTAGTTTGTTATGTTTGTATTGCAGGTAAAAGTAGTTTTATTTCTGGATGAAATGCTTGGTATTTTAAACGGTATGCGCTCTAGTGTGCAAACAGCAATGAGCTGTAATTTACATTTTATAGGATTATTTTCAATGATTTTCATAATTGTTTCATCGCCTACGGTTTTCAAATTTTTATTTGTAGTTATATTTTAGAATTATTTCAAATAGTTACTAAATAAATTTGGGGAGCATATACTAAATTTTTTTGTATGTAACACGTACACAAACTGAGTTTTAGAGGACTCACCTAATTTAAAGACTCGGCTTACGCCTCGTCCGTAAGTAGATTTATCCTCTAAATGAACATAATACATTAGTTATTTATAATACTCGTACCTTAGATACTTATATTTCATTAGCTACGAACTTAATACGTTAGATACAACCATAATAACATCAAAACCTTGCATAATATGCAAACTGTCAACTAATTGACAGATAAAATTGCTGATTTGTTTTAACATCGCTGTCGTTAATGATACGATTAAGCTTTGAATATAAGGCTTGGATGTTCAAAGAGACTCGGTTTCACCTCGTCGCTTAGCAACATCCTTGGTATTGTAAAACGCATAATATTCTTGTTATATTAAAGCTATAAAATATTCTTCACAATAGTATAAATTGTACTTTTAATTTATAATTATTATTGTTACGAGTAAATTAAATATTGCCAGTATTGAAATTTATTAGTAATTAGTATTAGTGTCCGATACATATTCTTATTTGAAAAAAAAAATAAATGTAAGCTTCAAGCTTAAGTTTTAGGTTAGGAATGATTTATTATGCAGTAAAGTAAACAGCAACGATAAAAGATTAGAGATGGTCAACTTTTATCTTTTAGAGTTGCGTTGCGCTTACTGCAGGAGCCGACAATCTGTAGCAGAAAAACCACAAAAGCAAAACCTCATGTTTAAAGTTGATTTCAGTTTATCTACAAAAAAGAACGTGTTAGCTATTTAATTAGTGTGCCAACGTTCCAAGTTCAATATAATGTAGTATTATTGGAATAATATGCAGACCAAATGGTAGGTTAGGTCTATGATTGGTTCCGTAAATTCTCAGGACAGATCATTTTCCGTAAATTTAGTAAGGCATCCATGCTCGAGTCCCAAACAAAAATCGAGCGGATTCGATAACTATAGACCCCTTGTTTTGTTCTGTTGTATAGGTACAGGAATATTTGATCACACTTTTTGTATTATTTATGATTTTTCAAAAATTCTTACAATTATTGGCCCTTATTTAAGCTAGTAATATAAATTTAACAGTTAAGCTGCAACATTTGTCAACGCTGAAGCTTTACAATTTCAACGATTCTGGATGTATTATTAAAAAATTTAAACTATAATTACCACATGAAGAATCATGAATCATTAATGAATCGATGAATGCAAGTTTTAAATTGCTGAGACACCAATTAGCAAAATTATATTCGCTTATTAATTAATACACGAAAATTAAATTTTTCTTTTTAAATCAATAATGTACATTATGTAGTCGGAAGTTAACCAATTGACTGAAAAAATTATGTAAAATTCACCTTTTTAATAAATTTTACAAATTAGATATTTTACCAAATACCAGAAATTTCATTCTATAGCCTTGTAAGCACATTATTAAAAAATATGAGATTATAAATTTTAAAACCAAAATCACAAATTGACTAAAGCTGCATACACATAGAACTAAGTGCCGTTGTCTTGTTACAACGGTGTTGTATTGATAAGGAAGGACACCGTTCACATAAAAACTTAGTGACGTTGTTGTAAGTAATACAGTGTTCTGTTCTGTGTTTGAAATTGCTAAAAGTTTAAGATTTAATTTGATAAAAATGTTAGAACAAGAAATAATTATTATTACCTGTGGATTTTAGCTTCAATGCAAGATCTTTAAAACAGTTTTCTTTTTTTGTATTATCTCGGTACGATGAGCATTTTTGTTCGAAATTGCTAGATATTGTACCAAAAATTCAGCTAATTTACTGTCTAAATTCATATTTATCTAAGTATAATAAATAGATAGTTACGAAAATTCGAAGTAAATGTCAATTCAAATGTCATTTTGTGATTACTCGAATTTATCGCCTTTTAAATTCCACATTAAATTTTGATTGGCTGTTGCTTGGCGATGCGGTGCTTGAGCGTTGTAAATGTTTGGAGTTTACAAACTATAGCAACACAATGCACCGACCCTAATTACGCGTTAAGTCATTGTGAACGATTCGATTGCTTTGCATTAGCCAAACCCTGTGCAACTGCAAGGCCGCAGCAGTACCATAGCAATAAGTTGTATTTGAATGATACTTTACTGAAACATGTTTTTTTTGCTTTGAATTTTCTAGCAAGAGAAATTGCTATTCATTCTAAAAACAAAAAGGTTGCTGCACTCTTTTTTGATTGTAATAGATTCCACTTAAAAATCCTCGTACCTACTCGAATTTGCCATGATTGTGTTACCATGACCCAATCCTAGATCCCAGCTAAGCTGGCAATGCTCTGATTCACATAATACATTAATCTTATCAGAAACCTACAACGCTGTGACAGTACGCTAGTACACAAGCTGGAGGTCGTTCGCACTGTCTCGGATCAAAGGGCCTATTCACTACCGTATTACCTTGCATTGCTCCAGTACGAGGACGCCATACGCCATCAGGCAAACTATGCACTAATGACAATATGGGTTTCACAGACTGACTCTCTGTCATCAACATAACCTCATAAAATCTAAGCATAATCGTGTTTGCTCAATTTAATGCTCCCACAGATATTTATACCAATAAGTTAAACCCTCACTTGATAATAATTATTTTTTCACGACATGCGGAGACACAATTTTCTTCTCGTGAGATAGTGACGCAAGTAAGTTTTCCCTCTCTAGGGAGGAAAGTAAACAGTATTGTTTTACGATGAAATATTTTTAAAACTGTAAGTTAATTTATTATTTTGTTGAAAATTCTGATTTTATAGTGATATACTGTAAACTATTATTTTACAATCATTAGGTTTTATACTTTCTTTTTCCACAATTTTACAACATAAATATAATTTGACATATTGGCTGCAATGAAACATTTAAATTTTTAACGTCATTCTGACATAATGGCAGTTATAACCTAACTTCTAGTTATGGTTTCTTCTACATTTACAGTGTTTGTAAATATGTAGTGAAATGTTTTTTGTGTCTAACACAAGAGGAAATATCTTTTTCCCCTCTTTTAGTATAGCATTAGCACTGCATTGATTAAACGTAGGTACTTAGTTTAAATTTGTTTCATCTTAAGCCTGTTCCCACGAGGATTCTTTGAAGATTCTACCAAGATTTTGAATGCTGGAAAAGAAGGAGTTTTCTTCTTTCTAGTGAGAATTATCTATTAAATTGCGGTTTCGCCAAATTGAATCTTCAATGAGTCTTTGAAAAGATGAATTTAAAATTTTTGGATTGCTTCAAAACAATGATTTGTTGTTTCAAGATTCAGAATCTTGAAACTTCTTCTTTTCCAGGATTAAGAATCTTGGTAGAATAAGTTCCAAAAAATTCTCGTGCGCACAGGGTTTAAGTATAAGTACAGTAACTTGAATCTTATCACTAGAGTGCGGATTATATGCATTTGCATATTGGTATTTTTTTACAAATGTTTGCATTTCAGACAAAAATGGATCAAAATATGGTATAAATTATTTGCATATTTTGCATTTTTCAATATTTTGTACTTATTTTCAAAATTTTTACATATATTTATTATAAATGCATGTAACTTTTAACCCAAAATTTAAATTTTTCTTAAAATTTATAATCGCTCAAATTTCTTACAACCTTCAGTAACTTTCAGATTTATTTTGAAGATAGGTACACAATTCGTATTCCAGAAGTTATAGGTACGTTGTTTTGTTTATTTTTATGATGTTCTTTCGTATTGTTGACAAAATGAAGTTTTTTTCTGATTTATAAAAATAAATTATTAGTATAAATGAATAAAATTATGTTGCATATCTGCATATATTTTTAAAATACTGCATATTTGTTTAATTTTGTGCATATATTGAGCATATTTTGGTCTTATTTCAATGCATATTGCATGCATATTTTGATCATATTTTCCTGCATATAATCCGCACTCTACTTATCACTTATCAGCACTGAAATTTCTTATCGTAATATCTGTTTAAAAAGTAGTTTACAAACCAGAAAAACTTTTACGACATTTAAACCTCCTAAGACACAAGATTTTTTAAGCGGAAATGATAAATTTTTTCTCGTTGATAAAATTCATTTTTATTTCCAGTCTCGGCTCCGGTGGCCGGATCTAGAGTTACGACGCGGAGTTACGGCAGCAGAGCAGCGGCAGGTAGACTATAATGGACAAAAGAAGCAACAAAATAGGTTTTCAGCGTGATAAATGTAACACTCTCCGAGCGTCATCACAAGTGAGCCGGCGCGGACGTACAGGCCGCGTTCGCCGCTCGCTCTCTTTGTTTCGCCGACTTCCTGAGATCAGGAATGCAGGAATTGTACTCTACATTGTATGTGTGTTTTACGGAAATATGCGATTATTATGATACGTTGTGCGTTGTCGTAATCTAAACCTGTTTTATACGCTCTGACAGTCATCATGAGTATCACTTTTCGCAAACTGTTTTTCCTTTTGATGCAAAACATTTCATGTGGGGAAAAACTAAAACACAGGTGTTCTTGACAAAACAAGCGAAATTAATAGCTATGTGGAAATTAGTTATTGCAGATTTTAAATCCTGATACACGTTTTTGTAATTGAGTTTAATGATCTTATTGCTTTGTCCTGAGGAAGGTTTTTTGTTGAGTAGGAAATATATTTCTATAGGAAGTCGTTATTATTCCGAATCGATTATCCAAATACTTTTTTAAAGGAATATAGTCCAGCGGTTATAAGATAAATTTCATATCAATTATGTATTTTGTGATTTAGGTGTGAAAATTGGAGTACATGTCAATTAAACCATTCTGTTTGATATAAAAAGTAGTACCAAAGTGTTCTGTGTCAGACACGGACGCCAATTTGAAAAAATGTCCGCCATTTTTAGTATTTTCTCGAATGATCAATATAACGAAAAAATTGTCGTAATAAGAAATTATAAAACACAAAAACGGTATATTAGTTTTTTAAGCAAATAGTAGGTACAGTTCACGAGAAAGAGAAAATCGTGAAAATATACATGTATGAGTACTTTATATAAAATACTTTTCCGTTGATCGTATAATAATGAGTATCATTAATGTAAAATATACATACAATAATAACACCTTTTAATACCTGATAATAAATAATTAATGATATTTTTGATTGCGTTCAACACACGTAATAGTAATAGTATAAGTATATTAGCTAGCGCTAAGTTGTAGAAAAAGGTTTAAGGTTCTTCCCTACCGAAACTAGTGACATCGAGCGGTAGAATTCATGAAGTGTAGCTTATTTCGGAGAGGGTAAAAAAAGTAAACAAATTTACCATTACCGTATCACAGAGGCACATGTATGTATTGTAGTATTAGTGAGGAAATAAGTTTTACGTTGGAAATTCCTGGTAAATAGAAATATCGTTGCCTTTTCGATCCTTCATAAGCTCAATTCTTCGATAAATTGAATTTAAAATAATTAAATACCATTTTTATAAAACTGACGATTACCTTGAAAATTTAATACAATCTTTTTCTATATCCAATTAATATTGCGTTAATTTTTCATTAAAATCTGTCGTTTAGTTTAGATACACTAATTTTATAATGTACGATTTCAAGTCACTTCCCTATATGCTTGCAATGTCAAAGAGGTCAACTTTACAGCTCCATAGTTAACAAACGAAACTGACGATTGTCTTAATAATTTATTTTAAATTGTATTATTATCAGATAATGTCCTACAAATTTTTTATTTATTTCTGTCGTGAGCGACTTTGGTAGGCGACAACCTTAATAGAATTAAACGAAATGGTTTTGACACAGCTAAATAATATTCTCGTAACATTAGATTAGATTAGATTTTCTCCAAATTAAAAAGGTATAAACAGAAAAATATTGAGACTAACTACTAACTCATGTGTTAATAGGCGATTAATAATTTCAACAATTAAAGCGTGAAGGAAGCGAACGCGCTAAAATGTCTCAATTATGATTACACACTAGATAGATAAATAACTATTAAAACTTTAGTCACATCGATATTTACATATGTTTTTCTCGACAAAATAAAAATATTTTAGTACCTATTGTTTTTTTAATTGTGTTTGGAACTGTAGTTTCTGAACAGATAAAATAAATATGGACTTGTTTCCAGCATAAGATAGAAAACTTTTAAAGTAATCAAATTCTATAGTAATAGATAAATTATTAATATGTGACGTAATTATTTCAACGGTAACAACCTGAAAATCCAAATTGCATAATTCTAGTGATACGGTTAGTGTTAGTACAGTAGTATCCTTCTCAATAGATAATTAATTAATATGTGACGTAATTATTGCAACGGCAACAACAATCTGAAAATCCAGATTGCATAATTCAAGTGTTACGGTTAGTGTTAGTACAGCAGTATCCTTCTCGCAGTGCAGCGTGACGACAGCAATCCAGCAGTGAGAAATGCTATCAGGAAGATTGATTGGTTGTGTGTAGCCAACACCAACATTGCCACTGCTCCAGTAGATCTCACGATATTACTCCGTCTCGACGTCGTCGTCGCAGTGTTAGCACTGTGGCCGGATTATGGCCGGGAGAAGAAAAGAAAGAATACCTTTGATGTCCGCGGGCAAACGTATTTGCTCTCGCGCACTGTCCTGTCAAATGAATCGTCATAAATGATGTAATTTATCTCGAAATGCTGCTATTGGAACGACTGTCTACATTCGTCGTGTTCGTAAACGGGTCAAGCTGATAATGAAAATTTATAACGCAAGTTTGTCTGCTGGAGAGAGGAGAGGAGAATGACGGCAAGTTTTCAGTAACACGAAATTTTAGAGAGAATTTACACCAATATTCAAACTATAGAATTAATAATTTGATCACTGGTAATACTTTAATCATATTGTTAATTGTAGTTTAGTTTTTTACAATAGATAGTTGCGAAGTTACTAAAAGAGGAAAAACATCTTCAGTACTAATTTTAGAAGTCGAGAAGTTTTATATGTTAAGGTACTCTCTACTAACAGCCATGGTAACCACATATACAAGGTATAAAGCCTGATTTATAAACTTGACGTTGACGTTGCAGTTTGCCGTTGACGTTCAAAGTTAAATGTTAGAAAAACATGCCTCGTTTATAAACTTTGAACAGTAGCGTCAACGGAGTTTATAAACGAGGCATATGTTTTTCTAATAAGTATTTAACTTCGGACGTCCACGTCAACGGCGAACTGCAACGACAACGTCAAGTTTATAAATCAGGCTTAATACGTGTGTATGAATATTTCAATCAATTGCAACTGTATTTAAATTCATTGAAACTGTCAAACTCTCGTTCCACGATTTTCTCTAAAATTTTGCCTTTACATGAAAGCGAGTTACGACCTTTCTTATAGAAAATTTAATGCTCTACAACTATAAATTATAATTTTTCTATATAAGTTGCGTTGGCATTGATTTGATCAATTAACTGAAAAAGTCCAGAAAACCAAAGTTTTTGGCCCGCTACGTAGAACGCGGAAGAGTTAGGAGATCGAAAACTAGGATTCTGAACCACGTATCTTAAAAAATTAAAACAACTTGATCAATTGTAAGGTAAAATGTCCTTATTCTCTGGACTAGTCTTTCGATTTATGTAGGTACTTTATCGGTTTCATAAAAAAAAATCTGTTGTGGCCAGCACATAACCTCCCGCCTTGACACTGTAATATGTGAATTTGGTTTTTGTTAGGCTACTTTTTGTAATTTATTTTATAGTTCTTCAAGCAACGTACCGATTTCGATTGACATTGAAATCAAATTAGCTCTTTGTGGATACAATTTTTATTTTATTATTACCATATTACATTATATCCAGTTAATAATGAATCGATGATGCTTCTTGACTGGATACGTTTAATGGAAGGATAAAAACTTACTGGAATTGAGTCAGTTTTATATTTATTAAATTTCGGCTACTATAGTTACTAAATTTCAAACCCAGTTATTAATATTTATACATTTCTTTACAAATGGTGCCACTAAAATTTCAGAAACTGTGTATACGTCTGTTCATCTGTCACATTGACATTTTCATTTTTGTTTTAATTTTTTTTCCTATATTATAATTTACAAATCGTGGTAGGTAAAATTACACATTTTTGAAAAATAATTTTCATTTATTGGTAAGAGATATAGAAAAGATGTTAAATAAATATTGTAAGAGGTAATTTGTTCTTTCAAATGTCGCATGACAAATTGTAACTATCGCAGTATTTCCTATATTTTTTGCAAAAAATGTTAAAATGCTTCAAGAAAATACCATTTCCGGTTGGCAGATTTTTACCAAAATCTAATCAGCTCTTCATTAACATGTATAAATGTATAATGCAAAATGTTAGAATTTTATGTTCAATAGAATTTGAGATAATGAATCAGAACGAAAGACTATAGTAGGCGCACATACAGACAAACGGACACACACACACACACACACACACACACACACACACACACACAGACATCATCGTGAAAATAGTCAAAATAGGTTCTAAAGGTACTAAAACGTGCTTATTGACAAAAATCTCGACATCGAATTTTTTCACGATCCCTATACCTCTCTAGGCGAGAGGTAAAAATGTTTAGCGCAACTGTAAAAAATATTGACATTCAGGCCGCACCAAACAGTAACTTTTTGTGGATGCATTGATCTCTGGTGAACCTCATGTGTGTTGGCGTCTTCCCATATAAGTACGTTGGAGATTAGACTTTGAAGGGCCACCGCGTCTGCCGTAAAATGGGCACAACGTTTGCACTAACGAACACTCATTTTAATAATAAAGTATTATCATTTGGACGTGCTGCTCATTCGTGTATCTTGTCATGGTGATTTAGCATCAGTGACTGATTAATAAACAACAGGTTAAACAGCCCTGCCAAAACAACATGGCTGCCAACATCGACCCGTCCCGATGGGGGTTTCCACGATTTGTTGGTTTTTTATATGTTAATTTACACATTAAAATATTAGACCCGTATTTTTTCTTTTTGCCAAAAAGTTGTTCATAAGCCAAACAAAAATTTATAAAGTATAAAAAATAGGTGCCGCGTAAAACGATGCCGTGTGTGACTGTGTGATGTCATCGGCACCGCGCTGACAAAGACCGAATACAATACGTAGGTCCTACCTTATTTCAACACAGGTTCATCGTCCATTCTGTCAAAACGACAAATAACGAACTTACACGAACAAATCTACTGACGGTTTGGTCTCAGTGCCGTTTGCGTCACACATGGCGCATTTTATTGCACGTTTCATTTTCATTTCGATAAAAAGGTAATAAATCTATAAAAATAACCTATTATTATCACTTTCCTATAACTTATATAGGGTGTTTTTTTTAGACGTGTGGTTTTCAAGAAGAAATAAAACGCATATAATTTAATGTTATGGCCAAGAATTTAGCTTTATTATAAAGATAAGGGTTTGCCATTATGTTTTAAAAATGATTTCGGGCAAGTGGCCGCCGCGGCTGGTTCGAATAAATTCCAGTCGAGAGGCATAATTTCCGACCACTTTTGCAGCAATTGGGGCCGTATGTCAGCAATAACGCGCTGAATATTCTCTTCCAAGGCGTCAATCGTCTCGGGCTTATCTGTGTAGACAAGCGACTTTACATATCCCCACAAGAAATAGTCCAGCGGTGTTAAATTTAAATTAAATTTAAAAAAAATAAATTTTCTTGTGAAAATCGAGATCGGTGGCCATCTCGTTTTGGGCCAATTCACGGACGTGCGACGCGCTTGATGGTCGTTTGGCTTCAATTCTTGCACGAGTTGGATTCTGTAAGCCCGCAAAATCTTCCATAAAGTGGATGGGCACAGCTCCAATTGTTGCGCGCGATGGCGGATGGGCTCATTCAGGTCTTCTGCTCCACAGCAGCAATAGCGTCTTCGGTGCGCACTGTACGGCGTCTCTGAGGATGCGCATTATCCACTAGAGTAAACGTGGTGCGAAACCGATCCATGGTTGATCGAATTACCGACTCTGCTGGGCGAACCATTATTTTGGTAATAAATTTGCACGATTTGCAAACGTTGTTCAGGAGTAAGTCTATTAATTATGAAATGGCAAACCAAACTGAGCATAAATCAAGTGACAGCTGTCAAAAAGACCATCTCCGAAAAAAGTAGTGTCAACTTGAAAACCACATGTCTAAAAAAACACCCATTATATGCTGAAAATTGATATGCAATAAGTATTTCTTTAAAAGCCGTAGGCATGGAAACCCTCATTGAAAAACCCTTTATGTTTTGATAGTTTCTACCGCCGGTGATTCTGCGGCTAGGTTTGCCGGGTGTTAAATAGTAGCCGTCATCATCATTGCGTGCATTGTTCGTAACTTAATCTGGCAGGGGAGTGCAGGCGACAAGCGCCATATATCTCCACTAAGAAAGACTGATCGCGGCCACCGTGTGCAGCAGCCACAGCACTGCGCTTTGTCCGCACGGACCACTTCACCATGCAGTTGCAGACACGAGACAACACAATGCAGCCGCCGTTCTAAATTCTACGCCTTCACTGGCTTTTCATCCCCGGCACATCTGCAATTATGGCGTGTGGCCCGCAAGGGCCGACGTGAGCACGACGACTGTTTTTTCTCCTGTGAGTGTTTTCTTCTTCGCAGGACGATGACTCCGGAGTCTTTTAATTATGGCTGGATGTTGAAGTGGATGCGGTGTTCTTATGTACAAGGATATTACAGTTATGTTGCTTAGTTGTTTATTGTATTATTTAATAAGTTTAGTTGTAATTTAGTAAGGGATACGTACAGGACCACTTTATTTTTTGCGTTCTTAATAATAAATGATGGAAATTTTAAGGTATGTACCGTAAATATCAAATCTTAACCAAGAACCTGGTTTAGCGTTCCGAAAATACAAAATTCCTGAAAAATTTATAATTACGGAACGCGGTTACTGAAAGATGGTTACAAATTTTACTAACCAAAGCAACCGAGCTCGAAGCACGATTGTTCGTTGGTTTTTACCCTCACTACTGCATCTTGGCGGGAATCGGTGAGTGATTCAGTGTTTGTTATGACAGCGAGAGCTGTCAAAAACTCAAAATGGTACCTATGTATTTTAAAAATTATTTTGTATGCATTATTTGATTTGATTTTTTTAGGAAGATTTGTCTTGTGCCTATTGTGATGTAAATGTCGGAACCGTTGAAGAATAATAATAATAATAATCACAATAACCTGTCAGTTTAGTCAAAACACACAACCAAATCGTTCCGCAAATACTACTAAAATTTCAGTAACCAATGGTTAACCGTGAATAAACGTAAACAAATTCGTGGTTAAAATTTTATATTTACGGTACATACCTTTAGTCTGGCTGTTTCTATATACCTACCTCTGCACGAAACTATAATATGTTACTTACAGTTAACTATTTATATTATACATTTTGTAAAACATTTATATTATAATAAACAATCTTTACAGTGTCCTCATGAAGAATTAAAATAAATGGAAAGCTTGAAAATTTTTAAAGAGTCTACTCAAATTTCACCCACTATTCTTAATTCCTTAAACCAATTGCAGTCACGATTACTATGATTCTCATTTAAAACAATGAAATTTTTAAATTTTTACTTTATTAATAACATATGAGTAAATTAAAATATTGTCCAGGTAAATTATAAAATAAAATCGTTCTTATGTACTTTTGACATGAACTCGTGAGTGAACGATTTAATTAGTGACCGAATCTTTTCAAGTTAGGCAAACTTTTCAAAAAATTATAATAATATACGAGTATAAACAAATTTGCAAAAATATTGAAAATACGATTGATTGTCACTATTTACTAGAGAGTGACCGCAAGTCGTAAGCACTTAATTTATGTGTGTATAGTGCTCACTCATGCAAAAAACACATGAAAAACGTAAACTAATAATATTTAAACTTTAAAGTTGAACGGGTTAATGTTATACTATTTTAAATTTAAAAACAAATATATTATGCAAGGTAAGCAAAATTTTGAATGCACTTTACTTGTCCTTGATAATTTTCATTAGATATGCCGAATTTATTAATAATACCTAAATTTTAAATTTTAAATGTCACAAATTAACATACCAGACATCTACTTGAAATCTGTTATACCGGGTGTAGTTATAAATACAAAACATGTTCAAAATAATAATAAAAAAACAACAATATGAGACCACAGTCGATCATATTGCTTTGTAAGTTCTCGAGAAAAACTCTAAAGAAAATTGGCATTTATAACATTATTAAGCATTATTTCAGAGTTCCTTTGTATGTTTAGTTACATTTTAAATAATTATGCAAAATTATTAACTAAAAAAGTAAAATGATAACGTTTGTCAAACGAAATACAAAATGTAAATGTAAGTGGCTATTTTCTTTTGCGATTTTCTTGAAAACTAACAAAACAATGATCGATTGTGCTCTCATATTGTGTAATTTTTAATTTTGAACAAGTTTCCTTCGTCTAAAATGAATAAATAACTCAGCAAAATTTAAAAAATAACATTGTATTTTCTGTATAACAGAACAGATTTCAAGTAGACGCCCAGTATATATTAATTTTTTAATTTAAAAAAGAACATGAATAGGGATTAGTACTAAGTACCTATTGAATATTTAGTTTGTGGTATAACTCGCATTCGAAGTTGAGTAACTGTTTGCTTTATAAACTTGTACCTGCAATATAATTTAACATTTTGTGACTAGCTTGAAAAAATGAAGAATTATATTGAACATTCTATACCAGAATTTTATTCGGGAAAAAATATTTTTCTCACTGGAGCTACAGGGTTTCTCGGAAGAGCATTAATTGAAAAAATTTTACGAAGTTGTCCTAACATCGGAGATATTTACATTTTAGTCCGTCCAAAAAGAGGAAAACATATACACGAAAGAATTAAAACTCTTGCAAATGACCTAGTAAGATATTAAGCATACTAAATATTTATATCACATAATTTTTGAAAATTTTATTACAGATATTTGAGCGGGTTAAACGAGAACAACCAAACTTGGTAATAGAAACAAAAATTATTGCATTAGCTGGGGACTGTAAAGAATTAAATTTGGGTAAATAATAATGCACAGGCTTTGAATAAAATACAATATTCTGTAATTTATTCACAGGTTTAAGTTCAGAAGACCGTAATACCTTAATAGAGAAAATACATATAATATTTCATGTTGCCGCATCTGTTCGATTTGATGATCCTTTATCTGCAGCAATTATCATGAATGTAAGAGGAACTAGAGAAGCTTGTCAACTTGCTTTAGATGCAAAAAATGTTCTGGTAAGTTTAATTTTAATCTAACACGGAACACATTCCGATAGATCTAGTTTCGCAAAATATAATTTTATTTTTCCTATAGGCTTATATTCACGTATCAACAACATACGTCAATTCCGATCGCACGGAATCGAAGGAAATACTATATCCACCGAAACTAGACTGGATAAAAGCTATAGAAGTTGCAGAGAAAATGAATCAATGTCACCTGAATGTTTTCACTACAAAAATTATCAATGATTTGCCAAACACATATACATTTACAAAACATATTGCCGAACACGTTGTTGAAGACATGTTAGGGAGCAAAATACCATGTAAAATATATAGACCTTCAGTAGGTACGTTACTTTTATATATATATATATATATATATATATATATATATATATATATATATATATATATATATATATATATATATATATATATATATATATATTAATTACGCTTTTAACCCAACTAGGGTGAGGCAGACTCACATATTGTGAGGCTTCAACAGTTAGTTATATCCTATAGTTTTATTTTTCTTAGTTATTTGTGCCATGCATGATGAACCAGTTAAAGGAT
Source organism: Agonum fuliginosum (assembly GCA_947534325.1). Classification (NCBI taxonomy): domain Eukaryota; kingdom Metazoa; phylum Arthropoda; class Insecta; order Coleoptera; family Carabidae; genus Agonum; species Agonum fuliginosum. The sequence continues at coordinate 37,257,027 of OX384031.1, read as the reverse complement.
GGATAGATAGTTTAAATGGACCTACAGGAATCCTAGTTGCTTGTGGTTTAGGTAATGTTTATAATAGGTGGTACGATATTATATGCTTAACAGAAATATTTAACTATGTATTTGATTTTAGGAATACTTCGCTCAGCTTATTTTCCTTCAAGTGCGCCACAAGATTACATTCCAATAGATGTTGTAACAAAATCTTTAATAGTTAGTGCTTGGGACATAGCTGTTCGATCTTCTTCCTCCAACAGTGTTTTACCGATGGAAGTCATAAATGGTTCCGCTTGTGATATTAAATGGCTCCGAATTACTGCAACTGACTGGAATAATTATTGTGGAGAAGCAAGTAGTATCGTTCCTTTAAATGATATAATTTGGATACCTAATGTTCACCATACGAGTAATTTTTACTGGTGGTATATAAGAACTATTTTTACAATGGTTCTACCATCGATTTTTATCGATCAACTTTTGAAATTAAAAGGAAAAAAACCAAGGTTATTGAAAATACAGAAAACAATGTATATAGCTCAAATAATACTGGCTGCCATTTCATTTAAGAAGTTTAGATTCTATAACGATAATTTGCTATCACTTCAAAATCGAATTCAAGAAAGAGATAAACCTAGTTTTGATTATGATTTTAAAAATTACGATATTAAAGAATATTGTTTCAACATGCTTATGGGTACAAGAAGATATATTCTACATAGTCCAGATTCCACAATAGAAAGCGCAAAGAAACATTATAACAAAATATGGTGGATTCAGAAAATAGTGAACACAGTTTCTTTGATTTTGTTTATTTTATTTATATATTTTATATTCACTTAAAATAAATATATTTTAATTTAAAATTTTCATGATTAGCAGTTTAGGTTCAATTTACATTGAAGGGAAATTAACTCATACGTAACAAAAGCAAATCATAAATTTAAAAATCAAATTTGGCCACCACTACTTACCCAACTACAAGTTTTAATAACTTGCTTTCGTAAAGGTTTTAATTTTATGCTTTATTCTGCAAAATATAAATTTATCTTTTTTCCCGAACTGTTTAACTTGATACCAGCACCAACTTCGGCATAATTTGAATAATATATAAAAATACAACTGACGATGGTTTAAAAATGATTTTTGATTCTTCGACTAGATTCTTTTCTTAGAGCTTTAATTCGATAATATACTTGAGTAAATATACAAGCTGATTCATCGTAACTTACTTATTTCAAAACGCAATAATGCCCATTTTATGAAACAGAAACTTTTTATTTTTATTTTATAATGTAGGTATATAGTTTTGCTTCACCCAGTTTTGAAAATCATATCAGGTAGGTGATACCCTCCATTATCTATAGACTGAATAAGCCTATTTTTGGCGTTTGTCATAACCCTTTCCAGCATGGCAGCAGTCCGGATGTTGGCCTTCAGGTCTTCTAGGGTCCATGGACGGTTGACGTAAACGCGGGATTTCAAAAAACCTCACAAAGAGCCAAATCAGGCGAGCGGGCTGGCCACTCCTGGGGTGATTCATCATAACTTGCTTTTTACTTCCCCGACCTATGTAATAGAGGGAAGTATTGTAATCGTGATTTTTTGACAGTTCGAGATTTTGGTGAATCTCCACGTTTTAGACCCTACTGAACCCAAAAAACATAATTTTAAAAAAAGTCTGTCTGTGGGTCTGTCGATCTGTGGGTCTGTCGGTCTGTCTGGATGTTGCATAACTTAAAAACGCGTTGGAATTTTGGACTGAAATTTTATATTTAAGATCTTGAGCCAAAATCTGACTTCAAGTTCGTTAATGAGCTTTATTCAACCAGTGGTACCAACTTTATAAACATAACTTTTTTTATTTTTATCAAAATACTATCGGGTGTGGTATCAAATTAAAGCTCTCGGGAAAAGAATTCTAGTAGAAAAACAAAAATTACATTAAACGATCGTCAATTGTTTTTTATTATAAATTATTCAAATTATATCGACGCTTGGCGAGATAAGTTTAGTAAAAATGTAAAAAATAACATTCATGCGATTGTCAATTGTTTCTAAAAAAAAATATTCAATTTTTTTTATTCAACCAGTGGTACCAACTTTATAAACATAATAATAATAATAATAATTCTAGTAGAAAGATAAAAATAACATTTAACCGATCGTCAATTTTTTAATACATTATTTAAATTATTCCGAGTTTGGTGTCAATTTAAAGCTCTCGAGAAGACGAGTTTAGTAAAAATGTAAAAAATAACATTTATGCGATATTCAATCAAGTTGGAATCAACTTAAATAGTTTGGGAAAAAAGATAAATTTATTTAAATTTTTCTGAATAAAGCATAAAATTAAAGGTGTTACGAAATAAGCTATTAAAACTTATAGTCGGGGAAGTACTGTGGTGGACACAGCAGATTTTTTTAAATGCGGTGCCATTCAGAGAGAGTGATCACATTCGACAGGTGCAATTTTAAAGTTTTGTTCCCCACCCGATCAGACGTCATTATGCGTTGGAGCACGGGGCAGCGTGTGTTTTCAGTTGAGTCGTACACTTCCCGGGCGCCCCGGCGCCTCATCTCTGTGATTTTTTTTGGGGTTTTTTGAAATACCGCGTATACGTTAACCGTCCAAGGACCCTAGAAGACCTGAAGGCCAACATCCGGGCAACAATTGCCAACCTACCCGCTGCCATGCTGGAAAGGGTTATGACAATCGCCAGAAATCGGCTTATTCATTGTATAGACAATGTTGGGCGTCACCTTCCTGATATGATTTTAGATATGTACCTACCTACATTATAAAATAAAAATAGTTTCTGATTCATAAAATGGGCATTATTGTGTTTTGAAATAAGTAAGTTACGATGAATCACCCTGTATTTTGGTTGTCTGACTTTACAAATGTAGGTACTTATTTTCTGTTTCTCCAGTCGCTCTAAAGAAGCCAATAGTGTTGGCAAAACGTCGATCTTTGATTTAATAAAGAACTACTTGACTGCAGTCCTGAGTATTTTCTACCTATCATACATCCAAACCAGTCGACCAAATACTTCATTTTCTTAATTTTTCATATTTGATTAATTTAAATTAAAAGCAATGGCTTTTTTCAAATATTATTATTGAAATTCATTATTTTATAAATTCTTATTTATTGTATGTATGTATTTATTTATTGTATGGTGAATTAACTAATGCGTGAATTTGCATCTGAAACAAATCCAAGGAAGAAGAGGAGGATTAGTTTTTCCCATAAAATTGAAATAAAAATTCACATTTTATTATAATAATTAATAACTAATACATTTTTGAATAGAGAAAGGTTATCTCCTCTTCTAAATGCATGCATTTAATCTAATGAAACTTTTTTCGTTTTTTTCTCGATTTTGTTTATACAACATGGCTAAACATGACCTATTTTAGGTATTTTAAGAGTTTTTTTTTATAGGGTAGGGTTCGGTTAGTTGGGCATATGGGCAAGTTGGTTAACGTTCATTATACAAACCCTAGTAAAGATACCCGAATGTGCTTAAGATTGCGCTCGAAACTATTTTTATGCACTTTATCTGCATAAATTTCAGCAAATTGGAATAAGCAATAGGCATAAAGCATAAATAATATGTCAATAGAATCATTAGAGTTTCTAGATTGCCTTATGCTATATAATAATACCTGGAAATAAATATCATTTCAGTAGATATGAAAGAAGAGAGAGCAAAATTAATCAAATTGCGTTGAATTTTATGAAAAATGAACTATTATTAAAGACATAATTTTGAGAATAAGACAATTCGGAATATACTCGTATATATTTTCATAGTGTAGCATAATTTTCTTTGTAGGTTACATCGTTTATTCGAAATTTATATTTTTGATATGAACATGTGGCTTAACGATTTAATTCGTGACCGAATATTTTCAAGTAAGGCTTGGTTCACATAGCTTATGTCATGTCATGTCTGTGTCATGTCAATATGTTGAGCACACGGTAAACTAATGAAGTGGTTCACATAGGGTATGTCTCGTATGTTATTTTTTTTGACATAACATAACAGTTGATTTGAACTCAACTTTCACTGCTATATGTCTATGTCTATATCTGTCAAAATTACACATTTATTATTAATATAGATAAAAACTTACCAATAAGTTAAGAATAAAGCTTGTATGATAAAATAAAACCTGATTATGAAGATAATAAAATAATAAAAGCAATAAAAAGTACGTACAATTTAAAATATACCGTTCCCAATTTTATTAAAATGTTTCTTGTAAATTTACTAATACAAATTTATCTTATTTTCCATTAGTAAATGCCTACGACTCCAAATTAATTTTCTCCGTTGTGATACTTTACACAAAATGTGTATATAATGACATGACACAGACATGACATGACATAAGCTATGTGACCAAGCCTGAAAATGTCTATGTCAATAGAAATAACATAATATAATGACATGACACAGACATGACATGACATAAGCTATGTGAACAAGGCTTTAGACAAACTTTTCTAAAAATATGATAATATACGAGTTTGCAAAAATAATTAAAAATACGATTATGATTGTCACTATTTAATGGAGAGTGACCGCAAGTCATACAAGCACTTATTTTATGTAAACGTATAGTGGTCATTCATGCACAAAACATTATGAAAAACGTCAACCAATAATATTTAAACTTTAATGTTGAACAAGTTAATGTTATACTGTTTTAAATTTGCAATTTTTGAGGTAAAATAAATATATTATGCAAGGTAGGTAAACAAAGTTTTGAATGCACTTTAGCTCACACAATTTAGACAAATATAGTTTTGTCAAAGTGTAGTTTGACCAAAAATAATTAAGACAAACAGTATTTTACTTTCAAATAGATAAATAAAGTTTGAAAAAAGGTGAATCAATTGGGTGCGGAAAATGAGTAACTTAGTCTATGCGTCGACCTTTGATTAAAGAACTACTTGACTGCAGTCCTGAGTATTTTCTACTTATCATACATCCGAACAAGTCGAACAAATACCTCATTTTCTTAATTTTTCATATTTGATTAATTTAAATTAAAAGCAATGGCCTTTTTCAAATATTGTTAATGAAATTCATTATTTTATAAATTCATAATTAATTAAATTCATTAATAATTAAATTATTCATTATAGAATATTACGTCAAATGATTCTGAAGGAAAATTCTTATTTATTGTATGGTGAATTAACTAATGCGTGAATTTGCATCTGAAACAAATCCAAGGAAGGAGATGAGGATTAGTTTTTCCCATAAAATTGAAATAAAAATTCACATTTTATTATAATAATTAATAACTAATACATTTTTGAATAGAGAAAGGTTATCACCTCTTCTAAATGCATGCATTTAATCTAATAAAACTTTTTTCGTTTTTTTCTCGATTTTGTTTACACAATATGGCTAAAGATGAAACCAGTAAACATAAATATCCTATGCTATGCGGATGACATGATAATTCTGGCAGAAAATGAAGAAGACTTAGAGAGTAATATCAACATGTTGAATAACGAACTAACAAAGTGGAACATGAAAATAAACACAGAAAAAACCAAGACAATGAAAATAAACGGAAATGGAAATACGCATACGATAACAGTAAATGGAGACGTGCTGGAACAAGTGGACGCTTTTACATACCTGGGAGCGATTATAAGCGAAAAAGGAACTTTAGACCCAGAATTAGAGGAAAGAGTGGCAAAAACAGGGCGGCTATTTAATTCCCTAAAAAATAAATTTCTTGGTAAAAAAGAAGTGCCGAAACAAACCAAAATAGAAGTTTTTAAGAGAGTGGCAGTGCCCATACTAACATATGGAAGTGAGTCGTGGACAACACAGAAAAGGCACCAAAGCAGACTACAAAATGTTGAAATGAGATTTTTAAGGAAAATAGAGGGGAAAACAAAAAGGGATAAAATAAGAAACGTAACATACAGGAAGAATCTAGGTACAAAATCTGTGGAACATACAATTCAAGAAGGGCAGCTTAGATGGGCAGGCCATCTAAATAGAATGAACGAAGAAAGGTTAGCAAAACAAGTACATGCAGCGAGATCACACGTAAAGAGGAAGATAGGCAGACCAATAAAAACGTGGGAAGAAGAAATCAAACAAGCGGCAAAACAAAGGGGAGTGAACTGGTACGAGGCTAAAAGAAGTATGCAAAATCGCCAAGCATGGAAAGAAATATGGAGAAGGAACCCTGAAGACTGGAATACAGAGCAGACATAACCACAGGAATCGCCTTACACCGAAAGGTAGAAAGGCGCAGGATTAAGTAAGTAAGTAAGTAATATGGCTAAACATGGCCTATTTTAGTTATTTTAAGAGTTTTTTTTTTTTATAGAGTAGGGTTTGGTTCGTTGGGCATATGGGCAAGCTGGTTAACATTCATTATACAAACCCTAGAAGAGATACCCGAATGCGCTTAAAGTCGCGATCGAAACCATTTTATTTAATCCTTTATATTAACTTCATCGTCTTTTTGTCGTGCGTACGGCAAAAAAACAAAAGTTTTTTTCTCGATTTTGTTTACACAACATGGCTAAACATGGCCTATTTTGGGTATTTTATGAGTTTTTTTATTACGGTGATGGTGGTGGTCCATACCATCCCGGCGGTGGAATAAATCGAGTATCTCTAGGCCACTCCATCGCAACGCGCACTTTATTTTACAATATTTATTATTTATATCATTATTATTAAAAGTATCATGACAGAGGACGGTGTTACAAGTCCAGGTTATTTGGATTGCCGGTAACGAGTATAAAGTAACGACTAAATACTCGCAGCCAATGAAAACGAAAAATGGCGATTCTGCAGAAAAACTGCAGAACTTTTCGCGACAATCCTACCGTTTGCGTCAATGTAGCAATATGGGGTGAAATAGGGGTTATGATAAAAAAAAGGAAGTTTTATTGGGGGAAAAGGGATAACCAGTCGTGGTCGAATTAGGAAGGGATGATTTGGGAGCGTTGCGTCATGATACTTTAACCTTTAACACTCTTCAAAATTATTATATTTAACTTTAATATAAACACACATAATTAAACTCCGAATATATTTATAAACTAATAATGACTTATCGTTTCAACTAAACTTAAATACGAATTTAAAACTAAAAATGGTATTTTCTCTACCCCTCGGCCAACGAAGAACTGAACGCAGACGCCCAAAAATCAAGGGAACGTCTGGCTTAGGGGTACGGAGGAATGCAGATGACCTTTGAACTATAGTTTCTAAAAATAACTTCAGATAACAATAATTCAAAGCATACCAGATGCTAAGGCCATCTTGATACACTTTAATAATAGTTCATTTTGCATAAAATTCAACCCAATTTGATGAATTTTGCTTTCTCTTGTTTAGAATTATCAATTATCTACGGTAAATGATATTTATTGCCATGTATTCTTATATAGCATAAGGCCATCTAGAAACTCGAATGATTCTATTGATATATTATTTATGCCTATCGCTTATTCCAATTTGCAGAAATTTATGCAGATAAAGTGCATAAAAATGGTTTCGAGCGCGACCTTAAGCGCATTCGGATATCTCTTCTAGGGTTTGTATAATGAACGTTAACCAGCTTGCCCATATATCCAACTAACCGAACCCTACCCTATAAAAAAAACTCTTACCTAAAATAGGTCATGTTTAGCCATGTTGTATAAACAAAATCATAAAATATCTCAAATTGGCCATGTTTAGCCATGCTGTGTAAACAAATTCGAGAAAAAAACGAAAAAAGTTTCTTTAGATTAAACGCATGAATTTAGAAGAAGAGATAACCTTTCTCTATTGAAAAATGTATTAGCTATTCATTATTATAATAAAGTGAATTATTATTTCAATTTTATGGGAAAAATTTACGCATTAGTTATTTCACGATACAATAAATAATAATTTCCTTCAGAATTATTTCACATAATATTCTATAATGAATTTCATTAATGATGAATTTCATTAATAATGAATTTAATTAAATATGAATTTTTATTTCAATTTTATGGGAAAAACTACTCCTCCTCTCCTTCCTTGGATTTGTTTCAGATGCAAATTCACGCATTAGTTAATTCACCATACAATAAATAAGAATTTTTCTTCTGAATCATTTGACGTAATATTCTATAATGAATTTCATTAATGAATAATTTAATTATTAATGAATTTAATTAATTATGAATTTCGTTAATGATGAATTTCTAAAATAATGAATTTCATTAATAATATTTAGAAAAAGCCATTGCTTTTAATTTAAATTAATCAAATATGAAAAATTTAGAAAATGAAGTATTTGATCGACTGGTTTGGATGTATGATAGATAGAAAATACTCAAGACTGCAGTCAAGTAGTTCTTTAATTAATCAAAGGTCGACGTTTCGCCAACACTATTGGCTTCTTAAGAGCGGCTGGAGAAACAGAAAATAAGTACATTTGTAAAGCCAGACAACCAAAATACAGGGTGATTCAACTTACTTATTTCAAAACACAATAATGCCCATTTTATTAATCAGAAACTTATGAAATTAATGATGAATTTCTCAAAATCAGTAGGAGATAAAAAAATTTGAGAACTGCTGTTAATTTCTCGTTAAAAACTATAGAACGGGCAAATTAGAAACTTATACTAATTCAAACAAACGAGTTATAGGAGAAAAACGAAATTGTCAAAATTTACATTTTTGCGTATATCTAGCTACCTATGCATTTTTGTGGGAAAACAAAAACATTTCTAAAATGACCCTCTAGAGGGGCAACTTTTGTCAAATTTAACAAACTTCGTATCTCTTATGGTTCTCGAGATCCCCATGCTTAAACAGTTTCATAGGAAACCCTGTATATATATATATATATATATATATATATATATATATACATTCGAGGAAAATAAAAACGCACCACTTGAAAATGCACCAAAAATGACAAAATTTCAAAGTGCGATATCTCGGCTGCATTTCAACGAAATTGGATGAATCTTCGAGTTGAACGTTGAAGTCTTATCTTTAATGTGATGATAGCCAATGTGACAAAAAAGCCACTACACCTCCTCCCAACCCCTAAGAAAAACACCTGTCCGAAAAGGTCCAACTTTGGCAACTCAAACGGAGTGCCAAAAAAATCGTGGACCTTATTGGCCAACAGGGTAATAAAGATCAGACTTCTTCTTCAAGGTCCGCAAAATTTCAAGTACCTACGATCATTTGGCGCGAAGTTATGAATTTTTGAAAAAAAGTGCCTTTTTGAGGTTTTTGGCCATAACTTAGCGAATTTTGCACTAAAATCAATAAATTTTGGATTTCCGAGAACGTTGAAGGTTTCTCTATTAGGCCCTGTAAGTTAATCTGCCACCAAACCCGATCCACTCCCTGCCACCACCGGATAAAAAAACATGTTTTTGACTGAAAAATGTTTAATTGTAGGAACTTGTAGCGTGAGTAAAAAAAATCGTGGACCTTATTGCCCAACAGGACAATAAAGTTCAATCTTTTTCCTTCAATTTTCTCAAAATTTCAAGTACGTACGATAATTTGGCTCGAAGTTATGAATTTTTGAAAAAAATTGGTATTTTTGTGCTTTTTGTCCATAACTTGTCCGATTTCGCATCAAATTCGTTTATTTCTTAAAACATCTAAAAAATAAAGGGTTTTAAAGAAATAAAAATTTTAGAGTCACTTTTAGATACTTGTTAATGAAATTCACAAACCTCAAAAAGGCACTTTTTTTCAAAAATTCATAACTTCGCGCCAAATTATCGTAGGTCCTTGAAATTTTGCGGACCTTGAAGGAAAAAGTCTGATCTTTAATGTGATGATAGCCAATATGACGAAAAATCCACTCCATCTCTTCCCACCCCCCTTAGAAAAAAATGTACCTGATGGCCAAAAAGGTCCAACTTTGGCAGCTCATACGCAGTGCCAAAAAATCGTGGACCTTATTGGTAATAAAGATCAGACTTTTTTTTAAAGGAAAAACTAACTTCCCTCTCCTTCCTTGGATTTGTTTCAGATAAATATTCACGCATTAGTTACTAATTCACCACAACAATAAATGAGAATTTTCCTTTAGAATCATTTAACATAATTCTATAATGAATTTCATTAATAATTAATTTAATAAATTATGAATTTCACTAATGACGAATTTTAAAAATTATGAATTTCATTAATAATAATTGAAAAAGCTATTCAAGTATTTGATCGACTAGTTTGGATGTATACTCAGAACTGCAGTCAAGTTGTTCTTTATTTAATCACTATTGGCTTCTTCAGAGCGACTGGGAGACACAAAATAAGTACATTTGTAAAGTCAGACAACCAAAATATATTTACTCAAGTATATTATTAAATTACAGCTCTCTATAGAAAAAAAATCTAGTCGAAGAATAAAACACCATTTTTAAACGATGGTCAGTTGTATTTGCATATGTTATTCAAATTATACCGAAGTTGGTGTTGGTATAAATTTAAATAGTTCGGGTTAAAATATACATTTATTTAAATTTTACTGAATGAAAAATTAAAGCTTTTACGAAAGCGTTATTAAAACTTATAGTCGGGGAAGTACTGTGGTGGCCACAGTAGATTTTTAAATTTATGATTTGGCTTTTGTTAGATATGAGTTCATTTCCCTTATTCCCTTTAGTGTAAACTAAATCAAAACTGCTAATCATGAAATTTAAAATTACAATATATTTATTTTAAGTGAATATAAAGTATATAGATAAAATAACCATAATCAAAGGAACTGTGTTCACTATTTTCTGAATCCACCATATTTTGTTATAATGTCTCTTTGCGCTTTCAATTGTGGAATCTGGACTATGTAGAATATATCTTCTTATACCCATAAGCATGTTGAAACAATATTCTTTAATATCGTAATTTTCAAAATCATAATCAAAACTAGGTTTATCTCTTTCTTGAATTCGGTTTTGAAGTGCTAGCAAATTATCGTTACAGAACCTAAATTCTTTAAATGTAATGGCAGCCAGTATTATTTGAACTATATACATTGTTTTCTGTATTTTCAATAACCTTGGTTTTTTTCCTTTTAATTTCAAAAGTTGATCGATAAATATCGATGGTAGGACCATTGTAAAAATAGTTCTTATATACCACGAGTAAAAATTACTCGTATGGTGACCACTAGGTATCCAAATTATATCATTTAAAGGAACGATACTACTTGCTTCTCCACAATAATTATTCCAGTCAGTTGCAGTAATTCGGAGCCATTTAATATCACACGCGGAACCATTTATGACTTCCATCGGTAAAACACTGTTGGAGGAAGAAGATCGAACTGCTATGTCCCAAGCACTTACTATTAAAGATTTTGTTACAACATCTATTGGAATGTAATCTTGTGGCGCACTGGAATGAAAATAAGCTGAGCGAAGTATTCCTAAAATCAAATACATAGTTAAATATTTCTGTCCGGTACATAATACCACCTATTACAAACATTACCTAAACCACAAGCAACTAGAACTCCTGTAGGTCCATTTAAATTATTTATCCATCCTTTAACTGGTTCATCATGCATGGCACAAATAACTAAGGAAAATAAAACTATATGATATAACTAATTGTTGAAGCCTCACTATATGTGAGGCTGCCTCACCCTAGTTGGGTTAAAAGCGTGATTAATATATAGGTAAAAGTAACATACCTACTGAAGGTCTATATATTTTACATGATATTTTGCCCCCTAACATGTCTTCAACAACGTGTTCAGCAATATTTTTTGTAAATGTATATGTGTTTGGCAAATCATTGATAATTTTTGTAGTGAAAACATTCAGGTCATTCATTTTCTCTGCAATTTCTATAGTTTTTACCCAGTCTAGTTTTGGTGGATATAGTATTTCCTTCGATTCCGTGCGATCGGAATTGACGTATGTTGTTGATACGTGAATATAAGCCTATAAAAACAAATTATATTTTGCGAAGCTAGATCTACCGGAATGTGTTATGTGTTAGATTAAAAATAAACTTACCAGAACATTTTTTGCATCTAAAGCAAGTTGGCAAGCTTCTCTAGTTCCTCTTACATTCATGATAATTGCTGCAGATAAAGGATCATCAAATCGAACAGATGCGGCAACATGAAATATTATATGTATTTTCTCTATTAAGGTATTACGGTCTTCTGAACTTAAACCTGTGAATAAATTACAGAATATTGTATTTTATTCAAAGCCTGTGCATTATTATTTACCCAAATTTAATTCTTTACAGTCCCCAGCAAATGCAATAATTTTTTTTTCTATTACCAAGTTTGGTTGTTCTCGTTTAACCCGCTCAAATATCTGTAATAAAAATTTCAAAAATTATGTGATATAAATATTAATTATGCTTAATATCTTACTAGGTCATTTGCAAGTGTTTTAACTCTTTCGTGTATATGTTTTCCTCTTTTTGGGCGAACCAAAATGTAAATATCTCCGATGTCAGGACAGCTTCGTAAAATTTTTTCAATTAATGCTGTACCGAGAAATCCTGTAGCACCAGTGAGAAAAATATTTTTCCCCGAATAAAATTCTGGTATAGAAGGTTCAATATAATTCATCATTTTTTCAAGTCACAAAATGTTAAATAATGCAGGTACACAAGTTTATAACGCAAACAGTTGTGATGGTTACTCAACTTCTAATGCGAGTTATATCACAAACTAATTATTCAATAGGTACCTATTACTAATCCCTATTCATGTTCTTTTTTAAATTAAAAACTTAGTATAATATACTCATTATATTAATAATATTATACTGGGTGTTTACTTGAAATCTGTTATACAGGAAATACTATGTTATTTTTTAAATTTTGCATTAGTTACTTACGTATTCATTTAAGACGAAAATTGTAAATTCAAAACTTTTTCAAAATTAAAAATTACACAGAGACCACAATCGATTATTGCTTTGTTACTTCTTGAGAAAATCGCTAAAGAAAAAAGCAATTTTAGCATTATTTCAGTGTTACATTTAACTAGGGATGTTTCTTTTGACAAACGTTACCATTTTATTTTTTAGTTAATAATTTTGTATAATGGTGGTTTCCAAGCTTATGGCTTTTCAAGAAATACTTATTGGATATCAAATTTCAGCACAATGTAATTTATAGGAAAGTGAAAATAATTGTTCATTTTGATAGATTTATTACCTTTTTATCGAAATGGAAATGTAACTCTTTGAAATTTGCATTAAAATGCGCCATGTGTGACGTAGACAACATTGAAACCAAACCGTGAGTACATTTTTTGTTCGTGTAAGATCGTTTTTTGTCGTTTTGACTACGGATTGGACACGTCTGTGAACTTGACGTCACCCATATTTAAACAAACAATTTTTGTTACATAAATAAGTTCATTTACATGCGTTTTCGATTGTTTGCAATATATAGTTGTTTGTTTGCATTTATTTCCCTTCTTTTTAAAAATATAGTTTTCTGGCCCCATCTTCACAATAACCCACCATTTGTAAAATAACGTTTGTTTAAATAGATTTTAAAATAATTTTGTTTGTTTGACTATTGTACTCGTACACATCTTTTTGTGTGTTTAAATTATGGTGCGACTAATTTCTCATTTTCCGCACTTAATTGAACCATCTTTTGTTTATAACTTTATTTATCTATTTTAAAGCATGAGTTTAGTATTGTTTAATACATTTTTATTTATTGTTTGCATTTTAATATTAACACTATTTTAAAATTATATAAGTGCGGCTAAGGTATACCATTTTCCACACCAAATTGATCCAGCATTTGTTTAACTTAATTTATCTATTTTAAAGTATGAGTTTTGTATTGTTTAAACCCTTTTTTGTTTGTTTGTGTATTGTAATTAACACTATTTTAAAATAATATGTGGGTGCGGCCGAGTTCTGATTTTCCGCACCTAATAAATCCACCTTTTGTTGAACTTAATTAATTTTAAGGTACAAATTTAGTAAAGTTTAAACATTTTTAGATTGTTTGCATACCTACCTATTGAAAATAACACTATGGATGCGGCTAAATTCCCCTGTTCTCACTATCTACGTTGGTAGGTGGCGGTGAGGGGCGATGGCACTTGAGCCTTCATCCCGGAAAATTTAAAAAAAATTTCTCATATCCAATAATTTAATTAAAAGGTATTTAACCTTGAACCAGAAAAAAATTTGCATGTGGCGCATAACAACACCTCTAGTGGACTGCGGAATATTTTTTACATATCTTTAATTTCATAAACGCCCCTACCCCTCTCTGGGAAAATACTGTAGCTACGCCCTATGTTTAAATATTTTTTCTTTTACAGAATTAGTTCAGTATATATATATATATATATATATATATATATATATATATATATATATATATATATATATATATATATATAATTTGAAAAGTTCTATCGACCGTAAAATATGTAATAAAGTTGAAGTTTATTGGGAATCGGTCACAGTCAAACAACTTTAACTTGTATGATTGATATGAAAAAATAGATGTCAAATAAATAATTAAAGTTGTTTGACTGTGACCGATTCCCAATAAACTTCTACTTCATTATATAAATATATATATATATATATATATATATATATATATATATATATATATATATTATATATATATATACCATTATACAAAATTGTAACGTTTGTCAAAAGATACATCCCTAGTTAAATGTAACTGAAATAATGCTATTTTCTTTAGCGATTTTTTCAAGAAGTAACAAAGAAATTATCGGTTGTGGTCTCTGTGTAATTTTTAATTTTGAAAAAGTTTTGAATTTACAATTTTCGTCTAAAATGAATACGTAAGTAACTAATGCAAAATTTAAAAAATAACATAATATTTCCTGTATAACAGATTTCAAGTAGACACCCAGTATGTACTAATTTTATAATTTAAAAAAGAACATGAATAGGGATTAGTAATAGGTACCTATTGAATATTTAGATTGTGATATAACTCGCATACGAAGTTGAGTAACCATCACAACTGTTTGCGTTATAAACTTGTGTACCTGCATTATCTAACATTTTGTAACTTGAAAAAATGATAAATTATAGTGAACCTTCTATACCAGAATTTTATTCCAGAAAAAATATTTTTCTCACTGGAGCTACAGGATTTCTCGGAACAGCATTAATTGAAAAAATTTTACGAAGCTGTCCTGACATCGGAGATATTTACATTTTGGTTCGCCCAAAAAGAGGAAAACATATACACGAAAGAGTTAAAACACTTGCAAATGATCTAGTAAGATATTAAGTATAATAAATATTTATATCACATAATTTTTGAAATTTTATTACAGATATTTGAGCGGGTTAAACGAGAACAACCAAACTTGGTAATAGAAAAAAAAATTATTGCATTAGCTGGGGACTGTAAAGAATTAAATTTGGGTAAATAATAATGCAGAGAGGCTTTGAATAAAATACAATATTCTGTAATTTATTCACAGGTTTAAGTCCAGAAGACCGTAATATCTTAATAGAGAAAATACATATAATATTTCATGTTGCCGCATCTGTTCGATTTGATGATCCTTTATCTGCAGCAATTATCATGACTGTAAGAGGAACTAGAGAAGCTTGTCAACTTGCTTTAGATGCAAAAAATGTTCTGGTAAGTTTAATTTTAATTTAACACATAACACATTCCGATAGATCTAGTTTCGCAAAATATAATTTGATTTTTCCTATAGGCTTATATTCACGTCTCAACAACATACGTCAATTCCGATCGCACGGAATCGAAGGAAATACTATATCCACCAAAACTAGACTGGATAAAAGCTATAGAAATTGCAGAGAAAATGAATCAATATGACCTGAATGTTGTCACTACAAAAATTATCGATGATTTGCCAAACACATATACATTTACAAAAAATATTGCTGAACACGTTGTTGAAGACATGTTAGGAGGCAAAATATCCTGTAAAATATATAGACCTTCAGTAGGTACGTAACTTTTACCTATATATTAATCACGCTTTTAACTCAACTAGGGTGAGGCAGCCTCACATGTTGTGAGGCTTCAACAGTTAGTAATATCATATAGTTTTATTTTTCTTAGTTATTTGTGCCATGCATGATGAACCAGTTAATGGATGGATAAATAGTTTAAATGGACCTACAGGAATCCTAGTTGCTATGGGTTTAGGTAATGCTTGTAATAGGTGGTACGATACAATGTGCTTAACATAAATATTTAACTACCTATGTATTTGATTTTAGGAATACTTCGCTCAACTTATTTTCCTTCAAGTGCGCCACAAGATTACATTCCAATAGATGTTGTAACAAAATCTTTAATAGTAAGTGCTTGGGACATAGCTGTTCGATCTTCTTCCTCCAACAGTGTTTTACCGATGGAAGTCATTAATGGTTCCGCTTGTGATATTAAATGGCTACGAATTACTGCAAGTGAATGGAGTAATTACTGTATGGAAGCAAATTATATCGTACCTTTAAATGATATAATTTGGATTCCTAGTGGTCACTTTACGAGTAATTTTTACTCGTGGTATATAAGAACTATTTTTACAATGGTCCTACCATCGATCTTTATCGATCAACTTTTGAAATTAAAAGGAAAAAAACCAAGGTTATTGAAAATACAGAAAACAATGTATAAAGCTCAAATAATACTGGCTCCCATTTCATTTAAAACATTTAGATTCTGTAACGATAATTTGCTATCACTTAAAAATCGAATTCAAGAAAGAGATAAACCTAGTTTTGATTATGATTTTGAAAATTACGATATTAAAGAATATTGTTTCAACATGCTTATGGGCGCAAGAAGATATATTCTACATAGTCCAGATTCCACAATTGAAAGCGCAAAGAGACAGTATAACAAAATGAGGTGGATTCAAAAAATAGTGAACACAGTTCCTTTGATTATGGTTATTTTATTTATATATTTTATATTCACTTAAAATTAATATATTGTAATTCTAAAATTTTATGATTAGCAGTTTTGGTTTAGTTTACATTAAAGGGAATAAGGGAAATGAACTCACATCTAATAAAATCCAAAACATAAATTTAAAAATCTGCTGTGGCCACCACAGTACTTTCCCGACTATAAGTTTTGATAACGCTTTCGTAAAAGCTTTAATTTTTCATTCAGCAAAATTTAAATAAATTTATCTTTTAATCCGAACTATTTAAGTTGATACCAACACCACCTTCGGCATAATTTGAATAACATAATGCAAATGTTGGGACGCCACTGTCTTCAGCTGTGGTCCAAGGAGCATCTCCGACAGCTAGCGCAGTCTATCGAGCGCGTCACGACTTAGTTTTTAATAATTTAATTATTTTTCTCTCTAGTTTGTAGTCATTATTAGTTTATTGTTCAACGCTATCGCACGTATTTGATTTTGCACATTTTTCTCCGCTTTAACCTTAACGCTTTTACGACCACATGGTCTCACAGTTTAGTAATTTTTAAAGTTTATAAATCTAAACAATTTTCGCATTCTTGATTTAACTTTTAGTGCTGCATAATCATATACTTTTACTTTTTAGCTACAAACTAGAGTTAAAAACGCATCACACTTATATTTTGAAACCACATGGCTTTCCATTGTTGGATATTGGACAATAATTCTCAATAATCGAAGTTTGTATTTTATATACCGCATTTATTATTTATTCTGCATACTTGTAAGTAACCTGCACATTTTATTTCATTTGTACACTTATTTTGCTCTCGTATTTCTGCTTTATTTAGTTTATTAATTATTATTCTTTACTATTTGGTTCATATTTGGTGTATTATTGTTGTATGGTTTTTTCGCTAAATTTGGTGTTAATTAATTAAATATTGGTTGAAATTTACTAAGTTTTCTTTGATTAATTTTTACGTAATTAATTTTGCTATATTTAAGTTTAATGCTTTGGATTTATTTGTTGTACTCTGATTTAATTTATTTCATTATTAAATTGTATAAGTACTGTGTTTGCAATATCACTTCAATCCCTACACCATCTTGCATCGTTTATTCAGCCCTTCTGGCACTACACTTGCATAGTTTGCTATTCTGCTACACGTTTCAGTATTTAGTTCAAACACTATTGACATTACACTTGTTTAATTTTTTATATAAATACACACGTGCACTTTTCATTTATTCAGCGCCACTTTGTTTAATTCTAACTCGCAGTGTTGCTTATTTTCTAACTCTTTGTTGCGTAGGGCGTCAACTTATTAGATTTACGAATTTCCTTAAACTTATTTGTGGGCCCATTACCTGTTTCTTCCCATCTTCCATCATCAAAGAGCGACATTGTTGTGTTAAGTCTCTCAGAACAGCTCCTGAGAGTGAAGAGTGTCCAACCCTTTCCCGTCCATTGTTGCACTTTTCTAAAATTCTATTTTTTCACGCTACAAGTCGTGTTTCGGCACGCACTTTATTTTCTTTTGTAATTCCGCATTTTATTTACTCGCAAAACGACCTCTCGGTCGCACATTTGGTCCTTCGAGCCGGATCGTAGCGTGCCGCTGGAAACTTTCACGCTTTTCGCATCAAATTGGCATTACATTTGTACTTTATTGCAAAACTGTATTCAATTCTTTTTGTATTACTTCAAGTCCCATCGGCGAGTGCTACGCTCTGTTTAATCGCATCACTTTCGTATGCTGTCAAAACGTTCTCAACAATCTTGTTGTCAGAACACGCAACCAACTTATTTGGTTATTCTCTCGCTCGAACATTTGATTCTTCGAGAACCGGATGTGACAGGTCGCGTGAAAATTCATTTGTTACTTATTTTCAATTATTTTCCACGGGCGTATGTCACTCCATTTTTTAATATTTTCTCTAGTACGCTTACGCAGTCTCCACCAATATTTCACAATTATTCTCATTAATTTGGTATTGGCCGGCAGTTTTGCTTTAACACGTTCGCAACTATCTCGTTGTCAGAACACGCAATCAAGTCCTTTTTTGACTACTTTTGCATAAACATATTCTCGTTGTTTACTACACGTTATTGTCTTTATTGTAATTTCCTGCATATCGTACATCGTCATCATGACAGAAGCAATACTTACAAAACTTCGCCGAGAATTTTGTATTCGCTTTGTTGACACTCTAAACGACCTTTTAGACCAAGCAGACAATAATCCAGCTAAATTAATCGAAGCTCGACTTCAATATGGATTACTACCTGATCGTATTCGCGATTTTGAAACGCATCACGCTAAGATCATGGCTCTTCCTGAAAATGAATCTAAACAAAATGATTTATTTATTGAATATGATGATTTCAATGCTAAGGCACGGGAAATACAAGTTAAGTTTGCAAATCCACCATTTAGCAATGAACCGCATCAGCCACAACCAACTCAATCATTAAATACTGCTTTCAATTCACAAATTTCGTCACAGTCTCAGTCTTATGCCAGGCTTCCTAAACTGGACCTACCCACGTTTACCGGAGAAATCTCAAACTGGAACTCATATTATGATCTTTTCAACAGCGCCATTCATGATAATGATACTCTTAAATCTGTACAAAAATTCCAGTATTTAAAATTAACATTAAAAGGCGAACCGTTAGCATTAGTGAAGAATCTAATTCTCACTGACGATAATTATTCTATAGCCCGCAAATTATTGGAAGATCGTTATGCCAACAAGAGGCTTATCTCATCACACCACCTGCAATTATTAATAGATCTGCCGAAGCTCACTCCACTAACATATAAAAATGCCACACAATTTGTCTCTTCAATCAATGAGCATACTGAAGCTCTTAAGTCTAACCAAGAACCAGTAGAATCATGGAGCTCATTACTGGCTTTCATATTTATCACTAAACTAGACACAGACACTCGTAACAGGTTTGAATGCAGACTTAGTAGAGACAAACTTCCGACACTTAATGAATTACTCGATTTTTTAAATAAATTCATTCAATCTCAACAGTGGCAGTCTGTTAATCAGGTTCAAACGCTCGCTATCAGAGAAAAACTCACACAATTTAAGCCAAAATTCGTAACTTCTAGTCCAAAACAATCGCCTCGCACTTCTACATTCGTATCCACGACCACTTCGCACAAATGCGCTGCATGCTCTCAAAATCATAAAGTCATGCAATGTGCAAAATTCCAAGCCATGGATGTGTCAGCACGCTTGAACCTTGCTCGCGCAAAGCATTTATGTCGCAACTGCTTAAGCTCAATACATGCAACCATTGAATGTCAATCAAAAACAAATTGTAGACAGTGTAATAAGCGACATAACACCATGCTTCATTTCCCGAATAATACTGCTGCGGCAAATTCCTCAACCATGCAAAGGACTGCTAATCAAGCCACTTGTAGTGATTCTTCCACTAACGTTGACAACCTCAATGTTGTTGACACTCAAACTACCTGTCTGACGTCACACTCGGTTCCATCTGTTCTATTAGGAACAGCAATCGTTTTAGCTTCTGATTCGGCTGGTGCATGGAAACCTATTCGTGCACTGCTTGACAGCGGTAGCGAAGCATCGTACCTCACACATGCTTGTGCAGACCGCTTAAATTTGTCAAGTCGTCCTACAGACATTGTTGTCTCTGGATTTGGTAACACAACCGCTAAGAACGTCGTACAAGGAATTACTACACTAAAAATACGCTCATCATATCAAGAATCACCTATTCACTTGCTCTCGACAATTGTTGTCACAAATGTCACTCGCAATCTTCCAAAAAGACAGTTGTCAAAAACAATTTTAAATCAGTTTAGTCATCTGCAGCTAGCTGACCCTGATTTCATAACACCCGCACCCATTGATCTACTAATCGGTGCAGATCTGTATTTTGATATTCTTACAGGGCAGAAAATTAATTATAACAATTATCCAATTGCACTTGAAACCACCTTGGGTTGGATTATTTCGGGTCCAATCACCAATACTGCTGTCACACAAGTCGACACATTGCTTACCATTCAGGATCATCTTTCTGAAAATTTAAATAAATCTTGGGAATCGGAAGAAATTCCAAAAAAATCTATTCTGTCCGATGAGAATCACCTAGCTGAAGAGGCATCTCAAACTCAACCATCTAACCATAGTGCGCCTTCCTCGACAGCACTAGAAGAAGAAAAATTAACTTTAGTTGCAGAAAATGATCAGCACGATGATCTTCTCTATAAATATTCTAATCTTGATCAGCTCTTGAGAATCACTGCTCTATGTTTAAGATTCTATAAACGCTTAAATCGCCAAGAAATTACGCATGATTTATTCATAACTGTTTCAGAGTTCAATGATGCACTAATACGATGGACAAAGCTTACTCAACAAGAAGTCTTCTCTACCGAAATCGATAAATTATCTCGAGGAGAATTATGCTCTAAACCAATACAACAACTAAATCCTTTTATTGACTCTGATGGGCTTCTACGTGTTGGAGGAAGGCTACGCAACTCAAAACTTAACTATTCTCAAAAACATCCGCTTCTCTTACCATCCAAACATCGATTCACCGATCTCGTGATCGATTATTTTCACAAAAAATACCTACATCCATCGCCACGAACTCTGCAGGCATTATTAAACCGTCAATTCTGGATTCTAGCTGCCCGACGCGTTATCCGAAGTTATTCTTCAAAATGCGCAAAATGCTTTCGCTGTCGACCTACAGGACCTCATCCTCCAATGGCTGACTTGCCTCACAACAGAGTTATTCAACTGAAACCGTTCGACGTCGTAGGAGTCGACTACGGTGGTCCGTTCTACGTGACTCCAATCAAGAAACGAGGCTACAAGGCAACCAAAGCTTATCTTTGTCTTTTTGTCTGCTTCTCTACGAAAGCCCTGCATCTGGAACTCGCTTCAGATTTGACGACTGAAGCATTCATCCTCGCCTTCCGCCGCTTTCTTGCTCGACGTGGACGCTGTTCTCACGTGTACAGCGACTCAGGTACTAATTTTGTAGGCACGAAAAGCTACTTCACTGAGCTACAAAAATTCATCGCTTCCACGGACTACAACAAGTTTCTCGCCAATCAACTCACTTCTGACGGCATCCAGTGGCACTTGAATCCACCTTCTGCTCCGCATTTCGGCGGACTCTGGGAGGCTGGAATTAAATCCGTTAAATTCCACCTATCTAGAGTCATCGGTTCTCAAGTACTGACATTTGAAGAGTTCAGCACACTTCTATGTCAAATCGAGTCTATTTTAAATTCCAGGCCTTTATGCCCATTGTCATCTGACCCCAACGATATGACCGCTTTATCACCTAATCATTTTCTGTTATTAGAGCCAGCTGTTTGTTTGCCAGACCGAGATTATGCCAATGAACCAGATCACCATCTCAATCGCTGGCAGCTGCTGCAGCGAGCTCAACAAGACTTCTGGAAGAGATGGCACCAGGAGTACATCAACACTCTCCAACAGCGAACAAAATGGACTCGTTCCACGGCTAATCTAGAGCCGAACCAACTTGTGCTCATCAGGAATGAGCTGCTGCCTCCACTTCAATGGAAGCTCGGTCGCGTCATCGACGTCCATCCTGGTAAAGACGGCGTGGTGCGCGTCGCCCAAGTGCGAACTGCTTCCGGAGTCCTCACCAGACCTGTCGTGAAGCTGTGCCCTCTTCCAAACACCTGACACTCGGTTTTGGCCGGCAGGATGTTGGGACGCCACTGTCTTCAGCTGTGGTCCAAGGAGCATCTCCGACAGCTAGCGCAGTCTATCGAGCGCGTCACGACTTAGTTTTTAATAATTTAATTATTTTTCTCTCTAGTTTGTAGTCATTATTAGTTTATTGTTCAACGCTATCGCACGTATTTGATTTTGCACATTTTTCTCCGCTTTAACCTTAACGCTTTTACGACCACATGGTCTCACAGTTTAGTAATTTTTAAAGTTTATAAATCTAAACAATTTTCGCATTCTTGATTTAACTTTTAGTGCTGCATAATCATATACTTTTACTTTTTAGCTACAAACTAGAGTTAAAAACGCATCACACTTATATTTTGAAACCACATGGCTTTCCATTGTTGGATATTGGACAATAATTCTCAATAATCGAAGTTTGTATTTTATATACCGCATTTATTATTTATTCTGCATACTTGTAAGTAACCTGCACATTTTATTTCATTTGTACACTTATTTTGCTCTCGTATTTCTGCTTTATTTAGTTTATTAATTATTATTCTTTACTATTTGGTTCATATTTGGTGTATTATTGTTGTATGGTTTTTTCGCTAAATTTGGTGTTAATTAATTAAATATTGGTTGAAATTTACTAAGTTTTCTTTGATTAATTTTTACGTAATTAATTTTGCTATATTTAAGTTTAATGCTTTGGATTTATTTGTTGTACTCTGATTTAATTTATTTCATTATTAAATTGTATAAGTACTGTGTTTGCAATATCACTTCAATCCCTACACCATCTTGCATCGTTTATTCAGCCCTTCTGGCACTACACTTGCATAGTTTGCTATTCTGCTACACGTTTCAGTATTTAGTTCAAACACTATTGACATTACACTTGTTTAATTTTTTATATAAATACACACGTGCACTTTTCATTTATTCAGCGCCACTTTGTTTAATTCTAACTCGCAGTGTTGCTTATTTTCTAACTCTTTGTTGCGTAGGGCGTCAACTTATTAGATTTACGAATTTCCTTAAACTTATTTGTGGGCCCATTACCTGTTTCTTCCCATCTTCCATCATCAAAGAGCGACATTGTTGTGTTAAGTCTCTCAGAACAGCTCCTGAGAGTGAAGAGTGTCCAACCCTTTCCCGTCCATTGTTGCACTTTTCTAAAATTCTATTTTTTCACGCTACAAGTCGTGTTTCGGCACGCACTTTATTTTCTTTTGTAATTCCGCATTTTATTTACTCGCAAAACGACCTCTCGGTCGCACAGCAAATACATCTGACCATAGTTTTAAAATAGTCTTTTATTCTTCGACTAGATTTTTTTTCCTAGAGAGCTTTAATTTAATAAATAATATACTTGAGTAAATATATTTTGGTTGTCTGACTTTACAAATGTAATTATTTTTTGTTTCCCAGTCACTCAGAAGAAGCCAATAGTGATTAAATAAAGAACAACTTGACTGCAGTTCTGAGTATTTTGTACCTATCCAAACGTGTCAATCAAATACCTACTTCATTTTCTTAATTTTTTATATTTGATTAATTAAAATTAAAATCAATAGCTTT
This sequence comes from Agonum fuliginosum, assembly GCA_947534325.1. Classification (NCBI taxonomy): domain Eukaryota; kingdom Metazoa; phylum Arthropoda; class Insecta; order Coleoptera; family Carabidae; genus Agonum; species Agonum fuliginosum. The sequence goes on along the minus strand of OX384031.1, from coordinate 37,232,814 downwards.
TTCAATTATTATTAATGAAATTCATAACTTCATCATTAATGAAATTCATAATTACTTAATTAAATTAATTATTAATGAAATTCATTATAGAATATGTAAAATGATTTTAAAGGAAAATTCCCATTTATTGAAACAAATCCATAGAAGGAGAGGGAAGTTAGTTTTTCCCTTAAAATTGAAATAAAAATTCACATTTTTGAATAGAGAAAGGTTGTCTCATCTTCTAAATGTATGCATTTAATCTAATGAAACTTTTTAGTTTTTTTTCGATTTTGTTTATACAACATGGCTGAACATGGCATAGGTTATAATTATCGTTTATCCGAAATTTTTGCAGAATGCATGTGCAAAATGAGCCATGTAAAAGTTTTAAAATGTCGCTAACGTGGCACTAGTAGTTTTAGAAAGAAAACATTTTGTTTGAAACCAAGTTATTACCTATAATAAGATTTTTACTATTATCGGGTTAAAACATTATCATTTTAGACTTCGTGTAACGGTTTTTTCACTTTTTAGCGTGCCCTTAGCACCTAGATAGGCAATATAGAATCAAAAATATTCAATGATACTCTCATATTGAAGTTTTTTTTATAATATTCTAGTGGAGATACTTACGAGTATAATATTCAAAATATTGTGACAATATTTAAATTTTATTTGCTTTTTAAATTTACAATGACAATAAAAAATGAGGGACCGACCGAGGTCTGGAAAGTTTTTGTCATCATAATTAGTTTTGTATATAATCAGCGAGAATCTGATAAAACGTTGGTAATATTAAGAAGTGTGTGAAGTTAAAACGTTGTAGAATTTGTCCACACAATCCACAGCATAACAATTAAGCCGAGATTTGACAGACTTGAAGTTTCCATGATTAATTATAGCGCCTTCATCTATGTCGGTTGACAACTCCGCGTACACAAGTTGCGGTCATATTACGTGCCCAGAAAAACACTTCATAGCTCAAATTTATTATAGAGAGTTAATTAGCTTTTTTAATGTGATGTGATATAGGTTATTTGCAATAAATAAAACTCTGTCCTGTTTTATCTTTGATGAGAAAAAACTAGTTATACATCTAATGCTCTATATTTTATTTTAATTGCGTACCGCAATAGTTAATTTCAGAAGTTTATCTAAACGCCTTCCTAAATTGGTAAACTGATATACGGAGTTTATACTTTATGTGATGTCTTTAATTAATTATATTGATTCTGATATGAGAAAAATTTATTTTTATTATTTATGGAATATGTGAATAAATATTTAACATTTCCATGATCTAAAATACGAATGCAAATATAATATTATGATCTTGTTATTTAAATAATGATGAAGTTGAACTATTTATATTTGTATTGAGTGTAAACATAAAATTATTAGAAAAATATCAGATTTCATGTTAATTAACAACTTTTAATCTTTTTATGGAAAAAAGAATCATTAATTTTATTCAGAACATATAATTAACATCAAGTTTTAATACTACATAATTTAATAAATATTTATTAACATAATTTCCTGACAGTTTTATTCAGGTATGGCAAAAGAAGTATTTTTATTTCATAGAAATATTAATATTGTATACAAAGTTTTTCTATACCTCTACACGAAACTTCAATTGGCAGAGGGGGTGAGTGTATAACACTCGAAAGTACTGACGTTGCCTTGTATTTTCGTTGCTTTGTACATGCGCGGCTTTGTATGAACACTGGAAAGTATTTACACCGTATTTTATTTACACCGCTTTGTGCAAACACCGAAATGTACTTTTCTCGAAAGTACAAAAGTGGAAAACAGCTCAAGCGCAAACCAATGCTGGTGTTTAGGACTTTAGTCTATAGATGTCGTACTAAGTTTAGCAAAACTAGAGTACCTAAATAGACTAAATAAAACTAACAAAACCCTCCTGGAGTCCAACATACTCCGTTTTTGATAACTACTCTTATAAAACTATTCAATGTAGTGAGTGCGTGATGTGTATATGATTATATGTATAATTACAGTGTCCTGTTTTGCAGCATTGGTTTGTGCCTGAGCTGTTTTCCACTTTTGTACTTTCGAGAAAAGTACATTTCGGTGTTTGCACAAAGCGGTGTAAATAAAATACGGTGTAAATACTTTCCAGTGTTCATACAAAGCCGCGCATGTACAAAGCAACGAAAATACAAGGCAACGTCAGTACTTTCGAGTGTTGTAAATTGTCCCGGCAGGGGTAATATAATTTGATTTACTAATAAAAGAAATAGTTTTTTTTAACTCGCAAAAATAAAGTTAAAGAAAATTTTTATACCTGTTAGAAACACAAAGAAATTAAATATGATACGTGTATTTAAGGTATAAATGGATGAGATTTATTAAAATTCACATAAGATTACATTTAACTGATAATGATATTAATTATATAAAATTATAAATACTACCTACAAATAGAACTAATCCCTTGTTATAATTATTATTATTAATAAATAATTAAATGTACTATTTAACCATTGACAGTAAAAAAGTTTACTTTGAATAATTTATCCATATCTGAGCATTTACGTGGACATCCAGTAAATAAATAAATTGATAAATAATTAATAATTTATTGCATAAATATAAAACTCACTTCTGGATTCTGATTGTTAGTATTATTATGACTATCGAAATTTTGACCTATAAAGAATGTGTAATATTCTTATATGAAGGACGAGTTAGTGTAAACCCAGTTCAAGAAAATGGCATACAGATTTTGAAATTCAAGTACTAAATTAGTTATTAAGGAGACGCCAAGAAAAACAGTTTAACAATTTCTACAATGCGGAACTAGTTTAAGTTTATCAAGTGCATCTCCTAATCCAAACTTTGCAGAAAACTTGCTTATAAGCTATTTGTTTCTCAAAATCATCCAATATTTTGAAACTTCTTAACCTGCGATTCAGATAACAAGGAAACCCAACTCTAAGATTGTTCGTATGAGTCTGCTTGAAATTCAGCACACGCAAGTAACTAGCGTTTAGTTACCGGACTTCTTGCTCAAGTAGATCCTGCGGAGAGCACTTCGGCTGGGTTCGGGTAAGCTCGGGTCGGATCGAGACACCTAGCTTATACGCAGCCGGAAGTACGAAGCCCTCAGGCAACGGGATCTGATGCTGGGTACAACATACTACAACCAGTGGCGTGTGTAGATGTTGTTTGTTATTTAGATGTTATATTGTGTAATTTGGATTTATGTTTTGTGGATAATATATCGTCGGGGAGAAGTTAAATATTGTTAGTAGCTGCTGGATACTGGATTATTAAAAAAGCTTAGTATTAAAAATAGAACTAACTTGCTGTAAATTAAATAAGTTTTCCTAGTCATGTTGATTTCATTTTTTATGCAGTTTATTTGCATACATTTCTGCAAATAGGAAGAAGCAACAGGTATAAATAATGTATCAATAGAATTATTAGCGTTTCTAGATTGCTTTATGCTAAATAAGAATACCTGAAAATAAATATAATTTGCAGTAGAAATGAAAATGCCTAAAAACATTAATTTAATTAATTTAGAAATTAATGTTTTTAGGCACAGAACACCTTTTATAACATAAGAAGATGCAAAAATACACACAACAGAATAATAAAATATAGAATGTTCCATTTGAAAATGACGAGTTACAGCCATTTGAAATTGAGTAAATTTGATTATCTTTACTGAACACCCTGTATAATAACAATTAAAAAAAGTTATGTCAGAACAAAGAGTATAGTTACAGTTGTACAGAAAAAAATATATTAATTTTTACTATTTAAATAACTTCAGTACGCCTTTATAAAACAATACGTGTATTCGGCTTTTTTTAGAGAAAAAATTGAATAACTTGGCAACGCCGCGGAAAACTAAAATGAAAAAAAGTTTTTAACAAAATTTAACTAATTCTGTAAAAGAAAAAATATTAAAACATAGGGCGTAGCTACAATATTTTCCCAGAGAGAGGAACGGACGTTTATGAAATTAAAGATAAGTAAAAAATATTCCGGAGTCCACTAGGGGTGTCGTTATGGAAGAAATGGGCCACAGGCAAATTTTTTTCTGGTTTAAGGTTAAATACCTTTTAATTGAATTATTGGAGATGAGACATATTTTTTTTAATTTTCCGGGGCGTAGGGGCAAGTGCCACCGTCCCTCGCCGCCACCTGCCAACGTAGATTAACATAGTGAGAACAAGGGAATTTAGCCGCATCCATATAGTGTTATTTTAAATATGCAAACAATCAAAATAAGTTTAAACATTACCTACTAAACTTATACCTTAAAATTAATTAAGTTAAACAAAAGGTGGATTAATTGGGTGCGGAAAATCAGAACTCAGCCGCACCCACATATTATTATTAAAATAGTGTTAATTACAATACGCAAACAAAAAAAAAGGGTTTAAACAATACAAAACTCATACTTTAAAATAGATAAATAAAGTTAAACAAATGCTGGATCAATTTAGTGAGGAAAATGGTACCTTAGCCGCACTTATATAATTTTAAAATAGTGTTAATATAAAAATGCAAACAATCAAAAAAAAAAGTTTAAACTTTACTAAACTCATACTTTAAAATAGATAAATAAAGTTAAACAAAAGGGGAATCAATTGGGTGCGGAAAATGAGAACTTAGCCGCGCCCATATATATTTTAAAATAGTCTTAATATCAAAATGCAAACAATCAAAAAAATCTGACGTGGCCACCACAAGACCTCCAGCCATACCTACTTTATTATTTTTACTTATTACCTACCTATACAAATATATTAATATATAAGTACTATTACTACTGCTACTACTCACAAATATATTTTAGTCATTTTATTAACACTGCACAAGAAGATATAAACGATATTTTACTATTGTCACTGTGACTGTCATGTCATTGTGTCATAATATTTTATGTGAAATACAATTTCAAGAAAATAATTGTGGTACAATAAATGTATGTAATAAAAATTTTAATATTGAAATACATTAAATCAGCAAACACTTTGAAATATTTTTGTTGTTAAACGAGTTGCATTTTTTACTCTTTAGTTCCAAATTACAACCGCTAGGAGTAGCGTTGAACCTAGTATCATTCCTGTCTAAATAACGTGAGTTTTATTTAACGTGAAACATGGGATCTTTGATCTTTCATATCCATGGTTACGAATTTGACAGCAATGTATTAGAGCGATTCATTTAAAATAGAACATAGGCTGTCATTATCAAGTAAATATAACATGTCAATTAGAGTTTTGTTGTTTAAAATAAGGTATAGAATTGATAAAAAAGTGCAAATGATACGTTGGTATAATGCAGATGTTAACCGCAGACAAGTACCTATCTGATTTATTTCGTGTATTTGAGAATTTGTTATAAATTGTATTCTGAAAAAATATCTATTAAATGTTTATATTTCTTGCAACTTTTTTCATATCTAAAATGATTAGAAATACATACATATTTCATTTGCTATGTTCTATTTTAAATGAAACGCTCTAATACATTGCTGTCAAATTCGTAACCATGGATATGAAAGATCCCATGTTTCACGTTAAATAAAACCACGAAGTATAATATATGACAGGAGATGACACTCCGTTGATTTTGTATACGTGTCCATGTCACACAATTTTACTCCAAAACAAACGAATTATGGCGGGAAGAGGAGGCCACAGTGAAGTTGGCGCGCGCAAGGCGCGCGGCGCGTATTTTAAATAAATTTGTTGCACGGTTCTTTGTATTATACATGTTTGTATAAAAATGGGAAAAAGTGTTTCGTGTTTGTGTACCTTCGGTTACAGATCAACTAAAGATAAATTGACGTTATCTAGTGTTCCGAAAGAAGAACATATATTAAATATTTGGCGCGAAGTAATTCCCAGAAATGGCAGAAAATTGTCAACAAAACATTTTATTTGTGAGAACCTCTTTAAAACTGAAAATATTATAAAACAGTGGCAAAGTGAAAGTGGATCTACAGTAGTACCTAAGTATTTATTATTTGATAAATTAATATAGTCCAGTAGGTACTTCGAATAAAAAATGATTATAGTGTACTAACCTATTTTCATTGCTTTAAGGTTTCATTGAAACATTTTCGTTTGAAAAAAGGTGCGTGTCCCTCTATATTTTCACACTTTTATAGGTAATGCATGTAATCTTTTGGAGTTACAATCTAAAATCACAGATGATAGTACTGACTATTCTTCACCTCCGTACGATTACAGTTATGAACAAATATCTCCATCAAGTCCTACGAAATATGTTTTTGAAATTTTAGAATATACAACTGAGTTTAAATTACCCGAGAAATTACCAAATGATTCTTGGATCAAATCTAAAATTGAAGAGAATAACACTTACATTGCATTCACTAAATTATCACTAACTGCAAAGAATATTCCCTTTATAGAAAAACAAGTTCTTTTGGATGAACATTCAAAAGTACAAATGTATTTTCATTTGTATACGCATCTAACTTCAGACTATGTGGCCCCCTCTCCCCTCCATTTTAGTTGCTCGTGGAGTAAAAACATGTGACATGGTCAACAATGGAGTGTCATCTCCTGTTTTATTATACTTCGTGAATAAAACTCACGGTATATACTCTTGTCTATGATTTAAAACGTATAGTAACTACATCGTGGTAGTAACAAATGATACGATCATGGACTACAAGATACCGAAATACTAAATTATAATTATGTGGGATCCGTAATGGGAGTAGGCGTTGAAAATAAAAGAGAGAACTGTCAGTTAAAATAGATAAATGAAATGTGTTACGTTTTTGTATGTGTATAATAATTTGACAATATTTATTAAATTAGATTTGTTGAAAAGTGTTTTAATGTGTCTTTTATTCCCATAAATTTGGGGGCTCGTCCGGGATTACAAAAGTTGCGGGAATAAAAGTCCGAGGCAATAACTGCAGCCGTAACGTATCTTCAACGACGCTTGATGTTCTTTGAAACGACGATTGGAAACGAAAAGAACTGATAGAAATAAGACAAAGTAACTTTTGACGAACAACAACGACGCCATATTGGAAACCTTCTAGAGACAAAGACGTATTTAGTTTCAAAGAAAAATGACGACATTAGAAAATATTGAGAAAATAAACGCAAATATCAAATCAGCTCCAGTAAAAGCGATAAAGAAGCTACATTACCTCATTTTCGAGAGCATTCCTGAAGACAGATCGCATCGTAAGCGTCTTCGACTTTTTGACGGATTTAAATTCAAACCACAATCTGACGAACATGAAAGAAAAATATTATTCATTAATAAGAACTTTTTGGAAACAGATTTAGTTGCTTTATGCAGTGTTTTATGCATAGACTACACTAGTTCGAAAGAAGGCTTGGTTCAAAGAATCTGTGACAATTTGATGGACTTGGAGACGATTGCTAACAGCATCGAAAATGAAGAAGACGACGACGATGATGATCTAGAAGACGACGAAGAAGATAAAGAGATAACTCTGGAAAAAGTACCCGATATACAAGAAAACGATTTTACGAAAAAATTTACCAAAATGACGTTAGAAGATTCGAAGTTGTCAAGTTACAGTGACAATTTCATACAAAGCGAAGAAAATAAAGCAACTGTGAGTAGTCAACGCTTCGCTCTTACTTTTCGGGATATTGAAGGTTTTATTCGTACATTCGACGGCAGTGACGGATTTCCAGTTACGACGTGGATAGAAGATTTTGAAGATAATGCAACGCTTATGGGATGGAATAGCTTGCAGAAATTTATTTTTGCCAAAAAATCGCTCACAGGTCAGGCTAGACTCTTCATTCAAAGCGAAAGAGGTATACAATCATGGAGTTCATTGAAGAAAGCCTTGATTGAAGAGTTCCACACGAAAACGAGCAGCGCTGAACTTCATAAGCTATTGCAAAAGCGACGTAAGAAGAGCCACTTCAAGAATATTTTCTGGTGATGAAGGAAATCGCCAGAAGGAGCGACATAGATAATGAATCTCTCATACAATATATCATCGATGGCATCGAGGACAAGTCGGCAAAGAAAATAATGCTGTATGGAGCTACCAACTTAAAAGAATTCAAAGAGAAGTTACGTCACTACGAACGTGCTTGTTCCAGGCTCTACACAAAAACCGAAAGGACGGACAACGGGAGCAAGACGAAAGAAACATCCGCGGGAAATACCAATCCGAAGGATACAGCTCAGTTGCTACAACTGTGGGAAACTTGGACACAGATCGAGCGATTGCAGATTCAAAGACAAAGGAAAAAAATGTTTTAACTGCAACAAATTTGGCCATATAGCTTCGAATTGTACTGAAGAGAAAAAGAAAAAAGACGGAAGTGTTGCCATGATGCATGCGACTTCGGTAAACAAGAACAAGAGAATTAAAGACGTATTTATCGCTGACAATAAAATCGGCGCTCTGATTGACAGTGGCTGTGATTTGAACCTGATCCGAGACGATGTATATAAGAAAATCGGTTCTCCGACGTTGACACGAACTGACATAATGCTGACAGGATTCGCTAAGAATCTTGTTTCCCCTCGAGGCTATTTCAGCACCAAAATAATGACCGATGAAGAAACGTTTGAGGCGGACATCTACGTCGTTTCCCAGGACACAATGAAGATGGAAATGATTCTCGGAGATGATTTCATAAATCAAGCAGATGTCCGAATGAACAAGGAAGGTATCAAAATCACAAAGTTTGAAAAAGAAGCAGTAACATTGATGTGTATTGGAACGGTACACAGCAAAGACGACTTGGACATAGAGGAAACAGCCAGCGAAGAAAGTAAGTCAAAAGTTCGAGAATTAGTATCTGATTACAGACCAAATAAGACGAAGAACGCAGATGTTGAGATGACCATCAACGTAAAAGAAGAGCAGCCAATCTACAGTAGACCTCGTCGACTGTCTCCCGCTGAAAAGAAGATTGTGGATGAGCAGGTGGAAATCTGGTTGGCGGACGACATAATTGAACCTAGTTCATCGGAGTACGCGAGTCAAGTCGTCGTCGTGAGTATGCAGAACGAAGTCATCAGAACGATTCACGAAAAGGGGCACTACTCGTTGAAGAGGACCGAAACAGAAGTAAAGCAAGAATATTACGTACCCAACTTGACCGAGAAAGTCAAGAACGTGATTTCCAATTGTGTAAAGTGCTTGCTCGTTAACAGAAAGCTTGGGAAACAAGAAGGTTTTTTAAATCCCATTATTAAAGAAAGTAAACCCTTGCATACATATCACATTGATCACATCGGACCACTCCAGTCAACTGACAAGGGATACAACCACATATTAGGCGTCGTGGACAGCTTTACCAAATTTATCTAGCTGTACCCCGTCAAAACGACAAAAACAAGTGAAGTTATTGCAAAGTTGGAAATTCAAGGTACTAACTTTGGTAACCCAGTACAAATGATTTCGGATAGAGGCACAGCTTTCACCTCAATTGAATTTGAAGAATATTGTACATATCAAGGAATCAAACATATTCTCATTACCACCGGTTTACCAAGAGCCAACGGACAAATAGAGCGCATGAATTCTACAATAGGTTCTAAACGGCCAGTGGTTAGCTCAGCGGTAGAGGGTCCGTCTAGCATGCTAGCGGTCCCCAGTTCGATTCCCAGCACAACCGACAATAATACCACTGGGTCCGAGTGGTTGGATTCCACTATAATAACATCTACCATCCTGTTATTGGAAGTTAATTCTGTAGGTTGGTTACCATTAAAAATAAAAAAAATTATTAAAATTAGCAAAACTGGCAATAGACGACCTTACCAAATGGTATAAATTTGTACCCGCTGTCCAGCAGGCAATGAACTCTACGTACCAGAGAAGCATTGGAAGTACACCTTTTGAACTCATGATCGGAGTCAAGATGAAAAATAAAACGAATCTTCGCATAACAGAAATGATAAATAATGATCTAATTGCAGACTTTGAAGAAGAACGAGACGAAATGCGCGAAGAATCAAAGCTGCAGATTCTGAAGGTGCAGGAAGAGAACCGCACCCGCACACACACACACACACACACACACACACACACACACACACACACACATCATCATCATCATCATCATCATCATCATCATCATCATCATCATCATCATCATCATCATCTCAAAAATGTGTAATTCGTATTCTAGAGACCCTAAAACGTGCTTATCCACCAAAAAATCACACTCGAAAATTTTTACCCATCACAATACCTCTCTCATAGAATATAAGGCGACAGGTAAAAAGTATTAAACAATACTAAACTCAAGCTTTAAAAATAGATAAAAGAACTTAGCCGCACCATAATTTAAACTTAGAAAAAAGATGTGTACAATTAATAGTGAAACAAACAAAATTATTTTCAACCATTGACAAACAAAATATAATCAATACATTAATATATTTAACTAAAACGTTATTGTACAAATTAATTGTGGGTTATTGTGAAGATGGCGCCAGCCAACTATATTTTTCAAAATGAAGGAAAATAAATGCGCAAACAAACAACTATATTATAATATATAGCGAACATTTGAAAACGCATCTAAATGAACTAATTTATGTAACAAAAATTGTTTGTTTAAATATGGGTGACGTCAAGTTCACAGGCTTTAATTAAATTTTAAATAACAACATAATTATAATTATCATTAAAATGTATTCTCTTTTCTTGTTTTTATATTAGCTTCTGATAAATAAAGATTTATACAGGGTGTCTCTGTACTTCGGGAAAAAATTAAAGGGTATATACTGTAAGACGTACTGATCCTGAAACAAAAAGAATTTTTTTAAAATTCGCAAAATTAAGGGTGGTTTACTTGAAATGAACATTTTCAGAACCACTGAAACAGCGTACTTTATTAAAAGAAACATAATTTTTAATTACACTACATCAGACATTTATTAGGCGTTGTGTAAACAATTACTACTTGTATTATTAGTAGATTTAAATAAAATCATTAAAAATAGCTATCAACCAGTGGCTAACAAAATGTTTCCTTTAAATACCATGCAAATTATTTTGCAAATTTAAAAAAATTATTTTTGTTCCATAATCAGTACGTCTTATAGTATATACCCTTTAATTTTTTCCCCGAAGTACAGAGACAGCCTGTATAGTGTACATTATTATTATAAATTAACATACTTACCAGGTAATTATCTGTTATACCGGGTGTAGTTGTTAATACTAAACATTGTTCAAAATAAAAAATAAAAAAACTTCACAATATGAGACCACAGTCGACCATATTGCTTTCCAAGTTCTCGAGAAAAACTCTAAAGAAAATAGCCATAACATTATTAAGCATTATTTCAGAGTTCTTTTCTGTGTTTAGTTACATTTTAAATAATGAGGGTTTCCACAATTTTTTTTTAATATGTTAATCTACACATTAAAATATTAGACCCATATTTTTTTTTGTCAAAAAGTTGCTAATAAGCCAGAAAAAAATTCATAAAGTTTTAAAAAAAATAGGTGCCGCGAAAAACGATGCTGTGTGACGGTGTGTCGTCACCGGCTCTGAGAACATACGTTAACCGATACGTAGATCTTACCTTATTTCTACACAGGTCAGTCGTCCAATCCGTAGTCAAAACAACAAAAAACGATCTTACACGAACAAATGTACTCACGGTTTGGTTTCAATGTTGTTTACGTCACACATGGCGCATTTTAATGCACATTTCAAAGAGTTACATTTCCATTTCGATAAAAAGGTAATAAATCTATCAAAATTATCAATTATTATCACTTTCCTATCTTATATACGGGTGTTGATCGCGACCCCGGAACATAGGACTTTAACATGTAAAAATGCACCCATAAAAAAGTCATTTGGGGACAAATCCGGGGAACGAGCTGGTCAGTTTACTGGACCGCCGCGTCCTATCCAGCAATTTGGGAAACATTGGTTTAAAAATGTTCTAACTTCATTTGTAGAATGAGCAGGGCAGCCATCCTGCTGAAACCAAATGGTATTTCCCCCTGCAACATTATCCAGAGCAGGCCCAATCTCTGTCTCGAGTAACTCCAATAATTATTTCTGGGAATTTAGTGTGCCATCAATAAAAAAGGTCCTATAATATTGGAACTTACCATTCCAATCCAAACATTCACACTTTCGCCATATTGAGAATGGTTATTTAAAATTATTAAATGTTGAATTTCTTTGTGCCAACTACGATAATTTTGAACATTTAGTTCTCCGTTAATGCTAAATATGGATTCATCAGAAAAGCAAATATTTTTGATAAAATTTCTGTCAGCATTCGTCATTTCCATTATCGTTTCGCAAAATATTATGCGGTTTAATCTATCATGTTCAAAAATTTCTTGATGGAAAGAATAAAAAATATTTTTGGCTTGCCCATGTAACATGAATATTTTTTCGTGGACGTGTTTTAATATTAAAATATTATCAATATTTTTGACTATACTGTAGTAACATAATTTATTTATTTAATTGGTGCAACTTTGTTATGCACATTATTTAACAATAATTAAAGTTCATCTACTAGCCTTGAAGAAGACACAAGTGGTGTCGAAACGTTGGCAGTGTAGAAAATAAAGCAAATTTGACTGCATTTCCGATTGTTTACTTCTCACATCAACTTTCCAGTGGAATATTCATGTTATCATCAATATCAATTTCTTTTTCTGTGGCATGGATGGAACACTGATCCATATTTTTTAAATTTGATTATTAATATTAACTCTTTGAATTGTGTGAATTGAAGGAATTGGCTTGTGAGGATACGAACCCGCAAATAAATCTCGCACTTCTCTTGAACCACCATAATACAACCTAAGAAATTAATTTCTTTCACTAATTGTCTACTAGTAATTATCCACCATTTTTTCTAATAATTAACTTTATAAATTAAATACTAATACATAATTACTGGCAATAAACTCATGAAACAAGAAAAATAATATTCTATTAGATAAATCGTCAATCTTTTGTTTACAATTTTGTTTTTTTCCAAGGCTAGCCCGATTTTTGAGCAAATTTTTAATATTTTCATATTTAATTTCTGCCGTTATAGGGCATGTAAAATTAATTATGTTTATTGATTCTGATGTAGAATTTTATGCTCTACAACTTTTATTTGAAGCTTTTTTATCTAAAACAATTAGGGAAGCAGGAAAGTATGATTTTACATGTTAAAGTCCTATGTTCCGAGGTCGCGGTCAACACCCTGTATGCAGAAATTTGATATCCAATGATTATTTCTTGAAAAGCCATAGGCTTGGAAACCACCATTATGCAAAATTATTAACTAAAAAAATAAAATGGTAACGTTTGTCACAAGAAACATCCTTAGTTAAATAATGCTAAAATGGCTATTTTCTTTTGCGATTTTCTCGAGAAGTAACAAAGCAATAATCGATTGTGGTCTCTGTGTAATTTTTAATTTTGAACAAATTTTGAATTTATAATTTTCATCTAAAATGAATAGGTAAGTAACTAATGCAAAATTTAAAAAATAATATAGTATTTCCTGTATAACAGATTTAAAGTAGACACCCAGTATATAGTAATTTTTTAATTTAAAAAAGAACATGAATAAGGATTAGTAATAGTTACCTATTGAATAATTAATTTGTGATATAACTCGCATACGAAGTTGAGTAACCATCACAACTGTTCGCGTTATAAACTTGTGTACCTGCATTATCCAACATTATCACAAAATGATGAATTATATTGAACCTTCTATACCAGAATTTTATTCGGGAAAAAATATTTTTCTCACTGGAGCTACAGGATTTCTCGGAAAAGCATTATTTGAAAAAATTTTACGAAGTTGTCCTGACATCGGAGATATTTACATTTTAGTCCGCCCAAAAAGAGGAAAACATATACACGAAAGAGTTGAAACACTTGCAAATGATCTAGTAAGATATTAAGCATAATAAATATTTATATCACATAATTTTTGAATTTTTTATTACAGATATTTGAGCGGGTTAAACGAGAACAACCAAACTTGGCAATAGAAAAAAAAATTATTGCATTAGCTGGGGACTGTAAAGAATTAAATTTGGGTAAATAATAATGCAGAGGCTTTGAATAAAATACAATATTTTGTAATTTATTCACAGGTTTAAGTGCAGAGGACCGTAATACTTTAATAGAGACAATACATATAATATTTCATGTTGCCGCATCTGTTCGATTTGATGATCCTTTATCTGCAGCAATTATCATGAATGTAAGAGGAACTAGAGAAGCTTGTCAACTTGCTTTAGATGCAAAAAATGTTCTGGTAAGTTTAATTTTAATCTAACACATAACACATTCCGATAGATCTAGTTTCGCAAAATATAATTTGATTTTTCCTATAGGCTTATATTCACGTCTCAACAACATACGTCAATTCCGATCGCACGGAATCGAAGGAAATACTATATCCACCAAAACTAGACTGGAAACATGCTATAGAAATTGCAGAGAAAATGAATCAATATGACCTGAATGTTGTCACTACAAAAATTATCGATGATTTGCCAAACACATATACATTTACAAAAAATATTGCTGAACACGTTGTTGAAGACATGTTAGGAGGCAAAATATCTTGTAAAATATATAGACCTTCAGTAGGTACGTTACTTTTACCTATATATTAATCACGCTTTTGACCCAACTAGGGTAAGGGAGCCTCACATGTTGTGAGGCTTCAACAGTTAGTTATATCATATATAGTTTTATTTTTCTTAGTTATTTGTGCCATGCATGATGAACCAGTTAAAGGATGGATAGATAATTTAAATGGACCTACAGGAATCCTAGTTGCTATTGGTTTAGGTAATGTTTGTAATAGGTGGTACGATATTATGTGCTTAACAGAATTATGTAACTATGTATTTGATTTTAGGAATACTTCGCTCAGTTTATTTTCCTTCAAGTGCGCCACAAGATTACATTCCAATAGATGTTGTAACAAAATCTTTAATAGTAAGTGCTTGGGACATAGCTGTTCGATCTTCTTCCTCCAACAGTGTTTTACCGATGGAAGTAATAAATGGTTCCGCTTGTGATATTAAATGGCTACGAATTACTGCAAGTGACTGGTGTAATTATTGTATAGAAGCAACTTATATCGTTCCTTTAAATGATATAATTTGGTTAATTAGTGGTCACCATACGAGTAATTTTTACTCATGGTATATAAGAACTATTTTTACAATGGTCCTACCATCGATCTTTATCGATCAACTTTTGAAATTAAAAGGAAAAAAACCAAGGTTATTGAAAATACAGAAAACAATGTATATAGCTCAAATAATACTGGCTCCGATTACATTTAAAAAGTTTAGATTCTGTAACGATAATTTGCTATCACTTCAAAATCGAATTCAAGAAAGAGATAAACCTAGTTTTGATTATGATTTTGAAAATTATTATATTAAAGAATATTGTTTCAACATGCTTATGGGTACAAGAAGATATATTCTACATAGTCCAGATTCCACAATAGAAAGCGCAAAGAAACATTATAACAAAATGTGGTGGATTCAAAAAATAGTTAACACAGTTTTTTTGATTATGGTTATTTTATTTATGTATTTTATATTCACTTAAAATAAATATTAGCAGTTTTGGTTCAGTTTACATTAAAGGGAATAAGGGAAAAAATGAACTCATACCTAACAAAAGCTAAATCATAAATTTAAAAATCTGCTGTGGCCACCACAGTTCTTCCCCGACTATAAGTTTTAATAACTTGCTTTCGTAAAAGCTTTAATTTTATGCTTCATTCAGCAAAATTTAAATAAACTTTTCTTTTATCCCGAACTATTTAAGTTGATACCAACACCAACTTCGGCATAATTTGAATAATATATGAAAATACAACTGACCATCGTTTAAAAATAGTTTTTTTTCTTCGACTAAATTTTTTTCCTATAGAGAGCTGTTTTTTGATAATATACTTGAATAAATATATTTTGGTTGTCTGACTTTACAAATGTACTTATTTTGCGTTTCCCCAGTCGTTCTGAAGATGCCAATAGTGTTGGCGAAACGAAAAAACGCGTTTTTGCTCCCTTGAGATATTTTGCTCCCTAGAAATATTTTGCTCTCTCTCGATTATTTCTAGGGAGCAAAATATCTCAAGGGAGGAAAAACGCGTTCTGCTCCCTCTAAACAAGCACGTTTCAGCTCATTTTGCGTGCACATGTGACAAAAAATAGTTTATCTACGACTACTATGAAAAGTTTATATTTATGCTTTCAATTGTCAACGTAAAGTTGATTGTTACTGAGGACCAAGCAAAAAAACATTTTAATGCGTGTCTCCTATGACAACGCGCAATAAAATACTTTTTGATTACATAAAATAAAAGAAAATGACAGAATCAAACAAATTTTTTTATTTATTTATTTCGATATTATTGGTATCGTCATGGTTACGAATAAAACATCAATTGATTGAATGCAGATAGAACTAACTGAATACTATTATTATTATAACAAATAATTTTAGTCGTAGATAAAATTATGTGTGTATTACGAGCATAAAGTGTCTTTGTTCCTCTTGCACTATTGCAGCTCTCGCCTTCGGCTCGCGCTGCAATTACCGTGCGCGAGTAACAAAGAGTCACTTTTTGCTCTTAATACACAAATAACT
Organism: Agonum fuliginosum; assembly: GCA_947534325.1. Lineage (NCBI taxonomy): Eukaryota > Metazoa > Arthropoda > Insecta > Coleoptera > Carabidae > Agonum > Agonum fuliginosum. The sequence goes on along the minus strand of OX384031.1, from coordinate 37,216,174 downwards.
ATTTCCTAGTCATGTTGACTTCATTTTTAAAATATTATTTAAAAATAACGAACAACACAATATTTTATTTGTTATAACGTTATAAGGATTATATACAAATAAGATTTCCTTCGGAAATATTAATACGAAATCATTTCAAATGATGTTTTTTATTCAAAGAAATTAACTAGGTAGGTATTTTCCGAATTCCTACAATACATTCGATTTTACTTTTTTTCTACTAGTAAAAACTCTTTTCTCCACTACTACGACTGCCTAAAACAAGCCCGAAACTCGTCCTTTGCCGTATCCTAGTAATGCAATGTCATTTCGTTGCGAGGAAATTGTTTGTTATTGACTTGAAGGTAATGTTTTTATAAACATTTAATAAGGAAGCAATGGATCTACAGATGTGCCTTTTAAATATTTTAAAAATAAATTTCTATCACGACATAAAACCGTGTAAAGTTTGCATAAATTGGATATTTTTATGAAGTTTTCGGAATTTGTATAATCATGTAGGTACAATTTTTTAATTAAATTTTTTTAAAGGCACAACTGTAAATAAATTGATCCTTTAAGTATATAATCCTTGTTGATACACAATTTTATCATTCTTGTACTGGCTACAAAAAAATATTAATATTTCTGACAGTTAAAACAGCATTCATTTGCATGTAATTTTGTTTCAATACCAAGGCTTCACTACAAATGAGCAATATTTTTTATAAAAATTTAAAAACGAATATTTCGGTTAATAAACGTGTAAAATATAATGTGACTGATTTAGATGCAGACTTTAATTTTCTAAAACTTTTATTTGAAGTATTTTTGTTTAAAATTAACTGATCATTTTTGAGCAAGGAAAAACTTATTTCACATGTTATACGCCTATGGCCCGCTTTTTGATTTGATAAGTTGACAATCAACAAAATGACAACTGTCAAACTGCGTCGTTGGTTGTCAACGAATCAAATCACAGAACGGCGTCACCGGCAAACGTTTTACGTTGTCAACAGTGCCAGTATTAACATAAAAAATACAAAATCTAATAAGTGGTCACACAACCTCAACACAATAGAAATATTTGATAACTTACTTAAGTTATTGATGTAACCTGCCGAAAATTGAGATACAAGCTGTAAAATTGAAATAAAACAAACTACAAACTAATATAATAATAATTATGCTTCTGCACGATGTTGGCAATTTGCTATAAGCCTCACAAACTTATTAAAGCAACGTTAACATGAAAGTTCCATCTATCCTCATTTAATATATTAAGGATATTTAGACTTTAGTCCAGCAAATGAAGCGATAAAAAACTTTCCCGCCGCCGTTCCATGCACCGGGTGCATAAAGCGCGGAACATCGTCGTCGGGCGCTTCCTGGAAAATGACATTCAATATCCATAAACCGGCGGCGGCTCAGTCGATATGACTTCTCAGAGGTCGCCGGGTTACCGGCGGGTTAAGTGCATCCGCCGTAATGCGCGGCCTGATCGCCTGCGCTTGTTTTTAATAAAAGCTTGATGACAATCTGTAAGGAGAAATAAACAAGTTGCCGGCGTGTTCAATATTGCCGAGATACTATGTTGTGTGATGCTGGATTTTAATAGCTTCCTTCACTGGTATACGTGCTTTATTTTTCTAACTTTTGCAAGAGATTGAAGCTGAGTCTTATACATTTTGAGACAACTGTATGGAAAGAAACTTGCATTTTTTAATCATCTTCGTCATTTGTTTGTTTTTAAGATTAATTTTAAATTGAAGATTGAAATTTACACAGGATGATTAAAATGATTGAATATTTATCTTAACAAAACTTAGTTGAACAGTCAACAAAGTTAATTTTTTTTTATATAATTACAAACATATTTTACACCCTAGGGTTGCCAACTTTAAATTTGAATTTTCCCAAATCGTACATTCATCAATGGATTCAAAAATTGAGGAAAGAAAATGCACCACGGTTGATTTATTTAAATTTTGAAACGTGTTTGAATGAAAAATTAAATAATATAGAGTTCTTTACAGTGTAGCAAATTTAACAAATCGTTAAAAAATTTAACGCGTTAACAAAACGCATGCTAGGTATTTTTGTTGTGCACTTAAAATACGTAAAAGCAGTCTAGCAATTTTTAAAATGCTCACGAAATTTTACAGATAAAGCAAAATTTCCTAAATTTGTTTACAGACGAAGTTATGATCAGTGTTGTCAGACTACATATTTTTAAGTCGGTAAAAAACACTTGAAAAAGTCTGTACTTTCCGGTAAAATTAATGCACGCATTACCTGCGTACAAAAAAAAAACTATTTCAAAGTAAGACTATTAATAAATCACAGATAAATAACTTGAAATTAACATTTTGTTCTGTATTAATATCACCTTTTTGTATTTTGTAGATTAATCCATTTCCCAGTTGGTATTTATTCGAGTTCTTCGTTAAATTTTAATCGAATTTTCAGTGAAAAAAACCCTCAAAATTCAGTATTTAAAGGAAAATCTGTATTCTTATCTCAAATAAATATAAATTTTTGATAAAGTAGTTTTTTGTCGACTGGTGGAATGTTAAGGGAATTGAATAATCAGGAAATGCAGTCTGCAGTTTGTCTGCATTTCCTGATTATTCAATTCCCTTGTAAATTTTAGTGCCTTCATAATACCGCACCGCTTGGTTATAATACGAAATATTGTCATACATCTGAGAGTAATTCAATCTAACATTCCTTGTAGAAGATAGTTGGTATGATTTTTACGTGCGGTTAAGTCCTCATATTATATTTCAAGCATGTGAAACAAGGAGCACTTCGCTCAACTTCGCAAGCCGTCAAAGTGCATAGAATTTTGTCTAAGGAATCTTGCGTATCTTGATGTGGTTTCACCTTCTCCTTTAAGTTCTATTATGAGATTATATGAGGATGCCACACTCTTGTTAGAAACTCCGCGTATGTGTACATACATTGTTAAATCCTATCACTACTCTCTGCTTTGTATAAGGAATTAATTCTCCGAATTTCTAACTACGTCTTTCAAGCTTTCATCAGAGGAAGTGTTTTTTAGATACCACTCGAAACCAAGTGCAAGATCAGTTATATACAGAACAGTATATTTTAATTAGGGTTAGGAATATTGATTTGTTAATTTATTAGTAAACGTATTTTTTCGTTGAATTTGTTATTTTGTTTATTTGCTCTTATATTACCTATGTTTTTTAAGTTTGTTTTTTTTTAAATTTTGCTGGTAACCATTTACAGGATTTACTCTGAATTACAGAATGGTAGATGTTATTATAGTGGTATCCAACTGCTTCGACCGATTCATATACATAATCTCAACCCTTTGAAATTCGAAGTGGCAACGAAGATAATTTTTTGCAACCAGGGCTACTAAATTAATCAAATGGTCAGCTTGACTGTCCGAGTGCGACTGAATTGTAAGATGATATTTCAATTTAACAACAATCACACACTGCCGGCTGAGAGACTCGAACAACGAAACTCCAGATTCGTACGTCATCAGATATAAGTAGAGAGCTGGGTGCTGTGCCTAAACCCGCGCAACTACTGCCCCGACAATTAAATTAGGTAAAAAATTTCAGTGAGCATCTAACTATTAGATTTGAGCACCAAACTAAAATTATCGAGCAACAAACTGTTAGCCGTAAACTAATCTAAACTACCTACCAATGAAACAGTGATTATTTTAATGTACCTATATCAAGGGACGGATGTGGTATGTTTTTAAAAATGTAATTCTTTATTAATTCAGTTAGGAATGTGACTTTCCCATCTCCTATTTTTAAAATAGTAGTGAATATTAGGTACCTAGTTTGATTTGTTGGAAAGATTTTCATTTATTGGCAATAAAAAGAAAATATAAAATTGTCATGATTTATGAATGAGTATACTTTATAATTAATTAATTATTGCACAAAAAACAGTATGCTTAGCCCTGGAACTTTCAATTATAAATAGTTTGATCTCGAACTAAAAATATCTTAAGTAATGAGGTCAATAAAATAAACAAATATAATATATTATTGGCCAATAATCCATGCCAGGTAACAATTATTTTACATTTTGCTTAAAATAATTTATGTACAATAATAGAAACACAATTAATTGATTAGCATCGTAAGGTAAGTAAGTATGTATTATTTTGGGACAGTACAACCACACAACTGTCAAGTACCTACTCAAGTAAGATTAATGATAACAATGTTGACTCCCAAACCACAACAATTGTTTCCTCTTGATGTCAACGGTTGAATAGCATCTGCAATAAGAACGCGAATGATCCGTTGCAAGAAAGATCATTTAATAAAACAATTCTATGTGAACAATCCGAGTGCAAGGAAAATAAGTTACATAAAACCTCTCAACTGCAAACAACGACCCTAGAAGCCAGTAAAGCTCATCCTGGGAAACAAATTATTCCAAGGGGAATTATATCATCTCTTACTTACTTCACTAACGACACAAGTATAAAATTTATCTATTTCCGCCGGTGATGTTGATTGAAGATGAACGGAACGCTCGTTCAGATGACTTTTCCGATAATCAAAACTTTGTTTGCTACAAAATCTTGTGTTGATGCACAGACCGTGCACGAATTTGTGATGATGCATGTTTGCCAACTTTAGGATTGGTCGAAGAGGAAAGAAAAAGGGTTCGGCAAATACGGGAATTTGATTCCTATTCTAAATATTTTACCATCGATAGAATATACTCGTATCTCGAACTGTTTTGCTGCTAAATTTTACTATACAAAATGGAATTTATAATATTACAATACAAATATTTGTGCCTATTATATAAATAAATATTATTTATTTCACCTTTTACCGACTTTGGTCTGAGACAGGCTTACATTATTGTGAGTTCTTGGTAAAGAATTTTATATTATACTTCACCGTGTGCCTATCAGGCGTAATTTTACTGGTATTCATAATTTTAAGTAGAATTATTTTCCGTAAAAAAGGAAATTTTAAAGGAAGATTTAGAAATTACGTTCTAGCACAGCTCTCTGCATGTGATGACGTATGAATTCGGAGTTCCGTGGTTCAAGTCTCTCGGCCGGAAATGTGTGATTATCGGTAATTTGTAAAAACATCTTGCAATTAAATCGCACTCGGATGCTTCAAGCTGACCTCATAATGATGCATAAAAACCTCTCAGAAGCCGCTTTGGCTTTCAAAGATCGTCGCACGAATTGAAATTTTGACTGCACCAAGACGAATCGATCAGGAAGTGGTTGAAATCTACTATAAAAACATCTACCATCCTGTAAAATCCTTTCATTATTTTATATTTCTATCGAAGTTGTAATGTATAAATGTAATGAATAACTTATTGACTAGATACTGTTGATGAAATGAAATTTACCAGAAACCAATCATTTTTTGAAGAAGATCCATGTGACCATAGAAGGTATAGAAGCCGGTTGGAGCTGAGAAAAATTCTTTTAAAAAATGACTAATTTCCAGTTAGTAACATAAAATAATGTCATTGACCATTGTAATGATGAATATAAAACATAATTATATAAGATGGAATTATTGGACTGTTGGAGTATGAAGCCAGTTTAGGTATATCTTTTTTCAAAATCGGCATGAAAATCTTCATTTCCTGATTAATTTGAGTCTTGAAAGTAAGATTTCCATGACTAGGCATGAAAATAAATAAGTAAAAATGACTAGGTATGAAATAGTTATTTGTATCACAAGGCCAGAAACTGACCTTTTGCAAGAGCGAGTATTTTTGACACGCCGAGCCACAGGCGAGACTTGCAAATTACGAGCACTAGCATAACAGTTTCTGGACGTGTAATACACAATATTTTATGTGCCGATTTCATTACAAAAATATAAAATGAATTTAATTAATTTGTATTTTATTATACATAACCTAAAAAATTGTGCACTGAATACTTGCATTTGATCTTAAAATATATTTATTTCAGTTTCTATTAACGATTTACGTCTAAAATTTGTCAAAAACTTGTTAATTCTTGTATAAAAAATATTCAATGCATAAAATTGACAACTGTAGTAATGTCAACATGCCAACCTATAACTTCCGGTTGTTTGCCAGCCTAGGCTGGCAACAAAGAGTTTCTGGCGGATTTTGAGATATGGAAAACTAGCGATGCCGACCGGAGGCATATAAATAAAATTGTCATACCTGGTCATTTTTACTTCCCACTGTCTGTAGGTACAAACACGTTTTCTAAAATTTGTCACAGCTCTGATGATTTATGCAAACCTATTTTTTTCTATAATTTTAAGCTTCTATAATTGCCGATTTAAAAAAAATAGAATACATCACGAATCATAAAAATGTCTTTGCTAGACTCGGAGGCTTTGAAGAAATGCTCGGACGTTGCGCATCCTCGCATTCTTCAAACAAGCCTCCTCGTCTGCAATGAAACATTTTCATGACTTGTAATGTAATATACTATTAATTCAAGAATTATCTAAATTAATGGATTAATTCAAACATTTCTTTAAATACGAGTAAATATGTAAATAATAATATGAAGAAACCACAATCCATTAGTTGGCGACAACAACATTTAAAAAGAGCCCTTTTCTTCATTTCTTTCATATATTTCCAGCATAATTTAAAATTTCCAGATCAAGTTCCTCAATATCGCGTCCTCGAAATACAGCTCCTGTTCATCCAGGGAAATATGTATCGCCGCTGAGTCGGTAAATATTAATGCAGGTAAAATATAAGGCAAACCTTTTCCTTCTCATTTATTTATAGTGGAAAAGGCGGAGCACGCCACTGAGTTTACACTACAAGTGCTCGTCAATTCTACTCTATTTTGCTGTGCTAGGTTACGTAGGTTCCACGTTTTATACCATGCACTGCCTGGGGCGGTACGCGGCAGCATCGGTACTTGCTGCACTCGCAGAAGAACGAACTTCGTCCACTGCTCCACTACTTGCACTTGCAGTCCACGGAGACTGCCAAGACTTTATATAGATAAATTAGTTTACCTTACTTCAAGAGATACTTAGACAGAGCGTTATTATTACTAGAAGATGCTGCTTTACAATTTTATTATTTTCTACGGTATTGTTTAGTTAATATGAACTACTTATTATATTGGTTATTTTACTTCTCATTTATACAGGATGCGGCACAAAGGACGGATGGTTTTTATAAAATCATAAAATCGGTAATTTTTACTCGAAAACAACCCCTGTATTTATACTTTAGAAATACCTATTTAAAATGGTATAAAGTTTTTGCCTCGGTTTTTGCAAACACTAATAGCCAGAAGCTAAAAGATCTTCGAATTCTCAGATAGATTTTTAGAAGCATAATCAAAAATGTACCTACTTATCTCATAATATATTTTTTCTACGGAAGTGCGGATTTTTAGATATTAAAATTGATTGGCTTTTGAAACATTGAATGTTGAAAATAATTTCCACACTCATTTTGTGCATTGAGTGCGAATTTTCAAAAAGTACATTTTTCATAACATAAACACTTTACTTGTAGCAATCTATGTAATAAGTATTCAAATGGTTTATTTTCACTGAATTTGAAAGACAAACTTTTTTGCTGAACTAGAAATTATTGTGCTACTGGAAGGCTAAAGCTGTCAGAATATTTTTAACTTCTGAGACACAACATTTCAGATTCACAATTGCCGTAAAATGTCCGGCGGATTACAATATTACAAATAAATTCACTTTTCACTATCAATACTACTTTCTGCAACATATTATTTTTATCACAAATCAGACCATAAATCCATAAAAATGGACTGTTAGTTTTTATGTATTGGTATTGTTTTCAGCTTTGACAGCAAGCCTACCTGATTTGTTTTTCTTAAATTTTATATTATTATACATTTTTTTCAATGATTTTTTCCATATTTCACATTTTATAGAAAAAATAGTATGCGGAAAGGGTAATTGAAAAACTCGTATGATAGAACTCGCTGTAGCTCGTGCTCCAACTGTCATACTAGTTTTTGAATAAAGACCTTTCCACATTTGTATTACAATATACTATTTCTTTATTTATAGATTCTTGCTCTGTATTTACGGATTAATAAGTAAAATTGTACAAATAATGCTATTCTACAGTTTTTTATACATTCATGTGCATCACGTCTTTTTCCTAACTTGGATGTGGAGTGGCAGACTCACATGTTGTGAGTCATTACTATAGTATTATACAGTGAATTTATTTTAATGTGAAACATGGGATTATTCATATTTGCTTTTAAAATGAAACATAGGGAATCAAATTAACTGCATTATTCTTGAACAACATAAGATATTTGCTAGTTCCAGGTTCCAAGGGACATTTTTAACTTGAACTTTTAATAGTTTAAAGTATACTTTGTATTTCCAGGTAGCAGCAGTGTGACACCAATTAAGAAATGTAATACATTGCTGTTCAATTCATAACCATGGATTTTAAATCCCATGTATCACGTTAAAATAAATTCACTGTATACTACATCCTGTGTGCGAGTTTTCAATGTTGTTAATTCTATAGAGTACACCACAGGAGAAATATTTGTGCAATTAAATGTTTTTAATAATTGCTTTTTTATTTAAATAAAGGTGTTAGAACCCATCCAAATAAGTAAGTAGGTAATGACAGTTACTTAATTTTAAAATTGAAGTACAATATATACATCATCAAAGTGTTGTGTATCGTTTTCGAACCTAAACTTTGCTTTATCAACTTCTATTATTATTACTGACTACATACGTGGGTAGGTACACAGTAGGAGTAACTTTGGTATTTTGTGGTAAGTAAACAAGCTCATAATACTAAATAGTGATTAGAGTGAGTAAAAAGCCTTGAAAGTAACGAGTGAGCAAGATGTAAACCTCTTATACATGACGTAGCGCTTGATGGATGGGTTCTACGAGTTGTAGTGATCCGTTTTTTGCTATCCCGATCCTAATATTTGGGCCACCGTTGTCAATACTGGCTCTCATTTGAATATTAATGATCTTAAATCATAATTAATGTGAAGTTCTGATTAATTATAACATTAATGATAAATTATGTGAGGCAATGATTTACGTGTCATAGCCAGATGAATGTACAGGGACCAAATAATTTAATAGCACAATCAGCGTTATTTTAAATTCTACTTAATTACACGGAAAACCCAATTTGCCGTTTAATCCCAGCCCAGCTTTATTAACATTAACCACGTACCAAAATGCCATCTAATTTGACAAACGGAAATTATCATTTATTGCTATTTGCATTATCGCCTATCAAAGTTTTGGAAATTTCATCAATTCTGGCTATCGGTGTTAGTGTTCGTTATAATTAAAATATACCCGAGTAAGTACTGCTAAATTAATATATCTATATTTACGCTTTCAAATGGGTTTAATACATATTAATTGTAATGACTAGTGACCGATAAACCATAGTGGTCTACTGTATACGATCAGTTAATGCATTTCGAAATGATGAATTTATTGTTGAAATATACATATTAAAATAGAAAAGTGCATTCTAAACATTTGGATTTTAGAAAATCTGTTATAAATTGTAGCAGACATTCAAATTCATGTTCCAAATAAGTTTTTCTACGCCTGCTTCTGAAACTTCATGTTTCTACATTGTTTTTAATGTTGAAAGCAGCTGTTTGTCGCAAGTGTGTTGCAAAGTACTTAAGTGTGTGACAAAGTACTTTGTTGCACACTTATGGGCACTTTGCAACACAGTTTTGCGTTTTTTTTGAATGTCCATTGTTTTCGCAACAACATTGATATTTCACAAAAATTTAAAAATTTGACAGTAAATGTCAAAAATTAATGGTTATTTTTGTATTTTTTAACTTCCTTGTTTTTTAGGAGTAGAAAAAATAGTACACGTATTGAAAATATTTTGTTGAACTTAAACGATTGCAACCCTCCCTTCGCTCGGGCTGCAATTTTCGTTCGCGTTCGAAAAAACTATATTTTCGCAATTTGTTATACAAATAACTATTTTAACTCATATTCAAATGGATACACAAAGGGCTCCTTGTATGTTACTGAAAATACGATTTTTATCACTTAGAACCTATTGTTAGATCTAAAACATTGCATTGGTAAAAATACAAATTTTATTTTTAAAAAAAATATGTTTTTCAGTAAATTGTGAAAAGTTTTGCTGTGACGTCATTAAATTGTACAGGACCTTTGTTCTGTAACTTAACAAATAATAACTGTTACTGTTACAGTGTTGCTGCAGTGATGACGTCAGTAGCTAACTTTATTCATAAATAGTTTTCAGAAATTATCTCCAAAATTGCAAATAAATGAGCCATATTATGCCAGTAATTTGTAAAAATTTTCAAGTGATATTAATCACACATAATATTTACAATAGAATGATTTAAACGAAAGTTAATTGTCAAAAATCGCTTGCAGCAACTGTCGCTTCAATGTAGCAACACTTCTCTAACTGTTGCTGCAAATATAACGTCATATTATATGTTCAGTATTTTGCCGCCAGAGAGCAATACCGAATATAAGAACATGTAGAGTTGCTAGTTACAGAATAGAGGCCCAGGAGATATGGCAGCTTTCTACGTCACGTCGCATGTTATTCAATTTTCATTCATTATTTTGGGGCTTGTTGATAAATATTTTGTGAAAATTGAAAATACGGGTTCCAAGTTTTCTCTTCTTCAAAATTATTTAATAAAAAAAATCATGCAAGTAGCCCATTCAAATTAAATACACAAGAATTTCCTCTTTTGTATACTCTATTAACATTAACAACCATGAGTACCTAGCTGACGGCTAATAACTGCACATACAGCAAAATATAAGGTCTATATCGACAACTTGCACACTTATAGTTTTTGAGAAGACTATCATCTAATTTTATTAAATTATTTGGGAAGAAGGCGTAAACGATACGCAGCTTTATTTTTAAAAGCAGTCAATTAAAATATTACAAATCAAAATCAACAAACTATGCCACATATATTTCCATTTCAGCAATCTGCAAGCATTTAACATATTCGGTTCGATTATATTCCACAAGCTGTTCAATGGAAAAAGGTAATAAAAATAATTGCATTGAAGTTAGAATAATTTTTTCTTCTCTTTTCCTATTGTGGATGCACAGTGCAGCAGCCATTGAAGTTATGTGTACAGGATTGAAAGTAAACACGATTGTAAACATCCCCAAATTCGATTATACTTTGGCAAATATAATACGTTACATCGCTTTCAGCACGTAGTGGAAATGCCATCGTCTGGCGGTTGGCAAGCCTGTGTAATTCCCTATAAATCTGCATATACGTCACTGTCTTTACATTGACTTTAGCTTATTTAAAGAAGATCGTGTGAATGGCATCTCGTAAAGCTATCACAAATGCCAGAAGTTCGTAGAATGGCAAACTGTGTTTTCTATGAACGAAAATATCTTGGCAATAAATCTCAGAATCTATAACTCAAACATCGCAGTGAAAAATAAGCTTAAACTAAAATCAAATTTGATCTGAAAGTGAAAATGTAATCCTACCGAGGAAGTATGCAGGGGCGGACTTCAGAGATTTATGGATTTTATCGCCGCCACACATGAATATAGTTTTTCTGAATCACAATAAAATCAAAGGAAATCATTATCTTGGACAACAATCTGGTCATACATATAAATGTCCCTATTTATAAAATTTACTTCCTATGTTCTAACGGTTCATTAATATTTTTTGTATTGGTAACAATATATTGCTAACTAGCAGAATGTGATTGGTGTAAATTGATTGCAAAATAGTGCAGTTTGGAACGACACATTATTGAAACATAATTTAGAATTGTCAGTATTTGTTACATATTAAGCAGTCATAAATCAACAAACTGTTATACCTACCTATCACATTATTTATTTCCATTTTATCAATTTTCATGCTTTTAACATGTTCCATTCGGTTCCATTCTGCAAGCTTTCAAATTATTGAAAAAGGTAATGAAAATCATTTCATTGAATTTTTTCTTCTCCGTTCTATTGTGGATACACAACGTAATATAATCGAAGAGTAGTAGAGTTATTATTTTGGTGTGTATCCATCTTTTGATGACGTCCTTAGTGAAGTGAATCCTGAATAAATATCACCCAGGTACATAGTATAAATTTTGGGCGGTTATGACTTGCCACATACATTAGATTTTGAAGTCCTTTTACAAAATTTAATTAACTGTTTTATATCATAACCACAATAAAGCAATAAACCAGAAAACCAACGTGAAACAAAACTCGAAACAGTCACTGAGAACCTTAGACCATAGATGTTCTAGACACGTGATGCCTATTTAAATGTACAATGGGTCTTGAAGTCAGCCCTTATGTCAGCGGGATTGTGTGAAGTGAGATAGTGATCCCAAAGTTGCTGCAGTGCAAGTTGCATACTTTACACTTTTTAAGTGACATTTATTGCTAATTCTCGGATTCTTTCATTCTTATTGTCATCTGTCACAATTTTGTATATTTAGAAGTTACATTGTGCATTTTGATTGTGTTTAATTGAATATTAACAATGAGAAGAATCACGAACTGTCACTTGTCAAATAAAAATGCAGCCCGCATTACATCTACTATGGTGAAAATGCAACCCGCATTACACCATGTGTCGGCTTCACAACAAATGACTGCGTGAGGGGTCTAAGGTATCTATGGTCGAAGCTGAGAACCAAGTTGACAACAGCTGATACGACAAGATGGAGAACATTCGTTTGTTTACATTACAATAGTGTGGTGTAAAACTGGTGTTCATTAGCCAATCAAAAACGATCAGTTTCAGCACTCTAACTTCAGATCGCTCCTCCTAGTTTAAAAAATCAAGTATTGCATGTGTGAAGCCAATCTGGTGCAAACCCAATATTACAACCACTAGCCGGTGCCCGATAGCATTATGGTTGCCAAGATAATTGTATCCCAACTTGGAATGGTGACGAGAGTAGGTGCCGATCCTAACCAGGCAGTAAAATAATTTCCAATTCCAACCTGACCCGAATTCAAATCTCCGACCTATGTAACCAGAGCTTAGCACTCTAGCATTATGGTATACCGTATTATACATTGTTTGTTAATATTATGGGGCAGTGAAGAGAATAGGAAATTACAGTGACTTGAGAAAAGCTTCTAGAGAAGTCATATCAAGTTCTCGCTGATTGGTTCGGTTGCATTGAGACCAGAGTTGGGCATTACTTAAGTAGGTATAAATTTTTTATAACAAGTAGTACTTAATACTTGTACCAAAGTTTTAATATTTTGTTGGTACTTATTACTTTAAAATTTTAAGTACTAAAATTAAAACTTGTACTTAATACTTATTTTTATTTCATAATAATAAATAATATATTGAAGTACTTTTTATATACTTAAGTATGTTAATAATACTGAAATCATGATAAAGTATTTAAGTTTTTTCAAAAGTTTAAGTAATTATATTGCTCAACCTGCGACCAACAAAACATAATACGACATTCTTACTGTGAACAAATCTTTCTCAATAAAAAAAGTAATAATATGTTATAAACCGTGCAATACATAATTAATTTTAAACAATACTGTTACTTGAAAAATACTTATTTTAAAGTATACCTTTGACAAGAAAATTTTTACTTTAATTAAGTACTGTGAAGTTTTACTTGAAAATGTACTGGGTAACAAGTACTCACCATGGGTAGTACTGGTACTTATATACAGAAGTATTTTGGTTTAGATACTTGCCCAGCTCTAATTGAAATTACCTAATTTAGTTTACTTATAGTCAAAGTGCTCTAAAAATCACATTACAATTTGACAATGTTCTACGTTTACATGGTATTATAAAAATATTATCTAGTCTGTTAATTTAAACGTGAAAGTTGGAATTGGATTTACTTCATTACTAATTTCATAATAAAGCACAACGTTATTATTTGATTTATTATGTATTAAAAATATACGTAAATAAATTATTATATTACATTCCGCGAAAAATACAAATTAAATTTGGCAGGTTTGACATTTACGAAATAAGCGCACAATTGAAATTCGTACGACTGTAAACATAGTTGACAAAATAACTGCCTGAATATGTATTTAACACACGTCTAGTATTGTATATGTTACAAAGTTTATTTATAAAGGTATGACAGCTACATCAAACTTGTTTGAACTTAATTCATACATTGGAATGATTGGAATGCCATTCTTTGAGCACTTTGTCAATACCTTGATTTCTGATGTATAAAACAAATGTTACAAGACAAGAAGTGACAAGACACTTTGTTTTTTGTGTCTAATATTTTCTCTTTGAATAGAAATATAACAAAATTTAGTAAAGGCAAAGTAAGATTCCTCTCTGAAATACCTATAGAGTAAACGTCCAACTTCATAATAGTTTCGCCATAAAATCCATAATGTATGGTATAAATCCATTATGTATTTGCTCGTGCGCCAGCATATCACAGCGCGCATCTGTCGACATCCATCGTTGTTTTGTACATAAATTCGGAGAGTACACACTTTTTCATCAGGTGGGCCAGGCCGGGCCTGTAGCAACGTTCGCACCTTGTAATATACGACTCTGATGGTCTATAGAATTTGTTGGGGAGACACGAAGCCATTTATCATGGGTTTGTTATCTGGCTCTATCTATCAATATTACACGCAGATATGAATCTGCCAGAACGTAGCGACCCAGGGCTGCGGCGCTTTGCCCCAGGTCTTGGCGCGTGGTAAGTTCAATACTTGCGATATAACGACGTTGATAGCGCTGCGTGACTCAGTGATGTGCCATGCTACGTTACTTCCATTCATCTCCAGTGCGTAAAGACAATTCTATAGCAGGACATTTGCGGTTTCAATGCTTGTTTCATTTTATACCATTAATTTGTATACTTTTTACTTCCTCGATTCTATACTAATATGAGAGGGAAGTAGGTATTGTGATTTCATTGACCACAAAATTTCCATACAGGCCCAAAGGAATCTTTATATTTACTGTGGTCAACACCACATAAAAATGCCTTTTCAAAATAAAGGGTAGGTACGGCAGGTACACTTATTTTCGAATAAATTTCAGAATATTATATTGTTTTCATACATAACTAGTACATTGCCATTTGAGATAATGTAATATAAGAAAAAATCAAATGTGGCCAGCACACAACTTCTCGGCGTATCTAGGAAACTAAAACACAAATATCTGCATCACCTGAATCAAAAAATTAATTCACCGAATAATTCAAATCAAGAATTTTAGATTCGGCATAAATTCAATATGCAAACAGAAGTAATTGCAAACGCAGGAAGATTTAAACATAGCAAGATGCAAAATTTGGCCAAATTAACGAAATGAATAACCCAGAACCATTCTTGACTCTCACGTACTTACTTGGATTTGATTTGACAATAAATTTACTAGATTTGCCTCTCCCTATGTTTGCATTTATGCCGAATCTAAAATAATTCTAGATTTGAATTTTTCTATGAATGAATGTTTTGATATGCTTTTGATGCAGGTTTTTTTTATTACTTTTTAATCTTCTAGATTTGCATCTTCTGCATTTTCCTGTATTTTTTTTTCGTTTTTGTTCCTGGTATGGAATATACACTATTAAAATTACAAATGTAACATTTTGTTAATTAGAATCATAATTGACAGTTGTATATAACCATTGAAATGGTTTGAAAAATGGAACACATGTATGCCGACCAAAAGTTATAGGATTCGCAGAAGAGAATTCAAAAGGTCTGCTGCTCCGCGTTTAAAAAACAATTCACCAAACTTCCCAACAAACTCGAACAGTTATGTTCTGTTTTTATTTCCAACTAGATAGAACTACGGTTATATTCGCGGTTGTTCCATATTTATATAATTGCATTGATCCTTTCGTTGCCAACTTGGCGAATTGCAGCCGTTGTGTAATGAAGCTACAAAAATTATTTGGCATTTTTAACTTCTTCCGTTCGTCGTACATCACATCGCTCATCGCTGAGTTGTAGCCCAAGTCTGAGCGTCTGAAGAATCAAAAAGACATCAAGCTGCTCAAGTGCGTTGTTGGTTTCAGATTACAGACAATGATATATGTTTACTGCACGAAGAAATGTTACACTTAAAATGCTGCATTCCAGCAACGCCACAGTTTGACAATAAAATTTAGGATTCAGGTTTAATACCGAATGTAAAAATATTTTTATGATTAATATACCAGCATACGTTCCACTTACAAAAGGGAAAATAGCCAAATACTAGTTTGATAGTTTACCTGATTCTGTATGTTTAGAGTTTACAGTTGGAAAGTGTTATTTTGTACGACGAATACTGCAAGTCTGCGAGTTCTGTATTGCACGTTTTGGTTTTATTAACTGTTTAAAGAAATATTATATTAAAGAACAAGTTTTACAAGACATGGTTTTTTCGCATGCGTCCAAATTTAGAAAAACGAGCCCTCGGGCGAGTTTACTGAAGGACAAGTGCGAAAAAAGTTTTATAAAATAAGTTCTTTATAAATACTATTTTTTCTATTTGGTAGGTACATCTTAATATTAAAATTTAAATTAAACTGTCATAATGTCATAATATACACAAAGTTGATCTAGGGTAATTTACATGTTTGTAACGTTTTGGTTGGTGACATTAATATTGCCATTTATATAACTATCACTGTAAAAGTCTATAATTACTGAATTATATTATATATAATACAAATTTTATTGAATAAAAACTATTTGATTAAGCGAAACAGATTTGGAGGTTATACTGAAATTTGTACATTCTCAGGTTTGGCGTTTGACAATTGAATAAATATCATCTGATACTGCTAATACCAACCTTCTAAAAATATGTTGAGTGTCACAAAGTGACCTCAGGCGACATTCAGTTTTCAGTTGCATTTCACAAAGTTAACTTTGTGAACGCTAAATAGAAAAGAAGATATTGTAATAAAACAATTATTATAAATAACGTAGGTACGGTTTGGTTGGGCTAGTTATGGCACTGAAAATAAGATTTTTTATGATTATTAATCTAATATTAGGTATAGGTATTGGTAAAAATACAAATTACCTTTTAAAAAAATTACATGTTTTTTTAGTAAATTGTGAACGAAATTTTGCCATTAGCGCATTCTACGTCACTTCACATAATTATTCAACTCTCATGAATTATTTTTGGGCTTGTTAATAAAATTTTTGTAAAAATAAAAAATACGGGTTCTAAGTTTTTATCTCGTATTCAAAAATATAAATATATAATTTTAAAAAAACATGCAAATAGCCCATTGTTATTTACGGTCGGAAATGATCTCCTCTAAGGAGACTTTTCGAACTTGTCAAGTCTATTATTTTTTCGGTAGTCATTTAAATAAACTAAACATTATTTGCCCGTCACATGAACATTTGCTTTAAATATAAATAACTCTTGTTGATTTATAATCTAAAATTAGGTACCTACTATTATTTGAAATTTGAAATATAATTTGTCAGATTGTTTATATTGTATATTTTTTTAACAAGCTGTTATGAGTTTTAACGCAGGGATTTGAACCACACCATGGCAACCACAAAGCACAAAGCAATCGGATACCGGCTAGTAGTTGTAACAAGGGCTTGCGCGAGAGAGTTAAAGTAAATTAAATAAAAAAGAAATTACTAGAAATATCATTCAAACAACAAATATTACTTACCTACCGAAGTTGGGTTATGTTTCAGTGTAAATTGCGTAAATTGTCATGCCTTACATGGTTAATTAATACAATTTTGAGTATTTATTCAGCGTGGTAAAAAAAGTATGATAACACTTTTTTCAGTTAAGTTATAAATGCACAAATGCTTATTATTATTATAGGTATTATTGTTTCATGCATATATGTACGAGTAGTTTTATATATGAAGATATCTCGTCTCGATATCATATTTGCCTAACAAAACAGATCATTTCTCTGCGACAAATATTTTCACCGGTGGAATGATGCGCGCATTACCCCCGTTTACCCTATCCTGGAGTAAGTAATGGATCCAAGATTGTCCATATATTTGCGAAGGATTTTGCACGATCCTTTTATTGCAGACGCTATTTTATGAAATTTGAATTTTAAGTGGAAACATTTTCGAGTTCACTGGCCACTTGGTTGCGTCTGTTCTGTTATTGGGATAGCGATTTACTCGCGTTTCGCTGAAAAAGAAAATTTAACTCACAATTGAACAGTTTCGTATTCCTCTGTGAAATCACTTTGAAGCTCTAGGCTGTTTACAAATAAAATGTTAACGCACAATGTAAATTTTAAAATACACTATTGTGTGGATGTATAACGTATACGTGATTTTTTTCTTGGCTTCATAAACACAAAGAACTTCTAATATTACTTTTTAGTAAGTTATAATTACGTTATATTTTTGTGAATATTGTATATATTTATAATATTGTTCGCAAAATTTTCATTTGTGTTTTAATATATCACAGAAGGGAGAAATTTATTAAATATTTGTACATATCTCCATCACGCCGTTTTCTCAACTTTTTTTTAGTATGGTTGGCACACATACTGCAAATCATAGTTATAGATACCTACTTATAAATTTTACCGTGTGTGCTCTAGGCCGCATCGTACCTATTGGGCGCCTTTGTGCAAAGTACAGGTGATTCATCGTAACTTACTTATTTTAAAACGCAATAATGCCCATTTTATGAACCAGAAACTTTTTATTTTTATTTTATAATGTAGGTACATATCTAAAGTTTTGTTTCATCCAGTTTTCAAAATCATATGAGGTAGGTGACGCCTCCCATTGTCTATAATAATAAGCCGATTTCTGACGTTTGTCATAACCCTTTCCAGCATGGCAGCGGGTATGTTGGTAATTGAGGCCCGGATGTTAGCCTTCAGGTCTTCTAGGGTCCATGGACGGTTGACGCGGGATTTCAAAAAAGCCCACAAAAAAATCACAAGGAGTCAAATCGGGCGAGCGGGCTGGCCACTCCTTCGAAAGTCACGCTGGGTTGCGATCACAGAACATCCATTGGAAAAGTACGACTCAACTGAAAACACACGCTGCTCCGTGCTCCAACGCATGATGGCGACTGACCGGGTGGGAAACAAAACTTTAAAAGTGCACCTGTCGAATGAGATCACACTCTCCCCACTACGATCCCTACAGCCTGAATGGCACGCATTTTAAAAGTTATATGATGAATCATCCTTATAAATATGGCACCTCTAGCCCACTACATTTATGTAGAATTTTTTTTAAACAATGTGTACCGTTGCACAAACTTGAAAAGAAATTTTTTTTCTGGAACAATTTATTTTTAATCTAAAACAAAGACATTACGGGACTCCCAAAAATATATATGAATTTTTTTTTAAAGCAACGAATGTATAATATTATTCATGTATCACGTGCGTGGCACATATTTGACTAATTTGGTTAGCTGTAATAGGGCAGTAAGAGTCTATCAAATCGAATTTTGAACTCATTCATAATCATAATATATTCTCCTCAAATATAACTCGGGCTATGATTAATCATAGCAGGTGATAACATTCGTTAGTTTTCAGGAAAGTGATCTCGTGCTGCGTCCTCGGTCTATTTTCAACATGCTATCACCGATGATAATCATAGCACTTGTTATATTACCCCCGAAATTATATGCGCCTCAGTTGAAAATTTTTTTGTAGGTAGTTTTAAAGTCAAATACCTTTAAATTTAAAATTTGATTTAAAAAAAATGCACTGCACATGCACAGCCTGTATGTGTCATTTCCACAATATCAGATTTTTTTTATCGAGTCCATTTAGCAATGATCATCTGAACTATATTTATATAGGTACGAGTTATCGAAATTTACAGTTTTGCGGAAATTCTGTTATAGCCCCCTATCCATAAGTTGGAAATTAGGTACATAAAATGGAGATAAATATGCTGCAAGTTTAAATTTTATGAGTACTATTCATTTTAATATTTTATTTTTCCGTCTATTTTACGACCATTTGAAAGTTAAACTAACTTTTATTACCAATTTCAAATATCCAATTTGATTTTACCAATATTTGATTTTTACAATTTTATTAGCAGTATATCATGTTTAAACCATAAACCATGAAATTACATATTTAAAACGGTAGGAAATCATCAGAAAATATGACTTATTAGATGCGGAAGAATTTGAAGGAAGGATAAAAGAATTAATTAGCAAGGATTCCAGACGCCCTATACATTTGTACTCAGTAGCGTACAAATTTTTTTATAAGTTATGCAATGTGCTGTAAATATTTTAAACATTTAATGTTATGAACATTGAAATTCCGTATAGCCGGTTTGCTAAATGAACCTAATAAAAACAACTGTAGGTACTGGGATTCAAGCAATTTATTTAAAACCAACTCTCAACGTTTTGATCCCACTGGATCATCTTAAGAAGCTATAGTTATTATTTTTAAAATTTGAAATTATGTATGGCCTGCTAGGACTGAACTTGGGACTACTAGTACAATAGGCGCACAATACCATTGTGCTACACAACTGGCTATTATACATAATAATTATTTATGTAACAAGTAGGTACGTAAAATAGAGTTTTAGAGGACGAATCTATTTACGGACGAGGCGCAAGCTGAGTGTATAAATTGAGTCTGCTAAAACTCATTTTGTGTTTCATACAATAATTGTTTTTGTATTATGCTCTCCAAATTTGTTTAGTAACTATTTAAAATTATTCTAAAGTATAACTATAAATATAGTTGTTTCATTAATACAAAAAATTATTTTGGGATGAGTAAGACGGTTATCGAACGACGAGCAAGTAAGCATTTTTTGTATGAATGAAACATAATATTTTTTCGCTGACCGCTTAAATATAATATGTAATTTCATTTAAATTGACATCCTCATATTACGCAACAATTAAAATGTAAACGAACCAATTTGTTTTTACTATGACAAGAATCATTTTTGACATGACATGAAGTACAATATGAAAACAAAATTTACTAATAAATATTGGAACTAGTTTTTTACTCTATTACTTTGTTTTGGTAATCTGTATCATAAGATATACTAATATTCTGTAAAATTCTATAAAATTATATCAGATTCTATTCTTGAAGAAAATATTAATATGTGATGAATTAAACAGAAACTGGAGACCTTTATGCAAACGATATTTTGTTGCTGAGACGGAACCCTTTAAAACAATCTCCTTTGGATACGGCACTGTTTCCGGCTGTGGAAATGTGGAGAGTTCTCGGAAACCGAAATGGCGAGATGAAGAGATGATGATTTTCTTTCCTGTGATGTGAGCAGCCAGACTAAACTGACGTATGCAAATGAACCGTAAAGTAACGGAATTGCTTGAAATTCTGACAGTACTCTCCATAAAGAAATGCTAATCATCCAACACGAAACGTGGAGCAAGTTCTCTTTGCTCTTCTTCCTGTGTTTAACTCTCACCCGACGCCAACTTTGCTGCTCGTTATCAGCGCTCATACAGGCTAATATGCAAACAGTCACCATTGAAAACATATACCTACGTCAACTTGAGCCTAATATGATAATTAAGTGGAGGGAAGTTCAGAATTTACATGCGAGCGAGATCAAAATAAACGCTGCTATGCTGCTCCTTTACTGCCACGCACACTAATTTTTAACCGTGTAATAAATATTTTATACTGGAATACTTGAATTAATAAATAAATATAAATGTCTGGAAAGTTCCAAACTTCTTGATTATTTTGGTAATGACGCACAATCATCTATTATATTTTATTCGGAGGAGAAGTTTAAGTGTTTGAGAACTTTTATATACGAGTAGGTACCATAGCTTTTGTAGTTGGATAACAAGTAGGTATATTATTATTTTCGATTTTCAGATCTCTTAGGTTTGTATAATAAATTATTTACTTTTGTTTATTTAGTTAGACTTCTTTTTTGGCTATATTATGACTGACAATTTATTATATTTTGCTTATTCACTATTTGTTGTAATTTTGTGTTGTAATTAAATAATTTTTTTCTACCAGCGAAACTTGCCCGTCCGACATTTACTGCACTATTCGAAAATGTAATCTTACAAATATTACAACGGCCGTGTGGGAATGTTTATCGAAGACGCAGCATAAGCGTATCGTAATTATTTAAACATGCATGTTTCCAATCTGTTGTTGACACTGCCTTATACATAAAATAAATAATGTCAGTGTGAAAGTGCAATGTCAAAACGTCATATAGTGCATGTAAATCACGAAGTATACCTAATAAAGACATGCAGGAGATGACATTCGATTGTTGACCATGTCACATTTTTTTTACTTCGCGTGCAAGTAGATTGAATCATATTAATGAAAAATTAATTTAACTTGTATTTTATAATAAGTTACTTTTTTAATATTGACGTTTCAAACTATTATTTTTAAGACTAACATTAATTTTAAATAAAGATTTATTCACTTGTGAATTAGATAGTTTTCAAATTATTTTGACGTTTCAGACTCACAAAAATAAATTCATTATTATGTTAAAATAAAATAAAATGTAATATTAACCACGTAAATAAAGTTTATAATGAAAATGTAAGTAAATATAGTTGTAGAAAACGTATAGTGTGCAACACTTGTTGAAATACTGTTACATGCTCATGTAACACTCGCCAGTAAGATGCTTATTTCGACACTTGATACACAATATACTATTTACGTGGTGTCAATATACTATCGGTCAAGTACCTCCACATTCCACTGGATTCGAACCAAAATTGTCAAAACTACTAATATTAAATTTAGGAAAATATTACAGAATAGAAGTTGTTTAGTGAAATCCAACCACTCTAAACTAGTGGTAATGTTGTCGGTTGAGGAAAACGAATTAGCATGTTTCATAAAAATTTGTAAAGGAACATTTAGTTTTACAAAAAATTCATACATCGGTACAACACAAAATTATATTTATATATCATGCGAAATAAGAACGTATAGTAAAACAAGGGAGCGATTTGAATGTTGCTAAATGGACGCCAAGTGCTTATTTTGTGATTTTGCTTCTAGTTTACAAGATAACAAGATAACCTAATAAAACTACTATTTTAATGTTGCACTACGATTACTAAGAAATAAGTAAGTAAATTTACAGCGCCATCTCATGGTAGTTCAATAGCCCAAGATCGAATAATACCACCATCCTTTGAAATACTTTGCTCCATGAAACACGCACAAGGATGCCATTAGTGTTAAGATTAACATACTTACTGTAATTTGTTGTAAAAAGATACTTTTTTTGTTGGTTCAATAAGAAAACAATTCTATCAATTTTTCTATTTTTTCCACGCCCCCCTCGGGGGCACGTCCCACAGGTTGAGAAACGCTGACGTACCTAATCAGCAAAACAGTTAAATATTTTATTAGTTTTAAGATTATAATCAAAAGGAGTACTGTCAGAAAATCATTGTTGCAATATGTATGGGACATTGTAAGTATATTTGTTAGCAAAATAAGTATCATTCAGTAAAATAAATATGAAATAACCGTGTGGCATTTGGTAGACATAAAGTTGCTAATAGTTAGAACACAGATGTGTAAAAGGAAGAGCGTACAGAGTGGCATGATACGGCGGCAACGGCAGAATTATACGAAGTGCATCACAGTGGAACTAGAACTCCTAACTGTGTTTGGAAAGTTTGCCGATTTTGACAGCGTCGAACCCGACAGAAGCCATCGAAGCAAATGGGTGATAGGTTAGCTGCAGTGTCTTCAATTCTGCGCGGAATGGACGCTGGACAATGGCGGAGATTTGCATTTATGGCTGTGGAACTCGTGTAACACAGCGTCTGTCCTGACGTCCGCACGCTGTTACGATGAGCTTGTGCGAACACTCGCGATGGCAACGCTGGTGAAAAATGCCAGACGATTTTCATGGATTTTTTCCTTCATTTTCAAATATTCTTTCAAATAAGCTTGGTTATTGGAATCTTTTGATATTTACTGGTATATTTGCGATAGCGCCATGCAACATGTTTGGTCATATTCTTTAAGAGAATTGCTTGTCGATATTTCAATTACAGATGTGCAATGTGCTTAAGTACCACGGATCTACGAATTATCTCAGTGGCGAAAGTTAGGTGCACACGCGACGCGATTTTAGACGTCATTTCAATGTACCGCGCAATCAGCCTGTTCCGTCGAATAGAGCGATTCGAACGTGGATAAACAATCTTGGGCAAAGTGGATCGACATGTAAAAAAGTGCTGCGAGAAGTCATCCTGAACTTCCAGGCCCGACTTTATGAATGCTCAAGATTGTTTATCCGAATCGTCCTATTCGACGGAACAGGCTGATTTCGCGGTACGTTGAAATGACGTCTAAAATCGCGTCGCGTTTGCATCAAATTTTCGCCACTGAGATAGTACGCTTTAACTACGTAGCCACGCTGTTCACCCGTCCAACGATCCATTGTAAACTAAATGGTAGACCACGCTGATAATGTTGAGTCGGCCATCTTCCTCCCACCACCACCTTGCGAACTTTAAGCCCCACATCAAATCTTTCCATTTGACTGTATTGCGCGCCCCCTGTTGCTTCTTGAGATTTCACAAGAAATTTTGCATATTTCATTAAGAATGCGAACCTATGTTCGAAAATTGTACTAAAATAAGGGAGCGATTTAAGATTACTAATAAATATAAGTAGGTACCAAACAAAACTACACTTTTGTTAGGTGAATTACAGCGCCATGTCTTAGCAGTGCAATATCCTAATATCGAATAATACCATTCTTTGAAACACTTTGCTACATGAAGCAAGCACAAGGAGGCCATTACTGTTAAGTTTAACATACCTACTGTAATTTGTAATAAAAAGATACTTTACATTCATATTTATTGTTTTAAGAATTTTTGTTTTGTTTTTTTTTATTCAATAAAAAAATCTATCTATTTTTGTATTATTTCCGCCTCATAGATTGAGAAACGCTGGTCTATGTTTTTAATAAAGATAAACACTGCATTATTTATTCCTGTCAATACTATGCACATGCCAATTTATTTTTTTCATCCCATGAACTTGATATTGTTAGATTTTTTATAGTGCGGTAATTTTATGATGCAGGATTAGGTGAAATATTTAACTGGACGAATTTTATTTAATGAAAACTAATTTTCCATGTGCAATTCCTATGTCATAATTTAGCTAGGACACACGGTAGGTATATGTTATAAAAAATTAGTTTTAATTATCATATACTATAATATCCCGAGTGCATGTCAAATTATCGACAATTACATGCACGAGAGATATTCGAAGGACAATTTCCCGATTAAAACTTCGTTTGACAGCAACTCAGAATCACATTTAAACCTATCCTTTCAATTAGTGGTAATTTGCACTAGCGCTGATTGGACGAAATTCAGAAATGTCAGACTTCTGATTGGCTTAAATTTTATGCGGGAAATAGTCACACGTATCTCCTTTAAAATAATTATAACAATAATAATATAGCAAGTTTATTACAGTTTCAGGACGTGTTAAACGTTCCGGTTTTCTACTCTTATTGTTTTGTTTGATGGAATGTCAAAACTTTATACTTTTCCAACAACTATTCTCCAAATAAAATATATTTTTCTAAAAAAATTTCTTATTTCGAATCAAATATCTTTTTCTAAAAATACATAATCTAAATGTGTTTTAACATGGGATCAGTAAGGATTTTTCAATATTTAGTTTAAAAATTAAATTTAATATTGCAGTGATTTTACTTACCTAATGTCATTTATTTATTGTTTTGTAGGTACTTACAATCTTTGAAGTCATAAATTCACCATGAAAATATTTAATTGCTTACCTGAAACAAAAATAAAATATTAGTTCAGTGGTTATGTCATAGTTTTATTAATTAAAATATTATATCCTTTATTTATTGTGAAATAAAACCATTCCATAAGTTTTTTAAATGGATTACACGTCAATTCAGTTTCTGTTTGGCTTTATAACCTATTATTGCTATAACATTTATCATTTCATTAACAAAACAATTTATCACTAACGCAGAAACTCTACTGGTACTAAATAACAATGGAACAATGATATATATTATCTACACATAATTAGAGAACAATAATAACTATTTTAATTTGAAATAGCAACATTTGATATGCTTGCTAATGACATTTGGCGTGTCAGAATTTAAAGGTGAAATTTGTTCCACTTCAACGTTTTTATTTATTAAGTTAATTTATATTTATATACAATTTAGTATTTTCACTGCCAACAGAATTATAAATATAAAATCAAAGAAGATAGTTCACACAACTACAATGATTTTAGTATTTTCCTTAGCTTTTTCATTATTAAAGAAATGTATTTGTTTTAATTTTTATATCCTATTGTAAGGAACTAATGCATTTGATCGTAGATAACATCAAATACTGACTGCTCGACATTACAATCTCAGTTAAGTAGTTCTAACAACAACATCTTACATAAATATAACTTATTCATTCATATACATTATTTACATATCTTACACTATAGTTAAAAATTAACGTAACAGTATTGTGATCACTTTAAAATAAATTTCCTTTTAAATAAATTGTGTCGTTCGTCCCGCATAATGCAAAAGAAATATTAAACCTTCAAAATTTTACTGCTAATTAATTGGGAGATAAGACATATGAGATTTGTTAATTGTTAATTAAAATAACGCTATGTTTGAATTTACATATTCGTATATCATGATTAATGTACCAGTACCAGCATATGTATTTTTAGTTTGCTTTTATGAATAAAATAAAATAATTTAATGAATACGAAGGACGTGTATACAGTAAAATAAAAACTGTCTTTTCATCATATATTTTATAAGTGGTACTACTTCAGTTCTTTTATTTCTATTAAACAAAGTTTCCTGCAAATTAAAAATTTATGAGTGTTGTAGTCATTTTAGAATTCAACATCCAGAATTTAACTATAGAATTTAACATCCCAGAATTGGCCATATATCTATCACGTATATTATTCAACTTAAGTGAGGCAGAAGAATATAACGGTACATTACTTGTGGGGGGTTTCGGGTTAACAGAATAGATTTTAGATTTAAAGATAGTTGAAATAAAATAATTATTAACAAAGAGTACACTGAATTAATCATCCAGGATTTAACATTCAGAATTTAACATCCAGTATTTCACATTCAGGTTTCATCATTCAGAATTTATAATCCAGAATTTAATATTTATATTAAATTTATTTATTTATTTTATATTTTGCATTTTATTTAACTCACGTGTATAAATTACTTGATTCATACAAAGTTTCATTTTAGGTATACTCTTTCTTTTCAAGTGCTGTACTTCATTTTAATCCAAAAAATATTGACATTCACATAATCCGCCCCTCTCAGGCCCAGTCTAGGAAATACTTATTATAACTTGTGACAAACGCAAATTTTTTGAAATAAAACTATGTTTAAGGACACATATTCAGGTATGTACCTGCGCTGAAAGCCTATGCTATGAGTACCTACATGTTGTCTCTATTTATCTAATTGCTATGTTTCGCTCTGTTCTTGTTTTGAAAATACTCAATTTGGTTGGCTATCACGCATGCATTAAATTTATGTAACAAAATTACTAGACTACTGTTTGAACATTTTATAATGCAATCAGAGTTACAGAGTTTTTCTCAGAATTATTTTTTTAAATTGTTTCTAAATTAAAATAATAACAATTTAAAAAATTCGATATTGTCGCTAGTATTTACTGCCTTTGTCTTTATATGGTATTTTTTAGATTTACGGGTTTAATAGGTTGGGAGTAATTTGTTAAATACTTTTTTTTACTGTGAGTGAAGCCCCTTAAGTGTGATAGTCATCACCATCAGTATAGACATATTTTACTAAGTAAGTGTGCGGTAAACAGCAGAAACAGAATTTAGTATAGTATAGTTCAAAGATTTATTAAAGAAAAATGTATTAGTAAGACAAAAATAATCTCCAAGAAATGCGTTTCAAACCTGCACTCCTGTGCCCTCCTCATTCATTTCACTTTCGTAATTCAAGTGCATTTGATTTGATTGGTTCCTCCACCCTCCACCACTTGAGCCTTATAGAGACACAAAGCGTCATCACGCTCACGCATCCAGAGCTTCCATCCTGCTGCTTCCAGGTTCCGGGGTTCCGGGAAACCGGAAGCTACGCAAGCTGCTGATGCCAGAGACCCGCCTCTACGAACTCCGGGCGGTAGATGCACGAGTGCACACGCCAGGCCTACTGGCTTTTTGTCTCGCATGAGTTATGCAGTGGCGTAGGTAATGGGATTTAGTGACTGTGTAATAAGATAAATATATTCATGCTTTTTGTGCGTTAGGTTGTAGGTCAAGGCAAAATAACTAAGGGGAGGTAAATGCTTAGGAATGCGAAAAGTTGTCTTGTGAGTTGTGAAGTAAGAAAATTTAGGACATTTTTGGAAAATAAATGTAAATCGCATTTCTTCACGTTATAACTTAATATTTATTGTCGACCGATTGCTATATATCATTGACATATTAAGCCCTGTTCGTACGAGGATTCTTTGAAGTTTCTACCAAAATTCTGAATCCTGGAAAACAAGAAGTTTCAAGATTTTGAATCTTGAAAAAAATTCATGGTTTTGAAGCAATCAATAAATTATAAATTCTTATTTTCCAAAACTCATTGAAGATTCAATTTAGCGGCAACACAATTTAACAGGTTATTCTCACTAGAAAGAAAAAAACTTCTTCTCCGGGATTCAGAACCTGTGCGAACAGGGTTTTACAAATACAAATCTATAACTTCATTTATCCCAACTTGCGAGGCATCAGTAACAGTAGATAAGGTAATGTATTTCAATGTGTCAACTCATAAAGCACTCACGGTTTTTAGTTGAGAGCACATCACATGAGATTATTTAGTGCAGTTAAATATAAATGTGTATTTAAATGGAATCGAATCTAATTTGTTAGAATAGGTGTTGTAGTAGGTAGGGGAAACCGGGGTTGGTTGTGGCATTTTTTAGAAAAATTATCCTAACGTTTTATTTGGGTAAAACGATTAAAATAAAATTGTCGGTGTCACAACCTACCCCAGCTTTGGGGTAGGTTGTTACAGCATACGGGGCAAAAATTTACAGAAAGCGTCTTGAACATTTTAATCACTTATTTCTAATTTTAATCAATGGAACGAGTTTAATTTGTCAGTCTTCAATGTTGATTTCTTTTAGATTAATAATGAATATTTTTTCTGATGTGTCTGTCAAAATTGTTGATTTTCTTGTCTACGACATGAGATCAAAATTATGAAAAAGAATAAAACTTATAAACATGCTGTTTTTGGTCACCACGTACGCAGATGTACTCAGTGATTATGTAGACGCCAGTAGAGTACAGGAGGCGATAACAGACGTTGCCATGATCGTTTGTGTCTTTATTGAACATCTGTAATGTGCCCAGTAACAACCAACCCCTGTCTCCCGTACTCGACTAATTAATTATTATTTTTTTCATATTATTCTCGGTGCTTTATTTTAGGTTTTCAATATTGGCCGCTGACAGCGCAGAGATCTAAGATGACATCGCGAATACCTAAATGAAAAATCTCGTATACCGTATACCTTCCAAAGAAAACCATATGTTAGCTACAAATTGCTTAGCTGTGTAGTCTGAATTTAAAAAAACCTTGAATAAAAAGTAAACCAAAATATATAATCATCATATTCTCAAGTAAGAACAAAGTAGAAGAAGCCTTAATTTGTAACCTTGCCACTCAACAAAATATAGAAGTGTGCGCGATATTGATTAAGTATTATAAATACACTTCACATCTTCAATTTAATGTGTCTAAAACTATAAATTTGTAACGACGCCCATTTTCATCAACGAGCACGTAACCGTTTGCCACATAATAGCAAACTCCTTCCTTACCACCACATCGTAATTCGCTATAGAACAAACGCTGACAATATGAAAATTTATATAACTTTATTATATGTACAGCCATAAGCACCATAACTTCGCACGGCGCAAGAATCATGAAACTTGAGTAAGGAATTTGTATCGCATAACAATGTTCCAATATTATGTTCATGTTATACTGTAATTTATACGATATTCTAATTAAAAACTTAACCTATATTGCTGTTTCTCTGTTACAGTGAAGCTTGTTTTACACTGTACTAATTTCAAGTCCGAGCGTTACTATCATGTCATATATAGGAATTGTGTCTAAAATGACATAGGTACCACTTTTAAAAATTATATTTTTTATGAAATAGCAAAATTAATTTAATTTTGTAACATTAAAGTTGCGTTGTGTTCACGGGTTGCAACAACAATAGCCGACGTTCTGGTCAATTCTCGTCAGCGAGCGAGTATCGAGTGCACTGGCAGCAATCTTATTGGTTGAAAAATGCAGAGCTAAAGTTGTACTTTTCACTACGATTTAACGGAGCTAAAGTAGCTCATTATAGTACGATTTCATAAAAAATAAGTTATTTTTGAACCATTTGTACAAGAATTGATAAATCTAATATAAAAATATCAAAACAGTATCATATTTTATGAAACAGTGCTAATTTTTAAATTTTTAAAAATATACCTGCTATGTCATTTTACCCAAGTATACTTGGGGAAAATTACGTACCTATCTGTTATTGTAATTCTTGGGTAATATATTATAGTTTTTTAAAGGCTTGCATACATCACATATATGTATATATGTACGTATATATGTTTTATAGATTTTGCACAAACAAATTCTAAAAGAAACAAAAAACGAAATCATTTAAAAACATATGGGTAAAATTACATATGTAATTTTGTATAAGTATCTACTGTCATTTTACCCTACAGTATTCAAATTCAAAATATTGAGCAAACTATAACTTAAGATTAACTATAACGGTAGGTAGATATGACTAAATTAGCTGAAAAAGTCATAGAAAGGTATAATTATCAAACATTTTACTATTATAAATATTTGTATATATAGGTACCTACTTACGACAGAACTTGAATAGAGTAGAGTATTACTTAAATCAATGTGTTTTTATTTTATTTGTCGTTAAGTAAATGTTTGTATTGTATTAAGTAGATACTGTTGATAAATATTTCCGAAAAAATTAAGCCAGTATTGGTATTTTATATGAAAACATTATAATTTATCATCTATATTAATTTAAAATAAATATTTCGAATCAAGACAAAAATATCTTGATAAAGCACCTCAAATGACAACTTTTATGCCCGAAGGTAAAATTTGAAGCTCGTTTTAATATAATAACAAAAGGTGGATTTATTTTCTTTCTTCAGATACTGGCAATAAATTTAGAATGCTGCATAAAGGAAAATTACAATAAACGAGATAAAATATAAACACGTTTCAGCTCACAAAAAAATTGTTAACGTATAACAGGAACAAAAATACATCGTTTCGTACATAAAATAAATACGATAATAATATAATTTATAACGAGTACAAATTTCGATAGAAAATTTAGACTTTTTGCTGTAAGATTGTTCTTCAATACTTTAATTTGGATTAAAAATTATAAAAAGAGTCATTATTTGTTTCAAAAAATAATGTAGCTTATTTTATTTAAATTGCAAAAAATAGTAGCGGTCCGAATTTTTGAGAGACATAATTTACTATCAGGTTCAGGATTATAATCAGTTATAAAGAGTTTAACCTGTCGTTTATTATTCAGTTACTGATGCCAAATTACCATAAGTTACTTGAATGAGATGCACGTCCAAATGATAAAACTTTATTATCAAAATGAGTATTCGTTAGTGCAAACGTTGCGTCCATTTTACGGTAGACGCGGTGGCCCTTCAAAGTCGAGTCTCCAACGTTTGGTGGCCAAATTCGAGACGATCGGGTCGGTAAACAATATTTTTTAAATATCATTAATAAATTATATATAAAATTAGAAGTTGATTAGTTTTTGTTTCAAGTCTGTACGATTATTTCTTACAAAGTTACAGCTGTTTGAAATGAGCGAAATCAGCTTTAATGACGTCATCTTAGCCGAGTACCGCAGTCGGTCAGTTCACTGTTCGTTTGGCTAGGCACAACGCGTTTGTTGTTTTGCTTACAATAGTAGGCCGAGCTATTGTAATGACGTCATCATCGAAACTTTAACGAACTTATATCTCGGTAACTATGACCAGTATAATATTTTTGTATTCACTATATTTCTCAACGTACAATGTAGTTTTGATTTCTGTAAAGTCAATTTTTAACTTGCCAATGCCTTTAAAGGAACGCCTGGGAACGTCAGTTCGGCCGAGAACATCGCCGCTGTCCGTGAAGGTGTGCAGGAGAACCCGAGGCAGTCAATAGGGTACTTTACCATAGTAGCAAATTAGCAATCCACTCAATTATATTGAAAGGAGACCTCAAAAATAATGACTTATTGCCATGAAGAAAATTTTCAAAAAGTTAATAGTTCTTTAAATATTTGACATTTTACGTATCAATACATCTACGTCACAGTAATGCGTTCTCTCTCTCTCACACCTTATCTCACACATCTATCCTAATCTGAATTATTTGTACGTGTATGCCATCTATCTTTGTTCAACGTAGTGTTTCTTAATCTATGAACTGTCATGTAAAGTAACGTATTTGGTAACGTAACAACGTAAGTAAAATAATTAAAACTGGTTATAAAATATTGCCTGGTTCGTAATTGTAATAATAATAGTAGTTCAACAACTCCGATTAGTGTTCGTAAGAATACCTTTTAATACAGAAATTAAAGAAAAGTAGTTCACAATGGTCACAACTAAACGTAATTTCAGCTTTCATTTTAAGTCTAACAACTGTTCAAGTTGGCCGGGCGAGGTACACTGGAACATTGCTGCCATCTACGATAAGCTTTGTCCGAATACTCACATTGAATGTCTTACACGGTGAGCCATTTTAAGTTGCGTTTAGGAATATCTCAAAAACGAAGCATCGGATGAAAAATCCAAAAAACACGACTAAAATATTTTCGAGACACCAAATTCAACCGCCACCACCCCAACCCTGGGGGGTGGGGCGGGGGTAAGTTTGAAATCTTAAATGGGAATTTGGTGTCATTGGATGCCCCCCTCGAAAATATTTTAGTCGTGTTTTTTGGATTTTTCATCCGATGCTTCGTTTTTGAGATATTCCTAAACGCAACTTAAAATGGCCCACCGTGTAGATCTGCGAATCATATACAGGGTGAGTCATCGAAATGCCCGTCGTCGATATCTCCCTTGTCGTTAAAAATACAGCATACATTTTTCAACAGAATTTTTCGTCTACTCAAGGAGCATGACTTAAAATTATTTTCACATATACAGGGTGTTGCATAACGACTTGGCATAATTGTTCGTCGTTTTTTAAATGAAACACCCTATATATTTTTATATATTTTGAATTGTATTTTACTTACCTATACGAAAATATAAATTTCATTTTAGTTTTCCGCGGCGTTGCCAAGTTATTCAATTTTTTCTCTAAAAGAAGCCGAATACACGTATTGTTTTATAAAGGCGTACTGAAGTTATTTTTATAGTAAAAATTATGAATTTTTTTTTCTGTACAACTGTAACTATACTCTTTGTTCTGACATAACTTTTTTTAAATGTTATTATACAGGGTGTTCAGTACCGAGAATCAAATTTACTCAATTTCAAATGGCTATAACTCGTCATATTCAAATGGAACACCCTATATTTTATTATTCTGTTGTGTGTATTTTTGCATCTTCTTATGTTATAAAAGTTGTCCTATGTCTAAAAACATTAATTTAATTAATTTCGAAATTACAGAGTAATTATTAAAAATTAGACCACTCGGATTCGTGCCACCGTGAGAATCCGTAAAGGACATATGAACTATGTTATATTCCACACGTAATGGCATACATAGACCATTTAAACAAAAAAAAGAATTTTGTTAATACCTCACACACAGCTTGTTTTATTCCATTTTAACATCGACCCGCCGTTATTGAAAAATCCTATTTGAATTATTCATATCGGTATTATACGTCATTGTTTAAATTAACTGTTTTAATAGATACTAATAAATGCAAAACAACAATAAGTATTTAGTAAAACCATAAAGTTTTGCATTTGAAATTACATCCTGTATGTAAATACCTACAGCAGCATTTTAAATATGAACAAATTGTCGTAGGATTAC
This sequence comes from Agonum fuliginosum, assembly GCA_947534325.1. Classification (NCBI taxonomy): domain Eukaryota; kingdom Metazoa; phylum Arthropoda; class Insecta; order Coleoptera; family Carabidae; genus Agonum; species Agonum fuliginosum. The sequence continues at coordinate 37,182,028 of OX384031.1, read as the reverse complement.
AGTCCGACAAAGGTTCAGTTTACCAACATTTTCAATTTCTCTCTCCGAGTATAAAACTTATGTCAGAGCGATGAAGTCTGGCTCTCGGTGCACAATTGAGATAGCGCTGCATTCAGAATTATCTTATTAACCAAGTGTTTGTGCAGTTGGATTGTGGCAGCGAGAGAAAATTTGCATTCCTTTGATTGGCTGAGGCTTTAATCTCAATAAAAGTGACTTGAACAGCATTTGTAAATTCTGCGGTCTTGGTTAACCGCTCCGTCTCTTTCAAACAAAATACGAGAAAATTGACTTGCTTTCAATATATTCAAATGATGTACATTCTTTTTTTTATTGTAAATATAAACTGTGGTTCGATATTGTTCTTTTGTAATCATACACAGGTAAATACCTACTTTAATACTAAGCGTTGATAAATTAATTGAATTCAATGTTTTAACTTTTGTATATAAAATTGCGAGTAAAATTGTAAATGATATTGGAACGCATTTACTATGGAAAAAACTGTTAAAAGATATTACCTATGTACAAAAATTGAATAATACTAGTACCAAAGGTTTTAATTCCATGATGAATGTATAAAATACAATATTCTGCATTCAGATATAAAAAATTCAAAGCTGTAATAGATTTTAATAATAAACTCACATATTTTTTTGTACTTATTCATCATTGCTCCCGATGTTACTATAGCCTATTTGAAATAACGAAATAATTTTGACAGATCGATTCTTGTAATTCTATTAGCTGTTACGTGCTGTTGTCAAGAGCAGTTTACACAAACACAATTCAACTGTTATGTCAAAAATTGTTAATTAATCTGATTTCATTCTTTTTAAGAGTGCTTCTCGTTATTTGATGTTTTTACTTCCTTGTATTGTAATCCCGAAAAATTTCGGTTTTCAGATTTTGAAGGAAATATCCGTTTTGACCTTTTCTGAATCCATTATGACTAGTTTCGTCGTGACGTCTGTACGTATGTATGTACGTATGTATGTACGTACGGACGTATGTGTGTCGCATAACTCAAATACGGTTAGACGTAGAAAGCTGAAATTTTGTATTTAGGACTGTTATAGCATCTAGTTGTGCACCTCCTATTTTTGGTTTCAATCTATAAACCGGAAGTAGTACTTTTTAAAAATATTTTGATAAATAATTAATTTTAGACAATTTTTTTTATTTTAAATGAAAGATTATGTGATTATTATCTACAATCGGTATTTGATAAATTTTTCTGTATCTTCTATCATTTAAGAATAAATAAAGTATATACTTATAATTTAGTATTTCGGTATCTTGTAGTCCATGATCGATTAACATTTGTTACTACGTAAAATTTAAATGATTATGACATGACAGTGACAATAGTAAAATATGCTTTATATCTTCTTCTGCAGTTTAAATAAAATGACTAAAATATATTTGTGAGTATACTAGTATAATAAGTTAAAATAATTTTTTATATTATTCTACATTTTAGTTATTAAGAAAAGTATGAACACACAAGGCTTACAAGGAAGTCATGTGGTGTCCACGTCAGATTTTTTAAATTTTACCTGGCTATTTTTTGTGTTATTCTCTTACGGTTTTGTGAACTATTAACGCTTCTTTTAAAAATGTTTTGGTGTAAACCGAACTCCTAAACCACGTCCCAATTAACTGTCAAAATTCTTTCGTTATTGTAAACAGGATAAAGCAGCATTGTACTAATAATACTATAATTTATTGTATTTATTGCTAAAATTAAATAAAGATTTATTATATGGTATTATGGTATAAAGTGTTATTTTATAATCTATGCTACAAAGAAATAGGAATTTACAATCCTAATGGTAAATTCAATATTGTTATAGGTATAAATTAATTCGTTGTTTTTATGACTCTATTCGAAAATATGTTTTATACTTTGACTGCAATTCTGCTTATTAATTTATTACCTCATTTAATTAATATTATTATAAATGGGACAGATAACCGAGTGCTCCATATCAACGACTGAAGTTTTGATAATCTACTTCGAATTCAGTCATATCAGGTATAAGGTATAGTCTACATAAACGAATCCGGGTCAGGTGCGAAATTTTCTCGGCTTAATTCAAATCGGTATCCACCCTCATCACCATACAGTTGGGATACAATTAACTTGGCAACCGCACAAAGCTATCGAGCACTGGCCAGTTATTGTTATAACAAAAGCTCGTACTAGAGGATTGGATGGAACTGCTTTTCCATCTATCCGTAGACTGAATTCCACCCATTGACACTAGTCAATTAAAGTATATAAATAAATTAATTAATTAATAAGAATTAAATGTTATTTAAAGTGGGTATAGATTACTACCTTAGGTTAAAATCGTAAAAACGTACGGGTGCTCTTTGTTGTTAAAAAAAACAAGCTTAAAATTTTAAGTCACAATATTTACTTGAATCAAACAACTCTGGAAAATGGTAACCCGTGCCTTTTTAATTTTTTTTCTTCTTCGAAAAAGTGTTTAGATTCAATGTTATGCTTTAACTTGTCTTCATAATTTTTATTAGTTTTATACGAAACGTGCAAACAATTTTTATTGATAGCAGTATAGTTTTTGTTGACTGAACTCATTCAGTTTCCTTCTGTTCATTCTGCTTCTGTGACGCAGAATAATTTACGGTTTATACGCAGTGTATTTTGTGAAGAAAGTTATAAATTTCGTAAATGACCGTGCCATTCGAAACGCCAGCACATAAACACGAAAATGTCAGTAGGCCCTGTTTATTTGGGTAGTAACAAGCAACAAACGACCGCCTTGTGTTGCCTAAATGAACAGGTTACCAGCCATAGGTAGAGAGCCATGGCGTTTAGCTTCGTTTACACGACCTTAATTACCAATTTGAATATATCAGAGTTTCCATTGAATCGGACAGTTTATTGCGAGCGAAGTTTATTTCGCCAGTGTGGAACGGACTTCCAAGCGCCCGTATGGTAAGGACAGGTGAATTGAAATGATAAAGCGATTCACAAGGCGAGAAATATCTTATCTTCTGTCTGGATGTTAAATGTGTTGAAATGCCTTTAACCTCCATTGTGCATTGCGGAATAGAATGATTCCCCACTCGACTACAAACTTGCTAAATTATTGTATTCGCAGATGTGTGCAAATCCAACCTGATCCTCTAATTAAATTAGATACTCCAGCTCAAAAAGAGATTTTAAAATTTAAATCAAAGCAAAGTTAACGTAAGGATTTAAATAATTAATACGCTCGGAGAAACACGCCCCATCACAATTTTTAATTATACTCCACTTTGTTTCATCAATTTCAACCTGATAGAAACTTTTCATGTAATTCAATCTTTAAAGTTAATTAATTTAAAGAATAATGTAATAGTATTCTAAACATTTAATTACTCTTTGTTTTTATACGTACTTTATTGTATTGTACATATAATTACAAAGAAGACAAGAAAATTAAATCTTGCTGAACTTCGCGCGAAATTAAAAATAATTACAAGGTTTACTTTATCTTTAACTTTTTTGAAAATGTTCTGCAAGTAATAAAATATTCTTTTGAGGCTAAAAGTTGTAGATATAAAAATGTTATTTTTAAAATTAAGAGGTTGGTATTATAGGATTAAATTGAAAGAGTGTTTTGAACCAATGAAAGAAACGAAAATGAAGTTGGTCAACCAACAGGAGCTTATCGTTTTTCTGATTCTTTGATTAGAATTCAGATGAAAGTAATAAAACAAAACAAATCAGTTGTTGTACTAAATAATACAGAATGTATCATAATTTCGCGTTATAGTTATACAGTTTGATATGCTGAGAACGAATGAAATAGTATATTACATAATGGAGCGTGGAAAGTGATTGATATTGTGTGAGTGAGAATGTTGACGCAAGGGGCTTGCCAAGTTTGGAAATCTTACGAACATTCGATAGACACTTTCCTGAGAGTTGTGTACACTATTTTTCTTAGGAACACTTAACTTATTTATCTATTTTGATGTCCACTATCATATGTCATAATTTTAATTTTAGAAAAAAACAAATATACGACGATCATCAAATCTATTTAAATTCTTAAATTAAACAGATACAGCAAAAGTACTACTTATTTAATTTATGTGAATAAATAACTATTAATGTCGAAATATTTAATAACAGAATAAAAATATAAAATGTCAGAGAGACAACACACGCCTACTAAAAGATGAAATCAAAATTTAAACTGTGGCTACAAGACCTGTGAGATAACATAATCGAACGGGTTGAACGAATGTGTGATATTGTTTATTTCGTAGCTCGGTCATTGTATGGAAACTGTTAGTTTCGTATATGGTCGTGGGAAAAATACATTTTCAGAAATTCTAAAACAGACGAAGTTTTCTTGTACAGTACATTTTTAATTGCACTAAATTCGCATGATATCTATTCAAAATACATAAATTAAATCAACTCCTAATACAATGAGATTTATTTTCTTATTGAATAGAACAAAAAATCTCGTCTTTAAAACAGTCAATACTTACCACACACAGTGAAATCTATTCTTTAAAACGCGTAAAAATTAAAGAAACACATACGCATCATTTTTATATCAGACGTAACAGCTAATTTATAATTTATGTTGAATATAAATGAATAAAAGTATTATTCCATTAGATTAAAAAAGCGAAGGCTTATTTGATTTAAAATTTCTTTAAATTTTACATGAATACAAATTTATAGAATAAATAAAATGTAGGTTAATTGTATATCCTAAATAATCTCATCCCAATGAGGATAACGTTTGTAAATATTTTAGAGGCAAATTTCATTTTTGGTAATCATCTAAGACTAAGGAAATATTTATGCATTAAGTAAGTATGCCCGAATATTCTGCATGGTACCTTTTAAGCCATTAATAATATAGCCGAACTAGAGCAGCATTCCCGAAATGCCGCATTTATTACACATTCAGGGATACGCCTGTTATTAACGAGTTTTTAAATAACTCACATTTTAGCAGCGTGCTTTCTCTGCCATGTATGAAGCCTGCATTTCATCATTATGTATGTATGAATGTAGTATGCACTGACTCTGTTGCATCATAAATCAACTTCCATATTTTTTCACAGCGAAAAATTATAAAATACCACAGGTACTTCTACTTTTTTAATTAGGTTTGGAGACCTTTCCTTCCTTTCTTCGCAGGTTCCAAATTATGAATTGAGTTTCTTTTTATATTTCTTTATATAAAAAATTTCATTGATTATAATTGATTGTTTCCTGATGTCTATAGCAACTATACTAAAATATATCTGTAGGTACAGGTGTAGCTACCATAATTTCGAGTACTATGCACGACTACATTAAGGTAGCAATCACGGTACATTTTCGTCGTAAGATGTAAAAAAATGTCAAACTTTGACAACTATACCAAGGCGATAATGTTCATTCTTTTCCTATCGGGAAAAAATTACCTGCGGTGATTTGGTGCGAAGTAATGAATTTTCGAGAACTTTGAGCATGTATCGAAAATGTATACCTTAGCTAAAATTGAAGTGCTTTTTTCGTTTAATGTTACTTTATTTCCAAAATAATAATTTTTTTATTTGTTTTAGCGGTTACAACTGTACTTACCCTAAACGTTCTAGAAATTATGATATACACTGTATAATTTTAAATTAAATCGACAAAAATATTTTGTGTGTTTGGTAGTAGACAATACTAAAATAAATTGCACCAAGTAGGTAGTATGTTTATTGTTCAGATTAAAAAATAAAAAAATAAAAGTAACCTTGTTTACATGTGAAAATTATAAATAAATAATGAATAGAGTGGTAATACAAAGCTTTAAATAAAACATTTGATTATTGGCGAGCGTTCCGCCAACGTCGGGAGTTTGTTGTTGATGTTTTAGTCCTGCTTAGGTGTCGACGCCAGTGTTCGCTACACGAAGCAAAAGGCTGTCGCACTGTGGCCGCCTCTGCCTTGTTGATATTTCAAAGCAACAGCAGCAGCACCTCGCTGTTTTAATGTGAATTCTCTTCACTACATGCATATTCATAAAGATAAACAAAACTTACCTTAATTTAAATCTCATACCATGAACAGCGCTGCGAGTTGCGAGGGAAATTCCATACCTGCCAGACAGGCTTTTCATCACCAAACAAAATATTATTCTTCGTCAATCAAAATTTCTATTAATGAAAGCTATATTCATATTCGGTACTGTATTATAAAGTTTTACAATTTATAAAATTTACTAAACTGGATTTAGTTTGCTGAAAGTCCTAGAGCAAGGAAAAGTTTTAGGAAAGGTTTTTTTGGTGCTCGTTTAGCTAACTCTGGTCACTTGATTAGCGCAAAAGAACTTTTCTCCTACAAAGAGAAAACACTCAAAACAAGTGAGAAGTTGAGGTGAAACAGATAATGGTGGCGGATACGCGGAAAAATTACCAATTTATCCAGATCTTTAACTCAGTTTACAATTATTAACCTTCATCAGATTTAAACTGGTTTGATTAATTAAATACAAAATTTATTATGTTTTTGTACCTATACAATATCACATAAATCATAATAATATCCCACTGGCCATGAATCGTCCATGGGATGTTTAAAAATATTTTATTCTTGTAATTTAAGTGATATTACGTAAGTCTATCCTAGCCACATCCTGAGTACGATCAAAAATTACATACTCAATACAAACATCTCATAGAATTACATGGGACACGTAATTGGGATATTATTACCAAATTACTAACATTGGGATGTTACATAGATAATGTTCCTAAGGGCGTCTCTGCAATCTTCTATCTCACCCGGGTAAATTCTCTTGAGAAGCTTTTCATTAGTTCAAGGTCAAATACCTCCAATTTCAATTTTTTGAGCTAAAAACATCATTTATATTAGAAAACTATATCGGGCACTGGTTGGTGGCTGATGGCTGTAACAATAAATTTTTCCTACTGTTCGATTTCTTTGTTATTACCTAACAATTATTGCCTTGGTTATGAGTGGAAAGAAGACAAATGCAGAACAAGTGTTTTCTGTAAACGTGAAACACAAGTGCGTTTCGTTTACGCAACTGTCAAAACCAAACTTAACAGTCCGTGAACGTAAATGACTGCGATTTAAATTTCGCGCGGAGTGTTTAGTTCATATTTTAGCTACTAACGGGCTACTAACTAACTAACCTCAATTGCTGTTTCAACTGTAGCAAAGATTTAAAAAAGAAAATTATATCGAAAAATTTCTAAATAACGTAGAACATATGAAGCAATCAACAAACAAACCATAGCAACGCCGTAAAACAAAGTTTTAATGTAATGTAAATGTAATAAAATCCTGATAATATTTAAGTGATTTTCTAAATTTTTAGTTGTAGGAAAAATGTTGTTTACAACACGTGTCGAAAAAGATTACGTGCACGTGCAGATTTCCGCACTCGGCAAGCCTCGCGCATTAAACTCTGCACTTTCACGTAACGAGACTTTTTCGGCACTTGATATAAAAATAACTATTACGAGTGGGACAGATGAAAGAACAGCCTTAGGCTATGTAGTTCGCCTATTCGTCGATTTTTCAAAATTTCCTTGGAGCAAACATTTTGATAATGAAGAAAAATCTAAAGAATGGAAAAAAGGAAGCTCAAAATAAAACTTTCAAAAAATATATATTTAAATTAAACAATCAAATTGGGTGGGGGCAGGTCGCCGCAATTAGTGGTGAGCTGTCAGTTTAAAATTTAAATAGATACCTATACCTAATACCCCAATTATCTCTATTATCTTAGGTATTCATAAACTTTATTTATGTGGTTCATATTATATTTTATTTAATTTTGACATAATAATAACATGTGTTATATAAATTTATTTTTGTGAGTCTGAAATGATAAAATAATTTTAAAATTATCTAGTTCAGAAGTTAAAAATTCTTAATTTAAAATTGATGTTAATGGTAAAAATAAAAAAATATTAGTTTGAAACGCCGATATTGAATAAAGAAACTTATTATAAAATTCAATTTTAATTTAATTTTCATTAATAAGTTTCTAACTTTAGACTACTTAAGCACCCTCCCTCCTCCAATTGTTTATATTATACTTCGTGTATACCTATATCAATTCAATATTATACATTTCAGTGAGCCTTAGAATTCGGATGTAAATTATTTATACTGTTTTTCTAATAAACAAAAATATTTCGCAAGGCTTTTGCCGGCATACAACAATACAATGATTTAGTGAGTGAATCTGTATATTCCCGAGGTTCTCCGCGTCGCGGCGCCTCCGCCATAACTCATCGCAGCTCTGAGCGAAGAGCAACAAAGGAGGAGCGCAGTGTTGCCGCCGTCGGCGCCGCCGCCCCCATCTGCCGCGGGAGAGATCTAATTTATTAATTTGGTAGCCATAACGCAACGTGCACCTGTGCCTCGATTAATATTAGCAGAAACGGAATCATGTTTTATGGGCTGTAACGTTGAATGACGACTGCACAAGGAAATACTTTCAAAGATACAATGTTGCCGCATTGCAACGAGCCCCAGATGCAGCGAAATGCAGAGATGGATTAGTGGAATGGGAATCATAAGGAAATGAGGCACGTCATAGGACGGATTTCATTGTTGTTAAAGTCATTTTTGTAATTTTTTACGTTTAGGGGAGAATGTTCCACATTAAGATAAACGAATTTAAGTGCGATTTGTACTAATTTACGTTAAACATAATGCAGGTTGTAACGCTCTGGTTTAGTGTAAATCTGTCTAGTAGGTTAAGAGTTATAAAAAAAATTATTGTACTTCAGGTGAGTATTTTTTTTATTAAACTAACTTATGTAAGTTTTATTATACATGTAACGATAAACTAAAAAAATGAATTTTGTTCTATTTTGATGTAAGATAATGTTCATTTCACTCTACTATACAGTTCATTCAGCTGTTCTTGAAACGAAATATGAATATTTATTTAAATATTGGCGCGAGGGTTCTACAATGGGAGCATAAAATATTTCCACAATGAGACATTGTTGTTCTTATGACGTATGAAATAATTATTTTTACGTCGGTAGGTATAGTTGTATAAAGATCTGATAAATGTACGGGCAAGTTTAAGTATCCTGCGCTTAAAGTTATTTCCAGTAAACGACAAAGACATAAAAATAATTTTACCAAAACCTGTCACTCAAAGAACTAAAAGACAACAAAATTGTTTAGTTTCGAAGTAGATTTTGGCACTCTTGATCTAGTTATTTTTAGTTTATAAAAACATATCAATTAACGTTTAAAATAAATATTTAAAATTGTATGTTACACAATGAAACAATTTTTTTTAAATTTTTACCGAAATACTATAAATTATAAATATATACTTTAATTATTTTTAAATGATAGCAGATACAAAAATATTTATAAAATACCGATTGTAGGTAATAATCACATAATCTTTCATTTAAAATAAAAAAAATTGTCTAAAATTAAATATTTATCGAAATATTTTTAAAAAGTACTACTTCCGGTTTGTAGACTGAAACCAAAAATAGGAGGTGCACAACTAGATGCTATAACAGTCCTAAATACAAAATTTCAACTTTCTACGTCTAACCGTATTTGAGTTATGCGACACACATACGTCCGTCCGTCCGTCCGTACGTACGTACGTACGTACGTACGTACAGACGTCACGTCGAAACTAGTCATAATGGATTCAGAAAAGGTCAAAACGGATATTTCCGTCAAAATCTGAGAACCGAAATTTTTCGCGATTACAATACTTCCTTACTTCGTACAAGGAAGTAAAAAGATAATTGAAATTTAAGTTTACACTGAAATGCAGTCAAAAATATATTTTTTTGAAGACTTGAACCTTTTACATGCGATTCTCAACAATTATTTCGGTGACTCATAATTTTTATTTTTACTTCCTTGTACGAAGTAAGGAAGTATTGTAATCGCGAAAAATTTCGGTTCTCAGATTTTGACGGAAATATCCGTTTTGACCTTTTCTGAATCCATTATGACTAGTTTCGACGTGACGTCTGTACGTACGTACGTACGTACGTACGTACGTATGTACGTACGTATGGACGGACGTATGTGTGTCGCATAACTCAAATACGGTTAGACGTAGAAAGTTGAAATTTTGTATTTAGGACTGTTATAGCATCTAGTTGTGCACCTCCTATTTTTGGTTTCAGTCTACAAACCGGAAGTAGTACTTTTTAAAAATATTTCGATAAATATTTAATTTTAGACAATTTTTTTTATTTTAAATGAAAGATTATGTGATTATTACCTACAATCGGTATTTTATAAATATTTTTGTATCTGCTATCATTTAAAAATAATTAAAGTATATATTTATAATTTATAGTATTTCGGTATCTTGTAGTCCATGATCGATTAACATTTGTTACTACGTAAAATTTAAATGATTATGACATGACAGTGACAATAGTAAAATATGCTTTATATCTTCTTCTGCAGTTTAAATAAAATTACTAAAATATATTTGTGAGTATACTAGTATAATAAGTTAAAAGAATTTTTAATATTATTTTACATTTTAGTTATTAAGAAAAGTATGAACACACAAGGCGTACAAGGAAGTCATGTGGTGTCCACGTCAGATTTTTATTTTACGTACACTATTAAAAAAATCTGCTGTGGCCACCACACGACCTCTCGCCTAATAATTCTGCTTATTCTACTAATCTAATAAATAGTTTTACTTACATTTTAATAGTTTCATGTTCATGTAATATGTAAACGATAATGTAAACCAATATGCAAGCAAAAGATGTCAACTGTACTGTCATTGTCATAATAATTCAAATTTTATGTAGAAACAAATTTCATATCATGGACAACAAGATACTTACTGGAATTTCAAAAAAATAGAATATTAATTGTACTTTATTTTATTGTTAAATACTTCCAGATTCAGCAATTTGTATTTATAATTAACTATACACATAGATAATCACAATTTCTTTTATTTTTAATTGCAAAAATTGTCATAAATAAATAATGTACCAATATATTTAAGGAAAACTTTTCCAAACTTCTAAAAGTACTACTTCCGGTTTGCGGATTTCTACCAAAATCTTATCCGGTGTTAAGATACTTATTAAAACCTTAAATATGAAATTTGGTTATAAACGGTTTGATACTTTTTAAGTTATCGTGGACGAAAAATCGTCGGTTCATACAAACGCACACACACACACACACAGACATCATCGTGAAAATAGTAAATTCGTATTCTAGAGACCCTGAAACGTGCTTATCCACCAAAAACTCATACTCGAAAATTTTGACCCATTACAATACCTCTCTTATAGAATATGAGGCGAGAGGTAAAAATATAATTTATGAAATTACTTACTTAGAAATCTACAACGAAAAAGTAGCTTATTATACATGGTTGTATTCAGAATTTTATGTAGAATAAAAATCTTAAAAAATATGAGGGATCTTCCATTTAAAACAAGGAAGTTGATGTCACTTCCGGCTAAACAAGAACTAATAAAAATTCATTAAGTTTGTAGTTTAATGCGCCTTTGAATGTAGTTTATAAATATATAATATAAATGTAATTGACTTAAAAATACAATTTTTTGGGGGGTTCGCCTGTTTCACGAATCACCCGGTATTTGCGAGGGGTATGTCATACCTCACCACATTGTGTGTGTGCTTATTTTCCAGCACACCGTCCGAGGGTTAATTATGTGTACTCGTTAGTAATTTTGTTGTTGTTAATGATTTCATAGCACTGACACGAAATAAAAGTAATTAATTAATATTAACATCAAGTTTGGAAAGTACTCAAATATATTGAAAATGTAGGTACATTTTCATTATATTTTGGATATAACTACGTTATTCTTGTTTCTCTAAACTAAACCAACATTTTTCTGTTTTATGCAGGATGGTTTTGAATTTAATGTCATAAATTTAAGGGTAAGTAGTATGACATGTGTAGACTACGAAACAGAAAGATTTTTTTTTAATAGCAAAATTAATTTCCATAATTCCCAGTCAAAAATTTTTCGTTGTCACTGTCACTGGGTACAGTAATTATTGTTTCATTAAAAATAATTAAATTTTGATTGTTTATTTTACTGGTATTATCTAATTATTATTACCTACTTCGATTGTTTGTGTTTCCACGAATCCAGTAAAGTACTACAAAAATGCTGCAAGTAAACTAACCTTAATTTTTCGAATTTTGTAAAAAATTATTTTTGTTTCATAATCTATAAACATGTCATACTACTTAGGTACCCTTAAATTTATGACACTAATTTCAAAACCAGCCTGTATCACAAAGTAATAACTGTTTTAGCTAAAATTGATTGATACGAATGCAATTTTCAATACCTAGGTTTATTGTGTTTTAAAATCATATTGAGGTTATATTTTGTGGTTGCATTTATATTATTTGTTCTGCGATGTTTATATTCAGTACAATAGAGAGCAATCAGGAATACTATTGCGAACGTTTATTTGTAGTGGTTAAACAAAAACTACTTTTTCATTTCAAATTGGTCATTTCCACGAGCAAATCACAGCACTCATTCAGCGCTTATGTGAAAGGTAAAAATCTGACGTGGCCATCACACAACCTTCCGCCAGTGGTTAGCTCAGCGGTAGAAGGTCCGCCTAGCATGCTAGCGGTCCCCAGTTCGATTCCCAGCACAACCGACAATAATACCACTGGGTCCGAGTGGTTGGATTCCACTATAATAACATCTACCATCCTGTAATTGGAAGTTAATTCTGTAGGTTGGTTACCATCAAAAAAAAAATATCTAGACTTTAAACAGAAATGTATACGTGCAATCCGGTGCCCATTTAAAATATACAAATAAAAATCTCAAATATTCAAACAAAGAAATTTGCATCACCTGAATAAAAAGATTCATTCACAGGAAAACTCTGCTGTGTTGAAGCCATCCTCCGTTCAATTACTACATTTAATATCTTACTTAGGACTTATATAGCGCTAGTATGCCAACTTGTCACCCGTCTCACCTGTCAATATTTTTTACGCAGAAACAAAAATCAACCGATCATGGATTACAAGATATCAACGTTTTATTTGATAAATTTATTTTTTAAATTTTACTGCAGTTCTTTAATGCTACCAGATAAAGACAATTTTTTTATAACGTAAGTTGCAAATAACTTTTCCTCTTATTCTCATTACAAATAAATACTATATTTTTCCAAATTTATATACAATTTTGACAATTAACCTTTTCAATCTTCAAAAAATATCACTTCCGATGAAGATATTTGTACCAAAATCTAGGGAGCTCTTCCAATTTATATACAAATGTTAAATACCAAATATCAAAATTTTCGGGTAATTCGTATTTGAGTTATGCGACTAACAACCCTTGACCACACACACACACACACACACACATACACACACACATACACACAGACATCATCGTGAAACTATCAAAAATGAGTTGTAAGGACCCTAATTCGTGCTCATCCACTAAAAATTCACCACCCGATTTTTTGCATGATTCCAATACCTTCCTTTACAGGTAAGCGGAAGGTAAAAAGCGTGAACCATACAACGTGCACTATACACAACATCGCTAATTAATGATTTATATTTCGGTATAAAATACGCATGCAGTATAGAGATAGAGATTCGTTTGTGTCAAACGATTCATCACTCGTCAGGAACGAGAGCTAGCCGCATATCCCCTCTGTTTAATTACAAATACATAATGATATTTACTATAAAATAAAATTACATAGTTGTACGAGTATTATTGAATATAGATAATCAAAAAGCTTTGTATTGAAGCGAACAGCAAACAAAAATAACTTGTCAATAAAATTATTGAATCAGCTCCGGAATGTAAACAGCAAAATTAGTCAAAATAAATGAAAATGCAGTAGGTATACTCGAATGAATTTGAACAAGTTTTCTTGAAATTTTTTCATACCGTCAGTGGTTAGATCAATATGGTAGATGAGTGTCTGAATAAAGTACTATAGTGGACACAAAATGGGTTTAATTTTAATTTAATTTTACATCCCAAGAGTTACTTCACGCTCACGCAAAACGTTTTATTTACCACCTTTTAAAACTAGCGTTAAGTAAATCTCCTATTTTTGATATGTGTACACTTTATAATGAAAATGCATTATTCTATTTTAGCGTATAAATCTGTTGTTTTTTGTACTCATTTACTTGTTTCGAGATTCAAATTTTTTCACTTTCCCGCGATGATAACTCGAAATATTGGGGTGGGGAATGCCAAAATAAAAAAAGTGGGGTTCCCATTTGAAAAAATCAAGTTGACCCCAATATGGGCAGTGTGCCCACTTTGGGCAGAAAACTAATTACATGGTTTTTCTTCCCCCTCAAATTCATCGAACCCGTATTTCGCCGATTTTCGATTCCCGAGATATTTAGGTGGAAAGTATTCAATAAAACACCCGGTAATTTAATTAATTTCGAAATTAATGTTTTTAGGCATAGGACACCTTTTACAACATAAGAATATGCAAAAATACACACAACAGAATAATAAAATATAGGGTGTTCCATTTGAAAATGACGAGTTATAGACATTTGAAATTGAGTAATTTTGATTCTCTGTATTGAACACCTATATAATAACATTTAAAAAAAAATTATGTCAGAACAAAGAGTATAGTTACAGTTGTACAGAAAAAAAATTCATAATTTTTACTATTAAAATAACTTCAGTACGCCTTTATAAAACAATACGTGTATTTGGCTTTTTTTAGAGAAAAAATTTAATAACTTGGCAACGCCGCGAAAAACTAAAATGAAATTTATATGTTCGTATAGGTAAATAAAATACAATTCAACATATATAAAAATATATAGGGTGTTTCATTTAAAAAAGACGAACAATTATTGCCAAGTCGTTATGCAACACCCTGTATATGTGAAAATAATTTTAAGTTATGCTCCTTGAGTAGTCAAAAAATTCTGTTAATAAATTTATGCTGTATTTTTAACGACAAGGGAGATATCGACGACGACTATTTCGATGACTCACCCTGTATATATATGACAAAAATTTAAAATATCTAATTTATGAATCTGTTGTGTTTATTGTTAGCTGATATTATTATATGTTTTATTTCGAAATTCATGCTGCCGGCGCCCATGGTTGTTATCGTATATTATATTAAAATAAGGGATTCAGTACGTCATGCTATTTAAAATAATGCAATTCATACTTACTGCATTGTTTCGCATTGTTGATTATTTAAAAAACATTTAAATTATTATTGATAGATGCATTGTATTTATTCCTTGAGATTTTAGTGTAAATAAAAAGTATAATGGCAATTTGATAAGTTGTAGGATTTTAATGTAAATAAAATGTATAATGGCAATTTGATCAGTTGTATCTATTTATTACTAAAGCACTGATCTACGGAGAATGTTCATGTCAGTTCAGAATAGCTTTATCATTTATCTTAATTTTATTGACAGAGCTGTAATTTTACTAATATGAAATACAGTTAAATACAAACTTAAAGAATAAATCAATGTTTTACCTGTATAAACTTTTAAAAAAAATTAACTGCAAAAACATTGGACACAACTTTTAAAATATAGTTTAAGAAGAGTATTTGCCTATAATTCATAAATAAAACGACATAAACATGAATTTGTCAAATCTCAAATATTTTTTAAATTTTTGCAATATACCTATCAATAAATGCAAACATATGCACATACTAAGGAGTTGATGATGACACAAACAAATATACAGTTAATGTTTGAAAATTATTTAAAACATAGATCTAAAATAAAGGAATTGGAAAATATTATATTGTAAAACAAGTGTTGAAAGTGCTTCATTGAAAAACTAGTATGAAAGGTAAAGCACGATAATGTGAAATGTTCAAATTTAATGAATTTAAAAAAAATAGTAATAACAAATTTAAGAAATACAAATCACAGGCTTGTTGTCATATGGTGTGCAGAAAGTAGTAGTGATAGTGAATGAAAGTTGGTTTATTTGTACCTCGTCGGACATTTTACGGCAATTATTGTGAATTTTTGCCTCAGAAGTAAAAAATACTCTGACAACTTGGACCTTTCAGTAACTGCACAATTTCTAGATAAGCAAAATAATTTGTCTCAAATTCAGTAAACATCGTCCATCTGTACATTTATTAGGCGCTGTTCACACAAGGATTCTTTGAAGATTCTTTCAAGATTCTGAATCTTGGAAAAATTAAATTCACGGTTTTGAAGCAAGCAATAAGTTATCATTATTATTATTTAAAAATATTTAATGTAACAGATAATTCCCACTAGAATTATTTTTTCCAAGATTCAGAATCTTGAAACTATCTTCATAGAATCCTCGTGTGAACAGGGCTTTACAGAAATTACTGCAAATAAAGTATAGTAGGTATATAAATTATGAAAAATTAGGTAATACTTTTTGAAAAATTTGCATTCAGTGCAGAAAATTCTGATACTTAATCAAATGAGTGTGGGATAGCACTAGTGCGGGAAATTTTGTTTAATTTTATTTTTTTATGTAGTACAGGTATGGCAACTATCATGGAATCTTAAAAATTAAAAATAAAGTAGTTAGATATAAACTGTCAATTTATTTTTTAAATCATATTTTTGAGGACATTGCAGAAAAAAATCTTGTTTGTAACTCATGTAGAAAACGTGATTCTGAAACTCTATGCAAATTCAGAAACTCGTTGCACTCGTCTCAGTGAACTTGCATTTCCCACACTTGTTAAAAAATAGTATATTGTAATACAAGTGTGAAAAGGGCTTCATTGAAAAACTAGTATGACAGTTGGAGCACGAGCGTTAGAGAGTTCTCCTATCATATGAAAATTCATGCAGAATATTGTAGTGATAGGTAGTGAAAGTTGAGTTTATTTGTAGATTTGAATTAAACTTTTGTCTCTGAAGTTAAAAATATCCTGTGAAATCGCACTTTCGTAGAAAAATAACTATTCTACACTCAATGATTCAAAACCCTACTTTCACCATGAAATTAATATCAGAAAACATGTGAATTCGCACTTTAGTAGAACAAAAATAGTCGTTAATTCTAAAATTAATAATATAGAATGATAACGATTGTATTATATTTCAGTAAATTTAGGTAGGTATATTTACATGGGCATATACCCATATAGCCTATTTAACACTCTGCTAAATGACTGAGTACATAATTCTATATAATTTGACATGAAACATAATATTCAACACTAATAATTATTATTCTACTGATGTATAACTTTTTTTTCAAAATAAATATAAAAATGAAATATATGTAAATACATAAATAAACATGATGAAAAAAACTGTGTTCACCGACTTTTGGATCCACCATATTTTGTTATAATGTCGCTTTGCACTTTCAATTGTAGAATCTGGACTATTTAGAATATATCTTCTTGCACCTAATAAGCCAAGAACCATATTTTTCTGAAGGTCATAAGTTTTAAATTCATAATCAAAGTTAACCTTATCTTTTTCTTGAATTCGTTGTTGCAGAGCCAGCAAATTGTCATTACAGAATGTATATTCTTTAAACGTTATACGAGCCAGAACTGTTTGAGCAATGTACATTTTTCTCTGTACTTTTAATAATCTAAAACAATATTAAATTAATTATAATAAGTCATTTTTAGACTTGTGCCTATAAATAAATAATGCTACATGCTACAACTTCTATTTCTAAATAACATAAATATGAAGTTGATAATAATTATAAGGTGCTTCAAGATCAGCGAATATTTCTCAAAAGCTACAGTATTTGTCAGTGTTAAAGTGACTTTTGTAGACTATAATCTTGTACAAAATTAATCGACGGAGTTCACGTTAAAATTATCACAGCTTATTATGAAAATGGAGACGTGCATACCGCGTGGTCTACGTGAATATTTTGGTATACAACATCACCTTCTGAGCGAACAATTTGTGGGACCAATTGGAAGATACGGACGACGGACATCGAGGATCTCTAGTTTCAATAAGATAGTGCTACTAGTCAGACAGTAGCAGAAACAATCACGCTACTGCGCTAAAAATGTGATGACCGTATCATTTCAGAAAACGGCGACATTAATTAGCCACAAAGATCATGTGAATAATTCATCTTTCTCAAGGTTTATTTGAAGAGTAGAGTCTACACGAGCAAACCGAATAGACCATAATTAATTTATTCAATACGCACACTCAGAAATCTTAACACTACTCTGCACTCTTCCATCTCGCCAGTATTATTTAATATAGTAGTAAGTAATAGTACATTATTTAACGAGCACATAATGTAGGCTACAATTCAATAGGATGAAAGTTTATGCCCGAGCTGAAGGCGAGGGTATAAATTATCCGAGTACGAGTCAAATTCGATGTTTCATCTACGACCAGAACATTTTTTACACAATTTTATTCATTAAAATATTAATCTAACATCACATTTTGGTGTGATGACAGTTCGTCATTATTCAATAGGGTTGAATAATGGACTCATAATACAATAGTGTTGAATTATGAATTCATAATTCTTACGGAGAGGTTTAATTTATTACAGTTAGCTACATAATTAAAGTATTATTCAATGGTCGTAGATAAATATTTATTTTTAATTGATTATAACTAAAATGTAATAGATTTCGTTACCTGGGTTGTTTCCCTGTTAGTTTTAAAAGTCCATCGATTAAAATTGATGGTAGAACCATGGTAAATATAGTTCTTATATACCAGGATAACCAATGACGTGTATAGTGACCATTTGGTATCCAAATTATATCATTTAAAGGGATAATTTTATTGGCTTGTATGCAATAGGTAGACCATTGTGCTGCACTGATTCTTAGCCATTTGATATTGCAAGCCGAACCATTCATTACTTCTGTTGGTAAAACAATGTTAGAGGAAGAAGATCGAACAGCTAGGTCCCATGCGCATACGATTAAAGATTTAATTACAACATCTACAGGAATATAATCTTGTGGAATCCGCTCATCGAAATATACCGAACGAAGTATTCCTAAAAATAAAATAAATAATTATTTTTTTTACCTCTCGCCACTCAGTACCTACTGTAAGAGAGATATTGTAATCATGCTAAAATTTCGATAGTGAGTTTTCAATGGATAAGCACGTTTTGAGGTCCCTAGAGCACGACTTTGATAGTTTCGCGATGATGTCTGTGTGTGTGGATGGATGCATGTTTGAGGTACGATAATTCAAATACCACTGAATAAAGAAATTTGAAATTTTGTATATCTAGATTAGATCTGATTAGATTTTGGTGTTGGTCGTTCAACCAGAAGTGGTAGTTTCTTGAAGATCTGAAGAGTTTTCTCAAAAAAAAATTATGAAGAAATGTAGAAGAGTTGATCAAAAAAAATTTTTTTTAAAGGAACCTGGAGTTGGCTTGTGGATAGTTTTGGAAATTAATAATCAAACGCAGTTGATCATCAATCGTGTAATTAATGTTAAACAGGACGTTTCGGGCCCAATGAGGCTGTCACATCGTTTTCTTTTGACTGTTAGTGGCAATCATTTTTGTCGTTACATTTTCCAACATGCATTTTGATGATTGTACGTTACCTGCGATTTTATTGATCGACTACTCGCTAGATTTAGTATGTCGTTTCACTTAACTTTTACGAATAAACGATGTTGAATTGTAACTAACTTTAATGTAATTTCAATGTGTCATTGAGCCCGAAACGTCCTGTTTATATTAATAATTACACGATTGATGATCAACTGCGTTTGATTATTAATTTCCAAAACGATCCACAAGCCAACTCCAGGTTTCTTTAACAAAAAATTTATGGATTAATAGGAATTTTTTTAACATCGATGTACTTATACTAAATGTTACTATCTACAATTTGAATTCAAAACCTTGTTCCTGTCTAGCACTAATTTTCAATTTCAAGAAGTTAAAACTCTACAAATTTGTTACAATTTTGATTTATCTGCCAACTCATGAAAACAGAAAATAAAATATTTGAGTATTAATGCCAAATAAATTTTTGACTTTTTGTCAAATTGAAAATATGAAATGTCATTTATTATTTATAAGGTCATAAAGTCATATTAAAATTTAATAATATTATAAAAACTACAATTCCTTAATTCTCTTTTACAATGGTGTATTTGTGAGTAAGTACCTTCATACCCACTTACTAAAATAGTTGAGTATGGCGAGAGGTCATGTGTTAATAATTAAATTTGAACAACAAATTATTGTAATACAGTTTTCTGACAAAAATCATAAGAGAACAGCAAACCCTCCATAACTTTCTTTTTTCACCAATTAATAGCAATATTGTACACCTACCTAAACCACAAGCAACGATAATTCCTATAGGTCCATTTAAACTATCTGCCCATCCTATAACTGGTTCCTCATTCATGGCAGACGTAACTTAGAAAAATAAGATAATATTGAATGATTAAATAACTGTAAAATCAAATAACTAAATATTAAAAGTAAGTACCTACCAACTGAAGGTCTATATACTTTAGATGGTACTTTTCCTCCTAACATGTCTTCAACAACATGTTCTGCAATATGTTTTGAAAAAGTATATGTATTTGGCAAATCATGAAGAATTTTTTCAGTTAAAATATCCAAAACACTTTTTTCCATGTTTTCTGCAATTTCTATAGATTTTCTCCAGTCTAATTTTGGCGAATATAATATTTCTTTTGATTCCTTACGATCACAGTTTACGTATGTAGTTGATACGTGTATAAAAGCCTGCAATTACGAGAAAAATAGTTTGATATTGATATTCCTATTTTTCTTACATTATATTTTGTGTCAAATATAAATATATTTTAAATAATAAAATGATAACTCACTAATATATGTTTTGCATCTAAAGCAAGTTGGCAAACTTCTCTAGTTCCTCTTGTGTTCAAAAGAATTGCATCAGTTAAAGGGTCGTCAAATCGAACAGATGCAGCAATATGAAATATTACACTTACTTTTTCTATCAATATTTTCCGATCTTCGGGACTTAAACCTAATTATAAAATATTCTGTAATGTATTTAATCAAATGCTTTAATTGACTTACCTAATTTTAATTCTTTGCAATCTCCAGCAACTGGAATAATTTTTTTTTCTATTACTAAGTTAGGCTGTTCTTGTTTAACTCGTTCAAATAACTATAATTAAAATTTTAAAAATTATATTGATCTTATTTGTTGTAATTAATATCATACTAGATTATTTGCAAGATCTTGAATTCTTTCCTGTATATGTTTTCCTCTTTTTGGGCGGATCAAAACGTAAATATCTCCGATATCAGGACAACTCCGTAAAATTTTTTCGATTAGTGCTTTTCCGATGAAACCTGTTGCTCCAGTGATGAAAATATTTTTCCCCGAATAAAATTCCAATATGGAAGGTTCAAAATGTGCTGACATTTTTACAAACTAAATGAAACAAATTAATATCTGAAAGAAACATAGGTCTAATCATGGATGATATTCCTAATTTTACTGAGCATACTAACAGGCTGTGCCAGCAATCTTATTTTAAATTAAAATTGTTGTATCAATACAAGTATTTGTTAGATATAAAAACTAAGTCGTTACTTTGTGACCTGCTGATACTGTCTTTGTCTAATTATGCAGATACTGTATATGGACCTTTTTTATCAGTAGCTGGTGCAAACCGTATTCACAAGATTCAAAATACTTGTAAGTATAAGATTTATATTCTGCATACCTAGAAGAGACAGTACTAGTAATTCTATAAAATCTCTACACTGGCTGAACATGGAAGACAAACGTTTATTACATCTGTGTTGTTTTATATTTTATTATTAAAACTCATGTACCAGAATATTTGTACACTAAAGGTATCAGAAGAAGTACGCAACATGATAAGACTTTAAGGAATAATGAATGTTTGTCTACACCTCATCCTCAACACAATACTAGTAAATTTAAGCATGGCTTTTCTTATCAATTTGCTACTTTGTACAATAAATTTAGATCTTTTTTGTATCATGTAATACCGTACAGTCATTTAAACTTAAGTTAAGAGAGCATCTTAATGTATAGTTATTGTACTGTTAAGAGAGTTTGAAAAACAGCTTGCTGACAACTCTTCCTTTTTGTCAATACTTAATTGATAAATAAATATTATTATTATTATTATTAAAATTTTAAAATAAATAACTATTACTTACTCTTATTCCTGCAGAGCAGGCGTTGTACTATTAAAATATTCAACATTGTGATTTTGTTTTTAAAATTTATGAACTTGATTGTCACTAAATATCTAAATAATATTTTTTACGCAACTGTCAAAAAAGTTGACATTGACGTCCGCAATTCAGGCCGCGAAGTAAAACATTTGTGTACGATACATTTCGCGGCCGCGCTGCTATTAGTAACGATTGCGAAGTTGAATTAATTGAATAATTGTGTATGTCAATGTCAATATCTTTGACAGTTCTACAAAAAAATCAAACTGTGTATTTTATTATATGCGTTGCCATATTGTGTAATGTGTGTCTGGCGAAATGAATTTAGTGTCCTCGAGAGACGCTTAAACAAACATTTCGCAGCCTAGATACACAAATAACTATTATTTCATACTGTGACATAAAGTTACATTTTTTGGACTATTTATAGTTCGGAAGAAGTTTAAAGTTCTAGGCCGAACGCCGAAAAATTATACTTTAAAGGTCTTTTAAAGTAGAATTTTGCGGCTTATAACATGGCCATTGCCAGGTATTTTCATTTATAAAATAAAAAATTTCCTGTCATTTGACATTTATTGAATTGGTACTACAATAATATTTTGTTAAATGAAGAACAGAGCACAGACCACACAGCACTCGAAAAGAAAGAGTATGTAATATTTTGTATGAATCTCAGACAAAATGTATCATTTAGGTAAGTACTCACAAGTAATTCCGATCTCGGCTAAACGCCTCCGCTGTAAATAATTTGCTTGTACTTTAATGTTTCACTTTTTGTGTTAGATATAAATAACTATTATTGTAACTATACAAAAATATTTATAAAATAGGATTTTTAAAAAAAATTTGTGCTACTTATGCTTCTATTGTCGCTACAAGAAAATACTGAAAATATTTATATACCTACTTAATATACTAAGATGCATTTGTAGACTTGAATCTGAATATTAAAATATTGTAAGTAAGATAAACCTGCATTTGTATATTTATAGAATTTTTATAATGAACTTAAGCTACGTTTCCACCACTTAACATAATCACAGCTTTGTTTTTGAACATAACTTTGAGAGTATGACATACTTACGAGAATATGGCTGAGCGATTCCAGCTACTGTTTTAGTTTTAGTCGTAGTCTTTGTTGTAGAGCTTAAACACAAAAGCATACAAACTCCAAGCTTTGGACATAGTTTTTCGTACGTTTGGAGAAAGATAGATGCGTATTATTTGCGGTACTGAGCTGTTATTAGTTTTGTTTGTTTTTTTCAGGGTTGTTATAATAAAAATATAAATAATAGAACAAGAATATTAAAATATTGTAGGTAAGATAAATCTGCATTTATATATTTATAGAATTTTTATAATGTACTTAAGATCCATTTGGAATAATTGAATCCGAATATTAAAATGATATTAAGTTGCTCTTAAAATTGTAAATTTTGTTTATATTTTTACAATACAATATGCATGTGAATATTAAATATTTACAAAATAGGTATTGTCTAAAATGAATACAATATAAGTTTACTTTTTAAAATTAAACTGTTTAAAAAAAAATACATAATGCATTATGTCTATATGTAACACACCTTCAGTGGCGCGCCAACGAAATTCGGTCGCCCGGGTGCAAGACTTTATTTGCCGCCCCTATGTATGTCGACAATAAAACACAATAAAATTGTAAGTGTGTCTAAATAATCTCATATTTTTAAATTCATTTGACAATTATTATTGGAATGCAAAATTTTTTTAAAAAACTCACATTTTAAATAAATGTATTTTATTAAACAATAGTATAGTAAACATTTATATAAACACAAATACATAATAGCTATTAATATAACAATAATATTGTGCGATTTATAATACCGTGGATGTTGCTAAGCGATGAGGTGAAACCGAGTCTCTTTGTACATCCAAGGGGGCTTAAATCGCATATATGCGCGTTATATTCAAAGCTTAATCAACGACAACGTTGTTAAAACAAATCAACAATATTATCTGTCAAATAGTTGACAGTTTGCATATTATGGAAGATTTTGATGTTATTATAGTTGTATCTAACGTATTAAGTCCGTGAATTATAAGTATCTAACGTATTATAAGTAACTAACGTATTATGATGTTCATAATTATAAATAAATGTTGCATATTAAAAGGTAATAACAATTGATACGATTATAGTTATTAAAGCCGGAGAACGCTTTTATACCTTCGCATCGTTTCTTGGGGAAGGGGAATCACCAATTTTTTGGAAGTCCAGGGACTGACCGAATCGCCGGGAAAGAATCAAATTTTATGGCATAATCGGAAAAGACCCGTGTTTTATACAGTCACAGTCCATTTGGTTTTAAAATTTACGCGCAAAATTGGACTTTAGAAATGATTAATTTATTGCAGGTACTCGTTCTAAAATACCCCCTGCATTTTCCATAATTATCTTACGTTATTTATTTTCGTCATTTAAACAATTTTTTTGTTAAATTCACAATTATTTAATTAAAATGATAAACGTTTTTTATGATTATTATTATGATTAAACAACGGCTGACGAGGCGGCTTTGTGCCGCCCCTGAAATTTGCCGCCCGTGTGCGGTGCACTCCCTGCACCCTCGGGTTGGCGCGCCCCTACCTATAATACTTGTATTATGTATGGTAGAAATTGTCGTGTGTGACTTAAATCGTTAAATCTCTTGTAATGAATATTACACTTGTATGATAAAAATAATACGAAAAATTATATAAATGGTTTGGCGTAGCAAACGGTATGACGGAAATAACAGCGCTTCTATTTTTCGTCATACACATGTTTGATCATACATGGTACAGTACAGGTGTGACATGGGTATTATAGAGCTGGACGCGTGAGTAAATTTTTGTTCACGATCAGAGACGGATTAGGTAACCTATGGGTCTATAGGCAGCTGCCCAGGGCCCCATTACGTTCAGGGGTCCCTGAAAAACAAAACTAATTATATAAAAAATATAGGTATTGTCTATTTATAGATGAAACGATACAGTTTAAATCGTACAAAAAACTATAAATTATTAAAATTATTTTTTGATAAATATTTGAATCAGTATTTAATAAATGAAAAACAGTAAATGTTGAAAATGTAATATTTTCGATGTCGATTAAAATGATTAGGTAACAATTCTTTTTTACTTCCTTGTACAGAGTAAAAAGGAAGTATTGTAATCGCGAAAAATTTATGTTTTCAGATTTTGATGGAAATATCCGTTTTGACCTTTTCTGAATCCATTATGAATTATGACTAGTTTCGTCGTGATGTCTGTACGTACTGACGTGCGGACGTCCGAACGTATGTATGTCGTAAACTCAAATACGGTTAGACGTAGAAAGTTGAAATTTTGTATTTAGGACTGTTATAGCATCTAGTTGTGCACCTCCTATTTTTGGTTTCAATCTATAAACCGGAAGTAGTACTTTTTCAAATATTTCGAAAAATATTTAATTTAAGACAATTTTTTTTATTTTAAATGAAATATTATGTAATTATTACCTACAATCGGTATTTTATAAATATTTTTGTATCTGGTATCATTTAAGAATAATTAAAGTATATATTTATAATTTAGTATTTCGGTATCTTGTAGTTCATGATCGATTAACATTTGTTATTACGTAAAATTTAAATGATTATGACATGACAGTGACAATAATAAAATATGCTTTATATCTTCTTCTTCAGTTTAAGTAAAATGTCTAAAATATATTTGTGAATATAGTAGCAGTAGTAGTAGTACTTATATATTAATATATTTGTATAATAAGTTAAAAGAATAAAGTAGGTATGGCGTGAGGTCTTGTGGTGGCCACGTCAGATTTTTTACAGTTTTATTTGTAATGTATATAAAAGACAGCGCAAAGATTGAGACAAAAATTTCCTAATGTCATATATTTTTCCTTGGGTAAAATATATTGAAAATGTCTATTTCAATCCATAGAGACCTTGGCCATGCAATTCGACGGATAATTCATGACAGGGTAACAAAGTAGTATTAGCCCATGGTCAAGAAAGTCTAGGGACATTTATTATATTCCCCTATTTGTGGAGTTGGCTCAGCAGGATGAAAAAGTCGTGACATCAGAGTTAGTAGTTGTTCTATAGGAGTATGGGGGAGTTCCTAACAAGCTAGACTTGCTGAAATCATTGCCTGTTGAAACAACACGGAAAACAAGACAAAATCATTAAGGAAGGCTCCATTAAGCCGAGTTATTTTCGTCTTGACCAGATTATTATTGTGATTTTGTTATCATTAATACCTTTAATTGATAACTTAAGACTTAAGGGGCAGAACGTATCATAATTATAAAGAGTCTCGGAAAATTATAAATATCGAATTTAATTTAAATATTGTCTAGACGTAATTTCATCAACAAAGTTACTACAAAAAATTTAATTATATTATATTAACGAAAACAAATTTCAATTTCAACTAGGTAAACAACATTTTATTCCCATAATACCTGCTTTCGCATCAAATGTATTCCACGGAGTATCGATATAATACTCGTAATTTATGTAGCCTTCAAAAAGATTCAATTTATATTTTTCTGTTTAACATCTTTTGGTAACAATTTAATAATTCAAAAACAATTGTAATATAATATATCTTAATAAATACAAATGATATTAAAAATAAATATAAATTATTAGAAATGGGTCTTGTACTATAACAAATTGGACCATCATAAACTCAAGCTAAGTTTAGAAGATAATATTTTTTTAAATTTTAGAACTGCACACTTAACTTGCAGAGTCCTTTAGTAACATGTTAAATACATATTTTACAAAAATCTATCTGTACCTACTTATGATTCTGAAAAGTATTTGTGAATCAAAAGTAGGTATAACAAAAAACATAAAATGCAAAGTAACAACGAGTGGGTTATTAATAAACTGTTGCGGATCATATAACTATAATGATTAATAAACATGAAACAGGTACTTCCTATAGTATCTTTTATTGTTTTCATTATTGTACATACAAAATTTTTGTTTTTAATAGCTGTACTTTTCAAATTAAAATTTACTAGTCAAAGCTGCACAAAATACAATATACGTACTACCTATATAGGAGTCAGTCATTCTCGTTCTTGATTTCTTGTCAAATGGTCATCGTGATATTAATCATGTTACGCCCTGAGCCATTTTTAACTCGATTTTGTAAAATTCATTTGTTCCGATGAAGGCTAAATTAGTAGCCGAAACATCGACTGTATGAATAAATAACAAAATTACAACAATTGTGACTGGTGTACTCATTATCCAACCTCCCAACGTAAATATTTCCAGTCAAGATTCAATTAAAATTAAAATTTGAGTTATGAAAACAAAATTTTGTTTATAAATAAATATTTCCATTGTTTACTTAACTAGTGTACACGGACGGATACAAGAAAGTAACAGATTTCTTTTGAGTTTGGGCGAAATAGGCCCAGGTCGAATGAAGTCTTCCCTAAGCCAACTTCGATGCGGAGCATTGATTACGTCTGCTCAAGGTTAGTGTTATATTCTCCCATGATTTATTCTCAACCATTAGTTGTTTTCCATTTGCACAGCAAGTCGCAATTCCCAGATCAATTACCCGTGTTCGCTGCCGAAAACTTCTACAAGAGAGATACAACGTCTGTTCATCACTTTTCCTTCCACCGCGCCAATCTTATACTCATTCCTACCACGCGCACCACTAAATTTAAACTTCTCGCTTGATCGTTTACACCGCCTGATACGTTTTTAAAAAGTTTGTATTTGACGTCACTGCTTAATTATTTAACATTCGCATCCCGGAGTACTCCCAACTTTAATTTCTTACGTTTTCTTTAATTATTTATCTCTGTCTTCTTGGACACTGCTGTGACAAACTTTGCAAAAGACATCATTTCAAAATGTTCCCAAGGTACGTATTTATTCAAGGATATTTTGGTTGTTTAATATTTATTAAATAACTCTAGAAAGGGAATTACTAAAATGCGTAGCACTTCTAAGAAAAAACATTTTTAACAAAAACATGGGAAAGGTAGGTAAAAATAATTTTTATCTGCGACAAATATATAATATGACCAATAAATGTACTGTGTTTGCTACATAATTCTATATATAATTCCCGCAGGGAATAATAGTCCCTCCTCTGCACAAGTCAGAAAATTACTTTTTAGACGACATATATCGTGGCAACACCCTACTGAAGAAAACCGAAAATTTCATGAACTAGCATGATTTGAATATCGTTTGAAATGACAGTAGAAATATCATTTGAATGTTGTGTATATATTTAGTGTAGTTCTGGTTGGAAAAAATCTCGCTTCGAATTTCAAAGTTCGTCGCACGGATTAAGGTTTGAACTGTACCAATACGAATAGGTACGTTTTCACATAACGCACTTGGCTATCAGCTCTAACATCCGGATTATTTCCTAGAGAGAAGAAAAGCTTTATTTCCTGCCTACAGATAAATTTTTTCATTATTTAAGGTATATTATAGCTCATGATGTCATGATAGTGAACAGTTTAGTTTACAGGAAAAATTCAGGATTTTTTAGCTAAGCCTGTTGGTAGTAGCAAGAAATTTTAGTTTTAGTGATTAGATCTACACTTACGTTAAGTGCATGTTTAATTGCAAACTATTTTTATTTTGCTGTTAACAGATTTAAAATGTATTGAACTATGCAGCATCCATATTACCGTTTTGTTTCGGTATCATGCTACACAAACCTCTTGAGTTACTTTAATGTTGTTGTAATTTGTTCGCGCAATATTAAAAAGCTTCCTGTAGAACAAAGGATTAAATGTAGAAAATGGTATCTACGTAAGGGTCCTCCAGAGAAGTACGTATTTATAATTAAACGTGCTGCTTTCACATCAAGATTACAGCATTTGTTTTCGCTAAGAACCGACGAACGCAATCGTAATCGCATCGGCCATGCACAGTGAAGAAACAACCGAGGAGCAGAAACAGACGACGGACGTGAGTTGAAAGTGCCTATTTACCCGGGTCACGCGTCTAGTTTCCTACCCGAGTAATTAGAACAAAGAAATCAATAAGACTCTAATTGTTTACGAAATTCCAATTAACTTCCCGGAAATAGTAATTTCCGTGTTCGGGGCAACTTAAATGTATTCGGTTGGGACTTTAAAGGACTCCGCACACTCCGGCCCCGCTAACCGGACGGATGGATTTGTGTAGTACATCAGGAGAAAAGGGATGGAACCAGAAACGAACGAAACATGTTCATTAACAAGATTGAGAATACCTATTATTTAAATTTCAAATGGCACATACCCCTGTCGTAAATCTTGTAGGAATATTCTAATAGAAGAAATAAAATTAAAAAATATGATGTGGCCAGCACACAACCTCCCACCGTATCTATAAAACTGACTTATAAACATAAATGTATACCTACGTACAATCCGATGCCCACTTAACACATACAAATAAAAATCTAAAATACACACACACAAAGAAATTTGCATCACCTGATTCAAAAAAATGCATTCACAGGAAAATTTAAATAAAAATTTTAGACTCGGTATAAATGCAAAATGCAAACACAGGAAATAGCAAATGCAGGAAGATTTAAACAAATACAAAGATGCAAAATAAGGTCAAATGAAATAAATGAACAACCCAGAACCATTCTTGACCCTCACATACTCGGTGAATGATTCATTTGATATGCTTTTAATGCAGGTTTTTCATTACTTATTAATTTTCTAGTGTTTTATTTATCTGTTTGAGCAGTCTAGATTTTTTTACTCTTCAAAAACCATGCTCCGTCCAATTACTACAACATTTATATTTTAGTTATGACGTTAGTGTCATCGTGTTTCCCGTCTTACCTGTCAATATTTTTTACGCAGAAACAAAAATCAACCGATCATGAATTGCAAGATTTTAACGTTTTATCTGATAAATATAATTTTTAAATTTTACTACAGTTCTTTAATGCTACCAGATAAAGACAATTTTTTATAACGTAAGTTGCAAATAACTTTTCCTGTTATTCGCATTACAAATTAATACTATAGTTAGGTATCTAAATTTAAAGAAATTTTTGACAATTAATCTTATCACTCTTAAAAAAGATATCACTTCTGGTGAAGATATTTGTACCAAAATCTAATGAGCTTTTACAATTCGTCCACAAATGTAAAATACCAAGTATAATTTTTTTTGGCTAATTCGTTTTTGAGTTATCCGACTTCCACCTATCCGGATTTGACCACATTCATACAAACACCCACATACATACATACATACATACATACATACAGACATCATCGTGAAACTATATAGTTGTAAGGACACTAATTCGCTCATCCACTTAAAACTCACAACCCGAATTTTAGCATGGTTCCAATACCACCCTTACAGGTAAGCGAGAAGTAAAAATTGATAACTAATATCGAATTCATTTTAAACATTTTAGTTTAACTGCACAAAGTCTGCGTTGTGGTGTTCCACTATTTAAAACAAGTGCAAAAACATGAAAATGGTAATACAAACAGTCAAACAGTAAGAACACTGTTATCAACGTTTCATTAAGTAAGAAAAATGAGCGAATAAATATAGTAGATACTTATGAAATAAGTAACTACCACTAGAAATAATGAGAGTGGGTCGGCGATTCCAAGATTTCACGTTCTGTTGTATGCTAAATTTTATGGAAATAATTCAGCTGAATTAGAATTCCATTTGTTAAATTGTGGTTGTAATGTAATATAGTGAATTCATCTACGCGAAATTTTTTTTATGCTACGATCGAATTCAGGATTAAACAAACTAGGGAAACACTCAACCACTGTGCTGCTATTGGACACTAAACAGTAATATTTTTTAAATTAATGCTAAATAATGTCCATTACAAAATGATTATTTGAAGCCTTTATTTCATTTTATAACTGTCAATGTTAAAATATCAAACTAACCTAATATAACAAAATATGAGGGAGTAACAAATTTGAATAAATTGATTTTGGAAAGTGGGAAATAATAATTAGAAATAAATTATATCCTACATTATCAAACGGGGGTGGTGTAACAACATCGAAAACCGCAAGAATTCGAGAGTGAAACTAGTACTCCTACTAATTTGAAACTAGTTCATAAGATGAATTCCAAGCATTTATTGGATTCCTTATGCTGCATATAATTAATACAATGAAGTATCTACTTTGTTATATCTAATGAGCTATGAAAGAGCAACAAATTCTGCCGTTAATTTCTCTACAAGAACACAGCATAAACAATTTTGTTTTAGTATATTTTAATAATGTCAATAGTTGCCTTTGACTTCCATAAATGATAGTTATTTACTTTACAAGTGGGCAAAGTAAGGAATTACCCACGAGGCCGAAGGCTGAGTGAGATATTTTTTCTAAGTGGGTCATTTCTTTTTGCCCACGTGTGAAGTATAACGTTTTATCCAACACCTCTTAATAACTGCTTAAATATTTAAAAAATATTAAGTTCCAACCTAAAACATCGTTACTCTGGTGACTTCCAACAAGCAAAGTATCAATTTACCCACAAGTGGATATAATTTTGATCAAAGCCACTAGTGGCAAACTTTTACTTTGCTTGCATAAAATCACCATAATTATGATGCTTTTATTAAGAGGTGCTGGATAAACATCAGAAACATTGAAAGATAAAAAGTTGATAAGCTTCAATATACATTAGACAAATCAATATAAACATTATTTTAACGGATCACTCAAATGAGAACAAACACCTTTCTACACATTTACGTCTTAATATTTGGATACGTATGACATCCAACAATCTTAATCCTTGACTATCTTTATTGGAGCTTATGTTTATAAATTTTAAATTTTACGGAAAAGATTAGTTTCATCTAGAAAATGTCATTGTTTATTGTTCACAGCATGTTTCATAACTAAATCAATTTCAAAAGAAGAACTATTGTTGGTGGTAAAGTTTGACACGGTATGTATTTTTAAAGGAGTATAGTTTTCACTCCCTCTGGTTCACATCCCGCAAATTTACGTGGGAGAAAGTTTACGCGAGTAAATCCAGGTTGACATAGAAGGCGACGGCGACGTTACCACTACTGCCACCAGCCCCAGCGGACGAGCAAACTGACGGGAATTACTTTAGCCAGGGTACAGGACCGGATCTACCCATTTTCAATGAAGACTTTAAGATAGATCATGTTATTATTAACAATTAACCTATCATAGTGCATAGTTACCTAAATGATATATTCATGCCATCCATATACTCGTATATCTATCACGTCTTTTACCCAACTTGGGCGTGGCTGCCTCACATTCTTTGAGTTATCAATATAACGTGAATCGCGTGTTTCGGTTCTCAGCTGCCAACTTAATTGTTGCTGTTAGTGGTGAATATATTATGTATCTCTACATCACAAGAGTTTTTTTCGTGTTTGGATTCAAATCTGAGTTTTATTTTCTTAACAATATTACTGTAATAAGTCTCTAAAGTATGCGATATAGTTTAACTTCAGTTTTCTAACACTAAAAAGATTATGTGTACTGCCTTTTTATTCCAAATCACTACTTGAGGTAATAGCAATATTTTGTCTGAACATAAACAAAGTCATTTTTATGTGTCACGATTCCGTGTCATTATGCACCGTAATATAGAAATGACTGTAGTTCAACTTTACAAAATACAGAATAAGTAACCGGTTACATCCGTTATAGTCCAGCTTTAACTTGTTAATGTTAATTTAATATTGTTCAAGAAAGAATAAATAAGGGAAAGCAACCCCTCTTAATCTTCACTCCCTTTTATTTCAATTGCTACTAGTACCAGTTTCGACAATTTAGATTGTCATCATCAGGCATAGAGAATTAATTACGGGAGACTACGTTGGTAAAATTTATTGTAATTCAAAAACTTATCCGTTCGACTCAACAACTAAACAACAATGAGCACAAAACTGTGCTTAAAGAATCCTTACTTGACTACGGTTTGCGACAAAGAAGGGTTCTTTTCCTTATTTATTCCTTCTTGTACAATATTAATTTATCATCTTCGCTGGATTTCCAACTGTATAATGTTAATTTGAGAATCCGCCTTGTGTGATGTACAAATCCATGGACTACAAATCCATAGCCTTTAGATATAGGAAGGAAAGGTAAGGGCCCCTCATAGTTTTCGCTTTACGTAGGTCCGGCCCTGCACGAGGTGATAGTGCGGCGTTGGCGTCGGCGTCGAGACGGCGGTCGTCGCGTGAGTGCCGCCCGTTTTTCTCCCGCGATAATTATAATTGTGGCGAAGCGGAAGTGGACTTTTCTAACCAAACATCATACATCTAAACTTACAAAATTGGTTACCTCGTGGAAATGGATACTTTTATAATTTTATCGTGCACTTCACACTTGACGTACACTAACTGTAATGAGACTTCCAATTTTTTGGTTTTTTCGCTAAAAAGTTTTTCAACTCTAGAAGCATTTGACAAGAACCGCGGTATTTATCGTCATTGTACTTTTTGTTTTATTTTGTTAGCCACTACTATAGTAAGTTAAATTAACAAACAATGTCAATAAGTTTAAAATTATTAGATCTGCACAGGCAATATCTCTATCAGATTATTCGTGTCGCAATGTTTAAAAAAAAAGTTGAAATAAGTATAAAATCATCATGGATTGAGTCCATAAAAAATTTAAATAATTTGGTGTAATAACCAATAAATGAAAATTTGTGTTACAGAAGTTTATCCGTACAAAATTTTAACTTCGTTTGTATGTTAATAAAAATCACAATCTAATTATTCCTTTAATGGTTTCCGCTAAATTTAGTTTATGTGGCCATTTCATCAGTTTAAATTCACCATGTGAACATAACATTTGTTAGTAACACTATTAAAAGTGTAGCACTTACTCATAAAATAACAGCAGCAATTTCAGACAAATGCATCTTAATTTATTGCCAGAAAGTATAAAAGACGAACAGTTCTTTTACGGCATAAAATAATTACTTACTTTAATATTGCACCAGATGGTTCGATAGTAAAATGTCTCGTAAAGAATAGTTCAGAGATAGCAAGGCAAAGTCTATAGTGGTTGTTTATCTGAAAGAATTAGAAATAGGCAATTTGGATGTTTCTATAAAACCGGTTCACTGGATATCGTTCCTGATCCGGCTCTTTCCTCGTTGGTCCAAATTTAATAATTTAAATTGAAATGTATCGAGGATTACCTTATACAATGATTCTAGTTCCCATGATAACATGGAAATGGGATTAGCATTAGAGTCAGCGTCGTTTTGCTACAGCGACAATTTGATGCAACGACACCTTCATGTAATGATTATTTGATGTAACATCCCACTTGACATGAATCGTCCATGGGTTGTTTAAAAATATCTTATTCTTGTACTTTAAGCGATATTACGTAAGCCTATCCTAGCCACATCCCAAGTACGATTAAAAATTACATATTCAATACAAACATCTGAGAGAATTACATGGGATGCATAACTGGGATATTATTACCAAATTACTAACATTGGGATGTTAAATAGAAAATTTTTAGGTTAACTAAATATCCAATGAAATTCTTTCATTTCTGATCACGTGTACGATATTGACCAATGAATACAACATTTAACTGAATGCAACCCATGGGACATTATCATTTATGTCAAATATGTTGCTAGGTTACAATTATTTTTATGTTTATAATAATAATTGAATAAAAATGTCATTTGTACGTTTTAATAATGAAAATGATACTTCAATTAATAAAATTTTCTGTCCGAATAACCCTCGACCATTGATAAATACTTATAATTTTGTGACAGCTACCTCAAGCACGTTGCTTTTAGGTTAACAGCCCTCCGCCTGCGGCGTCGGGCGGTTACCAATAATATAATGTTACTAAGAGCGGACATTAGCAATCGCTAGGATATTATTAGGATGTTAATGAGCGAATATAGCAAGTAACAAGCCGGGATGTTCACATTTTAGAAATGTTCTGGGGATTTTGTTTTGTCAAGTGGGAACGTCTTGATAAAGTGACATACACCAGTATTACCTAAAGATTAGTCTCTCATAGGTCATGGAAAAGACTCATTTCAAGTTCAGAGATAGTTTCAAGGCGAAGTCGTAGAGTATAGTTGTGTATCTGTAAGAATAAGAAGATTCCTTGGAATTTTCGGCGAGCGTGCATTCATTTTGATTGAAATTGTTGTAAAACTTTGTAGCGCGTAACTCGGGCTAAGAGTAGTCATTTGTTAAATGTACCGCCTTGGAGTCTCGCGGGACAGATCTCGGGATTGTCGGGACGGTCCGTTCCGCTCCTTACGCACCGGGAAGTGATCTAGCGTGCCGTGCACTGCGTTCCGCGCCCAGATCTAGCTGCGACTAATTTCCAACTTCAAGTCGAGAGCTTCTAGCTTCATTTCTAGCCGAAATGAAACTCACATTTCGCTTCTAACGCTGAATTCGCTACGGAGAACTATAATGAACTCCGTGAGTAAGTATTAATATCATGAGTGCTATTCTACAAGTCAAATAATATAACATACAAGGTGATCACAACTTCCTGCATATATTTCAACTTACTGATCATGGAACTGAAAGAATTTTTTCAAAGTTCGCAATTTTAGTTTCCAAATAAACAAACTTTCATCCCAAAAATTCATGTTTATCAAATTTAAATCATTGTATAATTTGTTTCAGTTTAATTGTCAATTAAGTAATTTTGCTGCTTAGTAATATTAAACCTATAGTTATCTGGATACATGACTAACAAAATTTGAAACGTCAATAGATCATTTCAGGACAACAGTGTGGACCTGCTGAGATATTGTAATTTTTCCTAACTAATGTCAAAAATAAGAAGTTAAAGTAGTATACGACGAATATTAATATATTTATAACGCAAATAAATCTAAAAATCTACAAAAATAAAAAATCATATAAAGTTATTTTGGTTGATACAAAAAAATTAATATTACAGTCTTTATGCTTGTTGATTTTTAATACATTACAAGCTTCTAAAGGGTTTTCAATATATATATTAACAGGATCAATCATTTTTCGAAAAGACAGACTAAATAAATTAGAATTGGACGCTATTGACATCTGTCCGATTTAAATATTATTACATGTGATAAAAACTAAAGCGACTTTTGATAAACAACATCAGCGAATGATTTCTCAATCAAAATCAAACATCCGCCATCCGCTTCGCCACATTTCAATTACAAAATCCTCATCAACTCGAGCTCTGACAAGCAGCATCTGTGTGAGGAAGTCAGTTCCGACAGAGATTTTTTCCAATGTATCATTTCGATTTCATGATGTTGAGCTCGTCAGTGACCAGCTGTGTCGGACACTCTTTTAATTCCACGACGCCACAAAAGCTTTACGCTTTATTCAGGGCCGTAATGCAACTCAAAGTAAAACTAGTTCGTAGCCGTAGCCATACAAAAAGTTTACTATATTGGGAAGATATTTTTTATTTTTAATAATTTGGGATGAAATCATATTTAACACTACAGGGATCGCGTTCGGTCTCTCAGACCGACATAGTTTTTATTTTTATTTAATTTAATTGGCTGTGATTCTACTGACTTCTACAATATAGTAACTTCCTAATTTTATCAATTGAACCTCCGAACAAAGCAACAAGTCAGGGCGAGGGTGTTATATACTTTTTTTAAAATTATATTCGGTCTCACAGACCGACCCGTCCTTTTGTGTTATTATTTATATGTTGTTGATATTTGTTTAAATTATAAGAAAGGTTTGATTTCGTGTATCATTATGTTGATTTATATTATACTACAATTGTTTGATATGACATTTGAAGGAGGTATGTCACATAACCACAAAGAAAATGCTCGACTTCTTCGTATAATAGATGATGTTGTAACGGACAACAAAATTTACCATGATGGTGAGTCTCGTTTTGCGAGAGATAGTTGAAAAATTCATAATTTTTTCGGAAACAAATTGTTTTGGCTTAACAAAAGCCTCATTCCCACCTCTATCATAGTCGTAGTCGTAAGTCGTAGTCGTAGTCGTAAGGAAAACCGACCGTTCCCAGCTCTTATCATAAGGGTAATGTTTTGTTCACAACTAAACTAATAAATGAGTCAAATACATTTCAAATAATTGATAATTAAATTTTACTGTTATATTGGAAACAATACTAATTTGCCCAGGAAGAAAATTATAGTATTAGGACAAATAATAAAAAATAAATGTATACATAAAATGTATTCAATTTCATGTGAACACACCATGATTTTCAAAAATGTGTAATAAGATATATGAAATAAATCATAGTAATATTGAATTACCTTAAAAACTATAAAACATTCAGAAATATTTAAAACAGTATTATTTTTATTCATATTTATATTTCTATAACCTTTCTTTTGACGAGTAGTGCAGTGACAGTAGTGAAACCAGCAGCACTACATATCTCCATCTCTTTCTATTTATGATTACGACAAAAAGTTTGGCAGAGCCAAATCCTTACGACTACGACTAACGACTAAAGACTAACGACTTGCGACTACGACAAGAGGTGGAAACGCTGTAACGTTGTTTCGTATGTCAAACTCTCAAGGTTACGACTAACGACTTACGACTACGACTATGATAGAGGTGGGAATGAGGCTTAAGGCCGTCAAAATTATATTTTTAAATGTAACTTATAAAGAAATGTCCGAAGAACTTATTTAAATAAACCGAGACATGATATTTTTATCCGTTAATAAATGACAGCCGTTTTCGAGTAGGGAGACATAATTTCGACTTGGTTTTTAATGATATAAATGTTGAAATCCATTTTCACGATTTTCTCGAAAACTGTGCCACTTACATGAAAATCGTTAAGAACCTATCTTATAGAGAATTTTCTGATCTACATTTTCTTATAGGTATACCAGTTTTTCACTTTATATGAACAAATTCAAAGATAAATGTAAAAGAAACTGATTTTTTGACGCAATTTCCGTACGCCATCTTGAATTTGGAGCACAAGGAGTGGGAATTAGAGCAAATAACATACCTAAGCGTGTTCAGCTGATTTAAAACCATAGGAGTAGACCTGTTAATCAATTGTTACATGATTTGCCTGTAGGAGGTATATTTTCGAATAAATTTCCTAGTCTATGTGGATATTTTACTTTGTGTGCGATTTCCAGCCGTCAACTCATGGATACTCATGGTAGTCAGTTAAGAGTACATCACAGAGGTTGTTTTTAATGAGTTAAATGTAATGTATATTATAATTTCCAATATATTTTCTTTTACATTAAGACGATCCTCTACCGCGCCAGAAGACAGCCAAAAACATGGATTTCGCGCGCCACTCCACAGCGTTTTGTTAAATATAATAATCTAAAGATATTGGACAATCTACAATATGTTTCATGCATAATTTTAAAATTTTGCTTTAAAATCGAAATATGTTAATTTGAATTTTGCCAATTTTTGTTAATTTTTGATCACAAATATCTTCTATTTTAAAACGAATTAAAAAAATTCGATCGGTTATTGCGCAGATCCAAGCTTAGTTGATAACATATTAAAAATTGAATTTAATTCACTTGTAAATAAAATCCTTTACAAATATTGCAGATATTTTACAAATATGGGTACCAAAATTATTTATCTCTTTATTACATAAATTATTTGTTATTTTGATGTTTAACAAAATAATAAACTCTATAGAATAGCGTGGGAAATCAATGTTTTTGACTGTTTTATGCCATGGTAGAGGATCACCTTAAGTCACGATTATAGATATCTAAATATAATTCGGTCTGTTTTCACTTTCACTTGTCAAAACTAAACTAGATCTGAAAATGTGACCCACCTCTTTACAAGCCCACTTTTGGCCAACCTTTAAAAATCCTAGGTCCGTCCCTGTCTTTATTTATTTATTCGGCACGAGGAGATTTGGCGCTGGCGCAGCTGTCGACGGCAGGTGCGAGGACCAAGAGCACGCGCCGGACGGGCAGATGCACCAAGTACCAAACCCAGCGCTGATCGTTGATTATGAGAAATCTATGTTTAATGCAAGGTGCGCGTAAATCATGACGATGTCTGCAGACGAGAACTGGCTAAGGATTTATTCCAGATTGAGAAATATGTGCGGAGGATGAGTGATTTTTTGCTGAACCAATACTGACTTCGTGATTGGTAC
Organism: Agonum fuliginosum; assembly: GCA_947534325.1. Taxonomy (NCBI): domain Eukaryota; kingdom Metazoa; phylum Arthropoda; class Insecta; order Coleoptera; family Carabidae; genus Agonum; species Agonum fuliginosum. The sequence goes on along the minus strand of OX384031.1, from coordinate 37,142,619 downwards.
TTTGTTTGTTATTTCGGGATGGTTAGAATAATGGATGAATAAAATTGCAAATTAGATACATTATTAGGTTAGGTATATAGCCCAGTACGCTATGTGACCGATTGTGTTTCTGACAATTTAAGGATTGAATCCTACCGGGCAAATTTTTCAGTTAATTGCATGAAAATCTCCCACCAGGAACCTGAATACAACTGAAAAGATCCTATGCCATGACAGAATTATTTTTTTCAATACCTCCACCGAAAACGCCTCCTTTCGTCTTTATTATTAGGGACGATAGTGAGGTATTTCTGACCGATCGGAACTTTTCCTTAGTAGGGAGGAAAAGTAAAATTGATTATGTAGACTATTTCCCTCATAAAATTTAAGCCAATCAGAAGTCTGACATTTCTGAATGTCGTGCAATCAACGTAGAATTACACGATAATTTTGCACTAGTGTAAATTATAGATAATTTGCACTAGTGCAAAATTATCGTATTTGGATACGGCGTGGCAATGTGACTCTGACTTGCTGTCAAAGGAAGTTTTTAAATTTTGCTTTATTTTTATGAGAGAAACAGAAAATTTTAATCGGGAAATAGTCCTTCGAATATCCCTCGTGCATGTAATTGTCGATAATTTATATTTATTTTGTGGAATTATTATACATTTTTCTAATGTTATCATCTTCTGGTTCATCCCTTTCTTTAATTTCTAATTGCATTTCGGTGCAGGCATTCGGGACAAAAGTCAGTTTCGTCCCTAGTTGCACAATATACTATTGTTTGACGTATTAATATGAACCACGATGTATTAAGGTGATGTAACGACCATATAAAAGCATTACGCGAAGATGACGTCGTAAAGTGAGTTAGTTCAGATATATGTGACCACTAGATGTCTCTCCTTACCGGAGCCCAGTTCATGACTTCTATATTTTTAATTCGAAATAATTGTCAAAATACTTTTCACATACAGCATCCCGTGGAAATTAATTTAAGCAAGTAACCTTCCTGTTTACACGAGGAAAAAATGTATTTTGTACTGTCAATATGTCAATTTGGTATTTGTGTTTTAATTGTTTACCAAGAGTTACTATTACTTGTCTCATTTTTCCCGGCGCTGACACCATTGACCAATCAAAAGTTCAGATTTCAGCCTCTTGTGACCTCATCTATGATATGAAAATCATTATTTTATTAATAAATATACCTAATTCTCATTTGGTTTACTACATATATTTGAATAATACATATTTCTCATATAATCTTCATCTTCGGTCTCGTAAACTATAAATTACAAAATGTAAGTTCAGAAATTTGCATCAATAAAAATAAATTCACTTCTCATAATGTACTGGTTTCTACATATGTACATATTTTATGTACGAATAAGTAGGTAGGTATCTTTTGTTAAAGCGAATAATGGTTCGAAAATTTGAAACATAACTCTATTATAAATTCTTTGATATTAGTTTTCCATTAAAAGATTACCGTTGAATGTACACAGTGTATATCTATTAATTGCATTCCATTGAACGAAAATCCTCTTACAGTGTTCCAATACAGCTTTATTTGTTGCCTGAATGAATTGCTTCTTGCTCATAAGTTTCGCAAACATTTCCTACAAGCAGTTAAAATCTGTCTATAAAAATATCAACCCTTTCAGCAGGCTCTTAAAAGATGTAACGAGTCATTAAAAACTTGGAGAAACGCTAGCGTACAACACGGATCTCTTAATATATTCTTATCATGAATTGTAATTTACGCTCGGCGCTATATTGGCTAATTTCACTTATATTGCATTTAAAATAAATCGGTATTTAATTCAGCTGGTATAGCACGTGTTCAGATTGTGAATCGGGGAAGTTTGGTCTCGTTTAAAACTAGGTGTCGTACATTAAAAACAAATCGATGTTCTTGTTTTATTCACGAGCCTGCCATCTCGTTGGGTTTTGAAGACTTCTTGAATCTGTAATGCTACTACTTTATTTACAAAATTCACAGATATACAGGATATATCTATAACTCTGCACGCAACTTTAATAGGTTATATAATTTGATATACTGATTACAGAAAAGAAACATTTTTTTTTAAATTCGCAAAAATAAGTGTAGGTAGTGAAAATTTTTGTGTCACTGGTTTGCAAGTCAATTTCACTGTTTGATATAAAAAGTGATTATTTGTACTATGTATACATAGTCTGATACTATTTATAATTTTATTTTATAAATAATATAATAAATATACAGTTAAATGGACGTTCAAACCAATGGAACTAATATTTTTCTACCCTTATTTTTGAGAATTTTGAAGAAAATCTTTCTTTTCTGTAATCAGTATATCAAATTATATAACCTATTACAGTTGCGTGCAGAGGTATAGAAACACCCTGTCTAGTCATACCTTCATGCGTAATCTAGATTTTGTCAACATGTTATGAGAGACTTTAATCGTAATCGTAGGTTTGAAAAAATATGCAGCATAAATATTTTTCTATACGACTATTATAGAATGTTATCATTCTACATCATTTTCAATTATAGCATGGTTACATTCTATCACTTGTTAAGGAATGGATTCATTCCGTCACTAGTAATAGAATGAAATGTGGCGAGTTAGGCGAGTTATAATAATTTATCTTTATTCGTCAAATTGTCAATGTTTTGAATAATGAAGAGACGTAAGTACGTTGTTTATACTTTTTATCAATAAAGTAGAACATGTAATGTAGTGTGGTATCAGTAGATTTGACATTCAAGACATTGACAGATTGATTTAAAAACTTAAACAGGAATTGCAAATAATTTTTTCAAAGGTTTTATGTTGTAGTCAGTGTGATTTTTGTAGGTATAAAAATTTACTGTTGTTTCAAACTTGTAAACACTAGAAAAATTAAACTATTGTCAACTGAAAATTATTTCTTTGGCATTTCGTATCACATTCCACGTCGAATGTGATATAAAATTTTAGTTAGTTTAACATACTGAATATTGATGGTTTAAAAAAAGGAATCATTTATTTAAATTGGATTTATTAATCTGAATTTTTTATTCCAAAAAACGGAATACACGGTTCATCATAATATCAAGTAAAAACCGCACTCTAGTTTATCTCAGAATTTATGGAAACATTTTCCAGAAAATTGAAACCACAAAAACTATTTAATTAAGTGCCGCAAAATTATGTTAATTTCACCCTAGGGCTCCCATTTCTATTTCTTCTTGCTGAAGCCATTGTTTAGGTTGCCGGTTACGTGACTTATGAATCAAAACTTTTTTCTAGTAATTGGCAAACATTATTTTCTTTTTTGCGGACCATCTCTAATTTCTTCATTCCCCTCGGACACGTAGTTTTTCTGCCAGTGTTTCATCATTTATTCCACTCGTATATCCAAACCATCTCAATTGGCAACTAGCCACACGTTCGACGACATTTTTTCCTGGACGTTCCTTTTACGAAACAATTTTGAACTTTGCCCATTAAGTACATAAAATTGCTTGCTGCATTTTCAGCAAAACAACCCATGAATCTATTGCATCTTTTTGTTTTCTATTTACATATACTTATTTCGGAAACAAATAATTTTGTTTCGGTGTTCAGGTGTCTCTTCTAAATTATTGATGCAATGGATGCTATAACTATGGTATACGAGATGATAAAATATAAATAAGAGCGGAGGTTATATTACTTGTTGGCTAGGTATTGGCAATATATAAATTATTGCCCACATAAAATAGAATATAGTGCAGTTTGAATTTTATACCATTAGTCAATATATATCATGATCTATATAAATATATTGATGTCTGTTTGTTAGTTTGTGATCAATAACAATAAATATACAAATAAATTTCACATAAATAACAAAAATAATAATTTGCAAACATTTCATTTCATTGTAAAGCGTTAAAATGGGGAAAAGTATGTTTAGTTTTTCCCTTAAAATTGAAGTGACTATTCATTTCATCTATCAATATGTAAAAGTAGACCAATAAAAATGCAAAATTCTAAATTACGTAAACATTTAAAAATAAATAGCGCTGCATATTTGCACGCGTACTGTATAGAATAATAATTGGATATTACTCAAGGTTGATTAACAGATTAAAATTCTTATTATAAACTTATTATTACCAATATTTAATGTACAAGTTATGTTTGTGATTATTAAATAAATTTCCAGCACATTTTCCACTTTAAATTCTAGTTATATTTTACCTATAAAACTCATAAAATATTTAGGCATTGACATTGAAAATTGATCAATTTTGTTTAAGTATTTGTTTTTTTGAAATCATGGACACCTTATTTCGAGTCATTTTAATTTAAAAACTGGATCTGATTTAATGAATATTCATCTGTATACCATTCGTAATCAAAGTGATGTCGAACATTTTTGTGGTATTATTTACTCATGATCCTTATAGTGGCGAATATCATTCGTGCTGCGCACTCGTGACATTTATACAAGTTAAATATTCGACGTAACTTTGACTACTCATGGTATAATAAGTGAAAATTTACATTTACAGAAAAACTAATACATTTTTGAATAGATAAAAGTTGTCTCCTAATGTGGCTAATGTTATTTTTTCGTTTTTGTTCTCTAATTTTTTATATACATGGCTAAAAATCGTCTATTTTAAGACATATTTGGAGACTACTATATCTTATTTAAACTTGCTTTATTTGTTTAAAAAATATTTATATTGAAACCAGTTTTAATTTGAAAGATTTTTACTATTTATTTACTTAAATAAATAACTTTAACGTTTGTTTATTTATGTGTAACAAGTCGCACACCGAAATCTGTAATTTGGATATCAATTCGCACCTAAATAGAAATTATAATTATTTATACCAATGACTAACAATATGTGAAATGTGAGGCTGCCACACTTAAATCTCAAGTTGATAAATTAGGGATTTTTAAAATGAATCCAAAATATATGTGCTTTATCTTATATGTATTTTTTGCCTTTTCTTGGAAGTAATAATTTATAATAATAAATATTAATTTATAATATTAAATTTCTGCTGATGTCAGCGCTTTGAAGGCAGTCACTTATCAATTCTAAAGCGTTCTACTGCAACTCTTAAACTATACAAACTTATTAATTTGAAACAAATTGCTTTTCAAAGTTCACTATTAAAGCAGATAATTATTTAAGACCGACTTTCCCAAATATTACTATTTCACGTTGTAATAATTATCTAAAATTCTTGTAACAATTTATTCAAAATAAATCCAGGGTTATATTGATTCAGAATTTAAATAAAGATTTATAAAAACACACATCTATTAGAAATAAATGATTTTATGTATGTATGTATGTATGTATTAATTATTACTACTTAATTTACCTTTATGAAAAACATGCATTAAAATTAAAAAGTTAAATGAATTGTGACGCACAATTATAAAACAGAATAATTTAAAATAATCAAACATATATTTTTCATCAATATCCATTTATTTTAAACAAAACATGTACGTTATGTATAACATATAATTCTGCTTTCAGCACGTAAATGGATTTTTTTAATGGGGTACTCGTTGTTACATGGTTGATGGAAGTTTATATTTTGTGCGAACATTTTTTGTAACAAACAAACCTAATTCCTGTTCTATCTGTGAACGGTAATTTATTCAATCTCAATTTCTTGATAACTAAACAAGTATCCAATCTAAGTCTGATAAAACTATTTTCGTATTTAATTACTCATTATGATATTTCTTTTTCTATTTCATCATAATACTGCGGTGACTGGTGACAAATCTCCCACTACGCCACTGAAGTTAGGGTGAGGGGTTGTATATCACACAGCGTATACCGGCCACATGCTGGAACAAATTCCATTAGTGGTCGGGTTCCATTAGCACAATAAAACTGTGGCATGTCAATTAGAACTTGCGTACGCAAAAGCTGCGCGTTGTGAGCGTGATGTGAACAATCCCAAATCACAGAGGTGCACGCACTTTTAAAAGTAGAGAAAACTAATTTACATGGCTAAAAACTCATTCACACAGGTTTTAAGGTTTACGTTTACGTTTAAGAATGTTTAAATTCATGTAACTATAGAAGCATCCGCACTTTTGAAAACTCCAAACTTAAAGGTTAAGTTTACCACTTACAAAAGCTATTACAAGTTTTTTATGTGAATGATTATATATCTTATGCACACGCTATGCTGTATTTCTTATTTTCGGAGGTAATGTAACTAGTGCTATGATTATCATAGATGATAGCTAGCATGAGTTAATCGTTGAAAATTGACCGAGTGCGCAGCACGGGTTCAATTTTCTGAAGACCTAACGAATGTTATCACCTATGAATAATCATAGCCCGGGCTATATTTGGGAAGAATATATACCAAATGTTAGGTTATGTTTCTTCAATAGCTGTCAAAAACGATTGGAATTCTTTTTAATTTCCTCAATTTGACGTTCTATTCTGTCTTTATTTATTTTAAGCTTTATTTTTGACAAACAGCAATATCTGATTCAGAAATTGACAGTAAGTACTAACTAATACACCAAAAAAGTTGACATGTAACATGCTATTACAAGTGATATAAATATCATCAATTTGATTAGTACCTTACTACCGTATTTCAGCCAATCAAATTAATCAAATATGTACCACGTGATACATGAATTATATATTCATAAGTTTTTGCCTTTTGCCTTGCGCCCAACTAATTGTGAATCATCGATAGATCGATACCTATAGTTAATATACCGTGTGCACGGTTCGGTTACCAGCCATAAAGTCACGAGAACTCATTGTGTTGTTAGTAGAGAGTACATCACGACGAAAGGGTATAATAATTAAAATACAATAAGTTGCTGGACTATTGTGGAAAATCGATTTTTTTTAATGTAACGGTTACGGACAAAATTCAGTAAAAATAATAAGGATTTGATGGATGGTCTATGAATTATGAAGAATGCAAAGAATGACTAGGGTGCGTCAAATATTTTTTCTTTTTTCTTTTCTGCTAGTTTCAACACCTCGTGTATTCTTCAGGAGATAAGAATAAATTAAATATTTTTGACATAAATTACTTTTATATAAAATAATATATTCTTAGGTTTGATGCTCTCAACAGCAATCGTGTGAAGATAAACATATTTTATAAATAACCGCAAAGGTTCAACTTGTGTGACTTATTTTTCTGAACCTTTGCGAAGATAATAATGCTGTGTTAAAAATATGTTGAATTTCGTTTTCATTAATAAATACCTAGCACACTTTACAAGACTCTAAAGTACAAAATAAGCCTATTGTTGTTGTTTTGTTGGTAGATTTCCATCACAACACAAGTCGTAAGAATAAGTTACGGTTTCTCCTTCCACTTCCAGATTGATCGTGAAGGAAATGCAAACCATGTTACACATAAACATCCGTTTTATTACGGAGATGAAGCGAAATGCTCCAGATATTTTCAATCGTACAAATTGAATGCCTTTGACGGGTGTTGTCGCAGAAACGGTATGAAAATCAAAAATTGGTATACATTCTAATACTGTAAACTGTGTCATTGAAATGAATTGCCAAAGATTACTTTATCAGATGGAACAATCTAAAAATGAAAGAGAAACAGATTAACCATCCATTGTATATTTGTTATTTATATAACAAGTATGCAAAATAGAGTTTTGAGGACGAATCTATTTAAGGACGAGGCGCAAGACGAGTCTTTAAATTAGGTGAGTCCTCTAAAACTAAGTTTGTTTACGTGTTACATACAAAACATTTTAGTATATACTCTCCAAATTTGTTTAGTAATTATTCGAAATATTTCTAAAATATAACTTTAAACAAGATCCGATAAAATGTAAATTACAGTTCATTGCCTAAGTTACGTTATTTTAAAGGACTGGGCCGTCTAAAATATTATTTTGCGTAGTCAAAACAGTTCCCAAAGTAACGATTTTAGAGAGCTGTACAAAAATACAATTTTGGATTATTTTGGATAATTCCAATTGCCTTATTTATATAACATTTTAAATTTATATCTTTAACTGATTAATGGTATTTTGTATTTGGGAAGAAAATATTAAAAAGAAAAAAGCAAATCAAATGCGGTATACATTCGTATTTGCTCGATATGGTTTATATGTACTTATTATAACTAGCATATTCCATATTATATAGTATTACAGCATCAATTAAATTTTGACAAGAATATGGTATTATGTACTCGTATATTAACATTACATTATACGGGTAGAAGATTTCTGTATTTCAACTACTTATTCGTAATTGATTCCGTGTAAAGACTACCTATATGTTTTTTTAGTGCTGAGGTGTTATAATGATGTGAAAATTATGGTTTTCCTCTGTATAAGTTTGCATTTGATTTAAAGAAAGGGAAATGTAAAAACTGGTTACCAATGGCTATTAAAATTAAAAATTATTGCGGAAGTAATAAAGATAGTTAAATAGGACAATTAACACGTTTTTGTAGATTCATTTTGACGAGTTTTATTAAACGCAGTAGTATTATTCAAATAATGAGCTGTAAATTATTGAGGAATATAATAAAATATTGAGGATAAATGTTTGTTTCACTCTTGGAATATATTTCAATAAAGCTAATGGATTGTTATTAAAGCAAATGTAACGATGAAATGTTGATATACCAAACTCTCATTGATATTCCACGTAATTATTTTTGATACATTGTCTGTCGTCCTATTTTACTAATGGATTCCATTTGTAACTTGTAAAAGAAATAAATAAACAATAATTGGGAATGATTTTATGTACAAGTAAAGTTAGAATGCATCACTACTAATATTTTTCAAAATTACCTTCCTGAAATAAGAAAATTAAGACTCAAAACCATTTCTTAAAACTATGTATATTTAATTAATCATTTTATAATATTTTTGTTGGTACCATTTAACGAGATAAACTTTCAGTAACAAACTGGTAATTTTATTATAGTGGAATCCAACCACTAAGACCCGCATTTTTGACGGTTGCTGGGATATAAATTAAGATTGCTAGAATGCATAAGAAAAATAACTGATCCTTTATTTGTCTTTTTAACTAATATTGGTTACGTTTACTTTTGTTACCATTATTGGGCAAGGTGGTTAATACTTTACATAAAACAAAAATGTGACTAGATAACTAGAAATTTAAAAATTGTATTTTCCTCATTAAACAAAGCTGACAAACAAATGTCATGCAGAAGCTCTCATCTTTACGCACGTAGTAAACGGAGTGAAACTGGCGCATTGCGGACCAGGTAATATCGTAGTGTAGCGGATTACACTGTCTCTCTTGTGTTCAGTGCACCTTGCACGTCTCGGCCACCACAAATACACCTGTCGCTGTTTTTTATGCTGTACACTCCCAGACAAAACTGGAACACAGCTATCGACACGGTGGCTTCTTTCCACAACCGATAAATCTGTTTTTAATGTGGAGTTTAATTTATTGATGGGAGTATATTAAATCTGGTTTGGGATTAAACGATGACACGTTTTTATGTTAGGGTGCTCTATGCAGCTTAAAATATATAGGTAAATTTAAACTTTAAAAACAATTTTTTGAAAATATGGTCCTAAATATACTTTAATTTAGAATTATTAAAGATCAGGGCCAGCAACTTTACGTTTTGTGGTGCGTATTGCTCTTATCCTTACTTTTGAAAAAAAGATGTAGGTGAACTCTGACTTAAAGAGCACACTATGCTTAAAGTTTCAATTTTAGTTAATTAACTTTTTGAACTATTTATTTGACAAATCAAAGGTTGGAAAGTAAAAACTCCGCACGGAAAATTTGGAAATCCATTCATTTGAGAAACACAGTAGACAATATGATAAACACATCAAAAATATTATTTAAGAAAAATGAAAAAAGGCTAATAAAAAAAATTTACCAACATCCTGGTTAAATAAATAAATGGAAATCTAATGCTTGACACCAATTTTGTCAATTGACATTATTTTTCTTTGCTTTTATTTATTTAACCAGGATTCTGGTCACTATTTGTTATTACGGATTTTTCTTTCAAATAATTTTTTGATGTGTTGCTTATATCGTCTTTATAACACAACTGATGTCAGATTTGTTTAAAATAAAGATTATTTTGATTGAATCCATAAATAAATTTTCAGTAGGTAATCTGCAAGCCTCCCTGCAAAAGCTTTTATGGTTATATGTCCAACAAAGATATTACTGTTTTGTTTACAGTACATAAACTAGCATTTTATTGTATTACACTACAGTAGATAATGTTATGATTGAAGGAATTTATATTTAGTTAAATGTAATATTTAATTTCATAGATCGCTATGTGCGTTATGTGAACAACTGTGGTTCTGCCAACTTACGTTCGAATCCAGTTAAAAAGTCATTTTACTTTCAATTTTCAAAAATCTTACTTCACTAACAATATTGAGTAGCAGTATAGCAGTAAGTTGGGTGGTGATCGCAGAATATTATATTCTACATCGATTGCTCGCAGTATGAAAGGCACCCACACCCAATCTAGGTAAAAGGCACGATCGAAATGTATGCAAATATCATCGAAAACCTTTTTTCATCTGAGCTCGGGTTAATGCAAAAGCCTTTTGAATTTACTTTAATATAAATTAAAATATGAATTGGACATTGGCTACTAATAATTTAAGATTCAAATTAAATAATAATACCTACATGCATATATACCGCACCAACAAATCATGTAATTTGTTTGTTAAGTATTACTATTTAAAAATATTAACTTTCGACAACTCAAGAAACATTCGTCTATGACTGCCTATGAAAACTAAACTACAAGCCTAAAACTTTTTGAAATACTGAAGAACACTAAGAGGCATCTTTTGAGACTAATATGAGCTACTTTCTTCAAGCGGGAAAATTTAAAACTGCGTTGCTTAGCCCCATGTCCCATTAGCCCCCAGTTTCCCCTATATCACGGAAACATATTTTTTTAGTCATATAATCTTGAATTTATTAGATAATTATTATTACATAATTTTCCTTTTTGTTCACTTATCAAAATTTGAATTGATTAAAGAAAACTGATTTAATTTGTGTATATTATGTAGCACGATGTAGTTGTAATGCCCTAATTACAGTAAAATTACAATACATCACACAGGCTTTAGACTTTAAAACATAATGGGCTGGGTTAGTATTTTAAATTCTCCATAATAACAATAATTATTTCCATGAGCATGTTAAACGCAATTAGAGATAAAGAGAAGCGCTGTTTTATTACAATACTTATGCATTAAATATCATTTACGTTGTACGGACGCATACAATGTGCAACAGTCGTAATATAAAGTACAATAAATTGGGTTATTAATTCCAATTTAATTATAATATCATTATTTTGTAATTATCTCATTAAATTACGCATCATTTAGTCGCTACGAGTTTTAAAAAGCAACAGGAATTAATATAAACAAAACAAAAATTACAATTTTCTAATTTGAATGGAGCCAGTTACCATATTTTGATTACCTTTTAAAATACTTGCACCGGGCAAAATATATTCAATATAGCAATAGTCAGTGTTGTAATTTATACAATATTACCAGTTATTAAATGTTCATAACATTTTTATGACATAACATAATCAATATGCAAAAAGGTATTTCGTTTAATTATAAATTATGTTGTTTTTTTATTACGTTAAATAATATCTTTAGTAGGTACTAAAATGTAAAATAAAAGGAAGTTTTTTTTTCGAATTTATATTTTTATTGTTCGTTTTGTGTAAAAATCACGACAAAGAATTAAACCGATTAAACATCTGCCAGATAAAGATCAATTAATTTTATCTCTTGTTGAGCACGCTACACCTTTGACGGCATATGTTTTTGGGGAACACCTGTTTCCATATTATTATCTAATCCAACACCTGACAGATTACAAAATTTTGGACAACTAACCTTGTTTCTACTTAGAATTATTACAATTATGGCATTTTCAGTTTGCATTTATCTTAATTTCATTTACTTTTGAAAACTAAAAGACTTTAATAGAGACCTATTACTAGCTCGAAAAAAGCTGATATTAAAAATTAATAACCAAAAACTTTAAACTGACATCTTGTTATATAATATTATTTTACCAATCCTTATGTCACACCGGTATGGCATGAAGCAGGATGCGCGATAAAAAAGTTTTTGATATGAAAATCTGTAACCGGTAAACAAAAAAATTAAAAACAATGCTTAGGATAAGAGAATAATAAAGTTTCATCGCACACCGTGCTTCATGCCCGGTATATAGGTATTCTTTTTGGAAATATTTATGAGTTAGATACTTACAAAATAATATTATTACTTAATTCTATAAGAATAAAATAGATAAAGTGATGTCTATTTTATATTTAAACTTTTAAACATGTGCCTGTACCTACTTAAGTATCTTGAATTTTATATTATGTTATATTTTTGAGTATCTAGAAAAATTCTAAAATATGATAAACTTGCCAATATTGGATCATGGATCACCATTATTTATTCATATAACCTTTTAAAGAATATACCCTATCCACATATTTTAATAATGTTACATTATTTATTATATGCATCGATTTTCTTGCACAAACCATTGACAATTAAATACGCCATTTAAACATTATTACCGTGTAGATAAGACATTAGGGACTTGAAGTAGTCACTAATTAAAAATATAAGAATATCATCTAACAACTTGCAAGCACACTATCCTCGCAATGTTAATAGTGTATAGGTATTTATGTAAGTATTTCTGAGTCATACTTTGAAATTCTTCGCTTAGTCGCGTGTCATTATTATAAATACATACCCCTACAGACAAGTTTTTCCCTATACACGTTTCAAACAACTTATGTTTTCTTATACGCTACATTTACTACACTATTTGCATTTACTACTATCTTATTATTTGCAACGATTTACAATTCGTTATTAGAAATATGATAAATTATATGAATAGATAAGTGCTAATTCAAGAAAATTATATAGATGACTTTTTTATCAGAAACTAATTTAGAATGCAAATCTAAATTTAAAACGATAAACAGACACGGGATTTGTGCCTTTCATCTAAAATGATTCATCCATAAAAAATTATGAAAAGAGTTGTTGTAGCTACAGCAACTATCTAGAAAAAGAAAAAAATATTCGAAATATATGATTAGGTAATTAATAAAATACTTTTATCGCATTTTATAAAAGAAGTTTGATATTTTAGCAACACTTCTTTCACATACGTTAGCTTTTTGGCCCTTGCAACTGTTTAAACTTGAGGTAGGACACTTTTAGGAAGTTTAACACATGCAATTCCTTCTTCACTATCTCTTATAAGTAAATTGTTCTATCGTTCTTGCATTTGGTTGTTAATACGTTAAGTCGTATATAATTGTGCAATAAATGCTATTATTTTTAATTATGCTTCTTTCATAATTAATCTATTTTAAAGAATGTAAAATATAACATCTATTTGAGATCGCCGGGACGCCGGGAGAGAGTTTTAAATATTATCTCTGCGACATTACAAAAAAAACATTAGCAGTTGCTGCAAGTGCTCTGAGATGTTCTTGGGACATTGTATTGAACATCGAATGTGTGATGTTGACATCTCTGCGACATTGTAGAGATTGCATTTTTTTTTACTGGGTAGGTATATATTTTGGTTTCGGAATAAGTTTACTAAGTATGTCACTATTTGCCATCTGCCCTAACAAATAAAAATGACATTTTTGAAATTCTACCTTGTACGCTGTATTTTGTAAATATTTTATATTAACCAAAAATGCGGTATTTGTATCTAACAGTACTTACTAAATTTATTTTACAGACAATTTTATAAGCGATACATTTTGTGCCACAACTTTTGTTAAGTTATTTGGCTTTTAGTCTCATTCTGATAAATATGGTCAATTGTCGTATGAACAAATGTCTGTCTTTATAAAGAAATAAGGTAGGTATTGTCAATTTCAATACCTGACAAAATAACGAAAACAAAGTATCAAATAAGAAGAATTGATATACGAGTATGTGAAAGATACCAAAATCAGGAAACTTCGTATACAAAACGAATAAAAGACATCTAATCTAATTCCCCTAGAATGATAACAACATCATGGCATTAAGTCCCAACAAAGCAATGCAGGAACACAGTACATAGCAGGAAAAAGCAAAAGCATGTGCACGATACATCAATACGTGGCTAAAACACTTTTATGTGGCAATTAATTCCGCAGAGTCAGTGAGCCCGTAAACACAAGTCCAGTTTTTGTCGCAACAACGCGAATGCTCTGCGGCTAGTGATACGGCGCTCAGCGTTCACAGATACAAAACGTAGTTGCAGTTGCAGTTCAGTGGCGGATTTACCGGGAAACGAGAATCCAGATTGGCGCCATTTATCTAAAGAATTGCAAAAATCCTATAACAGCTTGATGTGAATGCAGTTATCTGGGAAATTCGACATTCAAACTTTGTAATCCATCATTTTAAACCAGCTTTGCACGAATCCGGACAAAGGTCATCGTGGATCGTAAACAAATCATCATAACTAATGTTAGACAATATTACTACAAAATAGTTTATTGCTGATTACCGTTTATCACTAGCGCTCCCTACCAGGTCTTAAAATTTTGAAACTTTCTGCACTATATTGCACAGTTTTTATATTATTTTCAGTTCTTATTTTCGTTTTTAAATACCAGGTACCAGCGCTGAGATCTAAGATGGCATGACAAATAAAGTCATTTTATTCAAAAGTGTAACGTATTGCGTACCTACTAAATAATATACTTCCTAATTATTCTAAGTTTATAGTGGTGGGTAAGCGGTATAAACTAGAGTACTGGTGGGTCCTTTGATTATTAATAGTGGAGAAATACGCCACATGCATCAAGTTTATGAAGATCGTTCATGCCAAACATGTGTGGTCGAAAATCGCTTGGGAATGGTGATCAGCTGCAAAGGGTTTTGTGTGTGTTAGAAGAACTAACCATTTTTGACGCAATTTTAAGGCGGTTGCATAATTAAATTATGGGTTTCGATGAACGGACTGTATTACTTTAATAAACAAATAATTAAATAGTTTTATATCTGAATAAATAAATAAAACTCTTTTTGCATTTTGTAACCCAGAAAAATAAATTTAATGACAGTCGTCACAATGCCGAAAAACAATATGCAGGTTTACCCATAAAATTGGTTTAATTAATAAGATTTGTCAAACAAATAACACGTTTTCAATGCTACTTTTTAAACTTTTTATATAGATATATACAAATACAAATAAAATATTTACAATGCACTTAAAAACTTGAAGAAAAACTAAATAGAACTGGCATAATAGAATTTTTATAATCGTGTACAATTTTTTTATAATTTTTTTTTCCTTTAAGTATATAATCCTTGTTAGAATGGAATTTTACCATTCATGTGCTGGCCACAAAACACTCATTACGTTAGTACATTTTATGCTGGATTTTAGGAGGTAGACGGGTCTCTTAAGCCTACCCAATCAGTACGACTATTAATAAGTTATCTAATCCGCTTTGAATGGGAATCGTTTATATAATTGAAAGGAATTTTCGCATTTGACTAATTTAGCGTTTGAATATACTATCCAAATTTCAAAAATTAAGCAGAATTTGATGTTTTATTATCAAAATTATGAATTATTTACAGAAATGAAGTTGATCAATTGGTTTGGAAATAAAAATTAGAAATTACTAAATAGGTACTACATTGCCTATTATATAGATTAATTAAATTCACTTACTTACAGTTTCTTAAATTCAATTAGTTGTATAGTATTTATGTAGATATTTTAGTACATTCCTATCTCGCAATTCGTTCGTACTAACCACATAATAAAATCTTATGTTAGAAACTATTAAGCTATAACGGTTTGAGTTTGTTGGACATAAGCCTCTAGGCGTCTAACTTGGTAATTAATACTTGCGTATGTAAGAGTTTAAAAACTAAAATATATGATACCGGTAATTCTCAAAAATTCTGGCTAATGTATTCCAATTAGATACTGTAAAATATGTAATTTTAGAGAAAATCCTTGAGTCCGACTCTGTAGCTGTTTGCCTCACTGTTTCACATTTTCACTGCCACACAACTGTACCTTGCTACCTTTTGTTTGCATAATGGAATGCATTATGATATCAAATTGAGTTTTTCGGTTAGCACGTACATGTGTAAGAAACGTCGTACAAGTTCAATGACAAAACATAAAACTAAGCTTCTATTTTCACTTTAATAGGATAATTGCATCCTGTCATTACACATTCTGATCTAATACTTGTAATACAATGTTAATATTTCTAGTTTTTCAAGCAAAAAACTATCGCAAAAATCATAATTTATTGAGAAGTATTTAAATATCTGAAATAAGAATATAATCAGGACGTGTTTAAGATGTTAATATGATTACCTGAACAAGTTAGTTATTATAATTAAAATTATTGAATAATTTTGCTACATACGTACAAAAACAATAATTAAAAGTTTTTATTATTATTTTGTATTTATTATTTCATTATAATATTTGAATTATTTTTTCTCCTTCAATATTATAAAAACTCATTATGTAGGTGAATTTAAAATTAATTTAAAAATTTTGCGAAATTCAATTTGATTTATTTTACATAATTAATATTGTTTTGTGATTCCACTATTAATTATATAAGCTGTCATTTCCAAATAATGAACAATAAGTTTGTAGAGTTTAAAATTGAATAGAATTACAATAATTTATTCTATTTATAATGTTCAATAACAAATTTTTAATTAAAAAAAAAAAACTATTTATCTAGGTACCTTAGCACTGGGCAAAACCATAGATAATTTCAAACTTGCTATGAAATGAAATGAAAGTTTTTTTTATAATACACGAGAAAATGAGAAGAATTCTGAATTAATGAAAGATTCCTGTCAATTCTTCTACAGAAACAAATTAATAAAGGACATAAATAAGATTTTATTTATGTACGAAACTAAATAGTTAGGATTTCAATTATCGAATTCTGAAAAAAATCCGGAACTTAGAAATAAAAATATGAAACCCGGAATTGGAAATCCGGTGTCCGATATAGGTAATTCATCTATAGTATCCGATATCAAGGAATCCGTTTCAGGGTAACTAAAATTCGTATGCAGTATGCGAATGTAATTGACTTTGAATTTTCATCCGAATATCGGTTCTATAATATCCTAAGTATTGTGTAGCTTTAAGTCAATATAAACAATATATTATAATCCCTGTTGAAAATTCTAACATAAAAATATTGCAGGGTCCCAGTAAAAGAATATTAATAATTATTCTTATTGATACATCAAATAAAAGTGATCATAAAACACATTGAAATAAGATAAATATCTTTTTAAATGGTGTACAAAACAACCCTCACTAAAAAACTAAATAATAGTGTAGTTATCAGATTACAAATCTGCTTAATCAGAAAAAGATTAATAACAACTTTTAGAAAATGATTTGTCCAATAATAAGCGGTTAGACCGCTGCAAATTCCCGTTAATCATACATGCACTCTTTCTCACGAGCAAATCCAGCAATTAATTAATACCAAATGGTTTATTTACAGTATCCGCGAAGCAATTTGATCAACCGTATCGAGATGGATCAGTGAGTAGAGTGGGCTGTGTTGTGTTGCTCGTGTTTGAAGAATCGCGCTGTGGTTTCGAATGTCAACATTGCTTGCAGCGTGTGAATGCACCTTCCGATATCGTGTCATTACTTCTTTCCTATTACCTTTTTATGATACAAGTAATAGAGATACATGTGAACTTGTAAATATCGCTAGGATGTTCTCAGGGTTAGAGAGATTATTGAGGAAATGAGATATGTGGATGATACTTTTTAGCAGTTGCAGTTTGTAGATGATATCTAAAACAATATCAACTTGTTTTCCTTTAACTAGTACCTACGTACCATGAGCTGCTTCTAGTGCACGCAATAGCTCGATAATAATTTGCAGAAGAAAATAAGACATTTTAAAACAAAATCCGATAAATAATTAATAACTGCTAATCTTCAATAGCAATACGCATTTTCAAATAAACTTTTCTTTTATTACATTGAGTTGATGTTGAGTATATGAGAATAATAAGACATAAGGCAGTTGTTAAACACGCAGTAAACATTTTTCATCCGTGCGACGTTACAAGTAATCTCAAGGAGATCGCATTTGTGATATCACATTATTCTAGTCTAATGTAAAATATAACATTTATTTGAGATCGCTGACACATTTTTATAGATTATCTCTGCGACATTACAAAAATAGGTAACAAAGGGCGGACATTAGTAGTCGCTGCAAGTGCTCTGAGATGTTCTTGGGACATTTAATTGAACATCGCATGTGTGATATTAACATCTCTGCGACATTGTAGATATTGAATCTTGTTTACTGGGGCATAAAGACAATCTGAAACTAAATTTACACAAAACGTGTAGGTAATAAAATAAATTAGACAATAATATAATGTTATTTAATGTCATTGGAATGGATACTATTTTTGTAATTTTAATAAGAAAGTGATGTATCTTTAAATGTATTTGGTTTTGTAGTCTAGAATCATAATATCCAACTTTAAACTAAGATTATACCCTGACCTAACATAATTTTTGTTATCATTCAACAATGGATATTTCTAGATTTTCAATTTTAAGTAATCAGGTTTCTGCTTAATATTTCACTTGCACCGTAATCTAAATAAATTTTCATCAAATCTGACGCAATCGGATAATCACTACTAATTGACATCTGTTCCTGTATTAACTGTCAAGATATCAAGACATGTGACATTTCCTCCTAATATACGCACGCATGCAGTATGAAATTCCAGTGTCCTCCAACATTTAAATTTAACAGCAGACTACAATCATGCATATTTTTATATTATTCAGTAGGTATAAGTAATAAACAAGATTACTGGACATTGGAGACAACAGCTTTATGTTTTCATGTTTCTACAAAATTTAGTAGTTGTTCAGTCAAAAGATATAAGAAGGTAATCATGAGTTGAAAATTACATTTACTATTTAATTTAATTTTGGATTTGTTATATGGATCAAATAATATTAATTAATCAATAATAATTAATTAAAATTTAATGAAATCATACATGATACAGTGGGGTTAAAATGTGAGGTTGCATCAAACTTTCCAGGTCAATGAAAATTATATTACTGTGGTTCTGACAACTAAGGTTCAAATTCAGTCTGGTAAACATTTCAGTATAACAACTGCACAAAAATCTTCCCTGTGGTGTAGTCGCCACTAACAATCATGAATACTCGTGAATTGACGGTTAATAACCGCACACACAGTTCAATGTAGGTACTATAGTACAGTTTACAGTACAGTATTTGAAGATGTCGTACTCTATTAATTTTTGAACTGTATCTTATTTTCTGTACTATATTTTGAATATTATGAAAATTATATACTTTTTTAATTACTGAATCTTAGCAAATATGCGCTTTTGCGAACTAGCCTTTAGTATAATGTATTAAAGGTTCGTTCGCAAAAGCACATATATAAATGCAACCTAATTTACCGGTAGACCGCGCTGTCAAAGGAAAGAAAACTACAGAGTAAAACATAACATAAACTATAAATACTCGTAATCTGGACTCGGTATTTACTCTTTAAAATTATTTAAATTTTTTGCTTTATTTTGTGTACTAATTCTATCTTCAAATGAACAGTAAATATTTTCAAATTTTTTAATTCTATAATTTTTTAAAAGTTGTAATTATTTTTTATTAGTTGTAATGCCCAAAAGAAGAAAATGTACATTTCACGATGAATTACAAAAATTATTTAAAATAAAGATATCAAAAACCTAAATTTTATTTAACTTATCTTGTATACTGCCAGCATATTTTCCATTTATATTTTTAAATTATTGTATTAAAAAATGCTTTAAAATAACGTTCAGAAATGTATGTTTTCAAAAAATTTTTACGGCGAGGGAGTTCCTCTCCTTGAGCTCTACCCCTGACCTGCGCGAAGTGCACCTCTTTAGCACGCTTCTTTTCTTCTCTTATATTGTATTTTCATGTGTAAACAATGGTCAACGTAATATCGGTGATAATAATGAACAATGTTGTATATTAAATGGAAAAGTAATTACTAATATTTCAAAATTTATATAAAACGTCCAATAGAATAGCATTTGCTATGCTTCCTACACTGAACAAAACTACAGAGAATGGAATCAAACATGACGCCACGCGTTCCACCGTGTGATCTCATGCGAGATATCCTGATCTCCAACTTGCACTTGCACTTGCACTTCCAAGTGCAGCCCGTGCCCTCGCCTCCTCTGATCCGTCAGAACTTGTTCAGTTCAGTGCCGCTGTGCACCTGTCCCAGCCACTTCCACTACCTGTTGTGACGGGGATAGACTTACACGAAAGCAGCACAAGTGTTGCTCTCGGAGTAGCACGGTGTACAATGTTCATCTGTTTGCAGGTGATGAACTTTGACAAAAGACAACATCACCTGCCCGAGAAGCGGTGATATAGTGATGGTGTTTGGGTTTAATTATGACTGGGTTGCACAATACTGTCAAGGATTGGTTGGATAGAAGGTTTTAGCTATCTATTTGGATTTAATGGTAATAAACAGGTGTTGATTGTATTACGTCTAAAGATTTATCTTATATTAATTAATTATTATTAATCTACTTTTGATCTGGTATAAGTAGCAAGCTCTGACCTCAATTTACGCGAAGAAATACGTAATCAAAACAACCTGCACTTTCTTATCTGCGAAAGCAAAAGTGTTCTTTAAATGCAATCGTAAAGGTATAGTTACAAACAACTTTGACTGAAATTTAAAATTGTGCTGGATTAAAAATTTATAGCTACTTCACGAAATAAATAAATGCAAATCTTACACTGAGATTTGTGAAAATATCATGATATGATATAGGTTTCGAACAAATAAGTAATGAAATATCAGAAAATGTATGTGCAATTAAGAATTAAAGAGTGCAGACTGATTGTAAATGCTTATTCCCTTCAAAAACATGTATTGGTACCCTTAAATTTTTCTCTAGCACGAAATTGTACTGACTCCAAAATTGGCTGTAAAAGTATCTTTGCTCTAGGATTGGTTCATGTAACAGTTTTATATTAGCTTCTATCTGTTAAATCTTTTCATATTTGAATATCTTCCTAATATCGTTAAGATTCCCGTTCTCCTACAGTTCTCGTTAAAGTTTTTAGAATGCAAAGCACATGCCACACAGAATTACGTACTATGACTATGAAACCAACATTTGTTCCATTATTAAATTCATTGCTTACTAAAATCAATCACTGATGGTCACAAACTATCTATTCCAGAAGAATAGAGTCTTTGACACTCCAGTTTTACGCCTGTGTTACATTATACTTTGTTGGTTAGAAACTGGAAATGCGAAAAAGTCAAAAACTCGAAATCGCTTCTGGTTGTTGATGTTAATGTATGTGCAGAAGTTTGGTATTGCAAAATTTGCTTTTACTGCGCAAGTCTAGTATGAAACTTGGATGGAAATAGGACCGGAGCTATTTTGTTATGTCGGAAAAAGACGTTTCTAGTATGAAATTTGGATAGAGATTTTCGTGGTTTATATTATCATATTTTGAATTCTAAAATCTAGTATGGAACTTGTTAAAGTTTGTATCCGAAAAAAGTATAATGTAAAACATGCTATAAAATTCGAAGCAGAATTGCTTTTGTTACAATAAGAAGTGATTTAAAGGTTGTGCTTACACGATATCGAATTAAATTTACAAAAAACCTTGTTGTTTTACATAATTTTTTATAGTCAATGGATTCACTATTTAAAAAATCTGTCTATAGCCGTCTTGTCATTACTGTAAATGATCTATTCAAAAGAAACATTTAATTTTTGTGTATTAAAAACGTATAAAAATAAAACGGATTATTAAATGATAAAAATTAGCTCCCAGTTTTGCTAGTAAGTTGATGTAATTGCAATTTATAACTTATATTATTTATCCATTCACTAATGATTCGTGATTCTTCATATTAAACTGTTTATAATTTCTAATATTATAGCCAGAATCGTTAAAATTGTGCAGCTTCTGGATTCACAAGATTTTCAATGGACCAATGACAGGGCAGAAACAGTTGCAACAATACTATACTAATATAATAATGCACATGCAAGATCTCTCTCGGCTTCCTTAATTAAAAGCAATACTATTAAACCATTCCAATTCGCACTTCCTCCTTTCAACTTACTAAAGCCATCAACTGAAGAACTAAACCAAAACAACCTGCTTTGTTTCGTGCACAGTATAAAAATCTGCGATGATTACATGCACTCCACTTCACGTCACGTTGCATATCCTGCGGTGATTGTAATTGCGTAACACCGCACATATCTCACAACTTCCACGCGAGACAGTGCGGCGTCAGCTGCCGTCCTGCGGACGCAGGAGGAGGGATGGAGGGTGGTGTCCACTGCACCCACACACAGACACCCACGTCATGTCACCTGTCTGCTGTGATGTGGCACTGCAGGCGGAAAGTGGCAACAATGGGTGGGTACTAATGTTTGGGATTGTTATTAAGTGTAATGATGTTTAAGGGGGGTCGATACTTAAATGCTGGATTTATTTCAATGTGCGGCTTGTTATACATAAAAAATATGATGTGACCAGCACACGACCTCTCGCCTAGAAAAAATCAGTCAACCGGTAATAAACATCCAAAGTAATAGCCAATCGGACGTAATCTTTCAACCGTTAAAATTACTAATGTAAAACCTTACCTCCTATTCTTCACTTCGTGATCAACCTAGTGCCGAGTCTTGTATCTCAGTAGTGTTGTGTTTGGTTTTTTGCATTGAATCATACATTTCATCGATCTTTGTGTCAAACCTCACACCATACACTAATCTGGATACATTACTCATTGGTAAATTTTAACGTTGATATTTAGGTGTATATATACTTGTCTAGTTTATATTTTTTTTAAACATTCATTAGGAACCATGATCAAAATTCATCGTTTAGGAGGTCATTGGCATCCCTATATTCCAAAATAAAAACTAAATTTTGTAATTTATTTTTATTTAAGAATAAATCTTTTTTGCTATTCTACAAGTTGGCAACACTCATGATTATTAAAATAAATATAGAGTCTCAAATTCGACAATAGGACAGTTAACCTTTAAATTTCCATTATGGTTTGAAAATGGATTGTGCCCAATGGGATCTGCTATGCCTAGTGCACACGGGGAAACTTTTCACAAAGTTTCCTGAAAAAAGTTTCCAGAAAATGAAGATTTTTTTTTTAAATAATAAATATGTTTATGATCACATGTCACATTTGACGATTTGACAAATAAGAAGTTAGTTGCACTTCACAATGTTTCCTGGAAACGTCTCATTTTTATAGGCGCCGTTAAAACTTTGAAGTTTCCGGAAACTTTTTCCAGGAAACATGTCAAAAAGTTTCTCCGTGTGCACTAGGCACTAGAGTTCATGCCAAATAGAAATGGGAATGAGAAGAAGAGGCATTTGCGTTTGCTCCACCCTCCTTATTTGAACTGGCCAATGCTATTTCTTTGTATGCTGCTGGTGTGAGACAGAAGATGCGCGAGGAATGATTGACATTCCCATTTCTGTTTGGCATGAACTCTAGTTTATAATATAAATAAAAATGCTAACCTTTGGTGTACTCTGATCTCTGACGATGGTGCATTTTGCATAGGTGTCCCAGAAAGTCTTTAAATTGTTTATGGCATTACACTTGCAATAGTCGTTATTAATTTTATATCATTTTACGCATTAAAAAGTTCAATTTATAGACATTTCTACATTTAAATATATAAAAACATAGTCACAAAATTTTTAATTTTACCTTATAAACATTGATACTACGACAATCTCCGGGTTACTGAACTTGCTAACATCGGTTCCTAGTTCAGCGCAATTAAAGTTTCAACAGGTTTAGCTTATTCCTCTATAAGAATATTGTGCTCAAAATATTATTTGATTTTAGTTTAATAAATCAGTTATACCCAAACTGTTTTTTATGAATATTGTATTGCTGTTGACAATATGACTTTATTTTTGACATTCTAGATCTCTGGTAAATTCGGAAAGTGAAATTTTTTAAACTTCTCAAGTTAAATATGTAGGTATAAGTATATACAAAAAAGTATGCTTAGCATAACAATATTTGTATCTATAACCTACATTTTATTTAAAGTGTTAATTAATTGCATTAAAACAAAACTATAAATAATATGAGTCTGTCAGACTCTCCGGTACGTCTGAGTTAGTAAAATAGCTTGCCCGGATAAGGGTTAAAGATTATTCAACGCTAAATAAATATGGTTATGGTTACGTATCATCGATACATTAGAGCCATAACAATATGAAATTTACCTACCTGAAAACTGCAAAGACCCTGTTGCTATAACAATATTTAGTTTGAAGTTTAATAAAACCTCAATCTAATATATTTAGGTTTTAATAATTAAAAAGTAAAATAAATTATTTTGTACCTACGTATTTTATGCAATAATTTTCCCAAATGACACCTGACATCTTTTTTTGTGTTTACCTGCAATTAAGTATAACAAATTTGAAGTGTCAATTCAGTCTCGTGAATCAAACAACAAATTTGTGTTTTTAAATTACTTACACAATAATTTAGTTTTATTATTTGCACTTGTGACAACATTCCTGTAAATATTTACTGACGAGAATAAATATAAAACAGTTAAACAATATTTAAATATACAAACTTGTAGTTATTTACTACCATTTTACATGAAAAATAAATATTATTATTATTACGAGACAATTTTAATATTTGTCTCTTGTAATGAATAAATATATTTTTAATTAAAACACAAATATTTAATATTAACCTGGATTCATCTCATAATATTTTGAGAATAAATGAGTTGGGAAAGTCGATTGATCTTATTTATTCAGTAAACAGTTTATTAAATCAGACTGCTTTTGATCTTTTACAGATTTGCCTTACTTTCAATCGTTTCATTTTAATAAACCTAAGCTCGGCCGCATACAACACTGTAATGATGGAACTAGTTTACTTGATAAAGTAAACAGCCAATGAATGGTTTTTTACTGTACTTTGTAGATTCATGTATGTTATTTGCACTAGCACAAAGCTCGATTCAATCTATTGCAACGGTTTGACTTATGATTGAAGCAGGAGTTGTTTATTTACATTTCATAATGGTCTGTGATACCATACGAATAGAAGGTATAGTTATAGTCATTAAAAATATACTTTGTCGACTTTTATACCAGGTTTCAATTTCAAGCTTCAATTGCACTGTATACTTTTAGCAACTACATCATTGGCGGATCTAAGGTGGAGGGGGTACGCCACCACCTCTTGGAACGATTTTTTACACAATAATTTGATGAATTAGTTAATTTTGTTCTATTTGTTACAAATCCTTTTATCCTTTATACCGTGTAATTTGATTACCATCTTCGATTACACCACAGGGTGATTGTGTACAGAGATAAATATAAATCTATAGGTGCCTGATAGGATTTGAACCTGAGTTGTAAGAACCACAGTCGTGCATAGTGCATTCGATTATACAGTTTTGATAAAAATATGTAATTTAATAACAAAAATATATTGAATTTAGCCCAGAAATTATTAAATTTGTTGATTAACAATTTATTAGATAAGTGAAATAATTTTGTTTATTTCATTTATTTACCTAGTGGTGGATCGTGCAATTAAATCGCACTCGAGCGCTTCAAGTTGACCACTAGACCGTCTTAAATGTAGTTCTGGTTGCATAGGAATTTCTACGTTGCCGCTTGAATTTTAAAGAACGTCACACAGATTGAGAATCTGACTGCATCAAGATGTATCGGTTGGATTCTACTATAATATTAACCATTCTATAATAATTATTCGGAATAAACTCTCTGTTGAATGGTTACCAGCAAAATAAAAGGTGCCTATTGGCTACATTATTACTGTGACGATTTTTAGTTTAATTTTAAAAATAGATAAATCTATGAGCGAACTAAATAATTAATTCAATATATTGGCAATTAAATATAATTGAAAACAGATTACCTATCGAAGTTTAAAATACTGGTTACTGTTAATGGAATATTGTCAAAGTTTTCGATGTGGGCGATGTAGGTACCTAATACTATTTTGTTAAGCCTGTTTTACAGTATACTTTTTTCATACCAGATTTTTGAATGCAAAATATGAAAATGTAAAACACGAAAATCTCTATCAAAGTTTCATACTAGAAACGTCTCTTTCAGACTTAAAAAATAGCTCCAGTCTTATTTCCATCCAAGTTTCATACTAGACCTGCGCAGTAAATGCGCAATTTGCATTGTCAACCTTCTGTACTTACATATATCGACATCAACAATCGACAAGCAGGAGTGATTTCGGAATCTTGACTTCTTCATATTGCACCTATATATTCCATAAAGTTTAATTACTTTTCATTTTTTTTGTTATTTACATTTTCCATTATTATTTTAAATTAATATCAAAAAGTCAAATGTACTGTTTCAAAATTTGGTATTGGTAACATTGATTACCGGCTAATCACGAATCTAGTACAAAACTCGGATGTGATTCTAGCCGAAAAGTATAATGTAAGCAGGCTTTACATTACAGTACAGGAAATAAGAGATAGTCGGGCTTAAGAATTTTAAATTGGTAAACAATAGTAATCAAGCGGACATAGATTATTAGCAAATTTTTTGGCATAAACCGCTTCGCAACCTTGAAATAGTGTATGAAGAAGTCGTCCAGGTCGGTTTTTCGTTTGACTCAGTTGCGGTCAGACAAGAAGTAATAGGTTGGCGAACTTTGACTTAGCTCTTTGTAGAACACAGGCACATTTTTTCTCTGGCTGCATGGACAGTAATTACTCTTGTAGTGGTATTATAATACATTAAAGGTCAGTTTTGTTTATTTTTCCTCGTCTAGTAAATGTGTGATGTGTAAGCCGGTCCCGCAGCGCTTTAATCTAGACACTACTTCGTTACTATACTAGTTATGTCTGCAGCGCATATTTAAACCTATTAATTAATTTTTCATTCGTTGTGCTTTTAGTTTCGTGCAACACCTACTATGCAGCAAACCACTGCAAGTGCACAGGATATTGTTGCAGTCATAATTTATGAATCTGCTGTCAAAATCTCGCAGCAGTGATTAAAATTGTCAGAGCCTTTCTCACCACCATACAATTACCATGAAACAATCTAATACAACATCTTGCAGTGATGCTATTACAGGAGAAGTGTGGGGCTTAATCCTGCTATGATGACGGAAGTGAAATAATCTAATTATTCATATTGCCATTGCCTACAGTAACAGCTCTGCCACGAGTGCCGTCAGAAAGGATGCTTCACACTGCAAGATGTCACAGAAAAGCTTATGGGTCTGTTGTATTGTCTCTGTTAAGGAGCTTTTATCACAGTAAAAAAGTATTTAACAAATTACTCTCAACCTATTAATCCTATAAATCTAAAAACATCTTACGTATAAAGACAAAGGCAGTAAAAAAACTAGCTACATTGTCGAATTTTTAAAATTGTTATTATTATTATTTATAAACAATTAAATAATAATAATTCTGAGAAAAACTCTTCGTAACTCTTATTGCATTGTAAAATTTAATGTTTGTATCACATTATTATATAAAAATAGGCTGTCAGCGCGGGTACCTGAAATAACGGGTATTTGTGAGCTAGCAGCGCTGAGCGATAAAACTCCCTTAAGTTTCAACTTTTTTAACCAGTTTTGCTAAGAAATTTGGATTAAAATTTAATATATGAGTACAATTTATTGGACGTAATATAAACAAAATGATAAGAGGATAAGACTTCCAATTGGTTCAGGTACCTATTCTTAAAAATGGCCGCTACCTTGGCTTTAGATGAAAAGTTTTATTTTCAAACATTTAATGATTCTCAAATGAGAATATCGGAGAATATAATGTCTTGTTCACAACATGAAAGTTTTGCCTTAAAAGTTTTCTTCAAAAAAAGAGACAGAAATTGTCATCGATATCTTTGAAAGCAGTTTACAAGGAGAAACTATTTATTTTTATAAAAAATAACTAAGATTACTATATATTTTTAATACATTTTAAATACATAATTATTTTCCCGTGCGAACGGCATTGCAAGACTTTGATAACTTTTTTGATTAATTTTAATTTAATACAATTTTATTACAACTACGAGTAATTTGTGCACAATTTTAAAATTAAGATTCGAAATCCCTTTGATTGGTACATACATATTAATTACGTCTTTTACCCAACTTAGATGTGGCAGCTTCACATAGTACGAGTTATGAATAGAGTGCGGATTATTTTGCAGGAAAAGGTGATTGAAATATGCATGCAATATGCATTGAAATAAGACCAAAATATGCCCAATATAATGAACAAAATAAAACAAATGCAATATTTTACTTGTATATGCAGACATGCAACATAATTTTAAACATTTTTACTAATAATTTATTTATATAAATCAGAAAAATATGTAAATTACATTTTGTCAACAAAGCACAGGAATATTATATAAAATAAACAAAACAACATACAACTCCTGGATTACGACTTGTGTAGGTACCTACCTTTAAAATTAATGTAAATGAGCAAATCATTTTTCAAAAGAGCGGCATGCATTACTCACTGTTTACATAAATAATAACCGTTGGTCCATTTGCTGAGCATACTTCTGTGTGTCATACATTTACCAGAGAAGCATCCATGGGGAAGTTGTTACTAATGGTCTAGTGGTTAAAAAAAATTGGGTGCTTGTCCGGGTGAGTGACAGTTTTGGCCCTATTTTGAAAAAAATGGCTTTCTTTTAAGTTTTTTGCGAGTAACTCGTAAACGGTTAATATTACGATAAAATGTGTAATTACAAAATTGTAGAGCATGAAATTCTTCACAATATAGGTACAACAACCTTCCGTATAAATAATACAGTTTTGGAGAATATCAAAATAAAATTTGAGCGAACATAATTTTTATACCAGATTTCAAATTTTAAATAAAACTGAAATTTTGGGTTAAAAGGTATAGTAAAGTTATATGCATTTATACCAAATACATGTACATTTTTAAAAGTATGTACAAAATATTGATATAGGTATGCAAAATATGCAAAAAATTAAATCTATTTTTGCATGAAATGCAAACATTTGTAAAAGGAATACTAATATGCAATATATCCAAATGCATATAATTCGCACTCTAATAATTATGAATCACGAGTACTAATAATGGTTGTAGATAGAAAATACACCATAGGGAAGATTCTTAGCGCAATTAAACCGGACTGTGCATCTGACTGGATTCGAACCCGAGTTGTCATATAACGCACTGGATTAATCAAATTCAAGAATCTATTAAACAACAACCATCTCTCTTCTTTCCAGTGTACACCGCTCTTTACCTTCTACACCGCGTTGTGCGCGGTGTCCGTCCCGCCTAGCGCTCACCGTTGCCAGCAACTCGATTACCTGTGCTGTTCGGTGTGCGGTGGAGCGCCAGGATCTCTTCTGACGTGCTTGTCACAAGTGATGCAGTGTGACGTGCTTTATACACAACTATACATCGCAGACGTTCCTGCTACTGCTTAGTCTGAGATGCCCTGCATTGAACAATGTTTTATTCGTCTCGACCCAGTTATAGAATGGTACATGTTATCCATTTCGATAGAATCGTCTTATAGTCAGAAACTCAATCGGTGCGACGAGGTTTGGAAGCCAAAGCGGCATCGGAGAGATTCTTATGCAACCAGGACTACATTTAAGACGGTCAAGTGTTCAGTTTAAAGCGCAAGATATTCTTACAATTTAACGATAATCACACACTGCCGGCCGAGACACTTGAACCACGGTATTCCGGGTTCGTACGTCATCATATTAGACCGGGAGCTCATGACAGGTGATGGTCTCCGATTTTATACAGCATGCCTTTTGGAGGATAGCATATTGACCCTATGACAACATAGAAAAACGGGTACTAAACCCTTGCACGCAGGTCCTGATTGCATAAGAATCTCTCCGATGCCGCTTTGGCTTCCGAACCTCGTCGCACGGATTAAGTTTCTGACTGCACCAAGACGATTCTATCATCTGTCATGATCTCCCGGTCTATATGCACAGGGCTGTGCTTTAACCAGCGCAGTTACTGCTTTGAGACAAAAAAGTTCTAAATTATGCGAAATCATTAATTAAATGATTTAAAATAAAGAAATTATTGTTATTTTGCTCTTTGTTTTGTCAAAATATTTTTGATTCCATTAAAAAAATGTTTGTGTATATTCCAAAATTTTGTTCACTTTTCATCTAGGTACGTAAATGATTCATTATTCAAATTTGGTTAAGAATTACTGGAATCATCTTTCGTTATTATCAATAGATTATTATCATTAATATCTAAAACAAGAATTGTGTACAAGTTTAATAAAAATATACGAAAAAAATCATAAATTCACTTACCGGTGCTGTGGTACAAATTTTTTCCGCAATCGTGCGGGAAATAAACATTCTAGCACTCAAAATTGTAGCACTAGAGCGAGAAATAATTTTGTTTTTGTTTAACTTAATTATTGTTCTGTAAGCAACCGTCTTGATGATTAAAAATGAAAGATAATAAACTATTCATATAGCCGCGCAAGTAGTTACATATAAACTGTCAAAAACTTGAATTTAAATTTAATATTATGTGTTTGAGGAAGATTGCAGAAATTTTTTTGTTTAACACACGCACGGAAAACGTGATTCTGAAATCAATACAATGATGCACTCGTTTCAGAATCACTCTTTTCCCAAACTTGTAAGAAAAATAACAATTTAGACGGCAACAAACTTTTCTACATTCTATTTATTTGGTTACAAGTCAATTTAAGTACGAGAAAAATAATAAAGCAAACCGGTTGCTAATTGAGCAATTGGAAAGAAAATGTAAAAACTCGAGGTAGGTAATTGAAAACCTAAACGAGATTTCGCAAGATGATTTCAGGATTATGTATACGATACTTGAAACCACAATATAAATTTTGTTATTATCTCTCAACCCTGGAACTATTTATAAGTTTATATGTTAAAATGATCGTATGGATTTTATTAAATTATAGGTACGTAGATTTACTTAATATTGGCCTCGACTAATTTATTTAAAATACAGCACTAATTAGTGTCTAAACAATATTATTAATTCCATGTTCATGTTATTATTTCCACGAAAAGCATTTGCATAATAAAAGAGATTATTTTCCATGTTTTATTTTTAAACCATTAAAATGAGGGTCCATAAAGCAGTACCTACTTCTATAAGTTTAATAATGAAGTATCTATTTTATTTGCTCATGCTCATAGTTGTTAATTACATACTCTGCTTTATTAACTTTTTATGAACTATTTTTCATAACCTAGTTGGGTTTCCGTAGTTTGTTATAAACTTTGAATTTTTTATCAACAACATTTTAACATGATGTAGTTGTTAATTAATATTGTATTCGCTCATTTTAATGAAGCCAGTTTTAGAAAATCATCATTAACAAGTATACCTACATACAATTTTAATCTTTTTATAAATATGAGTAAATGTCATGTAAATATATTCAAGAATAGAATAAATACCTGCACCAATGTATTCACAGTAGCTAGATACCAAGTTTCTGCGTTGAAAGATAAAACTAACAAAAATTTTGCAGTATAAAAATATGACGTTATATGATGGATGAAACTCTTAAATGGTGATCGGCTTGATGTATTACGGAACTTAGTAATCATTGATGTCTTCTTACATCAG
The DNA here is from genome assembly GCA_947534325.1 of Agonum fuliginosum. Lineage (NCBI taxonomy): Eukaryota > Metazoa > Arthropoda > Insecta > Coleoptera > Carabidae > Agonum > Agonum fuliginosum. Next base: position 37,110,774 of record OX384031.1, on the reverse strand, counting down.
CGAACCAAATAATAAAATAAAATAAAGTTCCACTTATAAATATAACTAACACAAAGTAAAATACTTACATCAAGTTTTATATATCCATGTATTCACACCGCACAATAAATTTTGGTTAAACTTAAAATTTTCTTATTCTTGCGGTTTAAACATGAAAATAATATTATTAATAATTATTAAATGAGTTAGGTAATTGTTTTAGCATTAATAAACTGAAAAAACATAATTAAGGAATAATTTATTAATACAACTGCGTGCAACAAAATTTAATTAATTTGCAACACTGTAGAACATGAGTTTTGTTTTCATAAACTTTTATTTCAGTAATAGTTAACCATGTAACGAACAGATTTTTGTAGAGAAAAGAGCATGACAGGCAATGGAAGAATTGACTACAATAATATTAACTATGGTTATACAAAAATTTAACGGAAATTTTTTGTTAGTAGCTTGAGAAACCTATCTATAATAATTAAGTAAAAAAAATTGTGTCACATGTCAGTTTGGCATTTAAATTAAAAATTGGTTAAAGTATCATTTTGTCATTGTGAATAAGCAATTAATAAGGTAAAATAATAAGGATTCGAACCGGGAACCAAACCTGAACCGTTAAAATGCTATTAATTTTTTATATAATTATTATATTTTATTTTATTTTACATAATAACCAGTGAACCACGAGTCGAACCTAAACCGCGTTATTTTGTGCGGTTTGAGTCCGTGGTAAATTATACACATTTTTAAATGTTAAATGCAAATTTAGTACATACTTCAAGTTTCTATTGTAATTATAATCCAAAATAAAGACAAGGTGTCATTACGATTTTCTTACCGAATCTACACGAGTGAATTTGTTCATGTCCAGGAAATTTTTTATCGTGCATAACGTATCAGCTCTCGTGTACCACTCGAGCTTATTAAGATGTTTTCGGAAGGATTAAATGCACATGCGAGATTATCAGGGAGAATATTGCTGTTGGTAAGCTGGTTGTATACAACTAGAATAATGTAACCAGAATTTATAAGGATTGAAGTGGACTGTGGTGTTTAAGATGTCACTTGTAAAACTGGCCTTTTCTTAAACTGTCCAGCGCAATAAAATCCCTCCTATTTATTAACTATTCAATCTGTTCGTAAGAGCGGTATGTGCGGTTTACCGGTTGAGGATAATGTCTGGAGACCGAGACGTAGTCGAGGTTTCCGAAACCGGTACAAACATACATAACGTCCGTGATGCTTATAATATAATATTTTCTGTTCGATCGATACAATAAATATAAATTTGAAAATAATAGGTATTTATGGTTATGAGGTCTATTTTGCATTTTGGTGCTGTTGCCTTGGTTTGGGTAGTTGTTTATTGCTTACCGGCGTCTTCACGAGTTCTTACCGCCTGCTAATTTGTAAACAAAACCTACTACTTTGGAAACAGAGCCAGTAAATGGGTACACGCTAAAAAATGACCGATCGTACAGTTGATATTTAGTTTTATAATTCGATTAATTTATAATATTTTATTTACAGAATGTCAAAGAAAAATTATCAGATATAATTAATAGTATATATTAGCATAATTACCGAATCTTATCTATTTTGTAGACCAAAATCCAGTTCTGATATTCAAATTCCACGGCCGGCCTGATACATATTTCATTGTAACGTTCCATATTATTAATATTATCTAATATGAAGTTAGATAACACAGAATATAATTTAAACCTTGAAGCTTATACATATTTGGATAATGGCTTAGGCAGAGGCAGCCGGCATTTCGTATTTGAAAATCTAAAATCAATAAACTAGATTGCATTATCGCGGCAACAGCATCGATAGGATCTCCGGTTCCGCGTTGAGCAGTGGCTTTAATTGATGAACCTAAATGACTGTAGTCTATTAATTAATTAACAAACGGTGCAACTCGCCCAGGCCTGCCCACCACCGCTATTAACCATTCAACTAATGAATTATATTATGTGATATTGTGATATGTAAAATGAGTATTATCTGAGGCTGGATGAATGCGGTTCACGGCATTGTATTTTTAATTTCAAAACTGGATTTTCGGTTATTATTGTGGTTTTAAATTAATATGAAATTTAATATATATTCGTCTGTCTATTTTTGGCTATTTAGTAAGCACGTGTCACAAATTATGTCAAATAATTTAATTATATTATACAAAATTACAAATTTAATATTTGATTTAGTTGAGTGATCAAAGAGCTTGTTAAAATGCTGAATTATTAATTTTAGACAAAAATAAATTCCAATGTTTAATATGTAATAGTTCATGTAGTCAATAGTATAGATCCAAAAAGGTTTTAAGACTAAACAGTTGATTTGCAAGAATGTCTTAAATAAATTATTGCGAAACATTCATGCATGATTATGAGACAATAGTATATTATGGAACGCCGCTATAATGGATGCTATTATTCCTGAACATGAAGTTTATAACACGAGCGAGTAAAGTGAGCCAGAGTTTTAATCATCTGAGGGAATAATAGCCATTATAGCGAGTTGTATGTATATTATGTACATGATCAATAAATAAATACTAATAGGTACGCAAAAATTTTGACATGCCTAAATGTCAATACTTTATCACTTACTAGTTACATCATTAAATTTTTTAAAATAAATTGCAAGTAGAAATTGATTCAGGCAAAGTAATTTTCTGATTGGTGCACTGAATCTCATTTCCTGGTATCATTCTCTATGAAATGGCATTATGTAGCAAACATCACACATTTAATGTTAATGTTATACATTAGTCGTAGATAAACTTTATTTTGTATTGTCAATGAAACAAAACTGATATGTAATAGCAGATAACATTGTTTTGTATTTTTGAAATTAACATATATCCCAAATTATAATCGGTTTATTTACAATTACACTATTCACAAAAGTAAATCCATTGGGAGTTTTCATAACGAATTGCATTTTAACAATGTAATTCATCAGTTCTACAATAAACAATGCCGATGAAATGTTACATTCATAATTAAAAGTAAATTTAATCATTGACTCATTAGAACCAGTGTTGTAACTTATCTATATAATTTTATCTAGATAAATCATTTATATAATATAGTTTTATTTATTATCTTATCTCTATAAAATTACAAATTATCTCTATCTGTTTTTTAAATATCATCTAGGTAATAATTTTAGTAAAATTATAACCAACTTTTTACCTTCCGCCATACCATAGGAAGGTATTGGACTAAAAATCGGGTAGTGAGTTATTTCCTTAGTGAATGAGCACTCATTTTTTAAATAATTCCACGATGATGTACATATATATGTGTGTATGTGTGTAGGTATGTGGCCAGGGACGGATTTCTGTCAGTCGGATAACTCAAATACGAATTACCCAAAAAATTTGATATTTGGTATTTAACATTTGTGGAAGAGCTTATTAGATTTTGGTACAAATATCTTCACTGGAAGTGATATTTTTTAAAGATAGAAAAGATTAATAATTGTCAGGAATTTCTGTAAATTTGTATAAATATAGTATTTACTTATTTGTAATAAGAATAAGGGGAAAAGATATTTGCTACTTACAATATATAGGAGTCTTATATTTGTCTTAAAATTCATCTTGGTTATGACATACAAAAATCCTATATTGATCAAAATAATTAAGTCGTATATTGGTCATAATTTTATTAAAACGGACATCATTTGACTGTCGAAAAGGTCGAAAATAGACGTCATTTGCATGGAAGAAAATAACATCTTTTAAACATCCAGAATGGAGGACATAAGACACGTATGTGATGTCTTTGTGATTACATTTGAATCAGACGTTTTAAAGACATAGACATTATAAAGACGTCTTAACGACGTATTTGTGTAGTATGGATATTACTGTCTGTACCGCAGTGTAGTTGTCAAATGAAGTAGGTTTTAGAAAATGAAAAATAGAATTATTAAAATATGTTGCTGATATCCAGGTAATTTTTAAAAATTAAGTAAGAAATAAATGTAAATCAATCGTTTCATTTTTACTTGTAATTTCTCAAATAAATTCGTATTAATTTCTGTCCGTTTTTCCTGTTTCCAATGAAAAAATAATGCGATTAAAAGAGCAGGCATTTAATACGTGTGATTTACGTGCACAATTAATCCTAAGCCAGTTGGTATATACAAGAGGTGTACATTATTACATGTAGTAAAACTTATTTTATACATGCTATAAAAACTTATGACATCTATTACTTACAAACCCTGATAATTTCTCGCAAGTTTAACACCAAACTTTTTCTCAAGCTGCAGAGATCTTTTATGGGTAACTAAAATTTAGTTCTACACATTTATCTTCATATAACAAATTTGTGACATGAACCAAATAATTATGAACTAAGTAAGAATAATTGCCAGAGGACATATTTGTGCTTATTTGGATAATTGTTGCTTATGTTATATTTACAGAATAGCGTTCAATGTATTAGTTTAATTTGCAGCATTCCTTGAATTTTGTTCATTAAATAAGTAATAAACGTAAAAGCACGAGCATTTCACGTAAATTAAGTGAAAGACATTTGTAGGAAAGGACATTTTTAATGCTAAGTTGTAAATAATGTAACATTTAATTAATTTGTTACTTGAAATACGAGATATGCCATAACTTTTTAACTTAGAGTAAAAATTAAAACGTTGAATACGGTAAAGCACTTTTCTTTAGATTAAGTTTTCGTTTAATCTTTTGACAAGGAAATTTTTTATTCATCCTATTAGTAATTTAATGAAATCCCTGAATTAATTTATATAACATTACGAATAGCTGTTGCGTAGTAAGTAATGGTCAAACGAGTTCTAAATTGACATATAAGAGTTAATTTTTACCCGCATTGTGACTAATTTTACAAAATGATTTTATTGTTCGAATTAAATTTGCTTCTTTATTTGACGAATGACAAAATTTCAACAAAGAGTAACCATGGATAAACATGCTGTGGTTTTATCAAATTTTATCGTAAAAAAAACTGCCTTGATCGAACAAATAAAACGTTCTTATTGTTCGAAAATGACGTACCTATGTGGAATAATCAAACAAATACATTGTTATTAGAAGATCTAAAGCTGTTTTCCCATGATTTACATTTCCATTTATTAATAATAAAAATAATAATAAATTAATTCATAAAAAATAATATAAATTTAGATATCTTCTTATGGTTTAAATTACAAATTACAGATTCAACGCCTTTTAAAATAAAACAAATGCATTAATTTGTGAGAACAATCCTAAAATTCGTTATTACCCCCTATGATATTTCCTTTGTCATATTCAATTACCCTTTTTCCTTGTTATAACATGACATATGTTAGGGGACGAATGCTGGTAAACTGTTAGAGAAAGAAAAAAGAGAATATGAAGTGGGGCGAATAGCGAATCGTAACCATAAGAAAAAAAGTGAGAAGAGTGTCGTGTCAGGTTATCTAGGTGCAGGGCTCAGAGCTCAGAGCTCACAGCTCAGGAACAAAGCGTCGTTGCAGCAGTGGAACACATGGACGTCCGCAGGAAGTTTTTTGCAGGAATACGTAAAAATTTATAAACAAGAAAATATTTAAAATTTTGCGAAATGTACTAATATTAATTAACAATAACAAAACAATAGATAAGAATAGCATATATTATTCAATAAGAGTTAAAAAAGGTAGTTACTCACTGCACTAGAATGAAAGATTCTTACAATACCAAAGGATAGTAATCAAATTTGTTGATTTCAACACTATTAGGTCAAAGATTAGTGTAAACTCTTTCTTAAAACATAAATTATATTACTAATGACCATTTGCACCGCCTCCACTTAAATTTTAAGTGTCACTTAAATGTAAAACATTGAATCGAATTAATGACAGCAATGTTATTTCTACGTTTGACAATGTAATTTTGATTCGATATTATTCATTTAAGGAAAACTTATTATTTAAGTGGAAGCGGTGCAACTGTCCATAAATATGTTTCCATATTTATTCAAATTAATAAAGAAGTCTTAGTGCATTTGAAATATATATATATATATATATATATATATATATATATATATATATATATATATATATATATATATATATATATATATATATATCGTTCTCACTTCAACATATCACGTGAAATTAGCAACAGAGCAAGCAGCAAGCAGCTTCTTGTTTGCTAAACCTTCTTGACAGTAGACACTTGACTGAAAGTATTCAAATTTTCTAATATTTTAATGATCTTCGCACATTATATTTATAATTAGAAGCAGCAAAAGATTCTTGATCAAGGTTTAATGCTTTTTACTACATTCTTCGTGTATTTCTAAATTTCGTGATAAAAACAACTCGGGTATAATAATAATATACTATACTATTTTATATGCGATAAATGTTGAATTTATTATTTATTTATTTATTTATTAACGTACATTTTGAAACATTTTTTTCAATTTATGTTAAATATAAGAAATTTTATTGGTAAAAAAACTGGTTAAGCAATGTTTAGCAATAATTAGGTCACTATTGCGGTATTGAATAGCGTTGATAAATATTTTTGATAAAATACCTTGTTAGAGAACGCGTAATCTAAGACAAGACACATAATTATGGTCCGTACCACACAGCATCTACTATCCAACTTAAAAATATTAGCTATAACCTCCGCATTTCCATATTCTAAATCACTTTGAAACACCCCTACCTTTTTGAGCTGGGTTCATCCAAACAAATATTTGTCTCTATAAGACACTGAAATTTAATAATCATACATCATAAAGCATAATCGAACAATAATCTAAATAGTAGGTATAATCTTTCGTCTTTCTCTCAGGTGGTAAGACATCTTGTTAAATGTTTTTGTGTCAGTAACTAAAAACGATAAATACATGACAAAGAAGTCTAGCTTAATTTAATATTGCTTACAAAGCCTGCCAATTGAATATTCACATATTAGGTTCATCTAATTCTTTAGCTATGTAATGAAATGTATGTAGAAATACAAGAAATATTCTAGGGGCCATTTTTGCCCTGCGGGCGCCAATGGTGGAGTGTCAGAGTCCTGCGCATTTACTCGGCCCGCTCGCTTGTGAAATATGCCACCATTTTAAACGCGATCACGTTCAAATTGAATACGGGACGAACATTTCCATAATAAATTTGCCGGAAGACGTGTCCAGACTTCTGTTCGTCGGAATTTGCCTAGTCTGCACTTTGATTATTTTAAGTATCCGATCTCCGGCGAATGGACGCGCGTATTGTGCGGCCGATTGCCGATTGCTTTTACTCTCATTCCGTGATTTCTGTCGATCGCTGCTTCTCCGGTACAGGGTAGCACTGGGAATTTTCTTAACATTTTCGTGGACCATGACTAGTAATATAGTTTTGGGTCCCAATTGCGATCGCTGGCCTTTATCACTTTTTTTGCTAAAAATTATTAACAATATTTGCATTGTTTTTAAATTCAAGTAGACAGCCGAAAGCGTTATGTTACTTCTAACAACTCAGGTTCGAACTCAGATATACATTCCAGTTGTCTGCACAAAAATCTGTACTGTGGTATACCCGTACTCTCCACTAATACCTTACTAAGAACCATAAGTTAATTCAAATCAAATACCAAAATACTTATCGATTACTCGTACATTTTGATAGTACATTATTTTTTATGTTGGAAGTCTACTAATAAACACAAACACACACCTTTATTTACATACATACATCATTGCAAGACAATAAGAAAACAGCTTGTACGGATACTGATTCCTGATTTTTAGCATGATTCCACAGGTGAGCGAAGGAAAATAAAAATCTGACGTGGACACCACATGACTTCCTTGTACGCCTATTAAACTGTTCATACTTTTCTTAATAACTAAAATGTAGAATAATATAAAAAATCTGACGTGGCCACCACAAGACCTCCCGCCATATTCTTTTAACTTATACAAATATATTAATATATAAGTACTACTACTACTGCTACTATACTCACAAATATATTTTAGTCATTTTATTTAAACTGCAGAAGAAGATATAAAGCATATTTTACTATTGTCACTGTCATGTCATAATCATTTAAATTTTACGTAGTAATCGATCATGGACTACAAGATACCGAAATACTAAATTATAAATAAATACTTTAATTATTCTTAAATGATACCAGATACAAAAATATTTATAAAATTCCGATTGTAGGTAATAATCACATAATCTTTCATTTAAAATAAAAAAATTTGTCTTAAATTAAATATTTATCGAAATATTTTAAAAAAGTACTACTTCCGGTTTATAGATTGAAACAAAAAATAGGAGGTGCACAACTAGATGCTATAACAGTCCTAAATACAAACTTTCACCTTCTACGTCTAACCGTATTTGAGTTATGCGACACACATACGTCCGTCCGTCCATCCGTCCGTACGTACAGACGTCACGACGAAACTAGTCATAATGGATTCAGAAAAGGTCAAAACGGATATTTCCATCAAAATCTGAAAACCGAAATTTTTCGCGATTACAATACTTTCTTATTACTAGGTACAAGGAAGTAAAAAGGTAGAAAAAATATGAGTAAATCTAGATGATTCAAACACAAAGAAATCCTACGCCTTTAACTCAATTTCCATATCTCGTTGAGCTTTCGAATTATTTAGATTTTTCATATTATCCAAATCGCTTGTTTTGAGCGGGCATAAATCTCATAAACAAATGCACCTTATCATAATTCAATGTATTTATCAATGTTTGAAGAATTTCATCTTGTTGTTCGTAGGTACTACAAACACATTTCGTATTTTTTTGTGAATCAACAAATTGATTCATTTATTGTAGTAATAGAATAAATTAAAAATCTGCTATGTTCACCACAGTACTTCCCCGGCTATTATAGACTAAGTTATGGGCTAAGTTATAGACAAAATACGAACATTATTAAATTAAATAATACTACTGAAAGTGCAAATGTTTGCAATATTTTCATCTATTCAAGTACTAAAAATTAATTCATAAAGTTGGTAGGTACCATTGATTGCATAAAGCTCATTAACGAACTTAAAACTAACTGTTTTGTAAAAAACTTAAAATTTCAATAGAAATTTCGTACGCTTTTTCAAGTTATCGTGCTTACGGATAGACAGACAAACAAACTGATAGACAGACATACATATTTTTTTAAATTATGATTTTTTGATTTAGTAGGGTCTAAAACATGAAGATTTATCAAAATATCGAACTGTCAAAAAACACGATTACAATACTGCTTCTATTATTTAGGCCGGGGAAGTAAAAATGGACTTTATTGATCAATAAATTGCATCGTGTGAAGCAGGCATAAACAAGATGTTAACTTATATTAATTAATGTGTACCAATTGTAGAACAATTTACTTTGACTCATTGATATAACATTTATTTGTTATTTAAACATGGTACCTTACCTATCAGCAGATAGTTAAAGCGTGCATATTCATACTTTACAACATAATTATTGTAACTACCTACACGGTTTCAAAGAATAGTGAATATCCAAACTAATTTCGGTGGCAGACGTAGAAAAACCAAATTTTCCCACTTCCGCGGTTCTTCCCTAGCACAATGACTTCGACGCTGGCAAAAATAACGGCGAATGGCGGATTGGCCTCTTTCTCCAGCACGATTCAAATAAATTTAATAAGTTTCGTTTCTTTCCGAACAGATATTGAGAACATGAATTGCGAATGCTGTGTGATTCTGTCAGTTTTGCTTGTCTTCCTCGTCGCACGTTCACTCGTTCACTCCTATTTACAAATGTAGAATATGTTTGCTCTCATTGTGCACTACAATTCATGGGTTAGAATATTACTTCTTGCAGAAAACCATTTGCTCCTCGATTCTCACATTCTCAGATTCTAATAAGACTAAGCGTAACGAGTACTCATAGATATATTTCCCAGGAATTTTGTTTACATTCTTAACACTTTAACAGACGAGACACTTTGATATCCTTTGTAGTCAGTTCTAGTAAGTAATGGATTAAAATGGAGCTATACACACATGATGTCAGTTTCTTGGTGATCGAATGCGCCACTGTATGTCTTGCTGCACCACTCTATTCGGTTACAACAGACAAAGTTGCACATTTGATCACCGAGAAACTGACTTTTCTGTTCAGTTCAATCCATTGATTGCTTTTTAACACCTGACCGTTAGTTGTTACAAAATGTTTTGTATAGCTACCTATGTATTTAAATTTTTTTATGCTAGTTTGTATAAATCAATATACTCCATGGGCCAGCTAGCCAAATTCAAGATTTCGGTATAATTTGAGGGTACTAAGTTTTCTTTTAACCATAATTATATATGAGTATAAGGATCATTAAAAACCATGATTGCCATCCTCAAGTGGTAGCTAATAGAAATGGCGGCCAATACAAGATGACCGGCGTTGCTTTTAAAAAAACGGGTATATCTATGGAAGTAATGGTAGATTAAATTTGCAACAATTTAAGCCCAACCGCAGCTTTGTACGTCCAATAGTTTCCGAGATATGGCACTTCTAAAATTAGCACTTTTTTCAATAAAATGAAACTTGAGAAATTTTAGCTTTTTTCGTAATTTTTGTGTTTAATTAACTGTAATTTCTGAATGAAACAAAATATTGTCTTCCTGTTTCTTTCATTAAATTTTACGAACATTTCCCTATAATTTATGTTATTTTAGAAACTTTTGAAGGCGTTTATTAAGCCAAAATATCAATTTTTTTTCGTGAGAAGTATTCAAATATTTTGAATTTATTGTGTTTAATGTAACTTCTGAACGGATAAAGTTATCGACTTCCGGTTTCTTGCATTAAATTCTACGAATATTTCTCAATAAGATACAGTATTTTAAAATCTTTTTTGGGTATTCATTAAGTCATTACTTCCATAGATATACCATTACTTCCATAGATATACCCGTTTTTTAAAAGCAACACCGGCCATCTTGTATTGGCCGCAATTTCTATTACTTGAGGATGGCAATCATGGTTTTTAGTGATCCTTATACTCATATATAACTATGGTTAAAAGGAAACTTAGTACCCTCAAATTATACCAACATCTTAGCTGTCCCATTGGCTAATATTATTGATAGATCTTGTTGAGATCGAAGAAACTGAAAAGTGGTTGCACTTTAAATTAGTGTTGCCGCGAGACTCGAGACTAGTCTCGATCTCGTCTCGTCACGAAATTCGAGACGAGACCACAAGGCAAATCTCAACTACAGATTCGAGACCGATACGAGACCCAAGTTGATTCGAGACTCTTATATCGAGATTAATCGAGAAATTGCGAGACTAGACAAAACGAGATTGACTATTTATTAGTTTTTGAAATTCCGAGATGAGGCTAGAGTCGGGCATACTCTCGACTAATCTCGACACATTACTTTTAAATATAAACATCAAAATATATTTATCATTATTTGAATGAATTAATGTATGCAGGGTTCATGCTACTCCTTTTCAGGGGTATAGCGAGGTTTTATGTTTATATTATATGTATTGAATGAGTTCTAGTTGGTTTTGGGTTGATGGTCGAGGTGAGAATACGACCCAGTCATGTTGCTATATCCTCCACAGAAAAATCATAACAAAAATGACTTTCTTATCATTATTATAAATCTAAAGTTAGTGTTATTAAAACAGTAAAACTTTTGGAAGAAACGACTTTAGTCTGAGGAAAAGTAGAAATTATAACTATTAGGTGACGCGTCGCCAGACGACCGTCGTTATTAAGGATAATTGTAAGGACCGAAAATAACCCCGAAACGAGACAAAAGAAACACGAAATTTGCTAGGTATGTCTACTTCTAATATAAAACAGAATGTAGTTTTTATGTAGCCATGATATAGTATATTAATAAAATAGAAACTGGAATTATTACATTTCATTTAATATATTTCCAAGTTGATTTAATTTTTTGCTCGTTTTTTTTTTGGAGATGTTTTGGCCAACGTAGCTCAATACAATTTTGCACTTGATTTTGTTTTTGATATAACAAATGATTTCAATTACCTAATTATTATTTTATGCGCTCATAATACGAGTATAAAGGGAACATTTAAGTACCTACTCAAGTATTTTATTTAGGATAAAAATAAAACGAAAATTTAAAAATTTAGGTATAATCCTACTCGTACTTAATTTAAATTACATAACACATGAAATTTTAATAAATTTGCTAATACATGCATAGAATCTATCAATTTAGGTATGACAGTTGTACATACTGTGATTTGTTAGTATATGTAATTAAATATTACACCAGCCGTTGTAGTAAAAGGAAAAGAGAAATTTGCGTACCTACTTACACTGGAATCGAACCTAAGTTGTGCACTTGGCTACCCAACTAAAATTTGTATATTAAATCATACTAAACAATAAAAAATATATAACTATTCAAACATTAACTTAGGTGGTTTGATGGTGGCACATTTATGTGCAGTTAAAGTGGAATTTGTACCTGACTGGATTCAAATTTGAGTTGTCAGAACTAATGCTGAGCGAGTGAGTAACTTTTTGTGCACGATCACGAACGCTCACGAAATTAAAAACGAAATCACACCCAATCACGTACGACATTTTATGTTTGACTCACGATTTTATTTTTATAGTCACGCATGACGGGTCACGTTCGGGTCACGTAAATATATTTTTATGAAATTGTACAATAATACGATACTTAATTCAGCAAAAACCTAGTTGGATGAGCAAATTTTGCTCTATTTTTTCGACCAATCTATCGCTAATGAGAATTAGTAGCAATATTGTAATCACCATTTTTACTTCCTTGTACGAAGTAAGGAAGTATTGTAATCGCGAAAAATTTCGGTTCTCAGATTTTGACGGAAATATCCGATTTGACCTTTTCTGAATCCATTATGACTAGTTTCGACGTGACGTCTGTACGTACGTACGTACGTACATACGTATGTACGTACGTATGTATACGTACGTACGGACGGACGTATGTGTGTCGCATAACTCAAATACGGTTAGACGTAGAAAGTTGAAATTTTGTATTTAGGACTGTTATAGCATCTAGTTGTGCACCTCCTATTTTTGGTTTCAGTCTACAAACCGGAAGTAGTACTTTTTAAAAATATTTCGATAAATATTTAATTTTAGACAATTTTTTTAATTTTAAATGAAAGATTATGTGATTATTACCTAAAATCGGTATTTTATAAATATTTTTGTATCTGCTATCATTTAAAAATAATTAAAGTATATATTTATAATTTATAGTATTTCGGTATCTTGTAGTCCATGATCGATTAACATTTGTTACTACGTAAAATTTAAATGATTATGACATGACAGTGACAATAGTAAAATATGCTTTATATCTTCTTCTGCAGTTTAAATAAAATGACTAAAATATATTTGTGAGTATACTAGTATAATAAGTTAAAAGAATTTTTAATATTATTTTACATTTTAGTTATTAAGAAAAGTATGAACACACAAGGCGTACAAGGAAGTCATGTGGTGTCCACGTCAGATTTTTACTTCCTTGTACGAAGTAAGGAAGTATTGTAATCGCGAAAAATTTCGGTTCTCAGATTTTGACGGAAATATCCGTTTTGACCTTTTCTGAATCCATTATGACTAGTTTCGACGTGACGTCTGTACGTACGTACGTACGTACGTACGGACGTATGTGTGTCGCATAACTCAAATACGGTTAGACGTAGAAAGTTGAAATTTTGTATTTAGGACTGTTATAGCATCTAGTTGTGCACCTCCTATTTTTGGTTTCAGTCTACAAACCGGAAGTAGTACTTTTTAAAAATATTTCGATAAATATTTAATTTTAGACAATTTTTTTTATTTTAAATGAAAGATTATGTGATTATTACCTACAATCGGTATTTTATAAATATTTTTGTATCTGCTATCATTTAAAAATAATTAAAGTATATATTTATAATTTATAGTATTTCGGTATCTTGTAGTCCATGATCGATTAACATTTGTTACTACGTAAAATTTAAATGATTATGACATGACAGTGACAATAGTAAAATATGCTTTATATCTTCTTCTGCAGTTTAAATCAAATGACTAAAATATATTTGTGAGTATACTAGTATAATAAGTTAAAAGAATTTTTAATATTATTTTACATTTTAGTTATTAAGAAAAGTATTAACACACAAGGCGTACAAGGAAGTCATGTGGTGTCCACGTCAGATTTTTTATGTTAATATTTTGCAAATTATATGTCGTGACTTGATGATATTTCGATAATTTCTTTTTTACTTCCTTGTACGAAGTAAGGAAGTATTGTAATCGCGAAAAATTTCGGTTCTCAGATTTTGACGGAAATATCCGTTTTGACCTTTTCTGAATCCATTATGACTAGTTTCGACGTGACGTCTGTACGTACGTACGTACGTACGTACGTACGTACGTACGTACGTACGGACGGACGGACGTATGTGTGTCGCATAACTCAAATACGGTTAGACGTAGAAAGTTGAAATTTTGTATTTAGGACTGTTATAGCATCTAGTTGTGCACCTCCTATTTTTGGTTTCAGTCTACAAACCGGAAGTAGTACTTTTTAAAAATATTTCGATAAATATTTAATTTTAGACAATTTTTTTTATTTTAAATGAAAGATTATGTGATTATTACCTACAATCGGTATTTTATAAATATTTTTGTATCTGCTATCATTTAAAAATAATTAAAGTATATATTTATAATTTATAGTATTTCGGTATCTTGTAGTCCATGATCGATTAACATTTGTTACTACGTAAAATTTAAATGATTATGACATGACAGTGACAATAGTAAAATATGCTTTATATCTTCTTCTGCAGTTTAAATAAAATGACTAAAATATATTTGTGAGTATACTAGTATAATAAGTTAAAAGAATTTTTAATATTATTTTACATTTTAGTTATTAAGAAAAGTATGAACACACAAGGCGTACAAGGAAGTCATGTGGTGTCCACGTCAGATTTTTTAAATGTTTAATTACACTAAAAAATAAATACATAATTACCCTTGCTATAATTATTACAGTACGAAAGTTATGATTAAATATAAAAGAAATTTAAAATTCATCGAAGAAATTTGGCAACAGCTCCACAAAAACTTTCGACAGTTTGTCTTCTTGAGAAGGCTTCGGCTCGTCGGATGACGAGAAGACGACAGCGGACAGACGTCGCACGTCACTGAAAGACGCCGGCGTCGCTGCCAAGTCACTGAGGCGTAAGAGCGAAGAGTAATTTTCCTATTGGGTTTAATATCGGCGAGCAAATTGAATTAGGCGTACGGCGTAGACGTTATTTAATAAACAAAGGAATTATGGTGTCCACAGCTTTATCGCGATTCTGGAGCGTGCCTCTTAATCCTAATTCGCGCGGTGCGATGGTGTGTAGCGTATGGGACGTGGGAGTGGAGTGGACCTCTGAAGATGTACAGTGACGTTCGTGAATTACGCACTTACATTATTATTAAAGTTTTGGTATTAATGAGTTGTTTCTAGGTGAAATCAAGTCGAATATACGAGTATATATCAGAATTTCTTTATAAAAAACATAGAGTATTTTCTTCTTTTGACCTAATCTACTCAAAAAGAGACATATACAAAGTGTAAAAATTTATTTATAAATATAATAATTATTTAATTTTTGTACGTTATGTTTAATTATATTCAGTACAATACTGAGCAATGCCTATAATTAGGTACCTATATACTTTTTGAAAATGTGCTACGATCTGCTATTGTTGAAAAGAAAAATAAGAATTTAATTAATTAGTAGAAATGTAAGAAGAAAATTCGTCGTAGGCGAAACTTTTTTTTAGTAACATTTCACTTATTGTACATTTTTAAGGTGAATTTGAATAATAATAATAATTGAAAAACAAGTTATACTTAAAGCTTTATGGAGGTCCAGAAAAGGAAATCGGTACATTCAGTACAATATGTAAAAAATCAGTACAAAATATCTTTCAAATTGTTTTCAGTACAAAGAGTCTGAAAATCAGTACCTACTGTACTGACAAAATCAGTGCGAATAGTCACTGTATGTGTAATAGTTTAGTTTATTCTTTCTGCAATGATTTATCCATTTAAATATTTCGGTTTCAATAATGATTTAAATCAAGATTTTAATAAACTGATTTAAATCAACTACATTCTTTGTCGAAATACTATCATTTTTATAGACTGGCGTACTTAAATAGCACGGTATATTAATTTTTATTTATTTATTTTTTATCATTGGTGCTATTAAGGTGCTATTTTTCCCTTGTAACAATCATTAGATGGCGCCGAATAGCTTTGCAGTTGCCATGTTCATTGTATCCGAACTTGAAATGGTGACGAGTGTGGATCCCGTTCCGAGTCAAGCCATGAAAATTTCACTCCTGCACCCGGATTCGAACCCACGATCTATGTGTTCAGAAGCATGCACTCTAACCAGTGCGCTATCGTGCCGTTACTTAACTTGTGTATGGTAGTCTCCAATATTTTAGTCATTGATATAGATAGTATAATATTACGGTTACCAGTCTTTAACAATTCATGGTTCTCAGTACAGATTTTCTAGTACATAAACTGGATTACCTAACTGGATTAGTTCGATTACATTGCGCACTTACGGCGCTACACTTGTAAATCCAGAAGATTAACAATTTGAACGATTCTGGCTGTATTATAAAAAATTTCAATTTTAAATTTAACATGAAGAATCATGATTAGTGCAAATTATTAATTGGTGTTACATCAATTAGCAAAACTTGGAGCTAATTTTTATCATTTAATAATCCATTATGATACTTTGATTAATGCATAAAAATAAAAAATTTATTTTGAAAACGAAAATATACATTAGTTGAGAGACAGGTATAGAGAGATTTTTTTTAAACAGTTAACCCATTAACTGTAATAATTTATGTAAAACTCGCATTTAAAGTAATTTTTAGAAATTATTTAACAAAATACGGCAATGTTTTTTTTCGATTTCAAAACCAAAGTCACAAAATGATTCATTGTAACATACTTTTTTGCTTTGCATTTGATAGCAAGAAATGAGCCTTAACAATTATTATTATAATTCCAAATTTTATTACATGTATCAGGAAAACAATTCCACAAGAATGTATATTTATCTAAATATATCACCGACAAATCCTCGTTTTAATTTCATCCCCTAAATGTCACGATTCCAATCATACCAAACGTGACACATTTATAACGTGCAGAAGTAATAAAATAAAAGAACATGAGCAGTTAGTTCCCTGCTGTTTGTCGTTGCTCGCCGCCCATGATCTGGTGTTATTAAATTCGGGGGTGTGTGCATGTAAGGAACGCTAGGCCACTCGGGATCCGACTTGGTTATTAGTTCACGAGGGTGTAAGCGAAAACCAGCGACATTCAAACTGTTAAGTTCGAGTTTGAAGGTTTCAATTGGTTTTAATACAAAATTTAAGCAGAAAATCGCATGACACAAATAACAGCTATAATAAAATAATTGATTACAATAATACTAACCATGGTTATATAAAAATTTAGCGGATTTTTTTTACAAGTAGCTTGAGGAAATTATCTGTAATAATTAATAAAAGGAAACTTTTCGATTAGGTATGTCAGTTTCACATAAAATTAAAAATCTGACGTGGACACCACATGACTTCCTTGTACTCCTTGTGTGTTCATACTTTTCTTAATAACTAAAATGTAAAATAATATTAAAAATTCTTTTAACTTATTATACTAGTATACTCACAAATATATTTTAGTCATTTTATTTAAACTGCAGAAGAAGATATAAAGCATATTTTACTATTGTCACTGTCATGTCATAATCATTTAAATTTTACGTAGTAACAAATGTTAATCGATCATGGACTACAAGATACCGAAATACTATAAATTATAAATATATACTTTAATTATTTTTAAATGATAGCAGATACAAAAATATTTATAAAATACCGATTGTAGGTAATAATCACATAATCTTTCATTTAAAATAAAAAAAATTGTCTAAAATTAAATATTTATCGAAATATTTTTAAAAAGTACTACTTCCGGTTTGTAGACTGAAACCAAAAATAGGAGGTGCACAACTAGATGCTATAACAGTCCTAAATACAAAATTTCAACTTTCTACGTCTAACCGTATTTGAGTTATGCGACACACATACGTCCGTCCGTCCGTACGTACGTACAGACGTCACGTCGAAACTAGTCATAATGGATTCAGAAAAGGTCAAAACGGATATTTCCGTCAAAATCTGAGAACCGAAATTTTTCGCGATTACAATACTTCCTTACTTCGTACAAGGAAGTAAAAATTGGTTTTTGATTGTAAATAAGCAATCAGTAAGGTACATAATACATATTTATGAATGTTAAACACAAATTTAGTGAAACTTTTAAGATTCTACTGTAAAAAGAATTTAAAAATCTTCCACATTTGGTTCATAAATATCTAATAAGAAACTCATGCAATTGATCGCAAATATCACCAAATACACGTACTTTATAATGCTTCATTACTTACTCGTGCGATAACACACTGCTGACTACTCAACACTACAACCCGAGTTATAATATACCTAGTAGTTCTAACAGCACCTTACATAAACATAACTTATTTATAATACATTCTTTAAATATCTTACATACGGCCATCCTGAAAACTCGGTATGTCCTCATGCCGTATTCAATCAAATACAATTTAAATTAATATCATTATCTTGCCTTAGCCCCTTCATACGAGTACCTACATAAAACCAACTATAATATTAACTCTTATACAGGGTGTAGAATTTTTTTCTGACCTATAGGAAATTCAATGTTAGAGATGTTTAGAGTAAAAGTGTAAATACAAAGGATGTGATCGAATAAGCTTAAATTTTTGTTCAAATCGATTTCTTTCACGAAATAAACATGAAATAAAAATTAACAATTTAGGCTAGTTTCAGACTGCCATGTAAAATTAAACAAAACAAAAATATTTATTCAGTCACTCTGACAGTTGACAGATTTGAAATTGTTGTTCTAATTGATTTATTGGACCATAAGAAGGATTCACTAATCAAAAAATAAATTAATATATTTTTTATTCTTTTCTTTATAAGGTAGGTACATTTTATTGTAATTAATTAAAGTGTTTATTTTTTTTTATCTGACTACCTAATTCATATTATTTTTCATGGCACTCTGTAAACAGCTCAAATATATCAAATTTAATTTACGTTTACCTCGTGACAGGAACGTTTTGTATCAATAAGTAAGGGTTTGTTGGATGAAGTTTATTCTGAACATCTTTTTGTATTTAAAGTTTGGCTCTAAAAGCAATAGGTAAAAACTTAGAGCGAAATAAAAAATAAAAATTCTACACTCGGTATAAAATCTCTGTTGCCGCTTTGAATTTTAAAGATCGTCGCAAGGTTGAAATTCTGACAAGATAATATAATAAAATCTACCATTCTATAATTGGAAATAAATCCTGTTGAATAAAATATCCGTGATTTCAATAAATATTAAATGTATTATAATTAGTTCCACTTCATTTGTAAATCCTGAAAAAATACCGCAATCGATTGCCGAAACTTCGCTTTAAATTAAACATTTCTTAAGCCAACTACTGAATTATTCAGTCCACCCTAAGTAAAGTCTGTTTAGGAACCGCTGTCTCCGGCGCAAGGACTCGGCGCCCTGGGCATATGGGCGGGAAGCGTAGTAAATTATAGTGTTTACATATTAGGCACGAGGCGCACAATGTGTAGCGGAATGTTTGGCGGGGTTAAGCTGATGAGAGCATTGTAAACATGTAATGGCCCGTGCAGTGTAATTATTACTAACAGTAGCGCCAAGCATTTTCAAATATTTTGTTATCAAAGTGATGGTAATATCCTTCCAGAGACGAGGAAGGATAATGAATGATATTCCGGATCAAATTGATCTTAAAAGCAAATTCTCGTAACAATCAAACCACAAACCAGACAAAATAACGAGGAGAGATCGAACTATTATAAAGTATAAGAAACTCAGACACACTGATCACAGATAACACCAAATATGCGAACTTACTTTATAATGCTTCATTATTGACTCGTGCGACAACACCAGATATACCGACTACTCAACACTACAACTCCAGTTAAGAGTTGTATTTACACTTTGTGCTCGCGAAGAAGAGTCCTATTTATTTACATGCATTTCTGCTTGAAATAAAATGTTACAGAGGTTTCGTTCTAAGTACAGATTTTCGTGTAATTTACATACTTGTATATTTAAAAACATGTTTAAAGTGAGTTTAAGGTTTAAACTAGATTCGCCTAGTGTTGAAATTTTAATTGTATTATATTAAAAATTGCTGTTGAAAACAGACTTTTTTGAAAGATTTCTGAAATTTTTTTTTCGATTTAAGACAAAATAAACAAAAAACTATCACTAGACGAACATAGATACATTCTTTAATTTTGTAATAGTTTTTGAATGAAGTTTATATGTTATGTAGATTCTGAGATAAGATTTTATTTCTGTAACACTTTTTGAAGTCATAGAACGGGTGTAAATACTGCTCTTAATATAGTAGTTCTAACAACATCTTACATAAACATAACTTATTTATAATACCTACATTAATTATATATCTTACATACCGCCATCCTGAAAACTCGGTAGGTACCTATGTCCTCATACTGTATTCAATCAAATAAGTACAATCAAAACATCAACACCATTATTTGAAGGCGCTACACTTGTAAATCCAGAAGATTAACAATTTGAACGATTCTGGCTGTATTATATAAAATATCAAATTGAAATTTAACATGAAGAATCATGACTCATTTAGTGAATCAATAAATGCAAATTTATTAATTGCTGTGACATCAATTAGCAAAACTAATAAAAAGCTAATTTTTATCATTTAATAATCCATATTATACGTTGATTAATGCACAAAAATAAAAGATTTCTTTTGAAAACGATAATATACATTAGTTGAGAGACGGGTACCTATAGAGAGATTTTTTAAACAGTTAACCGATTGACTGTAATAATTTATGTAAAACTCGCATTTTGAGTAATTTTTAGAAATTTGTTTAACAAAATACGCGGCAAGGTTTTTTGTAAATTTCATTCTAGAGCCATGTAAGCACAACCTATAAGTACATCATTGTAAAATATGAGGTCATCGATTTCAAATCCAAAGTCACAAAATGATTTATTGTAACATGCTTTTTTGCTTTGCGTTTGATAGCAAGAGATGGGCCTTAACCCCTACATACATCAAACCAAATATAAATCAGTTCAATAATATAATATTAACTCTTACAAAAGGTTTCTTCCAACGATAATTCAATCATGTAAACGATAAATATATGTAAAATGTAAGCATAAAATAGTCGTAGCTATATTATTGTGTATCAAGTGTCGAAAAAACAATCTTACTTGCGAGTATTTAATTTGCAGCACGACGCGTAGGGAAATAATAATAAAGAAACAAAGTATTAATACTTTCTTATAATTTTGGTTAAAATAGTAAAATAGTGAGCACTTAGGTTACACTTAAGTTCTATAGTAAATTAGAAGAATTTATAATTTAACAATGTTTATTTATTTATTATTAACAACCACTCAACAGGATGTTCAAACTTCTTATCAAATATTTACCGTTTGTAAAGACGTTTTTATTTAATCCGTTTTTACAAATCTATCAAGAGAATAATTTATTAATACTAACTATACTGTAAAGTAAATGTCGGTAAATATACTAATCAAAAATTATAAATCTGAACATGTAAATACGATCATTTGTCTTATGTAAATACAAGTACTGTATTTGTTATTTTATTTCTCATAAATTCCATTGGCCCCTGAAGAAGGCTCCTGGTCATGGTTAGTTGATCGAAACATTCAAATATAATGATATAAATAGTATATCAGAATTTAAAAAATGTATTTTATTTTATTCTCCTCCACTCAGTATAACATAGCTCTAAGCGTATTAAAGAAACTAGTCATAGTCACAAGCGAACATAAAACAGATTTATTAAATTTTTATTAGAGTCTCCTTCAATGTTCGGTAGGTACTTGAAAGTAAATTACAAGGAAATGTGATACTTTAAACTGAATTCGAAAAATATAAATGCTTTGAGCCAGTGTTGCCTTTGAATAGGAACGAAAATCGTTTGCTAGAACCGACTTATAATTATTTTAAATTGCCCTGGTTGTTAGATTTTATTGCACGTGTAGTATCAGCCAAGAAGAGAGTACAGTTTTCAATTTTCAGTTCCGAAGTTTGCCATAGATTATCATGCGTCACAGATTGCAGTCAGAACGGCGCTGAAATTACGTCATTACAAAGAATGAAATTCTCACAATTGAATTACTTTTATCATTGTTCCCGAGCACAAAGTCATTATGAATATACATCTAGCTGAATTATATGCTTTTTAACTTTTTATTACACTACCCCAGTTATATTTCATTTGTGATTTAGTGCATTACACAATTTTCTGTCGAAATGCATTCTGTATTTTATTTTTCTTTAAAAAGTTTAGTTTTACCTTCAATTGTTGTAGTTATTACAGAGAGATGAATAGGCTGCTTGTCTTACCTGTAACACAAAAAGAAAAGTACATTAGTCTTACATTAATAACGATATTCAGACGGGTTAAAATGATTATTACAAAGAATAACTTTTATTTTAAAAGATTTTACATTCTAATCATTAAATGATAAAAGCATTTGGGTCAAAATATTTTACATTTGTGCAATAATAGAAAAAATTGACCATGAGATCGAATGCGGAAAGCCAGAAATCAATAAAATTTACATTTCAAAAAATAGATGCATTTGTATGTTTTTCTTAAAACCTGTACCATTTACATACCGACCGGGTTAGACACCCCCTGGAAAAAACAATCTTATTTCTAGCATTATTTCAGAGTAAGTACTAAGAACTAGGGATGATTTTTAATTTTTAGTTACACTAAATTTGTACTTAAATTTATCAAAAATTGCATCCTTAGTTTAATGCTGTACTCGAAAATGACTATTTTCTTTTGTGTTTTTTCCCTCAAGAACTGAAAAAGCAATATGATCGACTTAGGTCTCATATTGTGTAGTTTTTAGTTCTTTCATCTTTCATCTCAAAGCAATAGAGGTAGGTATACGTAACTACTGTAAAATGTATTACTCCGTACAAGGAAGTAAAAACAACATTGTTTTTCGTAACAGATTTTAAGTAGTTAGTACCTACATGTTATTAAAAGTCTGTAAGTACGCTACAATATAATTTTGTGTGCGGTAACCAGCAATCAATCCGCGTGTACTCAGTTACGTTAGTGGAAGAAAACCCACATCATATACCACATGGAAGATCTTGTGCAATTAAACTGAAATGTGTATACTCGAGCAGCTTCGATTTTAAGTAGACTGAACCCCAGTCGAACACATAGTGTCCTCGGCTATCAACCCCATAGATAAAAATAATAAGAATGTGAATAAATAAATAATTCTAATAGTAGTTTTTATTTTGTCTCGTTGAAAACTGATACTGTTGTTTGTACGATATAATATTCAAATTTGATAGTCAGTGCATTAACCCAATTTGTACACAATACCATAATTTTTATGGAATATCAAAATAAAATTTCATAGTCTTGTACTACTATCTTATTTGTATTGCGGTAGAAACCATCAAGAAAAGTTACTGTCGCAGACATACATCCCATTTCTACTGAATTAAACTAGAAACTAGAGTAAACAAGTTAAATCCACTAGTTTAGTTCTGCAGTTTAATTCTTTTTAGTTTGGATTACTTAACGAACTATATTCAAAGCATTAAAGTTTGGTGTCGCTAATTTAATTTCTCAGTTTAATTATCTGAATAAACTCATCATTGTATTATTAAGAAACTAATTTATGGCAACAAATATTTCCATTGAAAATAAGTTTTGATTAAAAGAAAATGAAATATAGAAGATGAGTAGTAGCAACGTAAAGATTTATTTACACTGAGTCTGTAGTATTTACTTCGTTTAAGACGCGTCCTTTAATTAATTTAGCAAGAAATCTGTTTCAGAAAATGGAATTAGATCAAGATATAAAAGGGATTACACTAATTAGTTTAAGGTTCATTATAGAAATTGACTTGGTTGATGTAGTTATCCTGCCTCGCATAATGTGACATTTTTACACAACTTGTTCTACTATATTTCTTTGGAAATTTTATATGATCGATTAGGATCGATCAGAGAAATATAAAAAAGTTGATACTACCAATCCATTAACGTTCTTTTATTTATTTAAGCTATGCTTACATTAATTTTTGTTGCCTCCTGTCAATTAGCGACATTAAGCCTAAAGCTATTTTTCTATCTAACCCTCTGGTGCAATATTTTGTTACAACCACCTCGATAGCTTTGTGGTTGCCATGTTATTGTAATCAGGGATGGGCACGTATAATACGCCATTTTTACGTGTAAAAAACAATTTTTTACATTGATAAAATTTTCAACTTTTTTACGTAAATGTAAAATATACAGGAAAACATTATTTATGTCTATTTGCATTAAATAATTTTAATTTTTAATTGATTAAATTTAACAGTTCGTGGGCGTCCCGACATATTTATATTATAAACATAACAAACAACCAAACGAGTTTTTTCAAGTTTAACGTTTGACAGATGAAAATAATAATAATAATAATAATAATAATAAATTTATTGCCCAACAGAGATCCAATTACAGGGCAAAATATAATAAAATAATAAATAAGTAATACATAATGAAATCAAAATAGAATTAAAAATAAAAATAAAAATATTTAAGCATATTACAAATAACATAGAAACAAGTGCATTAAAAAAAGAACCTAGTGGCGTAATTATTAACTACAATTTTACATTATTTACATATTTTAAATTTTATACGCATTTTTTACACGTAAACGTAAAAAATA
The DNA here is from genome assembly GCA_947534325.1 of Agonum fuliginosum. Lineage (NCBI taxonomy): Eukaryota > Metazoa > Arthropoda > Insecta > Coleoptera > Carabidae > Agonum > Agonum fuliginosum. The sequence continues at coordinate 37,085,803 of OX384031.1, read as the reverse complement.
GGTACTTTTTTTACATGTAAACTGTAAATGCCCATCCCTGATTGTAATATGAAATGCTGACGAGAGCGGATACCGATTCAAATCAAGCCGTGAAAATTTCAAACTTGGCCCGGATTTGAGTAGTGTTGTTTGCCTAGACAAGACTTTACTAAGTCTAAGTATAGATTACAAAGTCTTGTTCTTGCCTTCTCTAGATAAAAGATTCTAGATAGGTTTTTAAGACTCTAGATTAACCTGCGTATGCGCGTTATTATATTTTAATTCCTGGATTATGTGCCGCCTTTATTTATATTGTTGAAAGAGATGAGCCTATATCAAAACTATTTAAGCTGTAACGCATTTACGCATCCCGGCATACCAATAATGATCTTTTTATAATAAGAAATGAGCTTTTCTATTCAAATATTATATTAGGTTTTTTATACCTATAAGATCTATCACTATATCTATAGTTTATTGGTTTTTACTTCCTTGTACGAAGTAAGGAAGTATTGTAATCGCGAAAAATTTCGATTCTCAGATTTTGACGGAAATATCCGTTTTGACCTTTTCTGAATCCATTATGACTAGTTTCGACGTGACGTCTGTACGTACGTACGTACGTACGTACGTACGGACGTATGTGTGTCGCATAACTCAAATACGGTTAGACGTAGAAAGTTGAAATTTTGTATTTAGGACTGTTATAGCATCTAGTTGTGCACCTCCTATTTTTGGTTTCAGTCTACAAACCGGAAGTAGTACTTTTTAAAAATATTTCGATAAATATTTAATTTTAGACAATTTTTTTTATTTTAAATGAAAGATTATGTGATTATTACCTACAATCGGTATTTTATAAATATTTTTGTATCTGCTATCATTTAAAAATAATTAAAGTATATATTTATAATTTATAGTATTTCGGTATCTTGTAGTCCATGATCGATTAACATTTGTTACTACGTAAAATTTAAATGATTATGACATGACAGTGACAATAGTAAAATATGCTTTATATCTTCTTCTGCAGTTTAAATAAAATGACTAAAATATATTTGTGAGTATACTAGTATAATAAGTTAAAAGAATTTTTAATATTATTTTACATTTTAGTTATTAAGAAAAGTATGAACATACAAGGCGTACAAGGAAGTCATGTGGTGTCCACGTCAGATTTTTTTCATATAGATTTTGAAAGGATTTTGTTATCCTGTTTTGAATACTTCATATATTTTATAAAAATTGCAGTGTATTTTTATTATAACAATTTTTTCAAATAATAGACATATTGCTAGAATATATTCTGTTGTATCTATAATTACTTTTATTGATTTATTGAGTAGGTAAGTGTAAGTAAACTTTCTTAATCTGAATTGACAGAAATACTTTCAATTTTTATTGAAACTTTATACTCTTGTCTTGTAATGTACATATGGGAATAAAAACTTCAGAGAACAAATTCAATTTCATTAACACAAATTCGGTAGGTAAGCAATAAATTTTCACTTGTAATGTCCCAAGTGCATGGATTTTATTATCCAAAATTTGTTTCGAGTGAATTGCTGTCAATATGTCAATTTCATGAGCCGAAGACAAGTGAAATTGTATTGCAGCAAATGTACGACAATAAATTTTCTGGATAGTAACCCATGCCGAGAGATATTCGGAAAGAAAACAGGATTATTACTTAGTTTGTTTTAAAAAATGGCGTTTTCGGAAATATCGCTACTAAACAATATTTCCAGGAACAAATTCGAATTTTTCCGCAATAAAATCTTCAATAGGTATAACAAATAAAGCAGTTATTAAGGAGTCAGTAATCTATTAATTAATTATAAGACTTCTTTATTCTTTCTGCTGAAGCTGTTGCTGAAATACATGACATCAAAGGCGAAGAAGAAATGTAATAATCTTTTTATCTTCATAATGAAAAGATTTCCTTTCCTTTAAGTGAATAAAGTCTGCGTTTGTTTATTGAAAAATAAAGTTCTCGAGTTGAACTATTATTCATGACCTGTGAGAAATCGCGTTTCCTTAATTTTCCTGGAACTCAGGAAATCGGCTGTAAAGAGATTCAAATCCTCTCCTTTCATGTACTTAAGTTTTACAAGTTACCGTCGGAGCGATTTGTCATCAGGGAATTTTGATGCGCTAGAAAAACGAAAGACACTCCAAAGCAAACGTATAAAAAGGCGTTGAGCAGCTGGATTGCATGTATAAATAACAGAAGAAAAACGTTGCAGAGCTGTCTCTGATGTTTAACTTTCTGATTAAATGTGCACAGTTCCAGAACTTCAGTTTCACTTCCTTTTACGGCCTCTCATATATTTTCGCATCGGCCTTGAAACGTGTTCAATATTTGAAATGGAATTTGTTCAGAGTATTTTTTAGCAGGGCTCGAAATGGACCGGAGCGGACTGGAACGCTGTTTTGGTTTGTAAAATTGACCAACATATCGTTTTTCGTTGCGCGTTGCTTGTCCATTCCTTCTCGTAAAATATAGAATAATTTCATTTTTGCTTAATTTTTTAAAGAATATATATAATTCACAGTTAGTAATATGCGTTTTCAACCTTCAAGACAGTTGGAAACTGAGTCATTGTTAACTTCACTTCCCAGCTAGCTGGACTTATTTTTCCGGCTAGTTAAATGTCACTTCAATAAAATTAACAAAGTCAATAAACAATTTATCAATTTACTTATCAACTCTGTCATAGATTTCTATTTTTAAGTATGCTGAACAAATTAAAATAAAACCGTCAAATATAACAATAAAATTAATGTTGGAACGAGCATATTATGAATCGATTGGATTGAGAGTAATAGTATATTACATACCGAGCGGGGAAATGGTTCATTACAGCCGAGTGTTTCATTAGATGACTGAGGTGCTTGCACCGAAGTCATCTATGAACGCGAGGCTGGAATGAGCCTTCCCGCCAGGTATGTATACTATTTTATTCACAATCCAATTGGTTATTGATATGCCCGTTTTAAATATTCATTTTATTCATATTTTATGACAGTTTTATTATAATTTGTTTTGATACTTCAACATAGAGATCTATGAAAAAGTTGCTAGGGTTTGCCAGGTAACTTGAAAAAATGTTTATTGATTCTGTCAATAATTAGTTTCTTGCTGCTTTTTATCGAGATCGAGCATATTAATTATCATGTTGTCTGATAGTGAAGATGGTGAAGACGAAAATATTCCTTTAGAACTGCGAGAAGCTGCAAAAAAATCTTCTGAAAGTGACGTTTACCTAGCTGGAAAACGCTCACTTCCCCGCTAGCCGGGAAGTTTTTTCCGGCTAGCTGGGAAGTAAAGTAAACAATGACTCGCTTCCCAACTGTTTAGAAGGTTGAAAACGCACATATTACCAACCGATTGTGAATAAAATAGTATACAAACCCCGCGGGAAAGCTTATTCCAGACTCGTCCTTATAGCTTATCTCAATCTTCTAATACAGTGCTCGGCTGTAATGCAGCATTTCCCTGCTTGGTATGTAACTATTACTTATAAATTATTTGTTAAACTACTATTGTATAAGTCATACTATTTATTTAGAAGTATAATTATAATGTAAACGACTGTAAACCAAAGAAAAATTACAATTTATTATTCGGTTGTTAATAATTGTATTGTTTGCTGTTTATCCTGCCGCTGTCATTGTGTTGTTATTGGCGTATCTCTAACAATAAGCATCGCATTGTAACTAGTAGCTTGTAGCTTGTAAATTTGTTTCCATTATTCATCAGCTTGAGATCCTCAGCACAACAGAGTTTTCTTATAAAGACCGGTGTCTTTCACTTCTTCTTCAGAGTTCGAGTGCAAGATTATATTTGAGATTGTGCCAATTTCATTTGAATGACTTTCTAGATTTATTGACATTGTGGGACACGAAGCCTTGGACTTTTCCGTACTTTTAGTTCGGTATAGATAAAGTTTTATGTCTTATTTGTTACTCTTTTTAAATAAATTATAAAGTGTTCCATTAGTGCAATTTAAAAGTAGAATGTACGAGTAAAGATGAAAACCTCTTACGTTAGATTAAAACTTAGAATTTATTTACACAACCGTAGGCGGGAAAGAAGCTATCGCAAAATAGAAAACTTATTTTACTATTAAATTAACTTTGACTTGGTTGGTTGGCTGTTAAATTACGTTAGGAATAAAGAGTTTGATCTTATCTTTGACGTAGTCTGAATATTGTAATTATACTATAAGATAGCTCGGTTGCTTGGCATTTATTAATATTAAACTTTTAATTAATTATAAAAATGAGGTCGTGTTTTAATAAGAAAATCCTATTATCCTAGACATTATATCAAAGAAGTTTAACTTCTTCATCTTCTTTCTTCATTTGCATATGATTCTCTCTTTTAGAGCTTCTATTTATATGCAATAAAGAAACTTCTGTTATCTGGCATTTAATAATGCACTGCGTGCTAATGATTCATGATGAAATATATTAAGATCTTTGATCTGATATTTTTTGCAACTCATACTCCTGAAATCATAATCATATTTATCAATTTGTCTTTAAAAACTCTTACATTTTATTATTACAAAGCTACAATATCAATGTTACAAACGTTTTTCTGCCATTATTAATTAATTTTATAATTTTTTAAAATAAACGTACACCGTAAAAAAATTCTGTAACATTACAATAATTATTATTACTGGAATAATGAGTATCTATGAAATTTTACATAGCTAGACAAAATTACATTTTTATGTAAATTTACTATATTTCACCTAAACAATTTGGATTCCAGTAACAAGTATTGTAATTATACATATATTTTTTACAGTGTAATAGTACTTAATATATATTTAATCAAAAAGTAAAACTAACTAACATGTAAACCGAACCAAAACAGTAATACTACTCGAAGAGAATAAAAATCATGCTATGAAAAATAGGTAAAATAGAATACGACAAACATGAATAATCTTTATACTAAAATCAAAGAATCAAATCAGTTCAGCTCCTGCCAGAAAGAAACGGAGTGTAGTTTGATAATTTGACAATTATTATTAGTAGGTTTTAGATATTATGTAAACAATTACTTTCATTGTAGAAGGTTTGAAAAAAATATTAAAAATAAATACCGACCAGTGGCAAAAAAATGTTTGCTTGAAATACGATGCAATTATTTTGCGAATTTTTAAAAAATGTTTCATGATCAGCACGTCGTACAGTATATACCCTTTAATTTTTTGTCATAAGTTGTGGAACAATCTTTATATTTCTAACAGAATAAAAGATAACAGAAAATAATATAACTATGTGAAATACAAAAGCCTGTATTTGCAGGAATATTAATACAGAAATAATTCAACTGTCATGTCAAATATTAACACAAAACAAATATGACCAAATAAAACCGAAAATGTAATCAGATCTGCCTAAATTTCAATATATTTCACCCTGTTCCAGATATGTCAATAAATAAATACAAAATCGACTTAATTTAGTTACACAGCAACAATAACGCGAGTTTAAAAGGAAACAGTTTTGTTTACACATCAAGCGTAACCAAACATAATATCCAGAGTCAGATTAATTTCACATGACAATTGATTTTAATCTCCATGAATATGAATATGACGGTGGCGGTTGCGGCTAGTGCAGAATGCACCCCACCGCCGCCGCCGCTGCCGCCACCGGCGTCATAATGCATTTTGAATGTTTTCTGACATAAATCACAACGGACAATGCCGTTTGTTCCATGCAGATAATTATCCAGTTTTGAACGCGGTTGCCACGGTGCGGCTTCTACCCCAGGGTGACTGTATGCCATTTGGACTGTTGCTCCCTGATTATATCAAATTCAACTATCCTATGTATAAAAATCTGATGTGGCCAGCACATAACCTTCCACCGTACCCGGTGGCTATTTAACACATACAAATAAAAATCTAACAACACAGAAATCTGCATCACCTGAATCAAAAGATTCATTCACAGGAAAATTTAAAACAAGAATTTTAGATTTGGTATATGCAAGATGCAAACATAGGAAATAGCAAACGCAGGAAGATTTAAACATATATGAAGGTGCAAAATAAGGTCGAAAGAACCTAATGAACAACCCAGAACCATTCTTGACTGTCACATATTCGGAGAATGTATCTTCTGATATGCTTATGATGCAGGTTTTTCATTACTAATTTTCTAGATATGCATCTTCTAGTGTTTTATTTTCCTGTTTGAATAGTCTAGATTTTTACTCTCCTGTTCTCCGCTCAATTACTCCAACATTTAATATCTTATGACATATTATATCAAAGTTCGTCGCATGGATTGAGATTCTGATTGCACCAAGATCAGTCGAAGTGGTTGAATTCCACCATAGTTACAGATACATTTACCATTCTATAATTGAAAGTAAATCTTGTTGAATGGTTACAAACAAGATTAAAAAGCATAGAAAATTGTATTTCCTTTTGTTTGTTTAACACTTTCAAAAATAATTCAAGTAAATATACCATTAATAAAAGAGAAAATTTATGAATACAAATCAAATAATATGATTTTCCCTTGGTTAAATGAAACAAAATTAGACCACTAAAGTTAAACTTCGTCTTTTTACATAATGAAAATCCAAGACAATAAATGACAGCTAACAACATTAACTACTATGGAGTTAGATCTGATGGATTACTCAGCTTCACGATAAACATTCAGCAAGCATGCGCATAATCGACACAGCAAATCGTCCATTCAGATAACATCCTTAATATCCATGAAAAATCTTGGTTCTTTCACTATAATTTTAAAATTGCTACATGTGTTTCCTTTTGTTTTGTACATACATACATACATCATATCTACTATCAGCTATCACCCCATTTACCAAACTTTGAAGTGGCAGCCTCACATAAAATATGTTCGTACTGCAAGTCTTCAGTAAAAAATTCATCTATTTTAATTATATACAGTTAGTTGGTAAAGTTAATTACAGCGATAATTTCATTTTGCTCCGGTTTCAAAAAATAATAGAAAGCACCACTACACTGCGGTGGTTAGGGTAGGTAAAGGGAATGTAGCCCGGCTTGGTTCTGATACGCATCAGATATTGTGTGCTCATTCAATTTCACGAAAAGTAATATTTCTTGTAGATCTGACAAGCTGACAGCAGCGGCGACCATGAATTTCTCAATAACTCCGGGATGAAATTTAGTGTTTGTTTTTCACCGGGTGCAACTCCAGATTAAACACACACACTCACATAAACGCGTGCACACGTACTTCAAAGCCAACTCTACAATTTTTCGAATTAGTTCGATCGACGGGAATTCGTGCCTTTTTTGTTCCTTTTTGCTACGTAGATAACTTTTACGATTTACCACTCTATAGTCGATGGTTAAACACGAGTTTTGTTTTAACAACGACATATTCTATTCCGTAAAAAAGCAAAATTTGATTCAGTTAAAAAATCACATATGATGAAGTTTATAGTTGAGTTCATTATGTAATCGGCTATAATATAAAAAACTCAGATACGAACCTATCCAGCTACACTTTGATATTACTATTAAAAAATCTGCCAAATAGTGTACTCTCCACTTACGTACGTCGATTTTAAAGAAATTTCTACGATCACAATTTATTATTGTTCGAGACAATCGCCCTCTACAACCGTCAACTGTACTTTTTGTGGCAGTTGGTAGCGCTGTGCCCTGTCTGCATAGCAGGACTGAATTTGTAAAGTTCAGCCAGTTCCGTTTTAGACATCACGTTGCGTAGTTCAGCACGCTGTCCCGTCTCGCTCCATGTGCTTGAACTGTGTTTTTGATCCAAAGCCTTTGAGCTTTATATTCCGAGAATTTAAGTACATTATTATCATTGTATTATTGCCGTATTATTATTTGAATTGTTACATCCGTATTATTTGTGTGTGTGTGAATAAAGTGTTGTACGTGGTGAATCTTGTGCTAGCGAGATTTACAACCTCGCTCTCTGTTACCATCTTCCATACACGGAATCCCGGACATCCATTCCTATTATCTCTCACATTTTTTGGTCCTTCGCAGCCGGATCATCCGGATTTTCCGTGTCTTTTTTCACCGCAACATCACGTGCTCTGCCTGTCAAATTATTCATCCAACGTCATCCGCCCATGTTCTGTGTTCCTGTGTTCACCACGCTTGTCAAACGTTCCGTCTAACCGCAAATCAACGCCGGTGAAGTTACGTTTCCGTGTCGGGAGTTCTCACCAGGTTCAACGATGGCCGATATCTTGCTCCACCAGGACGAGCTAATGGAGAAAATCCAGAAGCTACCGCTGGCACTCAAAGCACGGTTGTCGGAGAAGACGATTACACCGACCTGCAAGCTGATCGACACCGCGCTCGCTCACCTCCAGAGTCACTGGGAGACATTCAAGGACAACCACACCATTCTAAGGTTGGAGAAGAGCTACAAGGCCACGGCGTATTACACCGAGGATCACTACACCAACACAGAACTGGCGTGCTTGGAGAGTGTCGCCCTCCTGGAGGCCCTCCGCCCAACGCCAGCTCCACCAGCCCCGTCAGAACCAGTAACCACTCCAGTGCAGCCGCCAAGGGCTGCCGTTCCGCCTCTGCCTAAGATAACGCTGCCAGAGTTCTCAGGTTCGTATCTTGAGTGGGAAACATTCCACGACGCTTTTCAGTGCCTCGTTCTGGACCGCGACGACGTTCCCGAGGTCCAGAAGCTGCTGCTCCTCAAGTCAGCCCTGAAGGGAGAGGCCGCACTCCTAGTGCGCACCATCGCCAGCACCGCAGCGAACTTCCAGGGCGCCTGGGACGCCGTCTGCACTAGGTACCGGAACGAGCGGCTCCTGGTGAGTGCACATCTGTCGGCGCTGTTCGACCTGCCCCAGATCCCGAAGGAGTCCGCACGCGACCTGCGTGCACTGATCGATCGAGCAACAGAAGAGCTGCGATCTCTCAAGCACCTAGGGCTCCCCGTGGACAAGTGGGACGCCATCGTGGTGTTCATGCTCCTCCGTCGCCTAGACTCCACGTCCCGCAGAGCATGGGAGTTGCATCTCTCCTCCATAGATGCGACTCAAACCTTAGTCAACCCCGCCTACAAGATGGAACAGCCGACACTCAAGCAGCTGGAAGCCTTCTTCGAGATGCGTATACGCGCATTAGAAATGTCGGCGCCGCTGAGCCCACCTGTCCGATCCACGACGGCCTTCAACGCGAAGGCCGCGCCATTCCGCTCGCACCAGGTGAGCATCAAGAACACGGCCTGCGTGTTCTGTGGGGACTCCCACTCCAACTTCTCGTGCTCATCCTTCCGAGGGAAGTCTCCACAAGATCGCCTGTCCGAGGTCAAGAGGTTACGGCTCTGTTACAATTGCCTGGGCTGTCACCAGCGCAATGCGTGCAGGTCCACCAAGACGTGCTCTAAGTGCAGCCAGACTCACAACACGCTGCTGCACGACTCGTTCCTAACGAGCTCTGTTACAGCCACGACTAGCCCCTCCGAGAGCGCTGCTGTGTTCCACGCCTCCACGGTCGCCACCCATTCCGCATCACAAGGCACATCCCGTGCCATGGCCCTCCTGACCACGGCCCTGGTCACCATCTGCTCACCCGATGGACAGCGCGTACAAACACGCGCACTCCTCGACACCGGATCAGAGGCGTCCTTCATCTCCGAGGACATCGTCCAATGTCTTGGACTACCCAGGCGGCGCTCCCAGGTCAAGGTCGTCGGCGTCGGGGCCTCGCACTCGGCCACGGCCTCCTCTCAAGTGGAAGTCGCCTTCCAAGCCAGAACAGCACCTGGTGCGTGGCACCAGGTATCCGCCTACGTACTTCCACGTCTGACGGCTCACGTTCCACAACGGAGAGTCCGTTCTGTCGATCCGCAGCTGCTGCTGCCATTCGAGCTGGCCGACCCCAGCTATCACCAGGACATGAAGGTCGGTCTGCTGCTCGGAGCCGATGTCTTCGGCTCCTTACTCCGTCCAGGAGTGTACCCAGTCCCCGGCTCCAAGGTGGTAGCCATGAACACGGCACTCGGCTGGGTTCTGTCCGGAACCGTCGGCGAGGATGGTTCCTCTCCAGCGTCCTCTCTGCACTGCTGTGTGAAGGATGACCTAGACCAGTCTCAATCCATTCCTCAACGCACACGGCATGCTGTGTGTGGGCGGCAGACTCGAGAATTCCGAACTTCCAACGTCAGAAAAACATCCGCCAATTCTTCCAAAGTCGTCTCTGCTAAGCCAGCTACACGTCCATCACTGGCACGCGCTGGCTCTCCACGCTGGTTTAGCACTCACATACTCACTACTCCAGAAGCACGTCTGGATCCTCAGAGGGAGGGCCCTCACGAAGAAGCTGCTCCGAGCCTGCATCCCCTGCAGGCGCCGTCATCCGCTGATGGGTCAACAGCTCATGGGCGACCTGCCAGCTGCTCGTGTGACTCCCAGCCGCCCATTCCTGCGTACAGGGGTAGACTACGCAGGACCCATCAAGTGCCGCCCATCTCCAGGTCGGGGGCGGCAGTCCACCAAGGCCTACATCGCCCTTTTCGTCTGCCTTGCCACCAAGGCGCTTCATCTGGAGGTCGTGAGCGACCTCACGACCAAGGCCTTCCTGGCGGCCTTCCGTCGGTTCGTTGCACGACGTGGTGTGTGCAGCGAGCTTCTGTCCGACAACGGCACGACGTTTGTCGGTGCCAGCGCAGAGCTGCGCTCCATGTTCCACCAGGCATCACTATTCTACAAGGAGGCAGCCACCACACTGGCCGACTCCGGCACCCGCTGGAGCTTCATCCCACCGTCGTCACCGCACTTCGGCGGCCTCTGGGAGGCAGGGGTGAAGTCAGTCAAAGGTCTCCTCCGCACAACCATCGGCGAGACGACCCTCACCTACGAGGAGCTGTCCACACTGCTGGCTCAGGTAGAGGCCTGCCTGAATTCGCGTCCGCTGACGCCGTCCTCGTCGGACACCGCAGACCTGTCCGCGCTGACCCCAGCGCACTTCTTGGTGGGTTCGCCGCTGCTCACGATTCCAGAACCAAGCCTCCATGGCGAGCCCAGCAACCTTGTGACTCGCTGGCAGCTCGTTCAACGACTCACGCATCACTTCTGGAAGAAGTGGTCCACGCAGTACCTACACCAGCTGCAACAACGTCCTCGCTGGCGCGGGGAAAAGGTCAACTTCAGGGTGGGCCAGCTAGTGCTGGTTCACCATCCGCAGCTGCCTCCAGGTAGATGGGCACTGGGTCGAGTCACGGAGCTGCACCCCGGCGCTGATGGCCTCGTCAGGGTGGTCTCAGTCAAGACCGCCACTTCCGAATTCCGCCGGCCGATCTCCCGGCTGAGCCCACTGCCGATCGAGACGGACGTCGCACCGCCAGCCACCCAGAGCACCGCCGCGCCGCCGTCATCAGAGCCCAGCTGCTCCACGGTGGGCAGCCTCCAGCCGGCCTGACGCCCATCCGAAGTTCCCCCTATTGTTAATTGTTTGTTAATTTCTATGTATTTATTGTTTAATTTAGTCGCTTCTCGACTAGGTGGGCAGCATGTTCGAGACAATCGCCCTCTACAACCGTCAACTGTACTTTTTGTGGCAGTTGGTAGCGCTGTGCCCTGTCTGCATAGCAGGACTGAATTTGTAAAGTTCAGCCAGTTCCGTTTTAGACATCACGTTGCGTAGTTCAGCACGCTGTCCCGTCTCGCTCCATGTGCTTGAACTGTGTTTTTGATCCAAAGCCTTTGAGCTTTATATTCCGAGAATTTAAGTACATTATTATCATTGTATTATTGCCGTATTATTATTTGAATTGTTACATCCGTATTATTTGTGTGTGTGTGAATAAAGTGTTGTACGTGGTGAATCTTGTGCTAGCGAGATTTACAACCTCGCTCTCTGTTACCATCTTCCATACACGGAATCCCGGACATCCATTCCTATTATCTCTCACAATTATAATTGTTTTTTATTAAGGAGGTTGTGACCATAATTAAATTGATGATGAGAGGCTGAAATTTATACAGTGCCTTTATGTAAGACACTACTGAAATTCTAAATAATTTTGTTTTAAATTTTCGTCTTTTCGGTTTTTGAGTAATTAAATGTTGAAGTTATACGCTCGTTTTACATGGACTCTTATGACAATTTTTCATGCTTTAAACTATGTAATAAAATAATTAAAAATTCATAGAACTTATATTAGTATTTCCCATAAACCTTTAAAAATAAGTTCGTGAAGATTTCGTTTACTTTTTCTACACCATTTTCAAGTTATTTTAAAAAATGTAAGCATGCCAAGCATTTTTTGATTAGTGAATTAGTAATTATTGTAAAAATATATCACCGCAACTAAACAAATTGCAATGATATCAGCCAACGCGCGATGAGCGAATTTTATTTTACATTATCAAAAATATTTTCTTTTCATATACGCTCCCAAGGCTAATGTCTGGGGACGCCACTGTAGGAGTCCCCAACCTCTTTAAATGCTAACATCAAAATATAGATTTTTTTAAAATAAGATCAATACAAAATGTTATACTTTTATTATTATTGACGTTATGAAAAAAATTTTGAAAGAAAATTAAATGAATTTGGGATCATAGCGACGTCAGACAATGCTATGATCTCAAGTTTATTGACTTTTTTTATTAATTGCTGACATCAAAATAAAAATAATTGTTGGAGACTTTTTGCATGGCGTCAATAAAAATCAAGATATGACATTTTATTGACGTTATTTAGAAAAACTTGAAAAAAATATTGTACAGTATTTTTCTTTAGAATATCAACGTCATTTCTTATAAAGATGAGAAATCCATTTGATTAGAAACAAAATAAGAATAAAACCAAATCGACAAACAAATAAATGGAAACAGGTGTATTCTATAGAGTTTTCAATATTCTAGTTCAATTTCAAATTCGAACAAACTATCTTTCAGCTTGAAATACTAAACAAGTCTTGTGTAAGCTATAGAAAAACAAACCTTCGGGAATAGAGTTCAGTATAATATAGAGTATCTTATTTGTGTGAACGTCAGCACCATCCAAGCTCGAGGTTCGAGATGCACATGGTATGCAAACATGTGTTTAACAATACGTTTACGTTCCACACTAGATCGGAAAACAGCAATCATAGAAATTGTTTGGAAAACTGTCGCCATAGCACAGCAACTGCACTAGCAGCAACGAAGAAATAATATAGAAATGAAAATTGAGGAATTTCCAATAAAAAATGTACCTATATTAAAGAGAATTACTATCATCATATTGTCAGACATACTTACTTACTTTTTGTTGTATAGTGTTTTAAGTACGTTACGATAAGACATAAGTAAAGCATCGGACTATAATTTCACCGGTTTCATTGATCATTTTGGTTGAGTGATTCAAGTTTAAAGTCGAGTGATCAACTAACATTAGAACTAACAAAACTTACTGCCAGATTTAAAAGATAACATTTCGATGAATAAACAGTTGACGAATATGTAATAATTTATGTATGTTTTCAGATTCTGAAAAAGATTTAACTGTAAACCAAAACGCCGGTTATGTAAAATGAAGAATAAATGTTGTATTACTGATAGGTCAAATAATCCCCCTCCCCCCATATAATACGTACTACTATTTTCAGGTTTCATTTTACACTCGTAAAGTTCTCTCTTTCTACCGGTGATATTCATATAATGCAATCATTTAAACTGTTCTTTGCTGACGATTACATACGATATTATTTGATATAATAACTGAAAATAAAAATACAGCGCAAATATCAATAGGATTTCTCCGAAATTTCTCATTGTTGGGTGAGAATATTTTTTAGTGTAGTCCTACCCTGCTCATGACGTCATGAGTAGTGCTATAGTATAAGGAAGAACATCTCCACGAGAACTGCTAAAACTCAGCGGGATTGTAAAATGTTCGCGATCTCGAACATCTCTGCGTCATCACAGCTCTTTCATAAATGAAAAGTGGATTCTGCGTTATGACTGAAAGGAATCGACTTCCACATCAAAAAAACATTACTACGTGTTTCGTTGCTCTCTGAGCGCTCGTATCTAATCCACAAGACGAAATTTTCTTCATTACGCGATTCAACATTTTTATGACAGTCTTTTAAACTGGTTGTTATAGTGTTTACCTCTCTGCTGATATTTCGTTGTCATGAAAAATAGATAAACTAGGACAATGTTTGATTACTTTCGCAATTTAAAACGAAAATCTTTGTTATGCATTCTGTAAGAAGTAGAGACACAATGCAGCAGAAGTCATAAACTACTTGATTCTTTAAAGCATATCATAGATTACAATGGTTAATTTGGGTCAAATATAAAACTTCTTTGAAAAGAATATATACATGGAATCGTATTCAATTCAATTTTGATTCAAGAGGATTAACTCTCAATAAGTTACTTGCATGATTTTTTTTATTAAGTACTTATTTTTAATTTTGTCAAATTTTTTAACAAGCCCAAAAATAATTAATATATAAATAATAATAATAATATTAAATAAATTGAATATTTAATATGTGACGCAGAAAGCTTTCATTAGTTTTATAATACAAAATAATGACGGCACAGAAAAATTACTTTTTCTTAATTTTCAAAAAAAAAAACAGGTAGGTACCTACATATAACTTTTATTAAATAAAATTTATATTATTTCAAGAATGTAAACATCACGCTTGTTACTTTATATATAGGGTGTTTCATAACTACAGGTACATACGTTAAGGGTATATGTTGTTTGATATGCTGATTACGAATAAAAAAGAATTTTTCTTAAAATCGCAAAATTAATTTCCATGTCTCTCACTGCCACTAAGTGGAGTAATTATTGCTTCATTAAAAATAATTAAATTTCGTTTGTTATTTTACTAGTATTATGTAATTTAAGATGTTCATTACCTACTTCTATTGTTTGTATTTAATGGGAAAACGAGTCCAGTGCAGTAGGTACTACAAAAAATGTTTTAGGTAATATTTTTCAAATTTAAAAAAAAATCTTTTAGATTCGTAATCAGCATATCAAACAACATATACCATTAACGTATGTCGTCAAAGTTATGAAACCCCCCTGTAAAAAACCTATTAATATCCTAGCGATTGCTAATATTCTCCCTTAGTAACATTATATATGGTAAGAATATCGCAATTAATGTAATTATTTGAGATGTTTGTATTGAGTATGTAATTTTTGAGCATACTCACAGGATGTGGCTAGGATAGACAAACGTAATATCACTTAAAGTACAAGAATAAGATATTATTAAACATCCCATGGACGATTCTTTTCAAGTGGGTTAGGTTATCATAGCGATAGAAATATAATTTTCAATAGGTAGGTATCATGCAAGTAGCCTATTAATTACAGAATGATAGATGTTATCATATAATAGAACCCATCAACTCGGACACTGTAGAATTATTGTTGCTGGGTTCGAACTATGAACCGCTAGCATGCTAGGCACTAGGCATAGGTAGGCACCGTTGAGCTAACCACTGGACATTATTTAATTTATACAGTTAATAAATCAATTTTTGAATTAAACGCTTAATGAAAAAAATAATCTTCTTAAAAATAATTTGAGATGATAATTCCACGTAACATTACATAATCATTTCCCTCATAATTACCTTTGTTTCGTAAAATTTTCCGATGATATTTCGTTTTATGAAAATATGTTGCTGTGGATACAATATACAATTGAAACATATTCTCTTCTTGTAGTAATATTATCGTTGAAAATTTAATAATAAACAATACAAGGACAAACAAATGATACTGTTAACATTATCATTACTTGGCAGAAGAAAGCAAAACAAAAGTGAGCAAACACCAAACAGCAAAGCCTAATGGAAAGTAATGTGTAGTATTTGGTGAAAGAACAAGCGATTTTGTCCTTGTGGTTGAACCTGATTCCGGATTTAGGTTAGGTTAGGCTGTAAACTTCACATTTGGGACTAGTTCGTGTTGAGTAAGATACTGCCACCAAATGTGTTTCATTATTTACAAACTTTCAACTTCGTAAATTTATTTTCTATCCCACCTCGAATTTAGCACAGCAGGACACACATTTCGAAGAGATAGAACAAATAATGTTTTATTTAGCTACATACGTAATTAATCTATCAGAGCTTGTACCCAAGTAGGGTATGGTCGAATTACATAGTGTTTGTCATCTGTATAATAGATTATTTTTTCGTGTGTGCGGTTATCAGACTTTTATTCACGGAAAGTCATGGATGTTAGAAGGTGATCTGATGGGTGATGATATAAAGGGTAAATTAAAAATTTGTAGGTAGTAATCAAAACGATATCTTGTCATACTTACCTACATTTATTACTGTTGAAATATGGTATGTTTCAAAGTTAAAGATCTTCTGTTGTAAACTATTACTGTACGTACCTAGTAAATCGTGTATTTATAATAATTGAAGTTTGCATACCGAAAACTACATACCTACTGTCAACTGTCGAAATAGTACTTATAAAACTTTTCATACAGTAACTGTAGTAGTACCTAGTAAGTAATTAATTTGAAATAACTAAAACTACTGTAATACAAACTAATACCTCGTATATACAAGTACCTATATTAGAATGGAAAGTTTTAATAAGTTATTGATCAAATGTTGACCTTTATACTTGGGACCCGAATCTGAAGTTAGTTTAAAGTTGGAAACCGAATTCGAATTTACATGTTTTCATATACAAATTCAACTAAAATCCCAGCGGGGTATAAACCTTCCAGTAAATTTATCATTGCATAATAGTTACGTTATAAGAAAACTTTTAGGATAAAACAAGCATACTATAGATTAAAGTAAAATATATAGTATCAACGATTATTAAATAAAACATTCATAATAGTATTGTTTTCAGTATGTTATGTATAAATTACAAGTTAGTGTTTTTTAAAATTACGTAACAGCTTTTTGTCTAGTTTTGCCGTAAAATGGGAGAAATTTATCCATATCGTTTCGTTTCGTTTCGTCCCACCCTTATTTTATTTATAATATGGTCGTAGATAAAAAGTATAGTATTTTATTCGATTAAAACATTACAATTACATTTCATTCTCAAGAGTAAATAAATACCTTCAGTGCATCAAACTATTTTTAAATAATACTTTTTGGCCTCCTCAAGTAGGAATATAACAATCACACATCGCTGACCTCTATGGTAGTTGCGATTTTACACATAGCCATGATGTTTTCACAAAGAAACTCGAATTTTTTTATGTTTAAGAGGTTATTTTTTGAAAAGCGACTCTGTAATTAAAAATTTATTGTTCCATAGAGTATGACATAAATAAAACAGATTAATTTTAAATGTGACATTTATTGATGCCATCTCTTAGCAGTTGTTTCAAGGCTACCTGACAGAAAGAAACATTAAAGCAAATGCCAAATACACTTAACTTATGATTAAATAAATAGGTATGAATAGGTAAAAATATAATACATATTGAGTGCGTAGGTAAGGTATTTGTACATCGTTCGGTTTAATTAAAGAATTCTGTTTCGCGACGTACTTGAACATAGAACCTCGCGTTGTAAAATAAAACCTACAACACTTATAATGTGAATAACTATTTTTAGCTTGCGTTACTACTTTTTACGCAAAAAGACTATTTAAAGAATATACGATAATTAGAATCTGAATGTTGAGTACCACGTGTAAGTTCTAATGGCCATCTCGTTAAAATTTGGTTAGCTGTTATATCGATATCGAAAATAAATGCCTACACTCTTTTATGCAGTGCACAAATCTTAATAAATTCTAGAACAAAACCTGGAGTTCATTGTCCAGCAGCCAGTAAAATTAAGTCTCCTAAACACTCAGCATATTACTTCAATTTACAGTTGGGTCCGTAGGATGCAGCAATAGTCTTAGCCACCTCTGTTTACGATGTCATTATCAAGTTTGAAGAATCCCGCTATAAAATCCAGAGGTACACGACATTTATAGTTACACAGACAGAATGGAATTCTCCGTATTTTATTGCGAGAAGTTTTAGAGCCGTTCTCGTGTTACTCTGTAACTGAATGGAATCATCACAAATTGATTATGCGCCACGGTGATCTGGAATATCTAAGTGGAGAATGAATCCGTCTTCATCAGAATATATCAGATGATAACTGATTGCGGGGGCAGGTTTACTGGTTGAATCCTTGAGCAGGTTTATTAGAAGATCGTATAACTGTTTGATATTCGGGGCAATTTATCTGGTTGCTCCAAATTTGATTATGGTTAAAAATGCATTATGTTATCTCATAGTATGTAAACATCGTAAAACTATCTAGCTATTGCGCTTGGTAACTAACTTGGTACCCTCACTAATACAGGGTTCGCCAGTCAAATGGAAAGATTTGATGTGGGGCTTAGAGCTCGTAGGGAGGTGGTGGGGAGGAAGATGGCCGACTCAACATTATCAGCGTGATCTACCATTTAGTTTACAATGGATAGTTGGACGGGTAAACAGCGTGGCTACGCAGTTAAAGCGTACTATCTCAATGGCGAAAGCTTGGTGCAAATGCGACGCGATTTTAGACGTCATTTCAACGTACCTCGCAATCAGCTTGTTCCGTCGAATAGGGCGATTCGAACGTGGATAAACAATCTTGAGCAAAGTGGATCATCCATTGACGCTTTAACTGCGTAGCCACGCTGTTCACCCATCCAACAATCCATTGTAAACTAAATGGTAGACCACGCTGATAATGTTGTGTCGGCCATCTTCCTCCCCACCATCTCCCTACGAGCGCTAAGCCCCACTTCAAATATTTCCATTTGACTGGCGAACCCTGTAGGTAAGTCATTGCGTCATTGGTACAGACATAAATTTACAATGTATGTGGTTACCAGCCGCATCAACTTTTTTTTTCCGTTACCTCTAAACCAGAATGTGTGTCTGACTGGATTCGAACCGGAATTATCAGTGCTCCAGTCGGTCACAGCACATCAGTTATCTACCCCCATACCTATACCTCTGGACTATATTAATAATAGTCTTGATTTTAAGATTGGTAAACAATTTTATTCCACCTTATGTAAATGAAACTTTACGGGCATTTACATAACTAAGTAGGTAAATGAGTGAGGCTAGCAATTAATCTTTACTGGGCTTATTGGATTAAATAAGCTCGCTACTACGTCGCTCGCGCCCTTAACTTGCCAGCTCGCTCGTAAAGATTCATTTACTGCGCTTGCCACGTTAAGAACTATTAAATCAATAATTATATCCTGTTCCACTTTAAAGGTTTGTCTTGGTAAAAAAAATGTTTGCGAAAAATGTTTTTCAGTAATATTATTACTGTATTTAACAAAATGATTAGTGCTTATTTACTACAACAATTTTAAATTCATTCCATTGAATCTAAATAGGTATCTTTTTATTGTTGATTTTTTGGAGTGCATGCACAGAAAAATTAATTTTTACGTTTACCGATATTACCCTGTTTTTTTTCAAATTCTTTTTTATCCAAATATTCTATATTATGGTACAATATATTAAACAATTGTGTTAAATAACATAGTGTGTAAAATTTATCGTCCGACTTGTCCATAAATTATTACTTTAAAACAAATGTTTGTAACAATAATCAATACCTACACTAATTACGCAAAATCAGCAATTTATGTAAACTTGTTAAATAATCTTAAACAACAAACCAAACACGTTTACACTAGTTTCATAACACCGTGATTGATTACCAATTATAAAATAACTGATAATTACATTTAAATTTATCATTAAAACAATTATATACCTCGTTAAATCTCCGTAATTCACAATAATCTAAAATTGGCTATTAAGAGACACATGCAATTAGTTTAATTAAATTGGTATTGTCTCTGCATTGAAGCAAAATGAAACATAATGACAACCATTTTCCCTCTGAAAGATTATAATTTATAAATAAACTATTGACTAATACTACTATGTTATTTGTAAATAGTCTACACAACACAGCAAATTAATTACGTTTTCGAATTTAGATATGCAAATTTGTAATATTACCTTGCACATGAAGTGAAGCTTCTATAATTGAGATTGGAATATAAATTATTTGATGTTGTATATGTGGTAAATGTAAAATAGTTTGTACTTAACCAATAATCATTTTCTGGGGTTAAATTTTGTTTACAATAATAATTTCACAATACAAATATACACGCTAATTCAAAATAATGACATGACAGATTCAGATACTGTAGTACTGATTACAGATCAAAAGAATTTTTTCCATGACATTAAAGTCCTACTTTATCGGCTATTTTGAGTCGATAAAGTAACACTTTAACCGCGTGGGTAGTTAAAGTAAAATTAGAGTAGATAATGTATAACTTTAACATCAAGGATAAATAAAGTACTTTATTTTTTAATTTGTTCTTTAAATTTCAAAATCGTTTTCACACATTTCTGTATCCACTTTGTGAAAAAAGTAGGATGAAAAACAAAAGCAACAAACTCCAAAATTGTGTTTTAATTTGTTATTTAACATCTACTATAAGAAAAAATAGATTTTTACACACGACTTTAAAATTATATTATCGAAACAAGAAAAATAATTCACTCAATGAAAATATAATTTTACCATGTTATATAAAAAATAACTATTATTTGCAAATTTAATAGCACTTTAAATGAAGTACACGGAAGTACACATATTCAATGCCACTCCAGGTTTTATTAAATTAAATAGGTCAAATTGTTCATTTAATCAAAATGAAGCAATTGAATACTTGTTTTGTTTATAATAGGTATATTAATTTTATGATATTAAAAGTATCTTATTCTAAAATGTGTACATATTTTCAGTAAAATAGGCAGTCTTGATATTGCTGCTATTACATTTGATTGTTTAGAATTTATCAGAAAAGCAATAGACTAAAATGCCAGTATTGAGAAATTTTTGGTAATTTGATATGCCATTTACAAAATCATGATCACACCGGATGATGTTAATTTGGATAATATTAACTGTATATTCGAACACGTTTTTTGAAAATTGTTATTTGATTTTAATAATTTTACGCATCAGAAACTAATTTTTCCGTATATAAGGCGACAAAATTTGAATTTTAATCACATTTCAGTCGACAGTCAAAATGAAATATTTGGTAACAATTTTAGTTGTGGTAGCCGTAGCTACAGTATGCCTGGTAAGAAAAAAAAATTACATTAATTTCGTATCAACGAATACGAAATAGTTAAAGAAATTATCTAATGTTTTAGAATAAATATCCATTGACATTTTATCTTCTTTTCTAATAAATAAAAAATAAAATGTTAGCTTTGTTTGCAATAATTTTTAACAAGCAAGATTATTTTTGTTTTTTTTTTCTCATGTTTTGTTTATATTTTTACAATAAACTCTAAATTAAAATTTTACTCATCCTGATAATTCTGATCTATGCAGTTTTATAGATACCTGGATTAGGTAAATATAAAAATAATAACTCTTAACATTGATTTCAAAAATAAATTCTAATTTAAATTTTAACTTAATAGGTATCTGTTAATAAATCCTGATCCATAACACATTTTTATACCTGGATTAATTAATATTTGCAATACTACTAAATATTGATGATAATAACATAAATTGATTTTAAAATATTGAAACTATACGTCATTTTATAAACGTTTTGCAACTTAGGGGCAAATGCCACCACCGCCGCCCCCTGGCGGTATGCCACCTCCTCCTCCAGGAGGTTCACCGCCGCCGCCGCCGCCAAATGGTGAATATCCTCCTCCACCACCTCATGCAGGATGCACTGGTAATTCATCATTTAATTATTATCGATAATTAAAGTTAATTGATCAAATTATTTCAATTTTTATAGGTCCTCCACCACCACCACCAACTACTGCCGTTGCTGGATAAAAAGATAAACTTGAAAGTCGTCTAACTCTAATCGAATTGGGCATGTACCTATATCAAAGTGAATAAAGTAATTAATACAAATATACAGTTTTTTTCTCCTGACATGTCATAATATCAACATTATAAGCTTCGATTTAAGAACAATAATGGCGTTCATTATGGCCATAATGAATTCATTATAGAATAATTAAAGTATTTAACAATAAAATAAAGTACAACAACTAATATTCTACTTTTTTGAAATTCCAGTATCTTGTTGTCCATGATCATATGAAATTTGTTTCTACACAAAATTTGAATTATTATGACAGTGACAGTACAGTTGACATCTTTTGCCTGCATCTTGGTTTACATTATTGTTTACATATTACATGAACATGAAACTATTAAAATTTAAGTATAATTGTTTATTAGTTTAGTAGAATGAGCAGAAGTAGGCGAGACGTAATGTGCTTGTCACATTAGATTTTTTAAAATTATACGAGTATAATAATTGTAGTATTATCTTTTATTAATTTTACTAATTGAATGTCAGGCGATTAGGTAATGCAGTTTATAAATGGATAATTTAATGGATTTGGTAGTCAGTAGTAAGTATTCATTAGTGAAAGATAGATCGTATAGGGGAGACCGGGGATGAAAGTAACATTTTTTCGTTTTTAATTTTTGTTTTCTAAACCTTTACAAAATTTGGGCATCCATATTTTTTAAACGATAGACCAAACATTCAAGTTACATTGGAAATTTTTATTAGATATGTTTTGTCAAGCAAGTTAACAAAAAAAAAATATATATATATATATATATGTGGGCAGAGAAATGTGTTACTTTCAACCTCAATGTTGGGGCAAAAAGTAACAGTCATTGGGGTAAGATGTAACAGTTTATTATTGCAATAATTAACAATAATATGTAGTTTTTTTTCATATAATTTAGCAACAAAACTGTAAAGAAACATAAAAGACAATTATTTAATCTGAAAAGCTATCATCTGAGTCGTAATTTCTACATAAGAACATTTTTTTAAATTGAACACAGTTAACATGAGCCCATAATTTACATTGGAGACACTGCACCACTGCTCCCCAGGCAAACTGCATTAATAGGGTTCACAACACATGAGGCAGAATGTTGCGACAATCTTTTTAGATTTCTGGACTGTGGTCACTCCGGTTTCATCCATATTCCAGATTTGTGATATGTACTTAAGTTGTGTTTTCTCAAAACAGCCTCCAACTTATCAAAAACATTCTTGACATTAGCCTTATTAAAAGATGTGGCCCGGCTTAAACTTGTAGCCTCAGGTACACGAATTGATAGAGTGGGATTTCGTTTCATGAATGAGTTTGTCGCTTCTTTATTACATAGCAAAAGAGAGTAACGTGACAAATATTTAAGTTTTTTGTTACTGCTCTAATCGGCCTGTTTTCACCGATGACCAAAGAAACTCTTTTTATCAAATCTGAGGAGACAGTTCCTCGATTTGTTTTCAGTTTATAAGCTCTCATCTGGAAGTGGCAACATGAATTATTATAATGGAAAAATATGTTGGGGTTGGTTGTAACACTTTGTTACTATCAGCCCCAATGGTAAACTAAAGAAGTTTAGAGGAAAATTACACATAACCACAATTTTAATGGTGAATTGTATCATGCCGATTGATAGCTAACTAAAAATAGATTAAAATTATTTACTTACATTTTGATTATTATTCAAGAGCTTCTGGTAAAACCACTCATAAGAAAACACAGCGAATTTACTTTCAGCCGAAAAGCAGATACTAATTTTGTCTTGAACGTATTCTCAACGACAATGGCAAAACTCTACTTCGTGTCGACAGATTCATGTCTTTAAATGCTATAATAGCATTTATAGTGTCATTTATCAAAAACTACGAAAACTATAGGCGATGTTACAACCTACCTCTGTTACTTTCATCCCCGGTCTCCCCTAAGTACTGTTGATGAAGTTCTGTGTTAATTGGTGCATCGGACTTCAGTCCAGTTATGTGAGACAATGTTTGTTATGGGAGAGTGAATGGTAGCGTTGTGGGTGTATTGTGAGCCCTTGTGGTGGGTGAATTGTGAGTTTAACCTTATCCTTATCTCATTTTTTCTGGGGCCGAAAGAGTGAAGCCAATGCTCGACGTACCAGTTACCGGTCTGGTGCCAACGGTGGTCCTGTTGTGGATAGGAGGATTTCCGCTTGAATCTACTCATAAGTTGGTAGGTAGAGTCTGAGTTTGTATTCGGCTTTTACTCTTACTAGGTACGTCAAGCCTTGAAATAACTCACTGTAGATAGAAGATGGATTTCGAGCATTTATTTGCCTCTGTGGATTCAGAGTGCGGCCATACTATGGATTTGGATTTGGTATGTGATACCTCATTTTTGAGGTATTCTCTTAGGTTGTGCCTATGTGGATTCAGAGTGCCGACATACCGTGGATTCGGTATGCCAATCCTTTATATAGGCTGTTTCATAACTTCAGGTACATAATGTTAAGGTGTACGCTTTCCACGTTTACTTCAATTATAATTGAAATATATGATGCTTTTACATATGAGAGTATTAACACCAAGGATGTCTTAATATATATTTTTATGTTAAAATGTCGTTTTATGCGATTTTTTGTCATTATTTGATATGATTTTTTTCCGTCACTATAAATGACAAGAAAAATTTGAAAAGCAATAAGCATGCAGCTAAGCTTCCTTTTTAGAATAATTTTTATTTTACTTAATTTCTGTAAAAATACAGAAGTTATGGAAATACTGGAGCCATGTTTCAGTATTTTTCAACTTCAAAATAACATTGCATACCTAGGATGCGGGAAAGTACGAGTTTCGGGCTGGTTTCGGTCAGCTGTAGTAGTGGAGAAGATAGTGAAATAGAAAAAAAAGTAATGTCGAGAGTATTCTAGGAATTCTAAAAAAGGTAGGTGGTGTAATTATTGTTTCATTAAAAATAATTAAATTTTATCTGTTTATTTTACTAATATTATGTAATTTAAGATATTAATTACCTAGGTACTTCTATTGTTTGTGGAAAAACTAATCCAGTGCAGTACTACAAAAAATGCTGCAGGTAAACTACCCTTCATTTTTCTAATTTAAATAAAATTATTTTTGATTCGTAATCGGCATATCAAACAATATCTTTAGCGTATGTACTCGAAGATAAACTTCATGTATACATTCCGCCACCTCTACATGTGATGAGTATGAGAATGATAGTGTGGTGTGCTCATAAGTCTAACTGAGCTTTAAGCTCACAGTCTCATATTTATGTAATGTACATAGATGGTTTTCGTATCAGATTACAGTTAAGAACTGCTAGGAGAGAATAAAGTAGAAAGTTCGTTGCGTAGTCTAGCTTGCTCGTTGATGGGTTGGTCTCTTCCTATTTGGTAATATTTTTATTGTTTAAATTTTAACTACGGTAACACGTCTAAGAATAAAGGTGGCGCCATAAATTATGGCATTATAGGGGAGACATTTTCTAGGTAATTATCTCAATGTGATTGATATACGTACTTTTTGCAAAAAGAAATGTTAAAACAAAACACAGAAAAACGAAACATTGGATTCGATAATGGTCTTGAGGAAAAATTACTGCACACTATTTGAGGCACGAATAAAAAAATTTCCATAAGATCACAAAGAATATTACTTCTAAAACCGTCTGTATCTTCCCTAATGTTTACACATGAAATTGGAATTTTGTCTGTAAGAATTTACGACTGGATGTTTTATCTCACCGTCCACGTGCAGTTATTCTTATAAATTACCCGTAGTCAAGTCGGTCGAAATGAAAAATCGAAAGCCGGTCCAGGGGGAACGCTATATCAGTTCCGTTCTGAGGCAGGCGAGCATTGGCAGCCGTTGACGCGCAGCTGACAAATTCTGTTTGAATTATTTCTTATTTTGTATTTCTGTCGCTTGTGAATTTCACAAAAGATTTTCCGAGGTATTGAACTCGCAGCTAAGCAAATTAATATAAAATGTACGATTCCTTTTTATACAAAATTAAAAAGTTTGTACGAAGTATTTCCAATTTTCTTTCAACTTTGGATGTGATACATAACTTTGAATTTGGGATCATTTGGGTAGAATATATTTATTATCGTCCATCATTTCATAACAAGATAAATTTAACATTACGGAATCATCGAATTGTAAAAGTAAAACTTATTTGGTCAAAAACCACTTGGCAAAATTCGTACCTATTATATAATTAAAAAATATTATTTATAATCAGTGATTCGAATCAACCCGGTACGCAGATATTTTAGCGAACCAAACCGAACCGTTAAAATAATTTGACAAACCCATAACCGGAACCGAAAAGTTTTTATTTAATTTAGATATTTTATTTTAGTACAAAACTGGAACGAATTAAAAAATAATAATTGCTTGTTATTGTGAAATTATTGAACCGATACCGGAACTTGGACTGCTTTCTTGAAAACCGGTTCATTTCAAGAAGAATTATAAAATCCGAGCGGAACCTGAATTTTGTTCGGTTCGAATCCCTGTTATAATACCCAGTTCTTATTAATGTTACAATTTATGATACTTTTGTATGATTAAATAAGATACAGAAAAATATAAATTGTTTATAAATTTAGATCTTTTTTATACAGTTCCCAATGGGAATCATTAGACTTCATCGCCTCAGGGCCGTAGCTAGGAGATGCCAGGCAAGGCAAAGCAAAATTTTGGAAAATTACTATTATATTATTTATTTGCAAAACAATATCAATGGAATACGAATTAAATTTTCAAATCAGAAACAGTGGTTCAACAACAGGCATTGGCATTAAGTATCACCGTCATATTCGCATATTAAGGCTGAATTACATTAAACTTTTTTCTTCCAGATTCTAGTTCAAGATTCATTCGAAAGTCCCTAGTCATTTCTTGTATAATGTAAATCAGAAGTTTCCAACTGAGTTCCATTTACGCCTAACTCTGTTTTTCTATTCGAAATTCGTACTTTTGTGTACGCATGCTCAGTTCAGTGTGCAGTCTGTTTGACCAACCTTTAAAAGTTTTCCGACTGAATATGAATAGTTCGGAAATAAAGTATAAAACTCGAACGAATCTCGGATGGAAATTGAACTAGAAATCTAGCATGAATCTAGACGAAAAAAGTATAATGTAATTCAGCCTTACAGTCTGGTCAGCGCCAAGCGTTAAAAAAATAATTTTGTTTTCTAAAAATTTCTGTGCTTCTGTTATATGACAATTATTTATTTTTGCACATGAAAAAATGTAACTTTCAATTATAGGGCATTTGATTTTGATTGAAAAACAAATTTGCCTGCGACGCATTTTCTTTCCTCGAACAACAACAATATTGTCCTTTCTACAAAAAGTTTGGCCCTTCCTAAAAACATAACCTAGCTACGGCCCTGCATAGCCTTGCACAGAAAGCAGAAAATACGAAGTATTATTTTGTTTTTAAAAGGAATAATAAAACAAGTAAAAATATTAGGTATTATAACCATTTCAATATTCCCAACTAACAGTTTCATAAAGTGAGCAGAAACAACAAACAACGAAACAACACGCGGCAAACTAATGAGAGTAAATTTCCTCTGAAATGTGCATCAGTTTATTAAAATCTTGGCTGTGTGCTGTGTTCCTGTTCTGGAGTGACCTACATCAACGGGTTTTCTACGCAGACTACGTTATCTCGAATATAATAATCTGGGATTAGCCGGTGTATGACATGAGCCTTTATAATTCCTATACACACAAACACAGAACGTGTGCACTGCGGCTAGAATATTTGATTTCGTATGTGGAGCAGCCGCTTATTCTGCTAAAAGCAGATTTGGAACGATCTACGTCTCCAGCCTAGCCCAGTGCCGGAGAGCAGGGATATCATTTGATGCAGCTCCAACATGTTTGTAAAGTTCTAAATTTGAAAAATGCAGTTCTAATTCAAACTTGTTCAGTTGCTTTCGTCTACGGCAGCGGTCTCACTGATCGAGTCGTGTCGTGTCGTGTTAGCTATAAGTAAAAATAACAAATAAAAATGTTTCCTGGTGTAAATACACCTGTCATCTAGACCAATCAGATTCAAGGATATCATCGCCCTATCGCCATTACATTATATCTATTTATAATATATAAAAGCTAATAATTTTAAATAATATGTAATAGAAAAAATTACTTTCCCCGTAAGGTACCTATTGAAAGTTTTTTTATGACAGTTACTAGTAGGTACTGGACATAAAATAATTATGTTGGTTGGTTGGGTACCAATGAGTGAATGATTTATATTATTATAGTGAAATCCAAACATTCGAAGCCAATATTGCTTTTGTCTTTTATTGAGATGGAACGCTAGTATGCTGTTGAGCTATCCAATAGTATAATGTATTTATTAAAAATTTCAAAATCAAGAATAAATAATACATTTCCAATCTCAGCAGTGTAAATTATGAATCTCAACCACGCAGATCTCGCCAATCCCAACCAGGTTTTATTTGTCCATCACACAATACCCGTTGCACATTGCATTCCAATCACGCGCCGAATAACTCCGCCACTCAAATGTTTAATTCAATATTACACTCACATAGAAACAAATCCGGTGGAAAGAGAAACTTAGAAGAGACTGAGGTAGACAACAGACGAGTAGACACAAGGAGAGACCGAGAGACGAGCCGGCATCAAAGGCTGCATCGTACGTGCTTCGCAGCTCCCGACGTTGCGACGTTTCGAGTTCTCAAGCTCGGATTGGAGTTGAGCTTGAGCTTGAGCTTGAGTTGAGCTTCAGTTGTCGGGTGCCCTGTGCCCAGCACTAAGACAATTAACTGCTTCTACTCCAAGTACAAGTTGCTAGTTGAAGTCAAGGCTAAGAAAACGTGACGTGCTGATTCACGCATGCTATTTTGGCTTATAGCTGAGTTACGTACATACCAGTGGCGTAGCGTCATAGTGTTCAAGTAGTAAATTAAATAATAATAACAATATTTTTTATTTATATGCATTCTATACTTAAAGATTCGGAACGAAATTTTGAGAACCAGTCTAGCTAATATTAGGACATATGGAGGGAGCGGCGAGTATCGTGGTAAGGCCAGGATAAAGCGAACGGGTGTTCGAAGCAACATTTGAACCTAATAAGCTGGAAGAAATGTTAACTTATGCATGCTGCTACGTACGGAAGTATTTAAAATTGCAATTCTATAATTTATTTTGTGTTGGCCACCATGGTCATATTTTACTTTTACTTACTCATGTGATTGTAATCTGTTATCAGTTATCATAGAACATTATAGTTAAAGTGAGCAAATTATGTGTGAACGAGTGAAAGCGAACACGATTCTTTTTAACCTTGTATAGGTACGACTATTACAAGTTCAATTTATAACTTCATTTAATTATTTTTGGACCTTATATTGTTTCTCTAGTTTCTACAATCTATATTAAAAATGTCTACTTCCACTTCAACTATTTCTTCTGTGCATAAATTACTACAGAAATTATTTTTACAAAGATTATTTGAAGACAAAAATATGATTACCAAAAACGGCCAGCAAATATATGTATAATCTTGATTTGCAATTTTTTCTTCTGCATGCCGTACAAAAAAAGTCACGCTATGCCACTGGTACATACATTATAGATAAACGTCCACATATCACAGGCATTTGATATTTTATACAATAGGTATGTGCCTGATTCAACTAACAAATACGTGTTCTATTTCACGACCTAATAAAATATACTAAACTAATTCCGAAATATGAAATACTACATATAAGATTCCCGAATCTGGTTTCCGTATTAAGGATACTGAAATCAAATTCCTGGGGTCTGATTTTTTTGATTCCATATTCTATTTACTTAATTCCGGATTCAAGTTTACGGTTAAAATCTGGTAACCAGATTATTCAAATACTAGAAATACATTTATCCGGATTATATTTTTTGGATTTTGATAGCTCTGATAATTAATAATGTGTGGCAATTTCCATTATAAAAATATTCATGCTTTACTTCGTGACATAACATTTATAAAAGACGTGGTCCGGTCCATTCAATTTTGGTGCAAACTGATTCCGTATATGGAACACTACAATACCAGATTCTGGTTCATGTCTGGATTTTGGTTTCAAGATTCCGAATACCTAATTTATGTTCCCGGAGTTTCGCGTTCCTTACTCTTTATCCCGAAGCTGGAATCCCGTTTGCATATTTTAAATTACGTATTTTGGATACATACTAGATACATTTGACAAGAGATCTAGTAACCGGATATTTCAAATACTGGATACCTCTACATTTTTTTTCCGTATCCAATTTTTCTTGGATTTTTGACAACTCTGGTAGTTGCTATAATAATTTTGATATATCACTTTGTTTTCCATCAGTTTACTAAATTTCATGTCATTTTAAGAATACGAATCATCAATACAATTTATTTGTAGGAAATTGGAATTTAAGTAAATTCTCATGTTCGGAATACTTATATTCGCTTATAACTAGATACTTTAAATTTATGTAGGTAAATTTAAACAACAGGTATTTGTTTGCATCAGGAACATACATCACGATGTGTATCGTCTATTGGTCTTGTAAACTCATCACCGTTTGTACCGCTTCCACGTAAATTTAAATTGTCACTTACATGAAAAATATTGAATCGAACCCAATGACGGCAATGGTATTTCTACGTGAAATCATTTAATTTTGATTAGATATTGTTCATTTAAGAAAAATTTAAGTGAAACCGGTGCAATTAGGCAGACGACATAAACATCAACATCTTTAATGTCCGCGATTAATAAAAAAATTCTTTTTTTATTCTACCAGCAAAATAATACAGTGCATTCGTTTAAGGTCTGAAATTTTAACAACCTTGCTGGGATTGGTTTCTATTTCTGTTATTATTTCAAATTTAATCTTATATTTAATTGCATGGTTGCAATAGGTATTCAAATAACTTAAATTAACTTTAATATAATGATACCAGTAAAATAGAATTCAACTGAGTGTATTTTACATATCTGTGATTTGCAGAACTTGAGTTGAAATCGTCAGTTATGCGATCATTGAGTTGCTTGCAGAATATGAGCAGTATCAAACGTTGGGGAACAATTATTAAGACATAAATCCGTTAAGTAATAACCCTAACTCCCTTTAGAATTCACTTCCAGCATTCCTTAAAACAAATTAGAAATCAAGAGCCTGGTAAGAAAATTACATATTAATCTTGGCAAATGCATTGTGTACGAAAGCAGCGAGCACATGCAATCACTTAAGCCAACAGGGAGCATAGCATCTATCCTACTTAACATTCCTATCGACGTCGTGTCAAAGGGCGCGCAGTAAAGGGAACGAAGTCGTCGCGACGCTGCAGTCTCATTAGAAGCTTTAATTAAGCAAAGTGTCATCCAGTGACGCGCTCTGCACGCTTCACTGCGTGAAATAAAACAAACGAGTGACTAGTGATGTCACTACGAACGGCTGAGATCTGATGAGTGCGTTTTCGGCTAGACATGGGACTCGAGAAGATGGTCTGTGCTTAACCCTTAAATTTCGGATGCCTTAAAATGCTCCAGGTATTTTACCGATTAATAATAATGACTATGAACTAGATTAAGAATTAACAATATTAGATTTTAAACATTTAAACAATAATACTATACTATACTCGTATGTAATATATTACCTGCTTATAAAACATATCCTACTGGAACATTATTTCCACCATTTTCGTCAAGTCCAGCTTCATCATCACTCAAATTACTTACTTAAATAGTCGAAATTATCACCTATTTTTATTAGATTACATCAGTAGGAATACTAATTTGATGTTTATTGTTTAGTTATTGACAAAAATAAAATACTTAAAAAAATTAATAGGTACTTCTAATTTCGAACGGAGGACTTTGAAGTCCATTTGCATTTGTTTTAATAATAATAAAGATGTTTACTGACTCATATAAAAATGCAGGACTGTCATTTTTGCATATTACACAAATGACAATTTAAAAAACCATCGGTGGGGTCTACAATTTCCCCCCATCCGGAATTTTAGGTTTACAAGATCTATTGCATTTTAACTATAAATAATGTAAAGAGTGCCATAGCTGTTAGATTAGCATAATGGTTGAGTGTCACTTTATAATACTAGGTACCTACTACAAGTTCCAAATTTCGATTGGATCTAAATGGTTTGATTCCTCTCTCTCTGTTTAAACATTAATTACTCTATAATTGAAATACGAAATCTAGCTTTAACATGTACATGTCTATAAATTTTATAATTCAGGAATTTAGATAATTCAGGAATTCTTCAGCAATTACGTAATTCTTTTGTAGTTCAGATAATTCTTTAAAATGGAAACAAATTCTTATTGCCATTAAAACTCCGACAGACGCTTTAAGCTGACCATTTGATCGTCTTAAATGTAGTTCTGGTTGCAAAAGAATCTTTCCGCTGCCGCTTTGAATTCCAAAGATAGTCGCACAGATTGAGATTTTGGCTGCACCAAGATGAATCTGTCTAGAACTCTAATAGAACCCACCATTTTATAACTGGGAGTAAATGGTTCAAAGCAAAATAAATAAATTCTTTGTGTAGTAGTTCCTATAATTTTCAAAAAATCTTGAGAATTCTATATAATTCCGGTAAATCTTATGTATCACCGGCATTAATTCTTTAAGAAATAAAATAAAAACAGGTACCAATAGTCATTTAATAATTATGTTTCACAAAAAACTTAAAAAGTGTCTGTTTTATTAAGAGTACTCGTATATAATTTTTATATTTTGTAATGCGCTTGTAAAACAAAGTATACATCTTATCCCTATCCTCAACAATGTCTAAATTTGTGTACTTATATACGGCGCCGCTGGGTTGGACGGAAGCTTCGAAGCTTGAACTTTATTCAGTGGTGCGATGCGCCGTCTAGATTGTCTTCATTAAATGAATCTTGATTTTATAGTCTCGTGGCGAATAATTAGCGAAATTTGTATACTAAAAACAAGCGCATCCACTACTTACGTGCTACGGTTATTTGATTTCATCTTCCTTCAAGACATGGCTGCGCGCTTCGCCGAAAATTAGTTTCATTTTGTTTTGTGCTTCACTTCGAGAAATGTGAATTATTCTTCTATCTTCTTCCAGTTAAATCACACTACTTTTTATTCACATTATACGAGCATATTAAACTATGAAATCTAGTAAATGTTATTTGATAAATATTGTTAATTAATTTTCTGTCAACTGCACTGTTCCTTTGTTAATAAAAATAAATGGAAATGTTACGTTTGTAAACTGTGTGCTTTTCGTTAAATTATTCTGTATATTATGGGATAATTTAAATTTCACAAATTGTATGTAATATGAGAATTTGATTTTAATTAATTATTCTGTAGAATGCAGAGGCGAACCCAGAAAATCTCTAAGGAGGGGACGAATCTCTATTAAATATAGTACCAGGGTGCAGTTTTCTGAAGAAAAGGGAGCGAAATTTTTTTTGTTTTGAAGGAAGAAAAATATATATATATATATATATATATATATATATATATATATATATATATATATATATATATATATATTATCTTCTTTCACGAGTGGAAATCAGAATAAAAAACAAATTTAAAAAATAAATGAAATGAAAATTAGGAAATCTGTAATTTGTCAGGAAACGATTTCTTAATTTTTTAAAGAAAAAATTCTCTCAAGAGGCAGTCGCCCCCATCGCACTTTTATTGGATCCGCCACTGCCAGAATATTTTCAATAATGTTAATTAATGTTTAATATAACTTTAAAAGTAAAAACATAAATAAATTTTATAGATATTTGAAAACTATTAATAATATAAATGGATTAAACTTTTTCTTACCATTCAAATATGTATGATTATGTTACCGTTTAAACTCGAAATCAGTAAAAAATCCTTGGCAACTTCGAATTTTAACTAGTTAAAACTAGTTTTGACTGATTTCGGATTACATTATACTATTACATGTACCTACCTATTCATAAATTCCTAGATTTATATGAATCATTTTATAATTTAATTTAGACCCTTATTTAATTTTAAAAGTTATGTTTATTAGTAATTTAAAATTAATTTATGTTACAAGTATGTTATTCTTTAATTATGACATGATTATTATAGGAGGTCGCTACTATATGTTTCAAGGCAAAAAAATTTCTTATTTACTCAGACAGAAATTAGAATACGTTTTTCGAACATTTATTAATGTTTTCTTTACAACCCTCGGGTGATTTAAAAACATAATCGAACGAAATAAGAACCTTTATTTAGGTATGTCCTTAATTTAAATATTTAAATTATTATGGTACAAATTCGTTAAATTTAATCATTAAATGTAAAATTTAACGATTTGTGGATTCAGACCTTTTGAATAAAATAAATCTTTATTATTTTCTCCAAAAAGTTAAAACCGTATAAACGAATAATCTGAAAGGTAGAAACTTCGTAAAATAGTGAAAAGCAGTGAAAAATATATCGTGTTTAATTAACTAATGAATTTCGACAGGTATTTACTTAGGACAGAGAAAGTTCGTGGGAAATTAATCGTGTACAGCAGGTGGTACATATTCAGACTAGCCTTTTTAGATGGTTACCGCGCGTAAATTTTAAATGACCTGTAAAAATACAGCAGAGCTTACGCTGGAGTACGAAACGCAACGAACCCAATTTAACGTTATCCAACCACAGCGAGAGCCTATTTCAAGGATAGCCTAAACCTAAATTAATTTGAATACGAAGGCATAATCAAAATAATTCCATCGCAAATTTCTGCCACGGAATTTACATAAGAATTCATCGTCGATTGAAATAAAGTAGAGCTAATTAAGAACATTTTAAATTTCATTGTGCGGGTTGAAAGGATTTTATAATTACATGCATTAATGATGGTGTTGTCGAGGTGTGTACGAGGCAGAGGGCGGCGGGGGCGGAAGTAACGTCACAGGATACGCAATGCAGGGATGCGCAACTCCTGCCGCACGCCCGCGGGCAAGGCGACGTTAACGATAAAAGCTCTGGTGCACCATCACCAAGAATTGACAACCATGACAACAGTTTACCGCTCAATTGGGGTATTTCTATATTACATTTATTTTAAATTTACAAATAACTACTCATTTTATCCTTTATCCGATCAAGGTTTTAACATATTTAGCTAATATACTCATAATCCGGTAATATACAGAGTTTCCCAAAAGTCCCGGGAAAAAAGTCCTCAAAAATTTTAAAAATAATATGGAACTTATGGAGATATTTTCAGAGAATTTATTGCAAGTAAAAGAGAGTTGATATTTTTATCCGTTAATAAATAACAGGCGTTTTCGTGTAGGGAGATAAAATTTCGACTTCGTTTTTAATTCTGAAATGTTTGAAATAAATTTTCACGATTTTCTCGAAAACTGTACCACTTACATGAAAATCGGTAAGGACCTTTTCTATAGAGAATTTATGCTCTACCTATTATTTTGTATAGAATGTGTTTTTGCTGGAACCCGCATAGTTTTTGAGATATTTAGGGAGAACTGAGAAAAATGACATTTAAACCCAAAAAGGGGTATGTTGCGGACACGTGTTGGGTGGAAAATTTTCGGATTTTTGTTCCTACTCCTACTGGGAATATAAGATTTGAACGAGTGAAGAAAACAAATTGAAAATTTGAGAATCACTAAAGAGTCATGAAAACTGCATTCTTAGATAGTTTAGAACTTCGATGCAACGTGGAGTTTTTTTTTAGGGAATGGCCACCCCAACGTTTTCAAATAGCAAGCCCTGTCGAGTTTTAACTTATTTTATAGTTAATGGAAAAAGAAACACACCCCCATAAACGAAAACCCGATGTCCTAATTCTTTCAAGAATGTTATTTTAAATAATTTTAATGTTTTTTGCACGTTTATTACGATTTTTATAACAAATGTTCAAATTGCTTAGTGATCCCCAAATTTTCAATTTTTTTTCTTCACTCGTTCAAAACTTATAGCTCCGTCCCGGGACTTTTGGGAAACCGTGTATGCGGCATTTAGAATTCTCTTATTTATGTATTAGTATGTTGAATTTGAGGATGAATAAACGTTTTTAGTTCTTTATAAATAAACAATTTCAAAATTTAAATCTCAATGTCAAATATTAAATTATTATTATAAAAAGACTCGAATACTATAATCTCAAACTCGAAATTTTTATTATTTTAATAAATTACAGTCGTTTTGTGTTATATGAGACAAAATAATGATTTTATTAAAACGGCTCAGAATTGTAAAAATATTTATTTACGATTTTTTTCAAAAATTGTATTGAATAACGTAAAAATCTTGAAGAAAATGTTATGCTCCTTCTGTTTGGTATATGGTATTTTTGCTTAAAGTTACTCATTTTTTTTTTTGCTGGTAACCATCCTACAGGACTTTGTACAGGACAGATCGATAGGGACCTGGTATTTTAGGTAGGATACGAATTACAACATTCATAAGAAAAAATTATGTCGCCGGTAGATGCTAGTTTGCCTGGACTAAAGACATTGTGTCTTATTACATGAAACTACATAAATTGCATTATGAAAGAAAGTACAAAATCGATTAATAAATAAACAGTTCAACAGTTAAATTTTTTGCAAGTATTATTTAGAAAATTAATAGGTAGGTATACCACTGTACTACATTTATATGAATATTTATATGAATATTTATATGAATATTTTGCAATGTTAATATGTTTTCATATACGATAGTTACAATTTATAGAAAACAACTCTATGACAGAATCATATAAAAATGTATGAGCCAAATAAAAGTTTACGAGTCCAAATAGTAAACTCTGAACAAGTCTTTATTACAGTATTAAAATGTATTGATAACCATTGAGCATAATTTGCATTGGATATGTTATTGATTAATGAAAATATAAAACGAGATTGATTGAAGCTTATGGACGAGACAGATCTGATTATACAGGATCGGCCACTAGAGCCACCAGCGCCGTCGTCGTCGTTGCGCTACGAATTCATTTGGCGGTCGGCCAATATCATCGTAATTCTGATTGCCCCCAATAAAAATCAAGAGTTACCTTCCAGAATACGTTACTGTAATTCCACTGGAAAATTATGCTAACACAAGGATTAAGATTGTAATTTGTTTATGACGGGATATTTTGTAACTGTACGAGATACGTTACCCGAAATTAAAATTCGTACCTACGTAATTATTGTTTGTAAATTAAAGATAATTATATCTGGATTAAAATAATAAAGAGTTAAATGCGTTAAATGTAATACCAAAAATAATCGTTTCATACATAAATAATTATTTATATTTCATTGTTTGCTGGCATAAAATAGATTCTAAAAAAAACATCAGAGATAATAATAATGCGCCACTTGCATGGTATTGAAAATGAGAATGTTAGATCGAAAACATTATGTAAAAATACAAATTTTATTAAAAATTATTTTATGTTTTAAAGTAAATTGAGTAAAAGAATTTTATGTGACGTCATTATCTTGAACAGTACTAGGGGAGCATATTAAGAATGTAACCTGTGGTTGGTCGACAAGCAGTAGCGTGTAACTAAGGGGAAGGTAGCAGGCCTTATTAATGCTTATAAAAAGGTATAAAAACATGTTTCTTTTAGAGAATTGTTTGCGAAATCAAAACCTGAAATTGATATTTCAATCCGTTTATAACTGACACTTGATCAAACATAATAAATTTTAAATAATGTTAAAATTTTTATTTTACCTCTCAGAGAAAATCATTTAATTTTGGCCTATTTAGTCCTTTCAGAAATATGAAAATATGTTTTTAATAGAGAATAGTTTGCAAAATCTAATGCCACAAACCGAAAGTTGATAATTCAATCTGTTATAGCTGACAGTTGATCAAACAAAGCAAGTGATTCCTTCTCCTCCTTTTGCTTATAATTTATTAAAAGTTACACATTTTAAGAGATGTGAAGTTGGAACCAAATTTATAGACATTTTTTAAATTCAAAATTTTTAGATTTCCCAAAAAAAATACCTTCAATATTTTAAAAGCGAAAATACGGTCGATCTTTGCATAGCTATTAATTAGGTACCTAAGTAGGGATTCAAATCCTTAACAAAAAATTCTACCGGACTAAAATAATTATTCAAAACTCATGCAACACTCTAAGGGGTAGGTACGGAAATTTTATAAAAACATGTTGATATTTTAAAAATTTATTTTAATATTATAGTAATACTATTTTAATATTGGAAGCTGTAGCAGTTATAGTAAATAAACAAATAAAACCTATTACGTGTTGTCGTAAGTAATTAACGTTGGTATTTGTTGTAGTTTTATATTGTAAGACCGAGCCCAATAAATTAGTAGTTATTGATAAACAACTGTACCTATAGAACGGACGTGCGATTCGGAAGTGAAGTTGTGTGTTTTTACAACCGACAGTGACTGAGGATGAAGTGAGGAGTTAAAAGAAAAATTAGTCCATAAATTTGGTATTTTGTATAAGAAATTCAAGGACGATACACATTTTAATACCCTCAAAGTTGCTGCAGCCTTCGAGATTTATGTAAGTAACTTACAAGAATATTACGAGAATTTTTATATCCTTTGCAAATACCATTAATTTGTCCATGATAATTATTATATTAATAATTTAATTAATGTCAAGTATGCAGTTTGTCTAGTAGGGCAGTATTTCAATACCCATAAGACTTGCGTCTTAGAGGATCTAATTTCCATGTAATCTGCTTGAGAACTATTTAATGCCGACATGACCGAGATAGATACGTACTCACTCTATTATGGATATTATAATTCTCCTCTATAATTATTGGTATAGTTTCCTCCTTGTCCTGCATTATCCTGCTATTGATAAGCAGGAAATTTGCTACTATAATTTACTATTAATATATTGCATTATTATTACATGATACATCATACATCAATTTCAGTGACAAGCATAGAACATCAGTTTGCTTTTAAAACAATTACAACTTAATATAGGTTTAAATAACAATAAAAACGTTTAAATAACCGTATAAGGCGAATAGCCGAGTGCGAAATGTAATTGACTGGTGGTTTTGACAACACAGGTTTCAATCCAGATATAGGTTCCTAGACATTATTAGTGGAAAAAAGAGCTTTCCTCTCGTGTTAGACACAATAATTTTTTTTGCAATATGTCATACAAAAAGTTAACATTTTAACTGTCAACAGTAAAGCTATTGTTTTTGAATAGTTTACAAGAACTATGCAAAAAAATCGTTTGCAGAGTTTAATAGAAGTGAAGTTTTATGTTATTTTGCAAGTAAAGGAGTACTTACTTACACTATAAATACCAGTGTACATGTACATCGCCTTCGCACTCATTTGTATTGTTTATATATTTTTTTATTTTTTATTTATTAAATCTCAAATTTTTCGATATGTCTGTTATTAATTGTCATAGAAAAAGTGAGCGCGTGTATTGCGATTATTTTAATTAAAACACAAATCTCGTCAGAATAATTTTTAATAAGGAAATAAATTGATTGCAAAAAATAGTAAAATAAGTAAAATATTACATTTACTTACAATTTTAAATATATTTAATCGAAAAATAGAACTGGTGGTTAACACTAGAGAGGAAAAATTTACATTCCTCACTATTCACAAAATTGTGCTTTCTCGGCATACCTTGAAAAAAAATTAATTAAAATAAAAGTTACCTATGCTATTTTTGAACTATATTTTTAGTTTGTTAGGTATCGAGTTGTCTGTTATTTCATTAAGTACCTAAACCAAAAATATTTTTTTATTATTCTGGTATAGGTACTAAAGTGAATAATTCAGGCTCATAAATGTAGGGATGAACAGAAGAACTTTCAATTACAGGGCATTTGACCTTGAGTGAAAAATTGCGCCTGCGGCGCATTTTATTATAACCACCAACATAACATGAATTTTTTTAAATCTTTGAGCCCCTCCTATCAAAAAAACCTAGATCTGCCCCGGTATGGCATAATGTGTTCATTATGGTCCTTGTCATATAGCCCTTGGCCTTTAATGAACCCCATTATAGTCCTTAAATTGATGCTTATAATGTTGTCATTATGACACCGTAGGAAACAAAACATTAAACTTTACATTTGTATTAATACTTTATTCACTTTAATAATAATAGGTACATGCCAAACTCGATCATAGTTCAACGCCTTTCAAAGCTTATATTTTTATCCAGCAACGGTTGTAGTTGGTGGCGGTGGTGGTGGAGGGCCTTCAAAAATTTAAATAATATGATCAATTATAAACTTTAATTATGAATAATAATTAAATGATGAATATTACCAGTGCAGCCTGCATGAGGTGGTGGAGGAGGATATTCACCATTTGGCGGCGGCGGCGGCGGTGAACCTCCTGGAGGAGGGGGTGGCATACCACCAGGAGGCGGCGGTGGTGGCATTTGCCCCTAAGTTGCAAAACGTTTACCAAATTATGTATAGTTTCAATATTATACTATATTCACTCTAACTAAAAGTCATCAACACTATGAGAATAAGTATTGCAATTGGGGGAAAGATTGCAGAATCTGGTATAATATTGAAGGTTGATGATGGTGTGATAAATGACCAAACCAAAGTGGCAAATATTTTTAACGATTTTTTTACGAGTGCTCCTCTGATGTTAATTGATTCACTACCACAAAATACCGACGAAGCTGTTTATAATGCTGGTAGTTTAAATTGTGATAACGTAAATATGTTCTTGTTTCCCTTTTGTGAAGATGAATTACTCCAGTTACTGATCAATAAACTAAAAAACAAGAAATCCGCAGGACCAGATGAGATTCCTTGTTTTCTGGTTAAAAATGCAGTCGAGTATCTTATAAAACCGCTAACATATTTGGTAAATCTATCCCTTCAATCGGGATGTTTTCCCAATAAGTTAAAATTATCAAGAGTCATACCAATTCACAAAGGTAAAGAGAAATTTATTGCAAATAACTACAGGCCAGTCTCGATCACTTCTATATTTTCTAAGATTTTTGAATATGCTTTTTTGCAAAGATTATTAGAATTTTTAGATGACAAAAAAATAATTAACAATAACCAGTTTGGCTTCCGTAGAAACAGATCAACTTTGGATGCCTTACAAACTCTAATAAATCAAATTACTACAAAACTCGAAAATAATGAATGCCCCATAGGGATCTTTTGCGACTTTAGTAAGGCATTCGACTGCATTGACCATGCTTTATTAATCCAAAAACTTGAATCAATTGGTGTCAGAGGAATACCCCTTAGCTGGATTCAAACTTTCCTAAACAATAGAGAACA
The DNA here is from genome assembly GCA_947534325.1 of Agonum fuliginosum. Taxonomy (NCBI): domain Eukaryota; kingdom Metazoa; phylum Arthropoda; class Insecta; order Coleoptera; family Carabidae; genus Agonum; species Agonum fuliginosum. Next base: position 37,044,597 of record OX384031.1, on the reverse strand, counting down.
GTACGTCAGTCTGATGAATCCCGTCGGAGAGAAATCAAATTCTGATAAAGTATTGGTGGGGGTGGGGGCGCCACAAGGTACAATTATTGCTCCAGTTCTTTTTTGCATCTACATCAACGACTTGTTTGATGAGCTAGGCAGTTCTGGTATGGCTACAATGTTCGCAGATGACGTCACGGTCATTATATCGGACAAAGACAATGACAACTTAACTCAGTCGTTTAATGATGTCATTTCCACACTCTCAAGTTGGTGTAGCAAAAACCAACTTATTCTAAATCACACCAAAACTAATTTTGTTCGTTTTCACAACGTAAATTCTCAAAATACCGACATATCAGTAGCTGATAACCCAATAAAACAAACTGACGATACCAAACTTTTAGGTATGATGATAAATAAAAACCTAAATATGAGATCCCACTGCGAATATGTTGTTTCTAGACTTAGTGCAGTTTGTTTTCAAATAAGATACCTTAAAACTAAATTAAACCATCATCAACTTTTAATCTTCTACCATGCAGTGGTCGAATCTAGATTACGCTACGCTTTACGTTTCTGGGGCTCATCCCCGCATATTAAACCAGTGTTTATATGTCAGAAAAAAATCGTCAGAATCATAGCTGGCATATCCTATTCGGAATCTTGTAGGCCACACTTCAAAAAGCTTAATATCTTAACAATTACATGTCTATATATACTTGAGGTGGGATTATATGTATATAAAAATAAAAATAATTTCATTTATCAAAGTAACATACACGATAAAGACACTAGAAACAAGGGGAAACTACGAAAACCTATAGTAAAATATAATTGTACTCGGAATTCTCCCGATGTCATGGGCGTGGACATATTTAACAATATTCCACATGATATTTTAAAGTGTAATAATATTTTAAGTTTTAAAAAGAAACTGAAAGAGTTCCTTGTAGAAAATTGTTTTTATACAATGGATGAATTTTGGCATCGTTCTTAGTTTATATGTTTATGACGCTTTTTATATGTATTTTTTTACATCACAAAAATAAACTGCATTATTATTATTATTATTATTATTATTATTATTTAATCCATATACAAAATGTGTAGGTTAGGTTTAGAGTTCAGAATTAACAAATTGAAATAAAATAGGTATAGAATTTGTTGTAGAAATAAGAGAACAAATTAAGAAACAAAACCAGAAATAATGTTGTTCGTTAATGATCACAATAATGTTGACACATATTGTTTTTTTTATAAGAAAGTAAAAGAATATGTAAAATTATTTTTATTCTAAAACATGATAGGTACTAATTATCAAGAACTTCGTATTCGTTGTTAAGTAATGTTATTTTGTTATTAATTTATTAAAAGTAAAACTTACCAGGCAAACTGTAGCTACGGCTACCACAACTAAAATTGTTACCAAATATTTCATTTTGACTGTTGGTTGAAATGTGACTTAAATTCAAATTTTGTCGCCTTTTATACGGAAAAATTAGTTTATGATGCGTAAAATTGTTGAGATATTAAAACCAAATAATAATTTTCTAAAAATGCGTGCGAATATAATACATATAATGTTCGTATTGCGTAGATTAGGCAGATTAACATCATCCGGTGTGATCATAATTTTGTAAATAACATTACCAAATTACCAAAATTTAGTCCTGCTGGTATTTTATTTCAGTTAGTATTATAGATTTTGTTACTTTTCTTATAAATTCTAAATAATTCAGTTGTTCCCGAGACCTAACAAAGCAATTTGATCTACAGACTGTGGGCTCTTATTGTGTAGTTTTTCATTTTGAACAAGTTTTGTATTTACAACATTCATCTCAAATCGATTAGTTTAGAACTACAGCACAATAATTTTAAAAAGGCATGGGCTAACGCCACACAGCGTGAACCTAGCGTGCACCTAGCGTGAACAGTTTTTTGACATAAACTAATCTATGCTAACAAAACCCTTCTTGAGTCCAACAGAACTCCGTTTTGTTGACATAAACTAATCTATGCTAACAAAACCCTTCTTGAGTCCAACAGAAATCGTTCACGCTAGGTTCACGCTAGGTTCACGCTGTGTGGCGTTAGACACTCCCTTTTAAAAAATAACACTTTTTCCTAGTAAACACACGGTACTTATTTATTTTGAATGAAATTCATCAATATATATATATATATATATATATATATATATATATATTTACTAATGTACGATATATTATGTGATTATTAATGACTTGCTGCGATATTTTCATAATCAAATGTACGCGCATACGGAATGGTCCCTTAGTATATCTTTGAAACCTTGTATGGATTACATTCTTCATTGTTTTTATCAAATTCAAACTCTGAGTGTACTTTTACATTCAAGAAATGCAAATTCAAGTAAGTTACCTAATCCAAGAAACCGAAGATAGATCGAGAGATCAAAAGTACATTTAGTAAAGCTTGATCAATTATTGTCTCCTTAAAGTTAAAACCCTCCATTAATATATGAGAGTACAGAAATTATTCCAGTAGTTTCATGTAAAGTGTGCATCGTGTGCATATATTACCTCTGTCACTTCCTAAACTTTATTACAAATGTAAATTTGTGCCATATAAATAAGTGCTCTTTTCTACTGCACTTAATCTCATCAACCTTAAATTATATTTACCTAGTTGTTTGTTATTGTTATTGTGCTAATTTCATTTCGCATGAATAATAAGATAGTATGATAATTTTGCACCCAAGATTTAATTAAAAATAAAACATTTTTGCCAAAGCTATATTATACTTTTAATTTATTTAATACGAATAGGCTACTTGCTACGTAATGTTAGGTGGAAACAGATAAAAATATCAATTTTATTTTTTAAAAGTACGTTTCTGAGTAAATTGAGAAGGAATTTTTTTTCTGATGTCATTATTATGTACAGGAGGCATAGAAACATTCTACGCCACATATAAAATATTCAATTTTCATTAATTAGGTAGTTTTGGGCTTGTTAATAAGATTTCTGTTGTAATAAAAAATTTAGTTTTTATATCTACTTCAAAAATATTTTAATAAAATAATTATGTGAGTAGCCCATTACAAAATATCTATCTATTAATTTAGTTAAAACAAATTTGGTTTAAAATTAATCCTATTTTGTATGCAATTACCATTTTCTATAGGAATTCCCATAGTAAAACTCTTGTTTAATAATAAACTAGTTAAAAACAAAATACCTAGTTTGCATACAAATTTCCGTTTATCCTATATTAAAAAATAATGAAAATCGTTATGCAGTAAGTTACAATCGCTTTCGCCTTTGGCTATTCAATTATAAATTCATCTATTATAGATGAGAAAAAATAAAAATCAATTTCTTCATCAAAGTTCTTCAATTACCTCTCCTAATAAAGGAGTAAAAACTTCACAGATCTGAATTTAAATTAAATCTAGAAAAATCAATAAACTGAGTATTCCACAAAATGATTAAAGGAACTGACATTCCATTTTATGGGGAAATGTGCAATAGATACGTATGTATACGTATATAAATTTGTGTTTTATCTCTAAGAATATATTTAATTTTTATTTTATTTATTAACCTAGCCCTACAATATTGTAAAAATATGTTCTCGTGGGGGACATGAAGTTAACTTTAATTTTTGCCCGATTTGTTTGTTCTTTTTTAATTTAAACATAAAAGATGTCTCTAGATCTGTCTAGTGCCATTTTTACCTACCGCCTTATATTCTATAAGCTAGATTTACAATCCCACGAAGCGTCATATTTCAAATTCATCATAGTTTTCATTAAACAGAATAAATTTCACAAAAGGACGTACCTATCTCAATAATGCCTTAAATTAATGAACTTTTAGTTTAAAAACTTATGTAAAAATGTTCATACTGCCAGAAAGTTAATACATGCATCCCTAAACACAAAAAATCTGACGTGGCCGTTACAATACCTCTCGCCTTGACATTGAAGTATTATTATTTAACCTCGTATTTAACCAAATATTAAGCTTTAATTTAAATAAAATACAACAACACCGTATAACATTTGATATAATAATATAAAATAATCATACATTATATTATTTCTGTTTATCTGTCACATTGACAATTTTTATTTTTGTTTTAAATTTTATTTCTATTTCGGGATTCACAAATCGTGGTAGGTAAAATTATATATTTAAAAAAATTATATTTCTTTATTGGTTAAAGATATAGAAACAAGTAAGATTAAATATTGTACAATGTAATTTCTTCTTTCATGTGTGGTATGTCAAATTGTAACAATCGCATTATTTTATACAATTTTTGCAAAAAATGTTATAGTGCTACAAGAAAAGTACCACTTCCGGTTGGTGGATTTTTACCAAAATCTTTTCAGCTCTTCATTATCATATATAAATGTATAATGCAAAATATTAGAATTTTATGATCAGTAGAATTTGAGATAATGAACCGGGACGAAAGGCTATAGTAGGCGTACATACAGACTTTCATACACACACACAGACACACACACAGACACACACACAGACATCATCGTGAAAATAGTCAAAATAGGTTCTAAAGGTGCTAAAACGTGCTAATTGACAAAAATCTCGACATCGAATTTTTTCACGATCCCTATACCTCTCTAGGCGAGAGGTAAAAAGCAAAAGGTACATTTTATTATGTATACGAGGACAGTTCAATAAGTAATACAACACATTTTTTTTCAAAAACAGGGGTTATTTTATTCAGCATTCAAATACACCATGTTATTCCCCAATCTTTTAGCTACACAACACTATTTTTCAACATAATCTCCATTCAATGCTACGGCTTTACGGCACCTTGCAATGAGGGCCTGTATGCCTGCACGGTACCATTCCACTGGTTGATGTCGGAACCAATGTCGTACTGCATCAATAACTTCTTCATCATCCGCGTAGTGCTTCCTACGGATTGCGTCCTTCATTGGGCCAAACATATGGAAATCCGACGGTGCGAGATCGGGGCTGTAGGGTGGATGAGGAAGAACAGTCCACTGAAGTTTTGTGAGCTCCTTTCGAATGCGAAGACTTGTGTGAGGTCTTCTGGGGCGCTGAAGGGGTTATTCTGTTCGATGTCCTTCCCCATGGTCAAAAGATCAACTCTGAAGTGTATTGTGCTACTCTTCGAAAATTGAAGAAACGACTTCAGCGTGTTCATCGGCACAAAAATCAGAACGAACTTCTCCTTCTTCAGTGGACTGTTCGTCCTCATCCACCCTACAGCCCCGATCTCGCACCGTCGGATTTCCATATGTTTGGCCCAATGAAGGACGCAATCCGTGGGACGCACTACGCGGATGATGATGAAGTTATTGATGCAGTACGACATTGGCTCCGACATCAACCAGTGGAATGGTACCGTGCAGGCATACAGGCCCTCATTGCAAGGTGCCGTAAAGCCGTAGCATTGAATGGAGATTATGTTGAAAAATAGTGTTGCGTAGCTAAAAGATTTGGAAATAACATGGTGTATTTGAATGCTGAATAAAACGACCCCTGTTTTGGAAAAAAAATATGTTGCATTACTTATTGAACTCCCCTCGTATATACAAATATACACTGCTCACAAAAAAATCGAGCCACTTGGCCGAACCAAGGAAATACCTGTTTTTAAAATGTGGGGCATTTCTTTCAGGAACGTGTGAACCAAAATCTGGATTTACATTCCTCCTCTACGTTCTCCAAAAATCCCGAATAGATTCGCTCTTTCCGGCCCCCTGAAAAATCGCTTTATGTGATGTCATGTTTGATTAATGAAAAATCTTAAAGTTTGAATGCTTGTAGCTCCAAAAAATGCTATCTTAAGGGGGTCGTTCGACTCGATTGTCACAAAGCCCTATCAATTTCCTTTTCAGAGCTAAAAATTTCGTCCTTATTGGTGAAGAATTGAGTGAGTTATCGCGTTTCAAAGGAACCCCTGTTTTTAGGGCTTTTTTTCGAAAAATCATCTAATACGATGCGTGCATGCGTGTGCATATGTGTGTACATGTGTGTGCATGTGCATGCGTGAATTTGCACTTATCTAGCCATTTAATTTGAGGTATCAAATTCGATATGACACTATATTTTTTTGAAAAATATGTCCATGTTCGATCCCCATTTTTCCTTTGAAACGCGATAACTCACTCAATTCTTCACCAATAAGGACGAAATTTTCAGCTCTGAAAAGGAAATTGATAGGACTTTGTGACAATCGAGTCGAACAACCCCCTTAAGGTAGGATTTTTTGGAGCTACAAGCCTTCAAACTTTAAGATTTTTCATTGCTCAAACATGACATCACATAAAGCGATTCTTCAGGGGGTTGGGGGGAGCGAATATCTTCGGGAATTTTTGGAGAACGTAGAGGACGAATGTATCCAGAGGGAATTTCCAGATTTTGGTTAATAAACAGGCATTTTCTTGGTTCGGCCAAGTGGTTTGATTTTTTTGTGAGCAGTGTATTAATGTAAAATAAATAAAAATGAGTTACGTCGTTTTATGTTATTGTAATTCGTGATGACTACCAATAAAATAAAATAATAAAAAATACTGGAATCTGAAAGACCAAAATGATGCTACATGTTTCACGATTAAATTTTTCCTAATTTATGACAGTAATTTAAAAATAAACTACAATTTTGTCTATTCTATATTATTATATAAAGTTATAAGAATAAATTCGTTTTAAAACTGAGTTTGGAAGGAGAAAAGGTAGAAAAGGCCACCATCTGCCGTTGTCGGAGAGGATGTTAAATTCGCAAACGACGTTACAGACACGTAGATTTTATCAAAGTCGAATCTTAAGCAGGGACACTGTTATAATTAATAGCCGGGGCGCTCAAAAGATGGCTTTGCTTCTAGGGTCGCCAGGATCTGCGCAGAGCGTATAAAAACTTATACGCACAAAATATATTAATGAAGAGTTTTTTGCACGCGTATGAGCTAATCATAAAATCGATACAAAACAGTTTCTGAGTTTGGACAAGTCCCAGGTCGAGTGGAGTATTATTAATGTTCGCAGTAATAAAACCACTAAATAAAGGACGTTTAACTCGTGTTTTCTTGTCTTGAGTGGAATGACTAATTTTTATTAGTGTTATGCTCCGGGATTTCTTTTTACTTTATTTTTTATCAGGAGCAAATTAGTTGCCGCGGCGTTCCTGAAATATCACAGTCATTAGGAAAAAATGTTAGAAATATTTTGATAGACATTCATTTATAAATAATATGAGCTTTGAATTTTTTCTTTTGTACATTACATGAATTTCTTGTAATATAGCAGTAAATCAATATGATTTTAAGATAGGTATTATGTATTGATTTTAGAATTATGATGGCACAACAAATGATTTCTTTAATTTTCATGCCACTTTATCATGTGTGCCAAGTTTTCCAACTTTTAGCCGGTGTTCGATAGCTTTATGGCTGCCAAATTAATTGTATCTCAACTTGAAATGGTGACGAAAATAAATATCGATTCAAGACAGATCATTAAATTTTAAATTTTAAACATACTTACATTTTTAACCACTGTGATAGATTAAATAACAGAAGTTTTTGTAACAAGTGTGGGAAATTAGAATTTGCAATCGTTATAGAATCACACGTTTTCAGCATGTGTTACAAAGAAGATTTTTTCTGCAATCCTCAAAAACATAATATGAAAAATTAATTAAAATTTTTGACGTACTATTGCTAGAATTGGCTTTTTTCCGTACTAAATGTGAGTGTGAGAATTTCTATTTGTCGCACATGATAGCGAAAATAAAATATTAAAAGTAACTATTCTGAAATCTCCTTACAGCCCTGTTCACAAATGTATTCTTTGATTATTCTTTCATGCTTTTGTATCCTGGAAAAAAATAAATTCACTGTTTTGAAGATAGCAATGAATTAGGAATTCTTCTTTTTTAAGACTCAATTTAGCGGCGTCGCTATTTGACAGGTAATTTTCACCAGGATTATTTTTCTCAAAATTAGAAGTATGCAAGAATCCTTGTGTGAACAAGGCTTAAGCGGCCTGTCTACGATTTTTCTGAATTCCTAGAATACTATCGATTTAAATATTTCTTCTATTCCACTCTATTCCCCATTACTGCAGCTGTCTGATGTCTGAAACTCGTACTTTGCAGCCCCCTAGTTATGCAATGTCATTTTGACGTTAAAAAATACTGTAAAAGTGTTTTCGTTGCGAGTAAACTGTTAGTTTATTATTGAATTGAACAAAGAGCCATGTCAAAGTTTTAAAGTGGCGCTGACGTGGCACTAGTACTTACAGAAAAAAATATTTTTTCTTTAGATCAAATTATGACCTATAATAAGATTTTGACTATTATCGGATTAAAAACATTACCATTACAGACCTCGTGTTACGGGTTTTTCACTTTTAATCGCGCCCTTAACCTTCCTAGATTCGAACCTAAGTTATAATGCACTTGTATTATACGCCAGATAAAAAATTTCAATGAATACTGATGCATTCAAAATATTAATTTTTTGTCGTTATATTCTCTTGTTTATCTTTAAATTTTTCGAGTACAGTCCTGTTGTAATATATCTAACACAATCATATCGTGAATGTCTAGATAAGGGTAGGTACTTGAAACAAAACTACTCTACAAAATACTTAACTTTTAGTCTTTTTATGTTTTAATAATGATTTCATTTGTGGAGCAGCATTAATATGCTCATGCTGGCTTACGTTCTCCGCTGTAGTGTAGTTACTAGATTTTCATCTTTCCATTGTACTCCAGCATGTTGTAATACTACAACTACATGTTTGTTATCCAGGTAGTACGGTATCGGCTTAGATTCTTATTGCTGCATGGAATATTGAACATGCAGACAATTATTACATTATTAGAGCTATTACATGTCTATAATACTAAATAGTCGTAATTACCTTCTGTAGGTAGGTACTAGATTAACTATATAATACATTATTAAATGTACTTGTAGGGTACCAAGCTATGAACGGCAAATTTTCTGCACCAAAAACATATTCTACGTGCAATTTATTCTATTGAGTACTGACAAAAATAAAACTTTTGTAAACTTTCGGTAGGTAAATAAATAAATTTAAGAGATTGATGGTTTGTTGCAAGTGAGAATCATTGAAAATGGAAAGAATAAAAGAGCTTAATGTAAAGGATATTGAATACTAAAGAAAGAATGTTTGGCGAAGGTGCTTGCTGGTTGAACTTAATATTTGAATAAATTTATATGATTAAAATGTGCAAATCTTTGTTTTTCATTTATGTATGTTTGTAAGTAATTTGTATTGGTTACTATTTGAAATTTTAACCCATCAGGGACGAAGTTTCTTTTTTTTCAAAAATTTTGAAATAATTATATAAACTATTTACAAATAAACTTATTTTATAAGAAAAAAATGTTTTTATTATTTTTAGATCAGCCATATAGCCATAAATACATGTGACTATATGGTAACACTAGGCTCTTATAGGTGCAAATATTACAAATTTTAAAAATTGAGAAAATTATTTTTAAGAACTATAGAAAGAGTATAATATAGGTATAAGTGATGAAAAATAACTTATTTTGTATGAAAAATGACGAAACATTGGATACATAGACCAACATTACATTTTACACTGCATTCGTCCTACCGACAAACACCCTTCTCCAGCACATCTTCTCCTTTTCTCATCGGGTACAGAAATTGCTAAATGATCCATACGGTCATACCTGATATAATCAGATAGGTATTCTATTTAGTGAAACGCTATTTTTCGATGTCGGTGGCCTACCTAAATTTTTCGGCGTAGTTTTATACCTAGATATACTTGGACTATTTCTCTTCTAAAATCTAAGTTAGTCATATTTCCACCAGCGCGCATTTATGCAATGTCCACGCATGTTCGTGTTTCATCCAATATATGGTCAATAATATCTGTATCAATAAATAATTCAAACAATTCAACTGGTGATTTATTTTCATATAGTGAATAATTAGGACTTGGAAAATATGTTGTCTTCAAATGGTCGCCATTTATAAATTTCTTTTCATTTGTTTCTGAATAATTATTCGCCTGGGAGGACTCTGCATCTTATTGCGACATGTTTCTCTGAGAATCAATGATTGTATTATCAGCTAATCGTATTTCTGCTGGTGCAGATAATTGTCGTTTTGATAAATTATCATTTATCAATCAATCCCCCGCTATCTTCATCTGAAGAATCTGCATCCGTTAGGGCTGATGGATCAGGAGGTGCTATATAAACCTCTGTAACATTATTTTCTTCGTCTGAATCATTGTAAATCATATCAATGGCTTGCTGAAGTGAAAATCCGGGTCTAAATTATAAAACGAAAATGCATACACGAAGGCCTAGTGTTACCGTATGGTAACGCTTGTAATTAGCGATAAAAAAATTTATAAATAACAAAAAAAAATTATAATAAGTAAAGATAACGTAGTTAGCAACTATTTGACAATAAAATTACATAAACAAAATATCTAATAATATTACTACAAAGTAACTGTTACACTTACACAAATTTGAGATCAATTTTTTCAGAGAAACTTGACAACTGCAATTTTATAAATAATTTAAACTATATAAACAATATTATTTTTGTTAAAAATAACATACAGCTGGAAGAAATATGCTTTATAAGGGCTAATAAACCTGCGTGCGACAATATAATCTAACAGACATCCAGCTAGAGCACAACAAGTAACAACATGTTTGCGTAACCATTTGGTGACACGAGGCGTTGATGGGTTTATTATAATAATTTCGAATTCTAAACTAAGAGAAAAATGGTTTGTTTCGATTTTTGAACGGAAATTAAAAGCTACTTACATGCTATACCGATTTAAATTTGAGAAATTATCTAATTAAAAGTTCCAGAAATACTTATATTCGTATGTAAAGGTATTTTTTGTATCGAATTTCACTATGACAAATTGATATTGATTATATTATTCAATTTTATTTTATTCTCACTTGCAGAATGGTAGATGTTATTAAAAGCTAGGATTACGACACAGACAAAGACAATGGACATGGGTTACGGACATTAATATGCATAAGCATATTCAACATTTTACATGCGTGTTCACTTGTTACGTATGCAATTTTTAATTTTCAGGGGTAATACTACAAGAGATATTTTTTGAGTTTCTACGGCAACTTATATTTAACAATTTGACAATACAATACATCATCTGAAAATTTTTCTTAACGTAGTTGAGTAGTGTGATGTTTTGTACAGTGAAATTCTCTATAAAATTTATTATCTCGAATGGTATTTAGGAACACTATTTTTTATGTAAAAGAAACACTACCAAAACGACACTTTCTGCAAAACATTTTTGACGTTTAGTTTCACGAATTAATTTACTTTAACTAACGTAACTGAGTAAAAATTAATCTACCTACATGTTAAATGTGTGTTGTTTGTTTGGTACATAAATTTAAATTTTTTATTCTATTGGTTACATTACGTCATCCGACGTCATTATTACGTAAAATAATTTATTATTACCATGTGTCAAAAAATATTCATATCAAGCAGTAGCCAAAGAAAAATAATTAAGCTTGCAAAACAAAAGAGAATTTTGTAAATCTGGATTATATTTCATTTTATCCAGAAAACAATTTACTTCAAATAGAAGCAATTAATTTTACGAGTAACTTTAACACCCGTATTAAACATTTATAGTTCCACCCTCATTTTTCCGACAACAATGTGCAGTACAGCGTTGCTATGCTAGTAACAACAAATTCCTGTTTAATTTCAGCCGTTGTGCATTGCAGCAGTAACAAGAGTAACAAAAACGCATCCCGTACCAAATTAAAACCACGGCGAATTCTTTTTCATAAAAAGCGTATTAAATTTCAGCGTCGCAGAACGGAGACAGTATCTATTACCAGGCATGCGGTTAAATGCAAAAGAAACGCGGGTCCATTGTGTTCACATAAAGTTGAGTGAAACAGCCAAAGCCACCCGTCTTGTTAGAACAACACTGGCGTTGTTATGCAACGTTGCGTTAGGGTTGCACCGGGAAGGTACTGTTTCTACCCTGAAATTTCATCCCTGCTTAATTTAAAAGTAGACTGACTTTCACGCTATTTCTTACAAGTATTTTGCTTGCAATGGCGTAGAAACCGCTGTATTAATTTTTCTTATATTTATAAACAAAGTCGAAAGAAATAACTTACTATAACTTACTATACTTACTTACTTACTTACTTACTTACTTACTTACTATAACTTACTTATCACCATTCAAAATGTTTACACGTTTATTGAAAATTTATATACATCCATGTGAAGTATTTAATGGTAGATCAATCTGAATCGTATTTTTCTGACATTTATGGCAACATTGATTATTATAGTCGATCTCTCATGTAACAGCCACTCAGGAAGTAAAATAAAGACAGGAGATTACACATTCGATTGTTGATCAAATAACATAGTCTGAAGTTAGAAGCATATGAATGAAAATTAAATTAAATTTGTATTTTATAATAAGTTTCTTTATTTAATATTAGTTTTACAAATTATTATTTTTGACACTAATGTCAATTTTAAATAAAGATTTATTCACTTGTGGAGTAGATAGTTTTAATATGGTTTTGACGTTTCAGACTCGCAAAAATAAATTTAAAACATGTTATTATTATGTCAAAATTGAAAAAACCACATAAATAAAGTTTATAAATACCTCTGATCATAAAGATAATGTTAAATGTTAAAGTTCTTAAATGATACATGTGATAATTATTACATTTTTTAATGAAATATGTTGTCGTAATTTTAGGTGTAGATACCAACTTGCAAGATGGTGAGTCATGTCCGACTGGTTCGTCGTGATTTACGAACTTTAACTTATATCAATTGGCTTGAAAATGGTCAAAACCAGACCGAAACGTGGCCTATAAAATAAATAAAAAATTGTAACTAAACATGAGGTTTTATTACAAAAAGTTTTGGTGCCTAAATCCAATAACTTTAAACGCAATCTACATCATACCTTACTATTCAAAATTCTCAGTAATTCAGAGGACCTCAAAACAAGTAGTATTTCCGCGAAAATCCCTGTATCGAAGTTTTTTTATGATACACCTAGACTTACTTATATTGTACATAAGAAAGTAAAACTATAACAAATATATTCATAAACGTGGTCGTGATTAAAATTTAATAAAGCCTTGTCGTAATTCGTAACACTATTTTCAAAATATTTTAGCGCTGTAGTTCTGCTCCAATTTTCTTATAAATTCTTAATATCATAACCATTTTAGTTGATCTTGTATTGTATTCCAGAGAAATTTAAATAATCACGCTTAATCAAACCATCTTTTCTAAACGTACTAAAATATCACTTTTTATATAAGATTTAATTTCTATATACTAAAATATCACTTTTTAGATAGGATTTAATTTCTATATACATAATTGGCGAAGCAAAAATTGAGAAATTCGAGTATTTTTTCTCAATAGAAAATTATCTACTTTGGTAAACTGGAGGGTTTTAAATTCCAACAGATATACTAGTATTCTTGTACGTTGCAATTAATCATAATGCCGTTTCTGTACGGATTAAAATATTGATTTGTGGTTGTGAGCCATCATGATAAAATCTTGGTTTCCGGACAACATTCACTGGACAAAACCTACTGCCCGACTACATTTACTAAGTCATGTACCGACATTCTCCTGCCTCTGTAGCTCCGTACCGTAGCAGGACAAAACTATCGCAATTGTCGGTGCTTTGTGTGGTCAGTACGTGAGTCGCAGGAGTCAAACAGTGGCTTTTGGTCCTCTTGATCGAGGCACAGTCGTCAGACAGACGCTTTGTCGTGCGAGCAATTGCTGCAAGCTCTTGCAGAACTCAAGCAATCAACTGCCAATGCGACATTCAATTGATATGTATGGCCTGCGGTTGCAGAAGTTATTGGATAAATAAATGTTGCGTTCAAACACGTAGCTGAGAGAAAATAAAGGTTTGTTGGTGTAGTTAAATATTGATGAATTAGTAGGAATAATGTGTTAGATTGTTTTAAAACTATGTGTTTAAAGATTTTTGGTTGGTTTTTCCTTAATTGCCAGACATTTGTTCAACTTTTTGTAAAACTAATTTATTTGTTACCTGAAGAAGAAAGAGTTTCGCTTCCTAAATGTCGTAATTTATAAATAAAACAAACAGGAAAAACACAATTTATTTATCTATTATTTAAAATTTATTTCAATATGTTTTGTTACCTTTACTTTACTGTAGTCTTCAGATGAAATTTTATAGAAATGGTTACGAGTACGTTTATTTGCAATATGTTTCTTACCTGCAACAAAAAGAAAACTTTATTATTTTTATAGTAAAACCAATAAAAGTTTTAATAATACATTCATTATTTATGTTTGTCTAAATTATTCATGTTTGTAAGTGATTTAAAATTACTAATAAAATTGTGTTGGCTAAAATAAATTTTTGTCCACAATCGTTGTACAATGTAAACATTTTTATTCAATTTTTAGTTCGGATATGTACAACATTGTTGCACTATTGCGACAAAAACATAAAACTATTAAATTTATTGCATAAAATTGGCCTCAAACTACGATTGTGAATATTTTGATGGAAACATGTTTATTTTATTTATAAAGGTTGTCATGATGATGATCGATAACCACGATTTAATTGAATTGTTATAGGCATGCAAAAAATAATAATTTTAAAATTAGCTATATTGACGTTACGATTGTAGACAAAATATTGTGTGCACCTGATTGGATAGAGCTTGTTCGTTGCCCTTGGCGAGTCGTCAATCTCGGCTTCGCCTCGACTAAACAAATTTCTCTCCGCGTGCAACATAGAATGCTCTATCCGTACTTGATACACAAATAACTATTGTTTTCATGCTTTTTTTTATTATTAAACATTATAGTTTCAATAGAAAATTTATGAATGTGAACAAGGCAAAAGATCAATAGATTACAGCGGACTCTTTTTACCAGGAGGAAGTGTAACCCTCACTACAACATCTTTCTAATGACGTCAGTGAGCCGGTATTATACAAAGTTCCATGCGAAGTTATGATATTAAATTTGTATCTTGAAACGTTGATTTTTATTCAGAAACGATTATTGACTTACTAACTAACAATAATTAGGGTAACATTGTTGTACCTTAACGCGTAACTATTTATTACATAAATTTTTCTCCTTAGAAAATTTAAATTAAGCTAGTTTTTGTTCTAAATTTACATAACAGCTTTTATTTATATATTTATTTTTTATGGTACCTAGTACAAGTTGGAACACAACATTTGCAAGATAGTATTTAAATAAATTTAGTAGTTATGTTTTTTTTTTCCAATATAGTGAAATCTGCTGCGTTCAAACCGAAGTCTAGTAATACCCGGCCCACTGACGTCATTCCTCCCTCTATCACACTCCCGCCTGGAGTAGAGTTCATCGTGCTGTTCATTGAGCTGTTTTGAACCTCAAAAATAAATTTTTTCAATTGTAAGGTACACCATAAATTGTATTCAAAATTCGAAATAGACCTAAACAATTTTATTACAATAATCTCAAAGTTAATAAATGTTATAAGTTTTCCAATAAATGGTAAACTTATTTCCATAGTTTACCAGTTATAATACTTGGAAATAGCATGAAATAAAGTTTATTTTGCAACAACCAGCAATCAACTAGATTCTTTTTTAGATTATCTGACAAAAAATCCAATAATTACAATAAATATAATCGTTGCTTCCAGGAGAATTTATTATAAAAATCTATAGATTGGATCTCGGTACAAAATATCTACCCTGTCAATTTAAGTTTTACACAAGTTCCTGAGACATGTTTGGAGAAAGAAAAATGTTGATGTTGATGTTAGAAAGAAAAATATCAGATTAATTTTCTTGAAACTCGACAAAATTTTCTCTGAATTTATGGAGCAGTTCTCCTGGCTCCTGCTTTAGATGGAGAGCAAATGGCAAATCTCATGCAACAACAACCCGGAAACATTTATAAACTTTACAATTTGCAACTGAACTCAATTTTGTGTTTATATTTACGCGGCAGCAATGCTATTGGCCATATACCTAAATAACTAGGTAGCGCAAAATTTTAAATCATTTATGATTTTTTCTACTTCCGTTAGATTAGAAACTTTATTTCACTAATTCACGTCAAATAATAAACTTCATTATTTCACCCAAAGGACTTTATTTCCCTGTTTAGTACCTACTCATATAAAACTACGTTCATTTATAAAATTATAGACCGCATTGTCAAGAAACTTCAATAAAATGGTTTTGACTCGCAATCGCATATTTATAGTTTTTTTTTTTATTTTATAGAAAAGGAGTACATCAACCTTATATTTATAGTTTAAACTAAAACAATATTCATTAAATGTCAAAATTACATAATTTCAATAAAATTTCACTTAATCGTATGAAACTAGAAAAAATATTGTATGCAGCACGTAAGGAACCGCGGTAATTATGTAGATAACTTTACTTTTGTGTTTACAGAACTCGGCTATGCCTTGTGCTGCAAATTTCACATACGCAAAGTTGTTTTCTTACTTGTTACATATTTTCTATAAATATTAAATAATGCATTCATATTCATAATAGTTGTTAGTGAGTAATAAGTTTACTCACAGCTGGCTCTTATATAAAGTTAGTTATTCAACTGGCCAATTGACTAATAAAACTTCTTGTATTTCATTCATTAGCCAATAGAACTTCCTGTACTAAAGCATATCCATTTATCCATATCTATTGCTAACATAATATAATATAAATACACGAGTGGACTCTCCGTATCTTAGTACTACATGGCATTTATGTTTACCCTATGAGTTAGAAAAAGATCACTACTGGTTCCACACTTCAACCGCCCGAGTGTCCATTCCTGTCATAAATTATACTTCGTGGCTAACGTATAAATAAATTTAAAACTAAAAAATTCTGACAGCGCTGTCATTTTAAATTTACGTTATAAAATCATAAAATTAGTTAAGAAATCAATATAATCGTTGATAAAGTGTATTATTTTACTCGAGTATAACCTGGAAATTACTTAGTTATTATTTTAATCCCTATTCAATTTATATTAAAATGACTTTTTAAATCTCAAATTTCATTCGGAAATAAAAAATAAAGATCCACAAAATCGTTCTAATAATGAAACGACAAAAAAGATCCTATAACAAAATAATTTCCATCAATCTGCCAGTAATGAAAAAATGTGCAGCACCATTATTCGAAATAACACGTTATCAATTGATTTATTAGCAGGAACATGTGCGACATAATTGAATTATGGTTCATTTTTGCTGGCCAACATACTGCTACTCTTAAATTTTTAATCGATAAATCACTATGTAACTATAGTGTTCGTGATTGGCGATTTAATCCTATTGTCGACATGAATTTGGCTTCTTCCAATATTGATATATGAATATGTTTCATGTCTAGGAAATACTAAAACCTCTGTGTTTTTATCAATTGGGAATATGAACATATTGGTACAGGATGTTTTAATCTTATCGAAAAAATTGACAATTATGTACATTAAGTACTACCTATATTAGCACAATATCTTCACTATACCAAAGTTATGTAAGATCAAAGCTAGAATATGGCTCTATAATTTGGTATCCTATATACGATAAACTGAAATCAGAATTAGAATCTGTGCAACGACGATTTCTAAAGTATCTTGAATTCAAAACAACCAATGCATACCCAGCACAAGGAATAGACTAGAATCTACTACTTAATAAATATAATTTTGAATCCTGAGATCATAGAAGAGTTAAAGCATCTGTTATCTTTTAAAAAAAATTTCTACATAGCATTGACTGTCCCTCACTGTTAAGTATATTAATTTTGCTAGTGCGAAGATGCTCAACTAACACCTTTTACTGCTCATCAAACAGAACTAATATACTATTGAGAGCACCAGTCAGTGTTATGTGCAGAAATTTTGATGTTTTCGACACCACTCTAATACGCTCACTCTATCAGTTGTTAGAGGAGCGATAAATAATTAATTGTCTCACACACTATATTTGTATTTATATATTTTTTGTTTTTCAAGTTATCTTTAAGTATACAAAGACGCATGCAGTTTTTTGTTAATTATTTGAGTTTTTCTTGTTATTATAATCTGTTGTATATTTGTGTATTATTATTATTATCATTATTTTTGTCCTATTGGTTGTAAAACTGTTGGGCAAAAAAGTTATTATTATTATTATTATTATTATTTGTATTTTTATTATTATTATTATTATTATTATTATTATTAGGTATTATTAATATTATAAATACTACTGAGCATGGAACAAACATAAATTTTTAAAAATTCGCAAGACTAAGGGATACACACTTAACAATTTAAATGAGTTACCAACATCAGACATTATTAGACATTGTTTTAAGAATTCTTTACTTGTGCTATTGAGGTAGATTACAATAAAATATTTAGAAAAACTCTACCCGTTGTACTAAAAATGTACACTTTACTTAAAATAAGCTACCTTATTTTTGTGAGTGTTTTAAAAATTCTTTTTGTTTTTGTTCCACGATCAGTACGTCATCATATCATAAATTCATAAATAATACCATTCTATAAGTATAAAAACATTCTGTATATATTATACCACGTGTGCGGTGAGAAGCCGTCAACTCACAGCAAGTACCCAATGTTGTTATACCCTGTTTGAAATAACTACAGAATTTTGATAGATAATTGGGGAGTGGTTTTGGAATTTGGTTTACACTTAAACATTACAATGTTAAAAAAAGATGCGTCAATAGTCCATTAAAACCGTAAAAGAATAATACATAGAAATTACCACGACAAAAAATGACAAAATAACACATATAGCGAACAGCACTTAAAAAGAATGAAATCAGGATGACAATTATTATTACATAAACATTTAAATTGAGATTGTGTAAACCGGTCTTGACAACAGCAGTAAAACGAATTTAATCATAAGAATCTATCTGTCAAAATTCTGTCGTTATTTCAAACAGGGTATAGTGGAGAGTATTGCATAGTGATGCCGCCGAGACGAGAAATTTCTCGTCTCATTCTCGTCTCGTCTCGAAATTACGAGACGAGAATCAGTAAATTTCTCGTCTCGGATTTTCGGGGCGAGACGAGAATTCATAATTTTGAGACGAGAAATACTCTCGAGAACTCGAGAATTCTCGAAATTTTTACTTAAAAATATCTTTTTTTAATCAGGAATGAAGAAAAATTACTGAAATGCACCCAACAATATTTTATTTCTCAGTCGACTAGTTTCGACGTCACATACGTCATCATCAGGAGCTACATTATTAAAAGATCAATCAAGAATAGTAATTTACGAACCAAATGCGGGCAGATTTTGATCCCACATGAGCGGTTTTTGAAACACGAGCGAAGCGAGGGTTTCATTTACGCGAATGCTGGGATAGTGTCTTCCCGCAAGTGGTTTGTACAATGTTTTTTGTAACGAATAAAACTATAATCAAATACATTCAAGTTGTAGTTGTAGTCTGATCATTAAATTTGAGGTAACGATGTTTTTTCTACTCACTACCTACGACCGACAGATGGCGCGCTGCACACAAGTTTTATTTTTAAATATTGGCGGTTTTCGATGGTCATCACTAATTATAATTCCGAAACGGTGGCTATTAATTATTATTATTATTTAATTATTCATTTAGAAAATATTGTTGAGTTTAATAAAATTACTAAAATAAAAAATCTTTATTATCCTTAGTCGCACACCCATGAACTTGGAAATCAAACTTTTCTTCCTAGAAGTCTAGTTTTAATAGCATTTAAGAAAATTGCGGGTCACGTGACTGTCAGTTTGTTTTGATCACTCCGATCACTCTGTACAAGTATTACATGTGTGACATGGGCATGACGCGAAATCTAATAGTTCTTGCAAAAATCGTTAGGTGGCTCCAATTTTTTGTCGAGAAATTTGAGACGAGACGAGAATCGAGTTCCTTGAGACGAGAAATGAACAGCTGAAAAATGACCGAGACGAGAATACTAAAAATTCTCGTCTCCAAAATTTGTGATGAGACGAGAATTGACTATTTCTCGTCTCGTCTCGTCTCACGACATCACTAGTATTGCAGGTTTGCAGGAGAGATTTTTGTGTAATAATGGCTTCGAACCTGAATTGTGAGAGTCACAGTCGGTTTACGTTACGCACGCTAATAATATTTCTTGAGATTTAAAAATTGATCGTATTCCTGATTGTAATTATAATTTTGACGTCACTAACCAATATCAGAAAGAGAAATCTTCAATTTTCTTGTACATTTTTGTCTTGTTCAGGATTGTGCAGTCCTCTTATTCTTTTAATTTCCTGTCGTGCATTCCAGCTGCATTGTAACAATTCCTCAGTCTGTTCCACCACATTTTGCAACCAATTTCAATTTACAAATTACAGCACGCAGGGTGATTTGAATTTTACATTTGCGTCTTTAGTTCAAATAACTGGCTTGACTTTATTCATGACACAATTAAAAAAAGTAATTTAAATTAAATGTATTCATTTTAATGTAAACGTTTAAACATCTTTCAGTAAATATCTTTTTATTTCGTTCCGTCGACGTAGTGGTTTTGTATTTAATTTTCTTTCTTTTTATAACTCTCTTTTATATTTCGAGGCGACGAAAGAGTTTTAAATTTTCACGCATCCGCAGTCATTTTTAATAGGAATAATTGATTTATTGTGGCTTGTTCAATTTAAATTTCGTTTTTAAAGCAGCGAAATAAAAATAGAAAGAAAACATATTATATCGTGGGATGAGTTTGCAAATATTTCTATATAGTTACTATTAATGATAAATTATTAAAGAGCTATTATTGCCGAAAAATAGAAAAATATTAAATATTGATATGCCGGCTAAGTCAAGTTGGCCCTACCACATAAATATTTATAAATAAAAATTATATTATCGGTTTGCGCTTGTATTGCGCTCTATCGCTCCACAAATATTTTTTTTTGCGCTGCTCTACTTTTGCAGTAATTCAAAGAACAAGTTAGGAAGGGCCAAGTTGACATTAGCCTTTCCTTTATGAAAATTTTAAAATTTTCATAATTATTTCAATAGCTCTTCGTATGCGCTCTTTTGCGCCATAAATATAAAATTTTGCGCTAGCATACATTTTATGTTATTAACAATCAAAATTGGGAGGGCCAAGTTGACAACAAAAAAAAAGTTAATTGTTATTATATTTTTGTATTGCATTTTAATATAAATATCTTGCGCTCTATTGCTCCATAATTTATTTTTTTTGCGCTGCTCTTATTTAGTAGTAATTGGAAGAGTTAGTTAGGAAGGGCCAAATTGACGGTAGCCTTCCCTTTTGACTATTTAACAATTTTCATTATTGTATGAATGACCCTTCATATGCGCTCTATTGCGCCAGTAAAATAAAATTTTGCGCTTTCACCAAATTCGTTTTATTAAAAATTTAATTTGGCAGGGCTAAGTTGACGAGAAAAAAAAATGTAATAATATTATTTTTTTACTTTGGTATTAAATCTATTATGTATTGCGCTCTTTTGCTCCGTTCTTATTTTTTTGCGCTTTGTTTATATATCAGTAATTTACATAATTCATCCGAATAGGTAAAATCAAAGTCAGTAGATATAGGTTTCACTTATATATTCTTCTAATATTAAATTAATGGTCCTTGTATTATGTGGTATTAAAAAAAATACACTGATTGCATTAAAATTGGAGTTATAAGGAATTTTTTTTAAAGCACTAAGTAAGAGATAGCCGTATACTAAGGAAAAATTCTGGCCGGAAACTGAGCTTCCCACAAAAAATTGCTTTTTACATTCCACCATACCTGTAAAGGGCGGGATTTCTGGAGGTCGGATAACTCAAATACGAATTACTCAAAAATGTTGATATTTGGTATTATACATTTGAATACAAATTGGAAGAGCTCATTAGATTTTGGTACCTACAAATATCTTCACTGGAAGTAATATTTTTTGAAGAGTGCAAAGATTAATTGTCAATTTTTTTTAATAAATTTGGATAAATAATATACCTAGTATTTATTTGTAATGACAATAAAGAGGAAAAGTTATTTGCAACTTACACGTTATCAAAAAATTGTCTTTATCTGGTAGCATTAAAGATAGAAAAATCTGACGTGGACACCACATGACTTCCTTGTACGCCTATTAAACTGTTCATACTTTTCTTAATAACTAAAATGTAGAATAATATAAAAATATAATAATCGTATTTGATTTATGCTCAAAATGCAAAAAAAAATACCAAGAGTAAAGTGCCCTTTTGGCACGGACGATCGAAACCAAAAATATTAGGTGATCAACTAGATGCAACATGAGTCTCAAATTCAAAATTTTAACTTTCTACGACATACCGTTTATGAATAATGCGAAAAATATCAATTAGTGTCCCTTTGGCACGGACGATCGCAACCAAAAATATGAGGTGATCAACTAGATGTAACATGAGTCTCAAATAAAAAATTACAACTTTGTACGACATACTGTTTTTGAATAATGCGAAAAATACCGAATAGTGCCCCTTTGGCACGGACGATCGCAATAAAAATAGGAGGTGCACAACTAGATGCTATAACAGTCCTAAATAAAAAAATTCAACTTGCTACGTCTAACCGTATTTGAGTTATGCGACATACATACGTCCGTCCGTCCGTACGTACGTACAGTCGTCACGACGAAACTAGTCATAATGGATTCAGAAAAGGTCAAAACGGATATTTCCGTCAAAATCTGAGAACCGAAATTTTTCGCGATTACAATATTTCCTTATTACTCCGTACAAGGAAATAATAGAAAAATTAAATTTATCATAATAGGTTGATTTTTACTTCCTTGTACGAAGTAAGGAAGTATTGTATTCGCGAAAAATTTCGGTTCTCAGATTTTGACGGAAATATCCGTTTTGACCTTTTCTGAATCCATTATGACTAGTTTCGACGTGACGTCTGTACGTACGTACGGACGTATGTGTGTCGCATAACTCAAATACGGTTAGACGTAGAAAGTTGAAATTTTGTATTTAGGACTGTTATAGCATCTAGTTGTGCACCTCCTATTTTTGGTTTCAGTCTACAAACCGGAAGTAGTACTTTTTAAAAATATTTCGATAAATATTTAATTTTAGACAATTTTTTTTATTTTAAATGAAAGATTATGTGATTATTACCTACAATCGGTATTTCATAAATATTTTTGTATCTGCTATCATTTAAAAATAATTAAAGTATATATTTATAATTTATAGTATTTCGGTATCTTGTAGTCCATGATCGATTAACATTTGTTACTACGTAAAATTTAAATGATTATGACATGACAGTGACAATAGTAAAATATGCTTTATATCTTCTTCTGCAGTTTAAATAAAATGACTAAAATATATTTGTGAGTATACTAGTATAATAAGTTAAAAGAATTTTTAATATTATTTTACATTTTAGTTATTAAGAAAAGTATGAACACACAAGGCGTACAAGGAAGTCATGTGGTGTCCACGTCAGATTTTTGTTTCTGTGTAAAAAATATTGACAGGTGACACGTTGACACTAACTCCATATACCTAAGTGATAAGAAGTAAGGTATTATAAATGTTTTGTAGTAGTTGAACAGAGAAAGGCTTCAACACAGAAGAGTAAAAATCTAGACTATTCAAACAGGAAAATATAACAGTAGAAGGTGCAAATCTAGAAAATTAATAAGTAATGAAAAATCTGCATCAAAAAGCATATCAAAAGATTCATTCGTCGGATTGTACGTAGATATACATTTATGTTTATAAGTCAGTTTTCTAGATACGGCGGGAAATATCCGTTTTGACCTTTTCTGAATCCATTATGACTAGTTTCGTCGTGACGTCTGTACGTACGTACGGACGGACGGACGTATGTATGTCGCATAACTCAAATACGGTTAGACGTAGCAAATTGAAATTTTTTATTTAGGACTGTTATAGCATCTAGTTGTGCACCTCCTATTTTTATTGCGATCGTCCGTGCCAAAGGGGCACTATTCGGTATTTTTCGCATTATTCAAAAACAGTATGTCGTACAAAGTTGTAATTTTTTATTTGAGACTCATGTTACATCTAGTTGATCACCTCATATTTTTGGTTGCGATCGTCCGTGCCAAAGGGACACTAATTGATATTTTTCGCATTATTCATAAACGGTATGTCGTAGAAAGTTAAAATTTTGAATTTGAGACTCATGTTGCATCTAGTTGATCACCTAATATTTTTGGTTGCGATCGTCCGTGCCAAAAGGGCACTTTACTCTTGGTATTTTTTTTTGCATTTTGAGCATAAATCAAATACGATTATTATATTTTTATATTATTCTACATTTTAGTTATTAAGAAAAGTATGAACAGTTTAATAGGCATACAAGGAAGTCATGTGGTGTCCACGTCAGATTTTTCTATCTTTAATGCTACCAGATAAAGACAATTTTTTGATAACGTGTAAGTTGCAAATAACTTTTCCTCTTTATTGTCATTACAAATAAATACTAGGTATATTATTTATCCAAATTTATTAAAAAAAATTGACAATTAATCTTTGCACTCTTCAAAAAATATTACTTCCAGTGAAGATATTTGTAGGTACCAAAATCTAATGAGCTCTTCCAATTTGTATTCAAATGTATAATACCAAATATCAACATTTTTGAGTAATTCGTATTTGAGTTATCCGACCTCCAGAAATCCCGCCCTTTACAGGTATGGTGGAATGTAAAAAGCAATTTTTTGTGGGAAGCTCAGTTTCCGGCCAGAATTTTTCCTTAGTATACGGCTATCTCTTACTTAGTGCTTTAAAAAAAATTCCTTATAACTCCAATTTTAATGCAATCAGTGTATTTTTTTTAATACCACATAATACAAGGACCATTAATTTAATATTAGAAGAATATATAAGTGAAACCTATATCTACTGACTTTGATTTTACCTATTCGGATGAATTATGTAAATTACTGCTATATAAACAAAGCGCAAAAAAAATAAGAACGGAGCAAAAGAGCGCAATACATAATAGATTTAATACCAAAGTAAAAAAATAATATTATTACATTTTTTTTCTCGTCAACTTAGCCCTGCCAAATTAAATTTTTAATAAAACGAATTTGGTGAAAGCGCAAAATTTTATTTTACTGGCGCAATAGAGCGCATATGAAGGGTCATTCATACAATAATGAAAATTGTTAAATAGTCAAAAGGGAAGGCTACCGTCAATTTGGCCCTTCCTAACTAACTCTTCCAATTACTACTAAATAAGAGCAGCGCAAAAAAAATAATTTATGGAGCAATAGAGCGCAAGATATTTATATTAAAATGCAATACAAAAATATAATAACAATGAACTTTTTTTTTGTTGTCAACTTGGCCCTCCCAATTTTGATTGTTAATAACATAAAATGTATGCTAGCGCAAAATTTTATATTTATGGCGCAAAAGAGCGCATACGAAGAGCTATTGAAATAATTATGAAAATTTTAAAATTTTCATAAAGGAAAGGCTAATGTCAACTTGGCCCTTCCTAACTTGTTCTTTGAATTACTGCAAAAGTAGAGCAGCGCAAAAAAAAATATTTGTGGAGCGATAGAGCGCAATACAAGCGCAAACCGATAATATAATTTTTATTTATAAATATTTATGTGGTAGGGCCAACTTGACTTAGCCTGATATGCCTCAATAAAAAGGTCTTTAAAATACCTTTATATCAGTGCTGGGAGTGTATTTCAAAGAAAGATACTCTATAGTATCTAAGATACAAAAAGTATCTGAGATAGGTACTTTATCTTAGGTACTTTTTATTTTATATAAAATGTACCTGTGTTTAAAATAATTTTTATAAATATCTGTATCTTTTATTTTTAAAATGAAGATACTTTAATTAATAGATATAGGTATTTAATGTATTAGATGCTATTAAAGGATCTAAATAATTTCCTGTAATATATCTAAATTCGACTTAAGTATATTTAAACGTATTAAAGTAATATCTCAGATATAAAAGTAGGTATCTAAAATATTTATAAAATTAGCAAAAACATTTAAGATACATTTTTGTATATAAGTAGATGTATCAGATACTTTGGAATGAAAAACATCTAGATATTTAAGTATCTTCATCAAATTTATACAAATATATTATAAAATTATCTAAGATATTTTGTTAAAAGTATCTTTCCCAGCTCTGGTTTATATTAAAGGACTTTGGTTAAATTTAATTTGGATTATTGTTTTAAACTAAATAAATGCATGCCTAGTAGCTTTCTATTTGCATGTACAAAAATATTTTCTTTACTGTCTTTCCAACATTCAAATTATAATTTTATGATAATAATTTAATCTTGGTAGAACTTAACGCAAATTTATTCAAAACAAATAATGAATAAATAATTGTAAAATAATGTTTTACAATATCAATGCTATCTTAACTGTATTATTCTGAAGATAAATTATTCAAGAAGTTTAATAAGTACCTCATTTAATACTTTTATACATAATGCAATTCAAAGGGAAAAACGGATCATAAATATTTATTGCTTTTAAAAAAATTCCACGTATGTAGGTACCTACTAGATATTATTGTGTGTGAATATTCAAGAAAATTAAATAAGCATCACCTAAATAGTAAATGCGATTTTTTGCACATTTACGTCACCATATAGAATGACTAATTGCCATATTTTATGTGGTAAACGATCTAATAATTCAGGCTATTAATCATTTTAGTAGAATGAACTTCTATGCAAAAATTAACCCTCTATGCCGCTTACTAAAAATTTAAATTTTGCTCGTAAATTCATAACACACACACAAGAGTTTTATTTTTTGCTTTGAACACTAATTAATTTTAGAACACAAATGCTGAAAATCAAAACTAGTTCAATAACTTCCTGAAAACATTTTTAAATTTTCCAACAGTTTTTATATTATTTTACATGTCTGGCCTAGTTAAATAAATAATTCCGATTTACAACTTTATTTTAGTAGAGATTTCAGTTTAATTGCACGAAATATTCTTTGTTGCATGTGTACTCTTCATTTAACAATTAGCAGTAGGTACTCGTGAATAATGGGGTCGTTTACCAATTTTTTTTAAATTTTTAAATTAATTTTCAGGTATTAATATTCCCAAAAATATATTTTTCACCTTTTAAAAGTGCTAAATATAAGTGGAAACATATTTTTTTATGTCGCTTAGTTTAAAACACCGCAAACTCCTGACGACAAACATTTCGGTGAAGTCTCCGTCTAACGCTGAAAAAAACGGCGTGGCCTTGCGAAATGTTTGACGTCACACCTGCAGCCGCTCTGTTAATGCGTTCGAAAAAACGCCTATTTCAATGCTTAAATACTTGCGTATTATTGAATTTTCAAGAATTTTAATTTTACTAATAGTAAAATTATATTCTTATTTTCAATATTTGGTAAAAATTATTTAAAAGTGTATGAAATCCAAATGAATTTTGAACTGTAACCTACAATGTAAGAAATAAAAATGTTTATATTTTTGTTTCAGTTTTAATCTAATTTAATTAACAAATCTAATTCAATAAATTATTTTTTCAATACCGAAAACGCCACCTTTCGTCCCTATTATTAGGGACGAAAGTGAGGTATTTCTGACCGGTCAGTATTATTCCTCCCTGGGCAGTAATAGTAGTTTTCCTCCCGCTTTATGCGGGTATCCACTTTATTTTTTCTCCTTAGGGAGAAAAAGTACCTTTTCTCTCGCCTTATGCAAAAATCCACTTTATCTTTTCCTCCCTAGGGAGAAAAAATACTTTTCCTCCCGCTTTATGCAGGATTCCAAAAAATATTATTTAGATTATTTTTAATTATTATTAGAGATATAACGAATAGTAAATGTGCCGAATAACGAATATAATGTATATGATTGTCTGTCGAATAATCGAATAGTTAGCGAATATTCTGCACCCTTGCCTTATGGCGCCAAAAAAAAGATAAACTTACATCGAATGCAGAGAATCTTATTTTTTACTCCATAATTTTCCGCTTTTAAATTTTAATAACGAATAGTTAATCATTTTTATTCGAAATGAATTTTGAACCAAAGAGTTAAACTGTAACGACCATTGTTTGTGATTTTTTGTTGATACACCTTTGTTTATATATATTTTTACATTTATCTTATTTTAAGTTCTTTTTTGTTTATTCGACGATCATAACTGTGATATTTCTTTGCATATGGTACTTTTTGTTTTTTACTACTGACGACTATTTTTTGTAATATTTATTTATTTGAATATAAGATCTATAAAAATATATCGTTATAATGTAATTAAATTACATTATTCTTAAATATGTTTTATTATTAATTTACCAATTATTGTCTTTGTATTACAAAGTTTAGAAATAGATATAGGTATGTAAATATAAAAAGCATAGTTTAATTATTTATTTAATGATAATTCTTAACGCATAATTTAATTTGAGTTACTTCACTACAATATGTTTTATAAATAAATAGATATGAATAAATGAGTTCTAATTTTAATGCAGAATTTTGACAATACTAGTGATTAAATAAGAAAGTATCTATCCGAGGTATCATCGAAAGTAGTGAATCCTAATTTACAAAATATTTCAAAATCTGAAACCTCTGTTTACCGTAGCTAATGTTGTTTTTCCGAGAAAATTGGGAATATAGCTATCTTTTGCTTTGTATCTTCTGCCTCTGTTCATCAACGACTGCAGGTGCAGACAGACGTATTTCGAATTTTTCATAAATCGTCAGCACTGGAGTAGGGAGTCTGGGCATTATTTCTGAACATTACTGAAAAAGCAACACTTATGTTGAATAAAAACTACGAAAGATATGTATATTTATGTTGGTTTGTACTTAGGTATGTTAGATTTCTTATAAAATTTCTTATATACTTTTGTATAAATGACACAATGTCGTCGATTATAAAATTAGGCTTTTTATAAAAAACCTAGGCATGTAGGCTTATTATAAAACACATTGTAATATCACTATATTCCACTCAAAAAGAGTATTAGATTAGGGTCTTTATTTATCAAGCAAAATTGAATATGTGGGACTCACGAAGTGTATTGGGTTGTTTATTTAGTTTAGTTCAATCCGACTTTGTACCAAACAAAGTATTTATGATTCTAGAAGGGTATTAGTTTTTTTTATTTAATTCAGTGCAATCAGAGTGCAGAGTGCAGTCTGTGGGATTCAAGAAGGGGATTGGTTTGTTTATTAATTTCAGTTCAGAGTTTCTACCAAAAGACTATGCATATTGTGTAATAAAATGATATTTAGAAAACAAGAGAAGGCGTTTTCTAAAATGACTGATTTTATGATTGGCCTGTTGATATACTTATTATTCGCAATTGATTGCTTTATATGTTGTATAACAAGAAAATGTTTGTTTTGTGTGATATTGTGATTAACACTGTTCTCATCGTCATTATTTCATTTTAAATACTTAGTGTAAATTTTATTTCTAAAACAAAGTACTTACTTATTACTCGTATTTTTATTTTTATCTTCTTTTTAGTTTAACATTATTAAGAGATTGACATTTGACAAGCTTTTATTGCAGTTTTGTATTTGTAAATGTATCCATTTGATATTCCATAAAAAGTAATATGACTTTTTTCGAGATCTTAACCTCCGTGACATATTACGAAAAATAAACTACTGCATAAAATGAAAGAGGTTTGAAACAAATGGTTTCAGTTTATATACAAAACGTGAAAAACTAAACAACAGGTATCATTTATAACAGAGTGAACAGCCAAATAACCATTAAATTTACCAGCCAGCAAAAAACCTTAAAAATTATTCTGAACTAGCGTAAACAGTTTTTTGTTCATTTTTCACTCTCGCGGTAGCGGACAAAATATCGTCGGAAATTCAGAAGAGCAGAGTCAGGGCCGGATCCACCATGAAGAGAGTGAAGCAGCCCTAATTTTAGTCCTTCTATAAGATAATTTTTAAATATATAATTTAATTTAATTTGGAAGGATTTTTACAAGGATTTCTAAGAAAGTAATATTTATAAGGTTTTCTCAATATAAAAGATTTTTACTGATTATCAAAATTGTGGAAATATATTAAGATATTTAAGGATATACAATAGTTAATTATCTATATAGTACAAAAGTGAATCATTAAGGTACAAGCAAATTGTTCACGGCCGAGGCGTCTAGCCGAGGTCGGAATTACTTGTGCGTACCTATACCTTAATGACACTTTTTTGTCTGAGATACATACATCCATACCGAAATAGCATTATATTCAATAAATGTCAGATGACAGGAATATTTTTATTTTATAAATGAGTTTACCTATAAATGATCTTGCTCTGCCTTTAAAGTAAAATTTGTTTTGCAACCTATAAATACTCCAAAAAATTATACAGTATATCACAGTATGAAATAAAAATGTATGTGGATATGTGTAATAAACTTGATAGTTTAAAAATATTTGCAATTTTTAAAGAAGTCTGGAAAAGTTTCTATAAAAAGATTAATATTTACAAAGTTTCTTTCTATTGTTCTATCTACCCTGCGATTTAACAAAAATACAAATTTAGTGTAGGTATAAAGTATAAGTAACTAATAATTGCATTCTTTTTGAAAATCATGAATATAAGTAACAAAATTGAAATTTCCTTTTAAATAATAATTGTATTATCTTGATAAAATATTGATATCTGTTTAGTGTTTCGGCTCAAAAATAAGTCGATTCGGTCCTGGAAAGATTAAATTCGTACAACACGGCTTCAGTGTGTTTTGCGTAATGATCTCGTAGGTCAGTCAGGTGCTGATCCGGTCACATTTATAATGGAGCATTACTGTGACACTTTGAACAGTCAGCAAGAACTAATTTATATCAATCCTGCAACACCGCCGAAGACTGACGTCACTTCATCATCAGTGCTGCCACCTGTGCAACACAGACGCCTCATTTAACATTGCCACGTTTCATTGTTTCACTGATGCCGTCAACGCACCCGTTGACGTTTTTTCTCTCTTTTTGCAATTTTCACGATGAATCATGACACGCAGTTTTATTATATATCAATTTTTTAATGGCACCGCTCCGTAATGATTTTCAGCTTCATTTTGCTATAAACACGTATGGGTTTCAATACGCTTTTTAAATTTTTATCAATGATAATTGAAATTTAATATTCAACGTTTTTTCAGATTCTGATTGTTTTTTACTTTATCTGAATATTATAAATAAAACAAAATCGTTCTGTTCATGAACTCGTCAATGAGTAATGTATCCAGATTATTATATTGTATGATTTTGGATCCAAAGATCGATATAAGGTATGATTCAATGCAAAAAAAAAAACAAACACAACACTAACTGGGTTACAAGACTCGACACTAGATTGATCATGAGATCACAACGTTATTCGATCTTTCGATCATCATCAGGTATGCCTGACAGAAAACTATTTACCTCAACATCAAGAAATAATAAATCACATATTTACTGAAAATAGAAATAATTATTTTAACGATCATCATAAAATATACACAGATGCGTCTAAATCTGATACGGAAACCGGAGCAGCACTAGTCGACTTAGAACTAAATCAGTCACAAAGATATAAGTTACCATGGTATACATCCGTATACCACGCTGAAATGTTTGCTATTCTTCAGGCAGTGCACTACATTAGAGACAACAATCAAAACATTAAGAAAACAGACTACTTAATACTTTCGGATAGTCAAAGCGCAGTTAAAAATTAAAACATCCAGGTTTTAAAAACAATAATCCTATAATATATGAAATACTAAACCTCATTGCAAAATCAAAACAAAATATCAATATCAATATAAAGGTAATATGGATCAGAGGACATCACAACATCACCGGGAACGAAGAAGCAGATCGCTTAGCAAAACTAGGTGCAATGGATGGCACAAACATAAACAGCAGAATACACGGCAGTACGAAAAAAAAACAATACAAAATGATATGGCAAAACCAGTACACAGTTACATCACGGGAAAAAGGGAAATATTATAAACAAATACAACCAGTCATTCCAGACACTCCATGGTATCACAAGATATACCTGCACAGAAAACTGACAATAATATTATGTAGATTACGATTTAACCATCATAGACTCCCGAGTCATCTAAACAAAATTGGAATAGTGAACTCAAACCAATGCGATTGCAACAACACCGATTTAGCAGATATAGATCACTACATCTTTAGCTGCAATAAATTTAGTCAGAAACGACAACATTTAGTTAATGCATTAATCCAAGAAAAGACAATGTTCCCTACAAATACTGCCAGTTTATTAGCAACAACCAATAAAGAAATATACACAGCACTAGCACGATACATAAATGAAACAGGACTCCAAATATAGGAGAAAATGAACAACATAGCTCCGGACCAATGCACAACCGTACGAGGCCGAAATCGATTTTTAAAAAATCATCAGGTGATTCATAAACGGAACGATTTTCTTTTATTAAATTATTGTAACAATAAACTTCAGCAATTCAGATATGTATCATTAATTTTTGCACTTTTATTTTACTTTGCAAAACACCTAGTTAAAAATATTTTTCCGGAGCTAAAATAATGTCTTTAAACTATAAAATTCTATACTACGTCTAACGAACAATATTTAGTAAGAATTTAATGTTGTTGAAGCTTAAAGAAGTGATTAAGGATAAGAATGTTTGACGAAGATTGATTTCTGATTAACTCTTTTTAAACAAACGACGTTTCTTTTGTTATGTTTATGTACAAATTTCATGAAATTTAAAATCGTTATCAAATAGTAATGCATTTATGTAATAATTAAGATGTTTTTGTGAAAATTAATTGTGAGTTCATGTATGACAATAATAGCGACAGAGAGCATTTCCCAGCTAAAACGGTAAACACTTCCAGCGAGGCATGAAGTGATATCCAGATCCAGAGAAGGAAAGATTCAGGACTAAGGTAAAGATAATGGATGAAATCATTCATTTCTCCAAGCGTTCCTATATGAAGTAAAGCTCCAGCTAATCCGGATTAGCGTGCATTAGCTCCGTGCAGGTCGCTAGATTAATTATGACAACTCCAATGTGATTTACGAACACTCAGATAGAACCTGAATTTCCTACGTTCCGCCGCCAAAGAATAAAGAGTTATTGCTAGTTTGGCACTCATAGAGCACCTATACTGAGACTGAGAGTATGGATACGTTATCGATTTCGGTCCACAGTTTATTTTTTTTCTCTTGGTTAAATATTTGTGAATTAAGAAACTACCAACTTGACATGAATCGTCCATGGGATGTTTAAAAATATCTTGTTCTTGTACTTTAAGTGATATTACGTAAGTCTATCCTAGCCACATCCTGAGTACAATCAAAAATTACATACTCAATACAAACATCTCAGATAATTACATGGGATGCATACCTAATTGGGATATTATTACCAAATTATACACATTGTGTTGTTACGTAGATAATGTTTCCAAGTGCGGACATTAGCAATCGCTAGGATATTAATGGGCAAATATAGCAAGTAACAAGCCAATATGTTCACATTCTTGAAATGTTCTAAAAAACCACCACAACTGATACCCAACTTTATCTCTATTTAAAAAAATCTTCACAGAACCCAAAGAAATTGATTATTTACTTCATTGTACTGTTAGTATTAAAATAGATTCTCTAAGCTTAGTTTTTGCAAATACATTGATAGACGAAAACTTGTGAACAATGGAAGAAGTCATTAATTATAACGTCAAATTCAAAGATACGTATGATAAAAATCTGTTGTTTTTAATTAAAATTTTATCTCAGGAAGCAAGAATGATGTCAAGCTTTTTGATAAATGCTCGCTTTTCGCTTGCTGTTTAGTTCTACTTACTAAATATAATATATTTATGAGAATAAAATGGAAATGTCTTACGTTCTTTCCAAATGAAAGTATAAATAATACAACGCCCCCAAACGTGCTCTTAAATATAAAAGCATGACTGTTTTTTGGACTGTTGATCTTTTAATAAATATTATTTAATTAATTTTATATCCTAGAAATCCGACTGTCTTTATATAGTGAAACACAATCAAACTAGCATTAATGGTGTATTGGGTTCATTAAAAACCTCCAAATAATGTCAAACTTTTTATTTTTCTTAAACATAACGCGAATTAAATTATATAATCTAGATTATATAGTGAAATGTATCATAAATTCTATGTAAATGTGGCTTAAAAGAATTTATAATTCAGAGTTTAAAAGCGAACGTTTCGGAAGGCATCATTAATCAAAGTAAATGACCAACAAATTTTCTAAATTAAAATCCACATCTTTGCCATACGTTTTATAAGAGACCTGACAGGATCCTTGGTTAATGATTTTCACTTTAGATATAATTATTTCTTATCGCCACCTGCTCAAATTCTTCCGACTGGAATGAATAATCAGACTGCAGAATTAATGACATCAAATTTCTACTCTGCATATTCTCTAAAT
This sequence comes from Agonum fuliginosum, assembly GCA_947534325.1. NCBI lineage: Eukaryota > Metazoa > Arthropoda > Insecta > Coleoptera > Carabidae > Agonum > Agonum fuliginosum. The sequence continues at coordinate 37,010,023 of OX384031.1, read as the reverse complement.
CGATATCTAGCTTTGCAGCTTTAAACACAAATCACGGAATATATTTCTCATGAAAATCTACAATAATGTAGCTCAGCAAATCCATAGAAAAAATATTACTTTAGCTCCGATTTTTGCCGATCAATCTGTTATAAATATAGGCAAATTAAAAATCGGTATAGATATTTTTCATGTAGTTAAAGGATTTAAACTGACTTGATTTGAACCTGAACTATCAGAACCACAGTCGGTGACTCATGTGATATTTTTCAAGACATACAAATTCTCCTTCTGTATAACCTTAGGAGTAGCTGCGCGGGATTGAGCTCTTTGCATCTGAGGACGTAGAAACTTGGAGTTCCGTGGTTCAAGTCTCTCGGTCTGCAGTGTGTTTGTCGTTAAATTGCAAAAACATCTTGAAATTAAATCGCACTCGGGCGCTTCAAGTTGACTACTTGATCGACTTAATCGTCCTGGTTGCATAAGAATCTCTCCGATGCTGCTTTGGCTTTGTCAAGATTGATATTCTGACTGCACCAAAACGAATTGGTCTCCATTATAGTAACATCTTTAATTGGGAGTAAATATTGTTGAATGCATACCATGAATATAAAATTTAATAAAATATATAAAGTTGAATGTTTCTGTGTCTATATGTATGTATGTCTATCTGACAGTTTGATTTGTATCTACATCTAGGACGTTTCTCAGATCCTCATGATATTTTGTATGCAAGTCTCTTTTGACCAGGGTCAGATTTTAAAGTATGTTTGATTTCGTTCGCACAATTTGGGTTGAGGATTAAAAATCTAGTTTGTCCGATCCTCATGAGTCAGATATCAAGGTATGTTTGAATTCGATTGAACTATTGGGGGAAGAGGTTAATCAAAACTTTCTTTTATCCGGGCAAGGACGGGTATCCACCTAAGCAAGTTTAATATACAAATAAATATGCAACGATCGGACGCAAATTTATTCGATCCAAATAATACAAACACACATAAATACCTACATACATACTAATATATTTATTTCTTATAAAAAGAAACGTAAAGGCGATTTAAACTGATTGAAATGTCATTGAATGCATATAACATGTCTGCATGCAATTTTGTTCTTATTTTTAGTCTGAAACAAATTCAGTGAATAATTCCTTGATATTCTCCAGAAGTTTCATAAAATGCATATTGCATTTTATCATTTATAAATCCTGATGTAGAGATATTTCATATTTCACGTAAAGTTTTAGTGTAATTCTGCGAATACCTTGCGACAAGACCAAAAGAGCAGCTCATTTCTTTATGCAGTCTTTTGGAAGGAAGAATAGTGAGTTGTGAATAAAGCAATGTGCGCTGAAGAGCTTGGATGTTAAAAGGTAAAGATACCTGTATACTTTATGATCCACCTACAGAGAACGTATATTTTATCTTATATGTTTATATCATCAACTTTTATGAATTACTTTTAAATTTATGTTATCGTTGCAATTTGCATTGGTTGTTTTAGGAAATAATAAAATAACCCTTAAAATATAAATGCTTTTGTAAGATTCGCATATTTTAATAGTTTTCTAGACCGTAATAAGAATTAGTATGGAGAAATAAATTTATATGTTTTACGTTCTGAAACCTGGTTGTCAACATAAATTAAAGAATAGTGATTTCTTGACTGGATTTTAAATAAATAAGAAGATTTTTGGAGAAGCGTATTTGTTACATAAATAACAATTATAGAAATAATTAGTTTCTCCCACAATTACCCGGTATGACCGGTATTGACAGTTTTTTTGGCCTCCTAAACTGTAAACATAGCAATCACACATCGTTGACGTTTATGGTAGTTTCGATTTTACACATGTCATAACTGTTGCCGCATATAGTTCGTTAATACGCACCGAAAATTATTTCTTTAATATGGCATTAAATAAAAAGGTAACTTTAAAATAAAAAAGAGAGCCTACAAAAATGCTACTTTACACAATTTATTGTTCAGTAGAGTCTGAAATAAATAATACAGATTAGTATTAAAAAAATGTGACATTTACTGGCGACATCTCAGAGCAATTGTTTCAAGACTACTTGACAAAAAGAAATTTTAGTGCTAATGTCAAATGCATTTCACTTAACCTCATATAGAATACGTATTTTAAATAAATAGGTATGTCTGCCAAAAATATAATACATAATATGTGAGTTAGGTATTTGTACAAATATTCATACTGCACTTACAATGTAAATAACTATTATGACAGCTCCAAGCATTTGTTTTACTTTCAAGAAACTTTTTATAAAATATTTCCTCATGTGAACTGAACATAAAAACATTTTGTTAGTTTGCCCCTAATAATTAGTTAAATAATAAAGCTCGAACTTTGATTATACGTCATACAGTAACAAATTCGCAATATAAAACCAATTTAAATTCATTAAAAAACATCTAATTTAATTCATCCTCCATCCGCAAACTCTCGAGTCTGAATTTATATTACAACAGTCAGCGGCAACTCCGGGAGTCCACGTCGTAAAGTGTCTACTCCAGGATCAACTCTTCCGGGTCCTCGGCCCTGTGGACGTGCGGTGTGCGGTTGTGTGCGGTTCCCCACCCCACTCAGAGCAAACGAACGTGCTATGTGGTGTAATGAATTTTCCAACAGTTCCCGTAAGTCAATTTTTATTAGAAGACCGTGAAGCAAAGTGAGTTATTTATGAACGGATCTTCCCTGTGCAAGGTAAAAGATAAATACCTATGTAAACTATGCGCTCTGAGGGCGGTAGGGGAAGGGGGTGGAAAAGGCGACAGGGACCCACTTAGTGTGACAAGCACAGTACAGGACCGGGTCCTGATAAGATATTTACTGTTGTGATAACGAATTTATTACGGGAATAAACAATGAAACCAGAAGATCAATTTCTAGTGTAGCTGTAACCAAATTACATGATTATTCCAGATTTGATTATTTTATGATATGATATTGGGCTCAGTTTGTTCGATATTGTGATCAGTTTGTTACGTAATAATTTTTTTTAAATGGCTCTTTGTAATAAGCAATTAACTGAACAAATTATGTAATTTTTTGCAATTTAAAGTTAATTTCATTCTATACCTTTAAATACATCATTGTAAAATATGATATCTTAGTTTTCAAAAAGAGTGACGTATGTAATGTAGTGTCTTTATACTGAGAGTGTGACTTAAGTAAAATTGTATTTGAATAAAATAATATGTTGGAGAATACATGCATAGTTTAAAAGTTAGATAGATACTAAACTAATTTTTGGATATCATATTGTTTCAGTTAAACATTAATTAATTCAACATTTCTTTACTGTATGAATTCACGCAACTTGTTTGCAATGTAGCGCCTTGGCCACACTCTTAATATACAGGGTGTAATCCAATCTGTTTGTAACAAAATTTAATGGTTTATAGTATTGGACGCACTGAATGAATCAAAAAGAATTTTGTTGAAATTCGCAAATTAAAAAATGGGTCCATGCAATTTTCATTTTTTTTCCTGTTTGTAAAATTATTATTACGTTAATGTGATTACGCTAATAAATACTGCATAACTATTATTTAACTTTTTTTGTATTTAAATGTGACAACCAGTGGTACCCAAAATGAAAGTGTTTTGCAAACTACTGTTAATTTTACGAATTTCAACAAAATTCTTTTTGATTCACGATCAGTGCGTCCAATACTATACACCCTTCAATTTTGTTACACAGGTTGGGTTACGCCCTGTGTATAGGCACTCAAGGATGTATACTTTAAAGTTGGCGAACCTTATTGTTAGGTACAGTATAGGATTTGCCCCCATATTTACCAATTCCTATTTACCACCGTCCTTATTTTACCACCGTAATTCTTTTACCAATCCATTTTTTACCAACATTATACTTTTACCAATCCATTTTTTACCACCGTCCCATTTTACCACTAATTCTTTTTTACCACCAACGTATTTACCAACGTATTCATTTACCAAACCATTTTTAACCGTCCCAATTTTTACCACTAATTCTTTTTACCACCAAAATATTTACCAACGTGTTTTTTTACCAATCCATTTTTACCACCGTATCTTTTACTACACTCGTACATGAGACCCACAAATTCGGTTTTGGTATTTGCTACACTAACAGAGCTAACAAAACCGTACTAGAGCCCCACAAACTCGGTTTTGGTATTTACTACCATAACAAAACCGTACTATAGCCCCACAAACTATTAATGGTAAAACGGAATAGCGGTAAAAAGTATGGTGGTAAAAGTTGTAATGGTAAAAACGGAGTGGTAAAAATGTATTAGTGGTAAAACGAAATAGCGGTAAAAAATATAGTGGTACAAATGCAGAGGTAAAAGTTGAGTGGTAAAAAATGGGTTAACGGTAAAACAGGGTAGCGGTAAAAAAGAATGGTGGTAAAAATGCTGTGGTAAAAGTTGGAGTGGTAAAAATAGAATGGTAAATATGTAGCACAACGACAGTATAGGTATACGTCATATCCATTGTCATTATGAACCGTAAAATTTTAAATACCTATAGCTTGTGTTAACAGAACACTTCCATAATAAACCAGCCTTTTTTAAAGTATCTATATTCTCATATCTAGCATTATAACTTTAATCTTTAACTGAGAGAATTTTTTATTATTATGAAATTAAAGTACTCGTATAATTAGTTTTTCTTTGCCAATTCTATGCTATTGTTTGTTCAAATTTAACTTGCAGAATAATATCCGCTTTGTGCTAACATAAATCAACGTGGGGGTTGAGTGAAGGTTTCTATCACCCGGAGTTATGTACGTAGTGGGCGGTGTTTCAAAAGTAAGTTCGTTCGTTATTTAGACTTGAATATATCTGCCTACGCACTTCCAAAAGAATTTTCATTGCAGTTCAATATACCATTGAAACTTTTGTATTTTTTTATCTGTGCTTGATTCAAACTTACTGTCTCTCTTAAAGAACACAGGCAATTTCGCCAAGGGTTCAAATTATAACATACTTCAAAAGAAGAAGTGCTGTATGCAAATTAGTATATTGTGTTACAAGTGTCGTAAATAGCTTCTTCCATGCGAGTGTTTCATTTACGACACGACTCGAAAGAGTGCACTTTACGTGCATACTCAAATATCGTGTAATTTGCAGACATGCTGTCTTGTGACTCTTTAAATTATACATTTCAAAGTAAGAAATGAATGCAGAATTTTGTTTTTGTGGTTTGCATGATGAAATATTTATTTTCAACTAATAAATGATACATTATTTTTATTATATATAGTTTTCAGTAACCAATTTGCAATGTAAAAATTCTTATATTATGCAGTCTGCCAATAGAGCTTTATGTACGATAGCGTATACAACAAACATAATAAATTGTATGATGCTTGCTAATGTACAAATATTAAGCACATTTTGAAAAGGAATGATCGGAATGTGTATGATAAAATAAAGCATACTTTTTTCACTTCATCTGAAGTTTCGGTTTAATTTAAACCATTTTTAAAGGCTACAAGAGCTCAGCATTAATAATTACATTGAAAATTACAATTCGTAATACATACCCTAACGGTGAAATATTCATTACAGTTACATTAGTTGATACAGGATTACTATTGAAATTTAGTTTAATTGTTGATATCGTCAATTTCAATGTAATAATTAATGTTGAGCTCTTGTAGTCTTTAAAAATGGTTTAAATTAAACCGAAACGTCAGATGAAGTTTGTGAAAAAAGTTTACTTTATTATTTTATCGTCCACATTCCGATCATTCATTTTCAACATATTTAATATTGGACGCAATCGATCGATTAATTAATTACGAACATTAAATAATCATGACAACTGTTATTAGTTTACCTTACAAAATAAAATAATTATTAAGTCGTAGTTTATAATTCTATTTGGCTTTAACATGGCAATTAATTACTCTCTGATATAATTGTGACGTGTAAGACTTGCATGTTTGTAATAAGCAGTTAAAGTTAAAATTATTCAACAAGCCAAGAATAATTTCTTGTTATGCTACAAGGCGGTACACTTGTGACAAAAATATAGTGAGAAAGTTAATTCTTATTTTCTCTAATTGTTGTCGCAACATGGTATTATACAAATTTTTCGGACAAATAATGTTTCGTAGTTACTCATGGTAAATTTCAGATTTTTATTTTTGATCGTAAATTCTGATTATATTGCTGCAATATTGCAGTCAACAAGTGTAGCGCCTTAAGGCTACACTTGTTGAAAGCAATATTGATGCAATAGAATCAAAATTCACGATTCTGGCTATATTGCTCAAAATAAAAATCTGAAATTTGCCATAAGTAATTACGAAGCATTATTTGATCGAAAAATTTATACAATACATTGTTGCGACAACAATTAGAGAAAATAAGAATTAAATTATGCATTTTAATATTACAAACTACGGCCTTATTATTGCATATTTATTAATTTTGTTTTAAATAGTCGATTCCTTGCATTGTTCGTGAGAGTGCTAAGAAAATATTTTTTGTCAAAAAAATTACACATCTGAGGAAAAAAATAGTGAAAAATCGGCCAAATTTACTATTTTTACTAATTTATTACTAAAATACCATTAAGTATTTCAAAAATATAATTTCTTAGCACTCTAGAGTCATCTTTTAACTATCTATATATAAAATATGAACAGTGTAGGTGTACTAACAAGAGCTCAGTTTGTAATATAGCAAGCTCCCTTTTTCACTATATTTTTGACACAAGTGTAGCGCCTTAAACCCAAGGTGTTATTGCTTGAAGCTAACAATAACGACACATTTCTCAAATAAGTATAACAAATAAAAAGTTCTCGATGTAGGTTATGAGTATTTGGCAAATTTTTTTGTCAAGAATAAACCTGATTTAAAAAATATGAGTAATATTGGTTTTGGGAACGATCTCTCGGACACAGATGTGAAGTAATGCTGAGAAAGGAGTGGGCGCCACGACGTCCATTTGAAAAGGGCCGACGACTAGCGTCGTAGCGTCTGCCGACCGGTATTATTACGACTTTGCAACATCAACGTTATCGAATTTCCTTCGTTTATCGACCCGTCGCTCTTTTTCAACCAATATTTGACTTGACGTAACTTTATGTTTTATTCCTTTACTCGCCCTTCTAAATTTCTACCCGATACATCCTTTTTGTTCGTTCAATCATAAGAAAGGTAAATGCAAACTCTACAAATTTCCTCTTCCTGCTTCCGCTTTAAATATTCAAATTGAGTTGATCAGTGTCAGGAACCAGCTTCTCATGGAACCCAACCAAAATGCATAATGATCAAACAGCGCACTGAATACAAATACTCAATTCTGGCAACTCACGAAATATCACTATAACTAAATGGGGTGTTTATTGTCTACACATTTATAATTATACTCGTATATGATGTAAAGATTATAATAATTAATTATTAAAATATTTTTATAAAGGATGCTGAATTAAAAATATTTTTATAAATATTTTAATTTTGTTTAGTAACCGCACAAACGGAAAATTATTATATACCGATGCGTTATAACCATGTTCGGTAAAAGGTGTGATTAATATGTGTCAAAAATGCTTTCTTTCTGAGGTATAACGCTTTAAGTAATTAGGTACTGATTCTACCCTGTAAGCAAAATAACATCCCAAGGATGTCACATAAACGTTAAAGTTTCCGATATAACGTTAGACATTTTGATCCCAGAAACAGTCTTATAAGACTATTTACTCAAATTTCTTGGCATATCACTAATATAGAAAACTCTTTGAGACAGTTTACAACCTACATACTTTAGCAAACTCTCTCTTTGTTCTTTGATTTTCGTTTTAAAAACAAAATAAGTCTGGAATCGTTTCGCGAACAACACAAGACAAACGCAGATGAACAAATGAAAGCAAGACCGAGAAGAAGAAAGAGTAAAGGAATTTCTCCACGCGTGGGTGTCAAAGAGACCTAAACAGAGGCGCAGTCAAAGGGAGACCTTACCCTTCCGTCACAAGAGAAAATATTATGAAAGTTTGCCAGTTAAACAAAATTAAATTAGGTAACTTATATTTAAAAATGTTGTGAATGTTTTGAATGTCAAACTCATTAATAAAACATCACAAATTAAAACTTAATTTACAAAATGTCAGAACAATATAACTATGCTAAAAAAATCAATGCAACATTGTAGAAGATAGACTGCTAAACTGCTATTAGTCCTGTTTAATGGTTATCATAAAAACAATCATAATAATGAGAAAAATCAATTTATCGACTGTTGTAGGATAATGGAAGGTGGATGTTGATCGAAATGCATTCAAAAATAATGTTTATTTACAAATCCGACGTTTCGGCACACAACTGTACCATCATCAGGGAAAAGTAAAATTAAGCGTGAGTAGAAATCATGTTTAACATTTTAAATTTAAAAAAAACAGTGAACTAAAAAACGACAAAATTTATTTAGGACTAATAGAAAATGTTATATTTTTTCATCAACCGTCTCCTGTAGTTTTTATGTGTAAGTTGAAAAAAATTGTAAATTTTATTGCACATTTTGCGCTTTTCTAATTTTAATTTTTCTGTCTTTGTAATCGCTGCGGTTTTTACCTTGAAAATGATAATTTAAATGATCTAAACCTGTCGGTAAAGTAATTAGTATTAAAAAACAGTGTGATCAAGACAAAAGGATATTTTTATTTATCCATTTCCTTTACTCCTAAATTAATGGGTGTACCTGCATTTGAAATTAACTATACCACTTATGATAGTAGAAACAAACGTTTATATAGAAAACTATCCCAATTTTATAATACGGTATATTATGCATCAATACCGATGATTTACCCAAGTTGGGTAAAAGAGAGACTTATAAGATAGGCTCTCTTGTCATAATGTTGACAAGGTAACTTTATCGTTTTGCTTGATATCTCATTTAAATTTTCAAAAGGACAAAACTTACAGTTTGTTATCCACAAAAAATGCTTTCAATTTAAAAGTATTCGACTTTGAATCAAAATCTCTGTGGAACCTCTTTTAACCCTCGAATGCTAAACTTATTTCCAGAACTTAATCTGCTACAGTGGTGTACCCCAAATAAAAATGGGAAACTGCAAAAAAACGTCATTCTTAAATTTTTTACTTTATATTCCTAGGCCAAAGACAAAAAATAATAATATAGAAGCATTAAGATTACCCAAGTTGGGTAAAAGAGAGACTTATAAGATAGGCTCTCTTGTCATAATGTTGACAAGGTAACTTTATCGTTTTGCTTGATATCTCATTTAAATTTTCAAAAGGGCAAAACTTACAGTTTGTTATCCACAAAAAATGCTTTCAATTTAAAAGTATTCGACTTTGAATCAAAATCTCTGTGGAACCTCTTTTAACCCTCGAATGCTAAACTTATTTCCAGAACTTAATCCGCTACAGTGGTGTACCCCAAATAAAAATGGGAAACTGCAAAAAAACGTCATTCTTAAATTTTTTACTTTATATTCCTAGGCCAAAGACAAAAAATAAGAATATAGAAGCATTAAGATGTCCTTTGTTAATATACTCATATGTAAAAGTGTCACATATTTCGCTTATAAAGTATAATTAAAGTAAACGTGGAAGGCGTACACCTCTGTAACGCTGTAAAATTATAGAGTAGACGACACCTTAATAGTCTTCCGCTTGCGGCTTACCCCAAACAGCATTCCAGGGTTAATATAAAATTTTCACTTATAATATCACATGTGCATTAATTCTTTCCGGAAAATTTTTTGAGTGCTCGTGTACCACTCGAAGTAATTACGTCACGATAAAAAAATTCCTGTACATGAATTAATGCATGAGTGCATATTCGGTAAGAAAATCGCAATGACGCCGCCGCTTTATTTTAGAATTCTTTTTACAATAGAAACTTAATATTCACTAAATTTGTAACATTAATATGTATTATTTACCTTATTAATTGCTTATTTACACTAAAAATTACGGTTTTGACTAATTTTTAATTTAATGTCAAACTGACATATGACAGTAAAGTTTCCGCTTATTAATTATTTCAGTTAATTTCCTCAAACTACTAGTAAAAAATCTGACGTGGCCATCACGCAACCTTCCGCCATATCTAGACTTTAAACAGAAATGTATACGTGCAATCCGGTGCCCATTTAAAATATACAAATAAAAATCTAAAATATTCAAACACAGAAATTTGCATCACCTGAATAAAAAGATTCATTCACAGGAAAACTCTGCTGTGTTGAAGCCATCCTCCGTTCAATTACTACATTTAATATCTTACTTAGGACTTATATAGCGCTAGTATGCCAACTTGTCACCCGTCTCATCTGTCAATATTTTTTACGCAGAAACAAAAATCAACCGATCATGGATTACAAGATATCAACGTTTTATTTGATAAATTTATTTTTTAAATTTTACTGCAGTTCTTTAATGCTACCAGATAAAGACAATTTTTTTATAACGTAAGTTGCAAATAACTTTTCCTCTTATTCTCATTACAAATAAATACTATATTTTTCCAAATTTATATACAATTTTGACAATTAACCTTTTCAATCTTCAAAAAATATCACTTCCGATGAAGATATTTGTACCAAAATCTAGGGAGCTCTTCCAATTTATATACAAATGTTAAATACCAAATATCAAAATTTTCGGGTAATACGTATTTGAGTTATCCGACTAACACTCTTGACCACACACACACACACACACACACACACACACACACACACACATACATACACACACACATACACACAGACATCATCGTGAAACTATCAAAAATGAGTTATAAGGACCCTAATTCGTGCTCATTCACTAAAAACTCACTACCCGATTTTTTGCATGATTCCAATACCTTCCTTTACAGGTAAGCGGAAGGTAAAAATTTCCGCTAAAGTATATAAGTAGGTAATTTTAATATATAATACTATTAGTGACTATGATTTTGCCGGCAATTTTTGCCGTCTGATCACGACTGCTTGTTGCATCAAAAAAAAGAGGGGCGGGGGGTAGCACGAGTGTTTATTTTCTAAAGCAACAAGCAGGAGTGACCAGACGGCAAAAATTACTAAAAAATCATAGTCACGTATGGTATTCGGTTTGACAATTTCCCGAATTATTTTATTTATTCCAAAAAAAGTAATGTATTTTTAAAACAATCATCAAAGCAACGCTTCGCGGCAATTTACATTAATGAAAATTGTCAGTGTAATTTTAACTAATGAAAATTGTCAATGTAGTTCGTCTGTGATTGGTACAATTCAGCAAAATACTGTGTTTTGATTGGATGAAAAACTATGAGTGGAATTGTCTCAATAATTTGCCCCTTTCGTGTGATAATCCTGCCTGTGCCACTGTCTGTGAGTATTGAGTTACACTCGGGTTAGTTTTCAGAGTGAAACATTTAACACACGCGAGTTGTTCAGCAACTGTTCATTCCCCATTCCTCTGCAAATGCTGGATGGCTCCTGTTGCTTATTTCACCATGAGTGCACACAACTCAGTTTTCGGCTTGTTAAGCTAGCAGGTTAATTTTAAGTACGAGGAATTACATACGTACATAACACAGGTGCTGGTAGTGCGAGCTCATTCGTGGTTACAGACGCAAAGTGTACTTTATATCGCGTTTGATGTGTATGTTTGCTTGCCCATTTCATGTTACAAGTTTCACTTCTCGACTTCGTGTTTCTGACATTCTATCGTGAAATTATATTCCACATAATTATCATCATAACACATTATTAATTTACCTCACGTCGCTAATATTTGTAAATTGTACGTGAGGATGTATTGTCATAAACAAAAACTAAAAATTCGGTTTTTATTGGATAACCACGTTTTAAAGTTACTAGATTTTTGATAATATCAAGATGATATCTGATATGCGTAAATGGATGGATGTATAAATTTAGGTATGTTGGAGGTACGATTATTGATATACTATACTAAATAATTTATTTTTTATAAATTATACACATGGTAAATTATACAAGGTGTAACAGCAAAAAAGCTACCTGGAATAATTTCTATCAAAAGCTGTAAGAAAACTTTTGGAAGGACAAGGGAGACATCTTAATACAGTAGAATTTTCTTTAAATTGATTTTCAAATAACATCATTTCATTTTTGTTACAATAGTTATATTTATGTATTAATATAATCTAGCACTATTTAGAAATTAAAATAAATTACAGAATTGGGAAACAATTTCGGTTGCCTATATATAAAGTGTACTTACTTATATTAGTTATAGAACTAAATGCTATAATTTTTAACTGTATAGGTATTTCATTTTATACTTTATTATATTTATTTGAAAATATATGTAGGTACCTACCGACAACATAATATTACAATAAATTCAATTTAATTAATTAAATCGCAAGTTTCATAAAGTTAATGAAATTATTACAATTTTAAAACATGAGATTTAATTAAAAACAAATAGTAAATTAAAATTTTATCGTAAATCAAATATTCAAATAAGTTTGATATTAGTTGAAATTAAAAATTTAATCAAGTGATAAATAATTATTTTTGCGAAAATTTAAATTAAAACGTGTAGTAATATATTTAATTATAATGTTGGATGTATTATTCGATTCTGATTATACTTCAAACTTAATAATTATTTGTATTATATTTGTAGTTCATGGGAATATTACTTAATAACATCATTACATTCATTTAGTTTTATTTAATATTTTATTTATTATTTAAAAATGATTTCATGTATTATAAAGTTAACTTCATTTATGATTTTTAAATAATTCGAATAATTCGTTTATTTTACTATTGTTCTCAATAGATAAATAATGTTATATATTATGTTGCTCACTAACTATTGATTGTTTTGAATTACTCAACTGGTTTTTTGAGTAATAAAACTTGTATATTGTTGAAGTTTAAAAACTTACTTATACTGATCGTAGAAAAATAGTTTTTACCTTCCGCTTACCTGTAAAGGAAGGTATTGGAATCATGCTAAAAATCGGGTTGTGAGTTTTAAGTGGATGAGCACGAATTAGGGTCCTTACAACTCATTTTTGATAGTTTCTCGATGATGTCTGTATGTATGTGTGTGTGTGTGTGCGTGTGCGTGTGTGTGTATGTGTGTGGTCCGGGCCGATGCCGGATGTCGCATAACTCAAATACGAAATACCCAAAAATTTTGATATTTGGTATTTTGCAATTGTATACGAATAGGAAGAGCTCATTAGATTTTGGTACAAATATCTTCACCGGAAGATTGAAAAAGAAAATTGTCAAAAATTTATATAAATTTGGATAAATATAGTATTTATTTGTAATAAGAATAAGAAGCAAAGTTATTTGCAACTCACGTTATAAAAAAATTGTCTTTATGTGGTAGCATTAAAGAACTGCAGTAAAATTTAAAAAATAAATTTATCAGATAAAACGTTGAAATCTTGTAATCCATGTTCGGTTGACTTTTGTTTCTGCGTAAAAAATATTGACAGGTGAGACGGGTGACAAGTTGACATGCTAGCGCCATATAAGTCATAAGTGAGATATTAAATGTAGTAATTGAACGGAGGATGGCTTCAACACAGAAGAGTTTTCGTGTGAATGAATCTTTTGATTCAGGTGATACTAATTTCTGTGTTTGAATATTTTAGATTTTTATTTGTATATTTTAAGTGGGCACCGGTTTGTACGTATACATTTCTGTTTAAAGTGTAGATATGGCGGAAGGTTGTGTGATGGCCACGTCAGATTTTTTACTTTACATGTGGGGACAGTAAGGAATTACCTACGAGGGAAATCTAAACTCACGAGGTCGAAGGCTGACTGAGATAATTTTTTCGAGTGGGTCATTTCTTTTTGCCCACATGTGAAGTACTTACAACGTTTTATTCAACACCTTTTAATAACTGCTTAAATATTTTAAAAATATTAATTTCCAACCTAAAACATCGTTTCTATGGTGACTTCCAACAAGCAAAGTAACAATTTACCCACAAGTGGGCATAATTTTGATCAAAGTTACTAGTGGGCAATCTTTTACTTTGCTGGTTTTTTGTTTAAAATCACCATAGTTATAATGCTTTTATTAAGAGGTGTTGGATAAAATATTTTTTTCACTACTGGGAGAAATTAGCTGACAGCCTAATTATTTTTTCACTACATTAGTGCAAAAGTATCTAAAGCTTCAAAATTTGAAAACTTAAATGTTTGCGATGACAATTTTTACTTTTGTATGAAACTGAAACATCTTGAATGTTTAAGTACCCGCATAGAAGTTGAACTGTGTTCGCTTTCGGTGTTGGTAACACGTTTAAAGATGACACGAATCACAGGTTTACTTAGATTCACTTTCACCAGCGAACCGTATAGTGTTAACACTTCTCCAGCACTTTAAGATGTCTATTAACATCTTGTGTACTACACTTCCAAACAACTTCGCAAACACAATCTTTACACTGACCTATTTACAATTTAACAACTTTATCTCGCATATTTTGTCACGTTATTATCCTATCAGAATTTAATTCTGGAAGTAATAAGTGACTCCGCATTTCAACCATTTACATTTAGTTTGCCTGTATTTTTTTAAATTCTTACATAGAACCGTTTTATATCTTCATTATAGCATGGTATATAGTGATAGTCATTATAATAATAATAACCCTTAAGTTTAGTTTATGATAGACTGAATTTACGAATTTAGATTTAAAATTTACTTATTTTTGCCTGGTTTAGGTTTAGTCCAGTCAGGAGTGTCAAAAATTGATTGAAACCCAAGTGAAATTTGGCGCTACAGAATCAATGTAGTATAACTTTGGGAACATCATTTTGTAAAGATAAAAATAACATTATTCGTCAAGGCTTCCACTTTTAGTTGCACTAATAACATTTGAATTTCCGTCCCCGTTATACCGAGAAAATTGCTTTTTAAAATCCTAACTCAGTACTAGAAGATGTTCAAAGAATTCTCAATATTTTCAATAACTATCCAAATTATCCCCAATCACATGCAACTATTTGGAGGGTTGTGTGTTGTTTGAACATCTTCTAGTACCGAGTCTTTAAAATATACTTACAAATAAATTAGAGTGTAAACGATTTTTGTCTACATTAGATTATTTATTTAGGTTTGTGTCAAGAGAACTTTAATAATTGTTAAAATTGTTCAAAGGGTAAATTCCTTAAGATCCCTGAGGACCATTATTGTCCTTATAACTGTAAGACAAGAAAATCGCTATCATCTTAATCTTCTACTTGCACAACCTCTTACCGAAAATTTCGTACCGATATTATCATATAATGTTTAGAAGTCTTGCGCATTTAATATCATAATATAACGTATAAATACATTTTCAATTTGACTAAAATTTGGCTGTGCTGTGAGTATACCAAATTCAACTACTGCTATCATCAAAATATAAACATCTCAATTTCATACATAATTAACCGTATTGTTAAACATCAGTCAGCAGACAACATCAACTATCAAATTAGGGAAAATCTGACTCTAGAGACAACAGCGAACAGCGGCAGATCATTTCAGTAAACAAGCGAGTGTAGATGAAAACATCGAAACAGCGAAATGATTAACCTCCATCCTTATGTCAGTTGTGGAAACAACAGACGAACGGCGTGCACGCAGATTCATCTTTCCGTATTCATCCAACCGAAAAAAATCGTTCAGATTCGTTCGAGTAAGCCTAATCCTTTTTATGAATTTATAGGCTTGAATACATCATATATTATGAACATAAATAAATTGACTAGAAATGCGTTATGTGACAATCTGATTTACTGTGGTTCTGATAAAATTTTCCTTATAATATCCCACTTGACAAAATAAATTCCCCAGTACATTTCAAAAATATCGGCTTGTTACCTGCTATATTTGCCTATTAACATCCTACTATCATAGCGATTGCTAATGTCCGCCCTTAGTAACATTATCTATGCAACATTCCAATGTTTTGAAAAATAATGTCTCAATTATGCATCCCACGTAATTCTCTGAGATGTTTATATTGAGTATATAATTTTTGATCATACTCAGGATGTAGCTAGAATAGACTTACGTAATATCACTACAAGAATAAGATATTATTAAGGGAGTGTCTATTCGTACGCTACCGGTCCACCGGTGCACCGGTGACTCGGGTAACATCGGCTACCGATGCGCACTGGTGGCACAGGTCGTCGGCACCGGCGCACCGGTAGTACCGGTAGCATCGGTGGCACCGGCGCACCCGTTATCAGCACCGGCGCACCGGTGGTACCGGTAGCATCGGTTGCACCGGTCATCAGCACCGGCGCACAGGTAGCACCGGGGCACCGGTCATAGGCACCGGTAGTACCGGTGGCACCGGTAGCACCGGTGGCACCGGTACGCCATTTTTCAGCATCTAACAAATTGCAAAAGTTATAAACAAATGAAGATGAAGAAAAAAGTTACCTATTTAATTTTTCGCTAATATTTCAAAAACTATTTATAATTTTAAAAAAAGATTCTTAAAGAGGAGGAAATTTCCAATAAGAATAGTATTGAAACCTTAAGACGATCCTCTACCGCGCCAGAAAACAGCCTAAAACATGGATTTCGCGCGCCAGTCCACAGAGTTTATTGTTTTGTTAAATATAATAATCTAAAGATATTGTTGAAGATAAAAGTACAATCTACAAAATGGTCGATGCAAAATTTGAAAGTTTTGCTTTAAAAGCGAAATATGCTAATTTGAATTTTGACAATTTTTGTTATTTTTTGAACACAAATATCTTCTGTTTTAAAACGAATTTAAAAAATTCGATCGGTTATTTCGTAGATCCAAACTTTGTTGACAACATATTAAAATTTATTTTTTACAAATATTGCAGTTTTTTTACAATAATTATGGATGCCAAAATTATTTTTCCCCTCAAACATATTATTTTTTATTTTTATGTTTAACAAAACAATAAACGCTATTGAATAGCGTGCGGAATCAATGTTTTTGACAGTAAGTATAAACTATTAATCTATAAAAATTTTAAAGACACAGCGAAGAAAATCTGAAAAAATTCGAGTAAAATTAAAAAATTTGATCGGAAAATCTACGATATTTACTTTTAAACAATATCATCAAAAACTTTTTTGGAAGATATTTTATCACTGAACAAAATAACACAGTATTTGCATTTTTTAACTAATTAAGCCATAAGAAGATTTGAAAATGTCAAAAAAAATCTAAAATCAAAATTTTATAAACAAATGCATATAATAGCTGATCAACAATAGTTACAAACTTGGTTAATAATTCATTTAAAAGTCCAATCAATCCTATATAAAAACGACTTAAATGTTCATTTTCGTATCTCGAATAGTTTAAAAGTTATAGCAGTTTTCTTGAAAAATCAAGTGCTTCTTTTATAGCACGTAATTTTTTAAAGTACAATATAAAATTAAAATAAACTTTTTTCGAAACTTTGCAATAGATGGTTGTTTTTGTAATTTTTATTAGTTTCAGGAAAAAAATATAATGAGATTTGAAATTTGTTTATAACAAATTATTGTTAACTTAATAAACAATGAAATTATCAACAAAAAAAATTTTTTTGGTTCTATTGAAAAGTGCCAATTATGATTTTTAAAGATAAAGTAATTTCTTAACTTATTATTTAAACAATGGAAATATGGAAAAAACGATTTTAAAAACATTTTTTTAAGAAAACTTATTTTTCTTAAAAATCATTATTTTATCAAGACAACAAAATGGTAAAAAAAATTTTTCATTAGTATGAAATTAGTCATTAGTCAATTTGTTTATAAACAATTTGTAAACAAATGAGATAAAAAAATCCTTAGGTATGTTATGTAACGTCATTGTTAGTTGCGAAAACAGTAATAATCTAACGTTAGTTTAAGAAAAAAATTTTGATAAGATTTTTTCAATATTTAATTTTTTGTTGACTTGCAAAAATTATAATAAACAAAATATTGAAATTATAAAAACTTTCATGACGTGATATTGTTAAGTATATATAAAAGAAGGGCTCCAAGAAGCTAAAAATTTTAATCCGATTATTCAAACATTTTTTGTTGTCTTCAATGACAACGAAGGTCCGACAAAATATTGTTAATTAACAATTGTATAACTTCTCGAAAAATTAACTAAATAACTTTTTTCCAACGGGACTAAATTCTTTGAAGTATTGACAATACACCATAATTTTTTCAAATTTTTAAATTGATATTTGATACTGCAAAAAAATTATTTTACATGATGTACACGCACACGCACACCTCACCGGCCGACTTTTTTATTGGAAATTTCCTCATCTTTAAGAATCTTGTTTTTAAATTTCCTAATTATGAATAGTTTTTGAAATACTAGCGAAAAACGAAATACCTTTTTTTCTTCATCTTTATTTGTTTATAACTTTTGCAATTTATTAGATGTTGAAAAATGGTAGCACCGGTGTATCGGTGCTATCTACCGGTGCCACCGGTACGTCGGTGCTACCGGTATTACCGGTGCGCCGATGCCACCAGTACTACCGGTGCGCCGGTGCCACCGGTACGCCGGAGCAACCGGTACGCCGGAGCAACCGGTGCGCCGGTGCTGATGACCGGTGCTGCCCGTGCGACGGTGCGCCGGTGCCGATGACCGGTGCCCCGGTGCTACCGGTACGCCGGTGCTGATGACCGGTGCTCCGATGCTGCCCGTGCGACGGTGCCACCGGTGCGCCGGTGCCGATGACCGGTTCCCCGGTGCCGATGACCGGTTCCCCGGTGCTACCGGTACGCCGGTGCTGATGATCGGTGCTCCGGTGCTGCCCGTGCGACGGTGCCACCGGTGCGCCGGTACCGATGACCGGTGCTACCGGTGTGCCAGTGCCACTGGTGAGCACGGGTAGCCGATGTGACCCGAGTCACCGGTGCACCGGTGCACTGGTGGACCGGTAGCGTACGAATAGACACTCCCTATTATTAAACATCTCATTGACGATTCTTGTCAAGTGGGATACTTTCTACTAACAACCATGACTACCCGCGAGTTGATGTTTGGTATATCCGCACACGAGAAAAATGTATCTATATCGATGGCACACCAAATTTGGGTAAAAAGCCTGATAGATACTTATTTATGAATATTTTTTTGGACAAAAACATTAATTTTAAGATAAATTTAGATTTCAAAATTTAGGGATCTTTTTTTAAATACACAATGTCTCTTTATCTTTTGGTGCCGTAATGTTGCAACCAAAATGCGATCGCGTATCTATTTTTTGTATCTTTCTTGAATATCAGGATTTTAAAATTAATTAAAAAATTTACATAATCTGTCAAAATCGTGCCTATCTGTTAAATTAATTATAATAAATTAAAAATGCTCTGCTGTTTATGTTCCAACTATTCATAACATGAATTTTTATTCAATCGCCCCGGGCGGGATACATTTAAATGACTATTAAATTAGTTTTGATTTAAAAACACGAAAAACCACGAATAATTATACTAATCGGTCTGCAGCAGTGTCAAATTTCCGGCATTAGAAAACATTTAATAATAAAAATATTAGGACACTCCAGCGTAAGTTGATTAGTTCATATTTTATGTCTGTTCCCAGTAAACAAAATTCAATCTCTACAATGTCGCTGAGATGTTCATATCACACATGTGATGTTCAATTAGGTGTTATATTTTACATTCTTTAAAATAGATTAATTAGGCCAATTAAAGAAGTAAAATTAAAAATGATAGCATTTATTGCACAATTATATACGGACGCGTCGATTTATCAACTCAACAATGCTGAAATCAAGGATAAAGAGCAACCATGAGCGGGATTCGAACCATGAGACCTAAGAACGCCTAAGAACCAAATGCCAGAACGATAACCACTAGACCACGCTGTACACCTACGTGTATAGCTTCAAACTTCAAATATGTGCAATAATACGCGTTTGATTATTATTTTTCTAGAAATTGTTATAATTTATAAAACATACATTATTATTGATTTTTGTTGATTTGTTGGTCCATACTCCAAAATTACTTTGCTATAATACTCACTTTATTATGGAAATGTACTACATATTTACAAGTTTCATTACATTTCGACAACAATTTAAATATTTGTGTTCTTTGTAGACTAGATATAATTAATTATGTTGTTGATGTCTACTGCAATCTTTCATCGATATCACTTTTGTTATTTTCTACGACCTCACAAAATTGATCTCTCAGTGATATCACATAAATGTTCATTAACGATCTTGCAAAATCGATCTTGCCGCGATATCACTATTATGATATCCATGCGACCTCGCAAAATTGATCACTCAGCGACATCACTTTTTCGATATCACTTTTGTGATCAATGGAGCACATCACTGGGATATCACAAATGCAATAGCAGGGATATTATTTATTTAACCTCTCTGTAATATGGTTTAAGCAATGTTATAAATGTGACGTCTTTGTGATGTTTGTGGTATAGAATAGTGTGATATCACAAATGCGATCTCCTTGAGATTAATTGTAACATCGCACAGATGAAACATGTTTACTGGGTTTATTTGGAAAATAGTCTAACAAAATATATCTCGGTCTCATTATTTTGCAGGTAAAATTATTTCTTAAGATTGTTGCTTATAGGTAACATTTTTCGAGAAATTGAATGATAAAATCCCTCGCCATCAGCTCGGGATTTTGATCCTATCATTTATCTCGAAATGTTATCAAGCAACAATCTTTTGAAATAAAATTTTCCAGCAAAATAAAGGTCCCTTGATATATTACTATTGAAAATTAACAAATCCCACCTTTGACAGTATGAAACCATGACAACCTGTACTGTACAATATTTTAAACTCTGGCGAATACGGCAAGATGAATCAGCATGATACAGACGAACGGTGTGCAAGCAAGTCAGAGCACACTACGCAGTCTCTAGTCTCTCCCTAATTTATTTAATTACGACGTTCATATAAAATAGGGGGCGGCAGCGACGACGGGGGCGGGCTGCTCCACCGGGTAATCCCGTTTTCTCAAATATTACTATTAAATTGCCCGTGCGCTCCTACCATTATTTACTCCTAACAAACTCGCAAGACTGAAGTTAAATACCGCCAGGCTTGAGTTGCAGTCGAGAACGGCGCCTTCTTCATTCTTCAAGGTCTGTCCTTACGCATAGCCGACCAAAAGCTTTATATCCAGCACGTTTTTTCTGTATTTATTTTCTTTTAGATCATTTTAGATAAGGAAAAAGAAAGGATAATGTAAAAATATCTGGTAGCCTTGTCCACAATGTTTACTAATTATATTTATTGCAAATTGTATTTTTGTGTAATAGTATTTTGTGCACCTAGGGAGGGAAGCGTGCTATTACTCCCGCGGGCGAAGCGGCGGTCCGAGCGAGGGCGCCGGCTTCGCTCAAGGGTGTAATAGCTATTACTCCCGCGGGCGAAGCGGCGACCCGAGCCGAAGGCGAGCCGCAGGCGAGTCTGAGCGAGGGCGCCGTCTTCGCCCAAGAGAGTAATTGCTATTACTCCCGCGGGCCAAGCGGCGGCCCGAGCGAGGGCGCCGGCTTCGCCCAAGGGAGGAATAGCCTTCCCTCCCGTGGGACACACAATATTTTACGTCACGAGGGCCTCGAAATCACCTATCTTGCAATGTTTTCCTCCCGCCAGTACCGGGAAGAAAACAGTGTTTTCCTCCCGCTCGGGAGGAAAACAAGTACGGTCCTTCCGAGCCGGAGGGAATACTCGCTTCCCTCCCTCCATTAGCAAGAGGAAAACACTGCTTTCCTCCCCCGAGTGACGTAAAAATCATTTTATGTTTTTTGTGAACCCCTGTTTCCCGTAGTTATCAGTGTAAATCATTTTATTTATTATATTTGTTCATATAGCATGTTTCTATGTATTTTTCTATATTTTTAGTCGCAACGGGTCCTGGGGTTCTGAACTGAAGATTAATGTCAAACACTCGAAACCGATCATAATTATTTTACAATAAATAAACTTAATGCACATATTGTAGACAAGACCAGAACTGGACAATTATCGAAACCAAAATACTTAAGTATAAGTACCAGTACTAGCTATGGTCAGTAGGTACTTGTTGCCAAGTACATTTTCAAGTAAAGCTTCACCTACTTAAGTAAAGTATAAGATTTTCTTGTCAAAAGTACTTATTTTTCAAGTACCAGTATTTTAATGAGAATATTATACAATTAAAAAGGATAGCAGAGGGAAACGGCAAAACGATAGCTGAAGTTAAAAAACTGACGCTGAATAGGAACGAATTTCGGAAGTGGATAGAGGACCCGACACCTTAGGGTATAAGGGAAAGGAAAAAGAAAGAAAGAAAGAATATTATTTGCATGGTTTATAATCAGTTATTACTATTATTTTCTTAGATTATTACCTTTTGTAATGAGAAAGATTTAATTCACAGTAAGAATGATGTATTCTGTTGCATTGGTCGCAGTTTGAAAAAAACTTAAGTACTTTTACATGATTTCAGTATTATTGAACTACTAAAGTGTTTAAAAAGTACTTCAATATTATTTACGATTATGAAATGAAAATAAGTCTTACGTAAAAGTTTTATTTTAGTTCTTAAAATTTCAAAGTAATAAGTACTAAAAAATATTTATACTTAAGTACAAGTATTAAGTACTACTTATTATCAACAATTGATACTTAAGTACCTTAATACTTAAGTAATGTCCAGCCTTGGACAAGACTATCAGACTTTTTATATAAGTAATCTATTCATTTTTCTGATTTATTTACCTACACATTTGGGACAATTCTATATTTTACTTTATGGTTTGTATTTGTAATATGTGCAGGCAAAAATTGTTACTTATTGGAAAATATAAAAAATCAGTCAAAAAATGAGGCTTGATTTGTAATAGATGTAACCAATTACTTATTCTGTATTATGTGAAGTTGAACTATAGGCGTTTCTATGTTACAGTTCATAATGACACGGGGCCGTAACCTTCAAATTCTTTGCTCAACTTTACAGAATACAGAATACGTAACCAGCTACATCCATTATAAACCATCTTTAAATGCGGCCCTGTCTCCTTTGCATCAAGTTCATAAAAGTTCACGTTAAACCGCGATGTTGGTTACTTATCTTCACCACTCGGGGTTCACAACAGGAAAATTAGGGATCAGCTGTCTTTACAACAGAAAAGTATATCTGTCTATATTTATAGACCAATAAATTTCAATAACCATTCCAGGAGTTTGCAAAGTCAGTAGCTGTACATTTTCTTCATTTTTATAGTGCTACTACAAGTTTCTTTATTGCTTGCTGGAGAAGTAAATATTTAAAAAAATATTGACAAAGCAAAAGAATCGACTAGGAAAATTTATCAAAATGATATAATTTACTTTGGCTCAATTGCATTATTAAATAACTTATTTTAATATTATATTATTAATTTAGTCAGGTATTTTCAGTTTAACTTTTATGTTACCAGGAAAAATGTAACCTTAAATCTCCCGAATAAGGTACCCGATACCCAGATGTATTGGTTTATGTTTCCAATTGCAAGTTAGATTTTTTAAATCTTGAAATTGCTCACATGAGGACGTACCTAGGTTTAATTGTTTGTATTTATAATGGCTACTGAAGATAATTCTACTAAAGTTATTATTATACTGGTAAAGAATCACAAACATGTGAGCACCGTGTGTATGTTTGCGACAATGTAGTACCTACTTGGTTTGGAGAAGGAATTTCAAGGATAAATAAATCATAAATAATTTATATTTTGTAACACATGTTATAATAAATAATTAATATATAAAATAAATAAGCTCACTTTTGTCAAAACCTACAATTTTATAGATGTGGTACCCGCTACCTCATTTGGGAGATAGAAGTGTAGTTTTAATAATTTAAAAAAAAATCAGGTTCCTACAATTTTAATTACAACAAATGTTACCTAATTATGATGAGAAATAAATTTCAGGAGTTCTCAAGAAGGCCCAGGTCTGTAAAAAATACACAAAAAGAGATACGTTCTGCTGAGTCAAAAAAGGTGTAAGTACCACGTAGGGTAACATAAAGGATTAAATATTTGTTACTATACCCAGCTATAAACTAACGAATATTCACGGTTATTAATATGGAGTATACCACAGTGAAGTATTTTGTGCAGTTAAACTAGAATCCTATGTATCAACTTGACTGAATTCAAAGATTCAAACCACAGTACTAGTCAAATATTAAAACTACAGATTTTTGTCCAAAAAGTATAATGTTTTCCATATTAAATAAAATAATTTACTTTTTACTTTAGTAACAAATGAAATACAGTTAAAAAATTAAATAAGGTATGTTGTAGAAAAAGAGAAATGAACCTTACAATTTATATATCTTTATTTTGTTTCTTTGAAATGGCAGATGTAGGTTTTATAAAGCTGATACAATTTTTCCCTTTCCTGTGTATGGCCCCATTTGGCAAGGAAAACAAGAAGAACCTATGTTCAAACAAATTAAACGTTTGAAGAGCTAGGGAATGAGGAAGGCGGTTTGAAGGGAACGGAAAGTAAAACCGAATGAAACAACCTGTAATTAAGAGCAATTCATTTGTGAAATGTTATTTTCATAACTTTGTTAACGTGGTCCATGCGCCCCTATGTCCCAACGTAATAGAAATCATCTCCATGCAAAGTGATCCACTCCTATCTGTTTACAGTTTTGCGCTGGAAATTTAATTACGACTAATAGATTTTGAGTTTCTGAATTCGAGATGGTGTCCAATGACATCGTTAATTATATTTGAATTGTCAATTTTAGCCCGTGAGTAGCAATGTCAAATCCGAATTCAGGTAAAGTGTACCAGGAGGATAACAATTATTGGAGATAAATAATAAAAGAAAATGCGCCGCAAAAACAAATATTAACAGTTACCTTCTTTAAATGTAGGTGTACTGTAAGTATACCAGGTAACGCTTAAATGACATGGCGAACAAAGAAGATTCAAGGAGTATCAAACAATTGTTTGTATTCTCGGTAGTTCCATTTTAGAGTGTCGTTTACCTAAATGACCAAAACATGCTTCACACAAGTTTGTGATTTATTTAACAACAAACAAATGTAATAATCAAAAATTCGCGGTGTACATACCATTCTTTCATGTCTAATTTATCGAAGACTATGCTTTGTGAAACAACCAATGGTCCAAAAAATGACCATTAGTCATTCACTAGTTTTGAATTATCTTGTTTTAATAAACACATTTTGTTTCACAAAGCATAGTCTTCGATAAATCAGACATGAGAGAATGGAATGTACACCGAGAATTTTTGATTGTTACATTTGTTTGTTGTTAAATAAAACACAAACTTGTGTGAAGCATGTGTACCTTTCACTAATAACCATAAATACTCGTGAGTTGACGGCTGGTTACTGCACACAGTAAAATATACTTACCGATGATTCACAGTATGTCAGGCTGCCACACCTAAGTTGGATAAAAGGTGAAAAGGATGAGATAAGTATGTATAAATTCTGAATTATAAACTTTAATGTAGAGATGAGCTATGACCTATCTAGTGTATATGAGTATTTATTAAGAATTCCATTTGCTAGTCAAGTTTGAAATTCTAAAAAGCACGCAGGATTGTTATAATTTTTTGTATTAATAAATAAGTAATTTAATAGACATATTTATTACTAGATACATACCTTATTATATATTATTAAATTAAATAAAACTTTTATATATTAGTTTGAAAAGCATCAAATCGTAGATGATAGATTATTGTAATGTACCTATATTTACCGATACAATTTGGTTCCGTGATTCACTGCAAATATTAAACAATATAAATTTAGATACCTCATTAATCAATGAATACTTCCGTATTCCAGTCCGCCATTTTTTATGAAAACAAATTAATTAGCTAAATTTGTAAACATAAATTGCTCAAAATGTAAACAACATTATATAATTAATTTGCAAAATGTATACATTACAGGTTTATTTCGCGAAATAAGGGTAGACGAGTAGACGTGTATCCCAGATAAATAATTTACCTTCAATAATATGTTTTGTGTTTCATTATAAAATTTTCGTATACAAATACAATAATGTGAATTACGAGTAATATGGTTTGCTGGAAAATAATATTTTTTACGTTTACCTACGTCTGTAAAGCTGAATTTTTTGTACACAGATTTTAAAGAGATATTTTAAAAATAAAAAAATTTGTAATATTTTTATTTTATGAATCAACTTATTAAATATTGTTTATTAGAACCAATTTTACCATTACTGTCAGTTTTATTTTAACTACCTACAGTTACGTATTATGTTATCTGGCATTATGAAAAACAAAAAATATTATATCCTTAACCACGCTTTTATATATAAGAAGAGTATAGTGTTTCAATTTTTATATTTTTAAATTGTTGTTGAAGACACATATTTTAAGAGATATACCATTTTTTTTCTTTAAATAAAACTGAAATACAATACAAAAAATATCACTGATCACAGATTTATTGTTTAATTTAATTATGATTTTATATGAATTGTATAATGTGTAGATTGTGCAAGCACTGCAAAACATTTTGAAGTCAATAACAGGTGTAAGGCGAACCTTTACCCATGGCAGAAAACAGTCAAAAACATTGATTTCGCACGCTATTCTATATAGAGTTTATTGTTTTCTTAAACATAATAGTAACAAATAATTTACGTTTGACGGGGAAAAATAATTTTGGTATCCATATTTGTAAAAAAACTGCAATATTTGTAAAAAAAACTGCAATATTTTTTTAAAAATGAAGGTTTTCGCCCGCCACTGTACAGCTTTTATTCATAAGTTAATTAATATGTCGTCAACAAAGCTTGGATCTACGAAATGACCGATTGAATTTTTAAAATTCATTTTAAAATAGAAGATATTTTTGTTCAAGAAATAACAAAAATTGTCAAAATTCAAACTAACATATTTCGATTTTAAAGCAAAATGTTGAAATTCTGCATCGACCATTTTGTAGATCGTACTTTTATCTTTAGATTATTATATTTTAAAAAAAACAATAAACGCTATGGAGTTGCGGGTGAAATCCATGTTTTTGGCTGTTTTCTGGCGCGGTAGAGAATCGTCTTAACGCTCTTTCTATCCAGTATCCACCTACATAAATCTCAAGAAATTATTTCATCATTATAATCTCAATAAATGAATATTTTTTGCGTTGACTTATGGCATAAAAAATGTAATGACATTAGTTTGTTTTTCTAATACAATAAAAACCGTGAAAGCGCTAAATCTGCAGTGTGATTTAATACACTTAGAGCTTTCTTTCAACAAAAAACCTTTCAATTGAGAATTAAGCTCACACTACACGGAAGATTAACTGGAGATTTGTCTGATGCTGGAGAGGTTTGTCCCATTGTCAACGCCAGAACGCCAACGCAACGCTACGTTCGCCACTAGGCCAAGGCAAAGCCAAAGCTTGGAGAAGAGACGATAGAGGAACTTAAGCCCCCGCAATAGATTTGCACCTACAAAATCTTTTTTAAACTTATCAGGCAATTTATACATCATTCTTTTAAGTGATAAGTGATAACTCGGTGATAACGTTAATAACATAAAATATTAAAGAGATGATATAATTATTATTACAGCGCGGTCTAGCGTGTTAGCTGGCTCGCCGGCTAACGTGCTGTGACGTCAGTCAACGTGAGATCGTGTCGTAAAACTAAAAATGCCCAAGGTCTGGCATTCAATCACACTCGGGTGTTACAAGCTATCCACTTGTTCACCTTAAATGTAGTCCTGGTTGCACAAAGAATATCTCCGCTGCCGCTGTGGTTGAGACCACAGATCGCCGCACGGATTGAGATTCTGACTGCACCAAGATGAATGGGTAAATAGAGCAAGAGAATATGGAGACTGATCCCCTCCGATAAAAGGATCTAGAAAGCTTCGTGAGAAGCGGCGCTACTCCCACGGGAGTGTTAAGCCACTATATATATATATATATATATATATATATATATATATATATATATATATATATATATATATATATATATAATTATTTATTAAAGATTATTTCACATTTCACACACACGTTATTTTTAATCCAATTAGAATGCTCTGTCTTAGCGATAATATTTGATAAACCCACAGTAAGTGTATCCATAGTTATCCTTGGTTGATATTAAAAAATTTGACATTTAAACTGACCTTCGTAAAATAATTAGGCAAATATAAGTCGAGCCATAAATTAATTTGGAAAAATTACTCATAATTCCTGCGTAGAAATGACAACTACATCACTCCAGCTTTGCTGTTGCGATTTAAATATCAGTTTTGACACTCGTTTGTTCGTTACTACGCAACAAATACTATTCTCAATTTTGAGTTTCAAACAACATCGCACGGATTGAGATTTTGACTGCACAAAGTAGAATCGGTCTATAGAAATAGTTAAATAACACTATAAACTATAAGCCCGTCTGACACGATACAAAGTTTTGTACAAAATTGAATATTAAATTTTGATACGAAATATAATGGATCGTGTCAGACGGACTTTGTATGAAATTTTGTACAAAGTCTCTTTACTTATATTAAGTTTTTGTACGAAATATTTAGTACAGGTTCTAATTTCTTGTACGAAATGTCAACTTGTTCACTAGTAAGCCTTAGTAAATTTCGATATGCTAAAAGTTCCTCGTTTAACATAATTTAGTATACCCCGTCTTCAGTTCTTCTAAGCAACCATTCTCGTGAGAATCTCGGTAAGAATATTTTACTCTTCTTTGAATTTTTCTTTTTAATTACAATTTTTGAATATTTGCTACTGCAACAGCAGCTATTGCAAGTAATAATCGCCAACTTATATCACTATTTATTTTTACATCTACAAAAATCCTTAACCACGCTCATAGAATTATTTTCAGGTTCGAATACTGTCATTGTGTCATTTCTACGAAATTGTTTTGTATACGCATGCTTATGAATTAAAATTCAGTACAAAAATTTAATACCGTGTCAGACAGAAATTTAAATTTTCGTAACAAATTTTATTATAATATTTCGTATCAAAATTTAATATTAAATTTTGTACAAAACTTTGTATCGTGTCAGACGGGCTTTAATCCTGTTGAATGGTTACCAGCAAAATGAAATATTCATTATAATTAATGCAATCTTCAATTCCGTGGACCAAAAAACTGCCCTGAAATTTGCGAATTAAATAATTGATTTATGTTATTGGTTAAATTTGAAATGCCAGCTATCAGAATTCTTTTATTTTCGAAATTATTATGCGTTACGTATAACAGAATATTATATGTTTGGAGATGCTATAGTGAAGAAAGTTCTTTCTGACAAAAGCTGTAAGTGGAAACAAAAAAATCCAATAATCAAAAATCCAATTGTATAATTTTGTAGTACATGTAACTTGTAACATTACTCACTGAAAACAGTAGGTAGTGTAATTTATTTATTTTTTATTATCTAATTCTAATTTCATTTATTTTATGCGAATAAATGCGAGGATAAATTATTGTAAATGTAAAGGAAGTGGACTGCAAAAATTCGAAACTAATTTGCAAATCAAATTTAGCAGTAATGAATCACAAACCCAATTAGATAATGATAATGCTGCATCCAAATAATAGATAAAATATTTATGTCACATACCAGTGATCATAAATGCACTGGTATTGGTATAATACAGCATTGTTCAGATTTGCAATGTATCAGGCATTGTTCCTGGACTGTAAAAATGTGATTACAAATTAAAACACAAAATAGAGTCGCGATAACAACGGTTACAAAAGCCTAAACCAATTTGACATTTAATGTAGTTGTAGCTTACCTATTGTTCCACCAAATATCAAATACAAGTAACCAATGGCAACATATTCAGCTGAATGAATCATAAAGTAGTCTTCCGATAACAGCTTATACGTACGTTTGTTTCGTGTTTGAATGACTATGGAGGGATGATCCTGCAATAGGCAATTCCGAATCGGACGAAGAGTGCGCTCAAATCGAAAATTTTAATTAACCCTGATTATTTTATTGTTTCTGTAAGTTTGAGTTCACATTACTCAAAAACTTAGCTAAACAGCGACACGGTTTACAATTAATAAAATACTTTATTGGAAGTGACATAGGTAATAGTTATTTATGTATTAAGGGTGTAAGGAAGAAATTGTCAATATTGTCATCACACCAAAGTTTGAGATTAGGTTAATATGAATACAAATTTGTAAATAAGAAATGTTGCTTTATTTAAAAAGTTGTAGATAAAACGTCGTATTTGACTAACAAATAATGGCTATAATTCACTATATTTCACCCTCTTGAATTATAGCCTATAGCCTGCGACGCAATTTTTCTTTTTCCCTATTTACCAACAAACCTTTCCCCCTTAAATATAAATCCTGCCTATGTCTATGTATACTAGTACCTATGTACGAGTAATGCATAAATGTTTGTTCGACAGAATCACTCAAAAGCAATTCCACTACGGTTTAAGAGTAGTACGTAGTGCATAAGCATAGTGCACAAGCGCTAAAGTTTGCAATGTTCAAACGAACGTCAAACTTGTTTGACTATTTAAACCGTACAGCGAAGCTGGAATTATTTAAGAGTCAATTTACCACCCGAGTTGTCGTTCCTACTTCTTGATCAAATAAAGCATTCTGTTTTATCAAAAATGAAACTTTACCTATTATGCATCTGGTTCGTTACTTGCATTTATATATCTTGAAATTAAGACTTTTATGAAAAACACTCGAATCACTAATTTGTGGCAGTTTAATTTTTTACAAGAAGAGAATAATTTACACTTTATATTGTAATTTTTTAAATATTAACAAGTTTTTAAAGAAATAAAGAAAGTAATAGGTTTTTATAAACACGTCTTATTTAATTGCTTTCGCTCGCTTGGTTATAAATTATTGCAACTCGTTCAGTAGCGTCCTGTTCTATTATAAAAATAAATGTTTGTTTCGAGAAGATAAGCTGACAGCTGACCACTTGTACCACTCAATACAATATAGACAGGACCGTAGCCATGGGGGCAGGCAGAGTAATGCCCTGTCTGTAAAACTCTTTTCCTTCCTGTAGCTGAGGAGTTGATTTTTACCTACTTTCATCATTTTACAAATAAAAATCTTCAAAATTAATATTATAATATTTATTTACAAAAGAATATCAATGAATTCGGAATTAAATCTTCGAATCAGGAACTGTGATTCAATAACTGGCATTACATAAGTATCACCGTCATAATTTTCAATACACCGTCGCACCAGGCTTTCCTCGTCGGCGTTTGACTTGACTTTGGTAAAAAGAAAGCTAAAATCATGTTTTCTAAATGTTTCTGGCTTCTGTTATCCGACAATTATTCATATTTGTCCCATAAAGTAAAAGTGTCTAAATGAAAAACATGCAGCTTCTCCTTCATTGAAAAATATGTATCTTTTGAGTTTTGACCTTGAATGGAAAAACTTTCGCCTGCGGCGCATTTTTTACCATTTTACCTCCAGACTCTCTTTGAATACATAATGTACAAGATCAATGTTGCTCTTTCTACAAAATATTTTGCCCTTCCTAGAAACATAACCTGGCTACGGCCCTGAAAATAAATCAGTGAAACCGGTGGAATGCCAATTCCAAATGTACAAGGAATTCAATAGACTTTATTGAAAAACGAAACTACTTTCAATGCAATCGCCAATAGCTTTCTGACATATTTATTTAATGTTAAGTAGTAGCATTTTCCAGCTAATTTAGTGCCTTTGAGTGAAAATAAAAGTAAATTTCCAATCGACTTTGCACATTTGTCGGTTGTCATGCAGCATCCACCATCCACCATAAAGCACAGTGTGCATGCATAATCGCAGGCAAAGGCGCCTCGCTCACTCGCGCATCAAAGCAGCGATGCGTAGCCCCGAAGAGGAAGCAAAGCTCGACGTATCGCATTGAAACACAGCCACAGAGCAACGAGCCGTCCTTGGGTTTATGTGCTAGAAAATGCCGAGCCAATAGGCCGTGAGTAATCACGAATCGGCGATCGAGCGAGCGTTCGTGCCCGATCGATTTAAAACAAATGCCGTTTGTGAATTTGATACCGTAACGAACATTGCCAAAGTGCACTGCATCTACGGAGCGGAAGCTCCACGTATTGTGCACTTGGATACACACACGAAGCTACGGATTCCTAGACGGCCAGGGCCACTTTTGATCTTATTTTACTATTCACATAAATCTACATTTTAAATTGGAGTTTATGCTCCAGTGGATGTATGTGTTCAGATTGTGTTAGTCAAAACAACATTCATCTGTGACTATACTTGATTTAAATACTAGGAGGAGCAATTTGAAGTTGTCTAGCTGACCCATATTTACACTGTGTAAATACAAGGAAAATAGCACTAGATTTTTTTGGCAGCAAAGTTAAATTAAATTAACTGTTTTATATCAAAATCATAATAAAGCTATAAACCAAAAAATCTGACGTGGCCATCACACAACCTTCCGCCATATCTAGACTTTAAACAGAAATGTATACGTACAATTCGGTGCCCATTTAAAATATACAAATAAAAATCTGACGTGGCCGTTACAATACCTCTCGCCTTGACATTGAAGTATTATTATCGATTATTATTTAACCTCGTATTTAACCAAATATTAAGCTTTAATTTAAATAAAATACAACAACACCGTATAACTTTTGATATAATAATATAAAATATTCATACATTATATTATTTCTGTTTATCTGTCACATTGACAATTTTATTTTTGTTTTAAATTTTATTTCTATTTCGGGATTCACAAATCGTGGTATATTATATATTTAAAAAAATTATATTTCTTTATTGGTTAAAGATATAGAAACAAGTAAGATTAAATATTGTACAATGTAATTTATTCATTCATGTGTGGTATGTCAAATTGTAACAATCGCATTATTTTATACAATTTTTGCAAAAAATGTTATAGTGCTACAAGAAAAGTACCATTTCCGGTTGGTGGATTTTTACCAAAATCTTTTCAGCTCTTCATTAACATATATAAATGTATAATGCAAAATATTAGAATTTTATGTTCAGTAGAATTTGAGATAATGAACCGGGACGAAAGGCTATAGTAGGCGTACATAGAGACTTTCACACACACACACACACACACACACACACACACACACACACACACACACACACACACACACACACACACACACACACACACACACACACACACACACACACACACACACACACACACACACACACACACACACACACACACACACACACACACACACACACACACACACACACACACACACACACACACACACACACACACACACACACACACACACACACACACACACACACACACACACACACACACACACACACACACACACACACACACACACACACACACACACACACACACACACACACACACACACACACACACACACACACACACACACACACACACACACACACACACACACACACACACACACACACACACACACACACACACACACACACACACACACACACACACACACACACACACACACACACACACACACACACACACACACACACACACACACACACACACACACACACACACACACACACACACACACACACACACACACACACACACACACACACACACACACACACACACACACACACACACACACACACACACACACACACACACACACACACACACACACACACACACACACACACACACACACACACACACACACACACACACACACACACACACACACATACATCATCGTGAAAATAGTCAAAATAGGTTCTAAAGGTGCTAAAACGTGCTAATTTACAAAAATCTCGACATCGAATTTTTTCACGATCCCTATACCTCTCTGGGCGAGAGGTAAAAATCTAAAATATTGAAACACAGAAATTTGCATCATCTGAATAAAAAGATTCATTCACAGGAAAACTCTTCTGTGCTGAAGCCATCCTCCGTTCAATTACTACATTTAATATCTTACTTATGGCATATAGCACTAGTATGTCAACTTTTCACCCATCTCACCTGTCAATATTTTTTACGCAGAAACAAAAGTCAACCGAACATGGGTTACAAGATTTCAACGTTTTATCTGATAAATTTATTTTTTAAATTTTACTGCAGTTCTTTAATGCTACCAGATAAAGACAATTTTTTTATAACGTGATTTGCAAATAACTTTGCTTCTTATTCTTATTACAAATAAATACTATATTTATCCAAATTTATATAAATTTTTGACAATTTTCTTTTTCAATCTTCAAAAAATATCACTTCCGGTGAAGATATTTGTACCAAAATCTAATGAGCTCTTCCTATTCGTATACAATTGCAAAATACCAAATATCAAAATTTTTGGGTAATTCGTATTTGAGTTATGCGACATCCGGCATCGGCCCGGACCACACACATACACACACACACATACATACAGACATCATCGAGAAACTATCAAAAATGAGTTGTAAGGACCCTAATTCGTGCTCATCCACTTAAAACTCACAACCCGATTTTTTGCATGATTCCAATACCTTCCTTTACAGGTAAGCGGAAGGTAAAAACCAATGTGAAACAAAACCCGAAACAGTCACTGACAACCAAGCTGGCAACAGTTGATAGAACAAGATGGAGAACATGCGTTTGTTCAAATTACAAAGTTTGTGTGGTGTAAAAGTGGCGGTGTTACATCAGCCAATCAAAAACGATCAGTCTTAGCACTCCAACTTCAGATCGCTGCTCCTAGTTTTTAAATCAAGTATAGTAAACAATACTTTTATTTAATTTTAATGATACAAAGGTTCGAATCTACACAGTCCCTTGAGGTGTAGGTACTATTCCACTAACAACCAGGAGTGCCCGTGTGGTGATAGTGACTAGTGATGCACCAGGTACCCGGTTTATTTTATATCCGGTACCCAGCTTACTCGAACTTTTTCTGATGTTACTGTGTTTTGCAGCCGGGTACAGTAATTTTAATTACATTTCGTTGTACAACGTGCATTTACAGTTTTTCAACTAAATAATTATGAAGTGAGGGAAAATTTATTTATACAGAATACAACTACCTACGCAGTTTCTGTACACCTAGACAAATTTTATTTATGCAATGAACAATACATTTCAAATAAATAAAAAATACTTCTGTTATAAAATAGTATATTTTTCATAACGAAGGTCGAAAGTGAGAAATATCGTTCGAGTAAAGTTTGAAAAACGAGATGCAACCGAGTAAGGCAACACACGAGCAATACGATATTTCCCAGGAAACACAAATATATACGTACTACATATATATCATGTAGCAGCCATTATATCAAAGTAAATTGCGATGTCACTCATATATATATATATATATATATATATATATATATATATATATATATATATATATATATATATATATATATATAAACTTGTTATTTTTAATCACAAATGTCCGGCACAACCCTATATAACAATTATACAATAATCATATTCCAGATTTACGTCATAATTATATAGCGCTGATATAGATATTATGTAGTTTTATAATTGATTTTAATTTGGATTGTTTTCAATTTTTTTTTAAAAGGAGACACTCTTACGGTCTAAAGTTGTATGTTTATTAGTAAGGCACTATGCATATAGGTACCGGGTGTATATTGAAAAGTGAAACATAGGCGTTTAACATGGTAAATCAGTTTTTCCGTTCGCATTGCTTCCCTAATTATTTTAGACAAAAATGTTTCAAGTAAATGTTGTTGAGCATAAAATTCTACATCCGGATCAGTGAACAAAATTTATTTTGGTTGCTTTATAACTGCAGAAATCAAATTTGAAAATACACGGAATAGCGAATTAATAGTAACAGCCATGGAATTAAAAACAGGAGATGAACAAATGCGTAACGCTTTAAACGTCAATATCAGAATAATAGATTGTCAAAATCATTTGACGTTTAAAACGTTACGCATTTGTTCATCTCCTGTTTTTAATTCCATGGC
This sequence comes from Agonum fuliginosum, assembly GCA_947534325.1. NCBI lineage: Eukaryota > Metazoa > Arthropoda > Insecta > Coleoptera > Carabidae > Agonum > Agonum fuliginosum. The sequence continues at coordinate 36,973,989 of OX384031.1, read as the reverse complement.
TGTTACTATTAATTCGTTATTCCGTGTATTTTCAAATTTGATTTCTGCAGTTATAAAGCAACCAAAATAAATTTTATTTACTGATCCGGATGTAGAATTTTATGCTCAACAACATTTATTTGAAACATTTTTGTCTAAAATAATTAGGGAAGCAATGCGAACGGAAAAACTGATTTACCATGTTAAACGCCTATGTTTCACTTTTCAATATACACCCGGTATATTGCAATTTTAATCTAGACAATTACAACAATTTCTAAACGTCCTCGTTCTTCAGTGGGATTCGAACTTGCGATCTCAGATCTCATTGCTGACAGCTTCAGCGCCTTAGTCCGCGCGACCATCCTGGCTCTTGGCTTGTTGATTTATAACGATTGATAGTTATAGCAATAATACCAGTATTTTTAATTACGTACGGGATTTACAAAGCTATATTCAGTATATTGTGTATATACCTACTGGAATCAAAATATTTACCTTAAAATTATATTTGACGTATAAAAAAGTACAATTCTATAGTTGAAAGACTACATATTTCTTTACAAACCAAACAAATTATTTGAAAAAAATAAATCATGTTTACTAAACAAATATATATTTTCCATTATTGAAAGATTTTATTTATTTGAGATAAAAAATTACTAATAGGTTATCACACCGACTACCGACTTTGTGCGCATGAACTTCTCTGGTATACTCTACTCCTACTCTAAGATAATAATAGATATAGTTGTTCTAAAAGTATCGTGAAAACACTAGAGATGTTTTATTTTGGAAAAGTGTAAATTTGTTATCAACTCACGATTCTAGCTTTTAATCTAGAGCTTATGGCCATTCCAGCCGCATAGTTTCTTACAAATATAAGAATAGAATTTTATTTAAATAAATAAACTGGCCCTGGTAACAAATGTTGCATGCGTACAGATGTCATAAAGTAATCTAAAAATATATAATAAATTAATAAAATTCTTATATAAATGGAATATAATATTCAAGTAGAATACATACAATGTAACTATTTTCAAATAATATATTTTACTATATAAAGAGTATATTATTTGTGTTATATAATTGAGATATATTTTGACATAGATAATATATTCCATTAATAATATCGTAGAGATATTCCACAGTGAGAAATATTATGTATAGTCTACATAAAAATGCTATATTATATTGAAATTTCTTTGTGATATCTTAACTATATAATTTCTACAAGTGTGTTTGCTGGCTTACTTTCGAACGAGTCATGATCGCTGCTATTTTTTAGACGACCACAAAAAATAATATATAATTTTTCACTTTTTAATATAGGTAAGTACACACAACTTTTGAATTGCATTTCTACTGATATTTATTATTTTCTGTAGTGGTTGTCTAAAAAATAGTTTTTAGACGATTACAGCAGAAAATAATAGGTATCGCAGCAGCAGCCTATTTAAGAAAGTTGTAAATATCATGTAATAGCATGATATGAATATCCTACTAGCACGATATGGTGATATCGTAATAATTATGAGACCCAATTAACATAGCCAAGCAGCTTTCTGTAGTTTGTTTATTTTTTGGTTGAAATAATTTTATTTATTTTGCATATAGAAGGCAAACCGTACTTTTATCAATTTCTGAAATTACATTTCTAAGGTATATTTGACGTTGGCCAAAGAAACATATTCACCTGCAGCGCTTTTTCCTATAACACAATTTTAATTGGTACATACACATCACCACCACTAAACGAATTGCAACGATATCCACCAACGCGAGAAGCTAATTCTTTTATCATTACAAGAAACGTTTTTATTTTTATATCCCTTCTGTGGGTGTAAAAATCAGTAAAACATTATAGTACAAGATCAAATTTAGATCTAGCTTATGATTCTGAAACAGGGGTGATTGTCTCATCCCCTAGTCTTCGCGCCCGCTAGTGGATGTTAATTCTACTTTGCTGGACAACGTGGAATGGAATGCTGATGTTGTATTTGCCAACTGGTCTGTCCGTTACTGGGACTCACAGAGATTAATGCTTAATAGTTGTACACAACTGAAATTGCTTCCATTTTTGTTTTCAAGTAATTTGTCATTAATTTTAACTTGTTGCTAGGTTTAATAACAGTTTTTAAGAAGTTGAAATAACTTTGACGAACGACTACAATGTGGCATACCTACGTCTAGATTTGTGATCTGTGAGAAAACATACAAATTAGTTTTTTGCGCAATTCTCAAAATCTTTGACATTAACGTCCGCAATTTAGGCCGCGAAGTAAAATATTTTTTGTGTACGATACATTTCGCGGTCGCATTGCTATTACTATTACTATTATTAGTAACGACTGCGAAGTAAATTTATTGAGTTGTGCATGACAATGTCAGATAGTTTTTGATAGTAATAAAAATAAAATTGTGATTTTATGATTTTAATAATTATAGGCATTGCAGTTGCACAAATATTATTGTGTATAACTTTAAATAAGTTTTACCTTAAGCGGCCCATCTACGTTTTTTCCGAATTCCTAGAATAGGTAAGTACTCTCGATGTTACTTTTCTCTATTCCACTCTTTTCCCCACTCTACGGCTGCTTGAAACCAGACCGAAACTCGTACATTACCGCATCTTAGTAATGCAATGTCATTTTGAAGTTCAAAAATACTGTAAAAGTGTTTTCGTTGCGAGTAATGTGTTGGTTTATTATTGACTTGAAGACAATGTTTTTAAATCATTTCATAGAGAAAGAATGGATCTACAGATCTTTTAAAATTTTAAAAATAAATCTGGTGATATAACTACGACGGCGTAGAAGGGTAAATATTTTTTTATATTGAATTCCCGACTTTTAAACTCGGGATCTCAGTTATTTAATCCCGAGATTAAAAGTCGGGATTCCGAGATTAAAAGTTGGGATTCCGAGTTTAAAAGTCGGGATTCTGAGTTTAAAAGTCGGGATCCCGAGATTAAAAGTCGGGATCCCGAGTTTAAAAGTCTGGAATTCAATATAAAAAATATTTACCCTGACCCTTCTACGCCGTCGTAAATTGGAGATTTTTCTGAATTTTTCGGTATTTTTATAATAATATACAATTTTTTTGTTAAGATTTTTAAATGGCACAACTTTTAATTGATTCTTGAAGTATATAATCCTACTTGAAATTAAATTTTACCTTTATTGTACTGGCCACCAAACATTCGCTACTTTAGTACATTTTATGCTGGATTTTAGGATGTAGACGGGCCTCTTAAAAGAAAGAGTTACTTGAAACGTAAACCTGAATAATTAAAAAAATAAATCTGTTTATCTTTCAAGTAATAAGAGTTTACAAAAGAATAACTGCCGGAAATCTTAAAATACTTTTTATATTCAGTTCCGTATCTTTCTTTTCATTGTGTGTCAGTAACAATAGATAGCTTTAGAAATTTAATATTTCCGTATTTTTCTTGAAATAAAATAATTTTGTTTCAAATTAAAATTCTTCCAAATGTTTATCAGTAATATTGCATAGGTATTATTAATTATTATTTATTTTACCAATAGCAATAATGATAAATGTTCGCATGGGTAAAAAACGAGTTCTTTTATTAGGTAACCTACCCTCCAAGGCAATAAAAATAAAGTATCAAATTAGTTCATTTGAGTGAAACAAATACAAGCATCCAATTAATTAAATTAAGCCTGAGGATATTAGAGTTGTTTGTAATTCGTAAGTTGTACAAAGATTTGTAAATTTAAAGGTACAGGAAGCTACTGCTCTTTACACACTCTCTAAGCAAAACTACAAAATTATTTTTGATTCATGATCAGTACGTCCAATAATATACACCCTTAAATTTTGTTACACAGGTTGGGTTACACCTTACTTATATGTTTAGTAAATTTTGTAATTATTATTTGAATTAAATCATTTTTCTATCGAAATTATATACGATAATATGTTAAACTTATAAATAAAAATAAAATTTAATGGAATTGTTTGCATGCAGTATCCAACCCAAATACCATGAGTTTTAGTTAACGTGAAACATGGGATCTTTCATATCCATGGTTACGAATTTGACAGCAATGTATTAGAGCGTTTCATTTAAAATAGAACATAGCAAATGAAATATGTATGTATTTCTAATCATTTTAGATATGAAAAAAGTTGCAAGAAATATAAACATTTAATAGATATTTTTTCAGAATAGAATTTATAACAAATTCTCAATTACACGAAATAAATCAGATAGGTACTTCTCTGAGGGTAACATCTGCATTATACCAACGTATCATTTGCATCTTTTCTTCAGTTGTATACCTTATTTTCAACAACTCAACCTTAATTGACAGGTAATATTTACTTGATAATGACAGCTTATGTTCTATTTTAAATGAATCGCTCTAATACATTGCTGTCAAATTCGTAACCATGGATATGAAAGATCCCATGTTTGTGCAAAAGAAGTGCAATATTGTAATGTTTTGAATGAAAAAGTTACATTACAAGCAAGGTCAAAAATTATAAAGAAAATATGTGTAGATATTTTTGCTTCATTATAAGTTATTTCTGCTGTTATGTTATGAAACCTGATTTCAATAATCCATTTTTGTATAGCAAGTCCTGCTCTTTTGGCGTCCAGCTACTGCTCATGCATCCATACGGGTAAATGACAGCAGTTTTATAGGTTATAAGGTACAATGAGTAATTACTTCAATTGGTTGTTACAGTCAAGTATTGTACCCAATAATTAAAGAAGAACTTTTCACGAGTGCAGTCCATTTATTTACACGTGAATAAGGTGATAAAATGGCGTTCAAGCGAAACTGAAGAAAATATTTTACCTTAGTATAAATACCAGCGCAGCGAAATCACAGCATGCTGTCCTTGGAAACAGGTGACCAATTCTTGAAATGTTTCAAATTACACAAAGTACCACAATTTCAGTTCTGTTATGAACACCAAGTACATTGAAAACACATACCATGCAACGTAAGATTAATTCAAATTATCACGAAAGAGATCACTAAATTCACAATCATGTTCGGTGACTTTTTACATTATTATTTACCAATAGAGTACATATCAGATTATGATTCTAACATCAAACACAATGTAAATATATATAATAATTTTATGTAAAATGTTCTAACAAAACGACAGATCGATATAAACAACGCGATGAACACGACGATTCATTCAAGACTGAATATACTTGCAAAATCGTGCATATACAGCACAGCGCTACTAGAAACGTTAATGCGAATCGGCGCGATAAAATAATTATTTTAAAAGTTTAAAACATTGATAACTGAATAAAGTATTATTAAGGAATTAGATTATTTTGCACTATTGTTTATAAAAAAAAATAAAGCTCATTTCCAGTAAACCATTATTAATTCACAACAACAAAATTACACAATACCTACACTTTACAATAACGATGTATAAAAACTATTAAAAACAATAATTAAAATTTTTATATAGATAGATGTCTCTAACAGCGATATTGGTACTATTTATATTGTGCATTTAAAAATATTTGAATTACCTATAATAGTTGTTAACTACATGAGGTGTAGCCGAATAAATTTGTCATAATCGTTATTACACTTTAGAGTTGAATAAAGTATAGAATAATAGAATGCACATTTCAATTTGTTTAATAATTCATTTTATAGTATAATAAATGCCTGAATATGGTACAGCTAGTGATGTAAAATTTTGGAAATATTGAAAAAAAGTTCTTATTGAAAAAGAAAAATATTTCTGGAATAAAAACTTAATACCAATTCCTGAAGAGTGCTCCATACGGCCGAAACCGGTAGAGTGGTTGATAAAGCAATATACTGACTGCAAACCTTAGTTTTTTTTCTGAAATTAAAATTATTCCAATCAAGAAAAATACAAAGAAAAATATTATTACATTGCATTCCCTAATTGCGTTTTGAAATGTGTTGCTGTGGTTTTAAATCGAATGAATTATCACTCTGATTTCGTCTACTCATTAATTTCTTCTTCATAAAGACTCATCAGCATTTGCTTCTTTTACTTCGTCATGAAATCAAATCACTGATGATCTGCCTGCCAATGTACGTTTATGCCACAAATTTTTATTACCAAGATAATCGAAGAATATTCGTTTAATATCTGAAACGCATGTATATATTCCGATTATTTCCAGAATATTACTAGAATATTTATATCGAAAAAGGATATCCGTAGAATATCGTCATATAATATTCCATTAATATTTGTAATTGAATAATCTTAGAATATGAATTGCTGAATAATTTATTAGGATTATTCATATAATATACTATAAATAATGTAAGTATAATTTTACCGGTAGATGGCTCTAGATGTATTCGCATGCCTCTCCGAACCACTTGCCTACCCGTACTTTCTTGGGCTCATAACCCTTGACGAAACTCTAAACAAGTTCAAGTCAATCGGTGACTTCGATATACTGAACTGATAAGACTTTCTGGTCGGGGGTCGGATCGGAACACATGTCTATAGTTACCGACCCCCATAAAGTAAGTAAGTGAAATAGAGACCCAACTTCCAGCAAAAAAATTGGAAGCAAATGCTGCTTGCAGCGCTGCAGTGTTGTATGCCGGAACTATTATTTTCTTGTAGGATTCATATAAGGTTTACGTAAAGGATACAGGTATATAAAAAATAAATAAGAAAACATTAATAACATGTATACATATATTTTTGGTAAATTTATATAAAAATACATTCATTTTTAACAATGGCCAAAAAGAAAAATACAAAATAAAACTCTAATAACAATGTAAAATAAAATAAACTCTTTTTAAACTTTATCCTTCCAAGTATTATTCAATTCAGCCTAATTTACCCATAATAAACAACGGGCCAAATTATTTGTAGGAAAACGAAAAAAACTCTTGTTTAATGGATCCGGCTTTCCGTTCAAATATAAATATTTATTATAACACATAGGCGCTTTGCAGTAGTATTTTGGTTTTTTATCTTCCATTTTATAAAGAGGAGGTATTAAAGATTTTAAAGCTGATATTTACTACATTAATAACTAGTTAATAAATTTTATTTATCAGTTTCGGGGCAATTTTCACTAATTCGTCGGGTCCGCATTTACTAACCTCAATAAATTTTTGTTGGTTCATGGTTGGGATAACAAGTAGATTACTTGATAAACCAATGGCTTTGTTTAATAATTAGCGGTCCTGGAATGAATAAATAACTATATCTTTTCGCTTATTTACTTTTATTCTCAACTTACTTTCTCATAGCTTTTCAAAACATTAATTTCCATTGCAGTTGAAGAGTTAAACACTATGGTTAAACATGTTAAAGTCCTAGAAAGTAAAAGTTATAAATATTATTCCAAACAATTCTCACTTCATAGCAAATTTTAGTTTACTTACAGTTCGATTACTGCAAGATTCTTCTCATAAGTATTATCTTCTTGTTTGTTTAGAACTGTCAGAATTTGAAAATCAACCGTCGTACGAGTATAGCGCTGCAGTGTTATATGCACGAACTAAAACGTATATCAAGGTCATGCTGTCATTTTACTTATTGGACTTGAAGTCCCCTGCCGACCCCTACAGATGATGATTTTACGGCTGATCCAATAGGGTATTTTAAGTAAACTTAAAATATTTTAATATTACTAAAGGTTTCAAATTGTGGAATCATCATGGTAATCCAGTCTATTTTTGTAAATAAAAAATAATTTTGCTATTAATTCTTTTATGAATATTCCTTCTGAAAACATCCGTATAAGGACCGCAAAATATTCTACGTATATTCTTTGAAATATTCTAGGAATGTCTGTAGCAGATTGTTTAGGGGGACATTCTTATATTCTCAGAATATTATAAGAATATCTAGGACGATTGTTATATGATCTATAGAATATTCTAATATTCGAAATCTATATCCATAGAATATTATTATGTTTGTGCTAACTGGGAAGCCATATTACCAATAATTTAAGATTTAAGTAAGAATGAAGGTATATCTGTTTCTTAACAAAATACTATTAAAAAATAAATATTTACATAAGACCTTCGGAAATTTGTAATATTTTCATTTCTGAGGAAAATTTTCCAACGGAAATATTTATATTTACAATACAAGAAGTTAAGTTGTTAAAAAACTGATTTATTAATATTTGAAACATAACTGAACACATAATGCGTGTATAATTTTTTTGATAGTTTAAGTCGGTGTATTATCTGCTTTAATATTAAATTCCTTTAGCTTAAGTACCGAGTGGAAAATTACAATGTAATATACGTAATACAATGTTGCTTTTAAAAACTAAATTCAACGACAAATAAAAAGATCTGTTCTGTTTTATTGTGTATGTAAAAGTGCAAGGTATAAATTTTTAAAGATTATAAAAATGTTACTTTATAATTTTCTATAGCAGTAATGCAAAAAATAGTTATTTGTGTATCAAGGCTGTAAAAGTGATCTTTTTTGGCCGAATCTGAAGTTTGCAGCCGAGGCGTAGGCCGAGGCTAGCAATTCAGGTGAGGCTAAAAACACTTTTAAGCCGAGGTGCACACAACATTTTTTAGGTGGCTATCAAAAAATATATAATTTTATGTCAAAAAAAGTTCCTTAGTATCATAAATAATTTTATTTATATAATTTAGGCTAACTAAGTTGTAGGTAATTACTTCTACATATATTTACCAATTAAAAATTAAATAAATGTGTTATGTAGCGGTCGTAAAGTAAATGCGGCCGTGAAGTAAAAGCGGCCGTGAAGTAAATGCGGCCGTAAAGTAGTCATTTTGACAGATGTCAAAAAATGTGACACTTTACGGCTGTCAAAGGATACGTAAAACAACTATTTATGCAATAGCCACCTAAAAAAGTTATTTGTTTTTATATCAGGAAATAAAATTTAAAAGAACATTTTATTTTCCCACAACTACCTTTTCGCTGCGCAAAGCACGTTATTAAAACAAGAAAACTAAAGCTGGGCATTCAAGTGCGTCGACTTGTATTAATCAAAGTGCGGAAAATGTAGGGTGTAAATAGCCGTGAATGTTATACTGAAACGGAAAATGAGAAAGTAGTTTCCGCCGTGCGGAGAATGGCCCCCGACGACACCAAACAACAACACGGGTCTCAGATAAGCTGCAAACGCGGGAAACGTACTGCCAGGACGGACTGTTGAATTAGCCGAGCGCACCGGAAAATTGCCCAGCACTATCTGCTAGTGTTTATCTACCGATGTCACCATGCAACCTAGTTGTTTTATAGAAGAAAAAGTAAACAGTTCATTTTCTAGCTCTACCGTTTCTAGTCTCTAGTGTGTAAGTGTTGTATAGTGCCTCTAGCAAGAGCTGTACAAGTTCTCTTAACAATGATATAAAGAAGTCTGGTGTCTGGATATAAATAAACAAACGTTTATACCTTTCAACAAATGTTAGTTTTAGTATTATTATTTTTATTTATAATTATGATATTCTGTTGTGTTAAACATTCGTCGAGGCAGTCTATTTCGTCAAAAAATTGTCGAACCCAGTAAAAATAGGTAAATGAATAAAACCTATATTATCCGATTCAGAATTTTCTGCTCTATCGATTTTCAGCGGCTGAAATTCGAGGTCTGGAGCAACCCTCCACATGCAATTATCACTCTTTTCGAGAAATTATATATTATATTTTTTAATATTTATCTTCTAGTATCTTGTAAACTATATAAAGTATTGAGATGAAACTTTAAACATAGTTAGGCATAACTATCTACTTTAACACTATTGTATCGAAACTAATTGTTTATAATAATTAAGATAATAAATTATTAACACCGTAACGCAAATATTCTGTAGTGTAAAATGTCGTCAGCTACAGAATCGCGTACGTTTGAGAATTCCGCAAACCGGAAGTAGTACTTTTTGGAACTTGATATAGTTTTTCTTAAATAAATTGGTACATTATGTATTTATGACAATTTTTGCAATAAAAATAAAAGATAATATAATATTTATGGGTACAGTTAATTTTAAATACAATTTGCTGAATCTGGTAGTATTTAGCAATAAAATAAAGAGCAACTAAGTACCAGTATCTTGTTGTCCATGATATGAAATTTGTTTCTACTCAAAATTTGAATTATTATGACAGTGACAGTACAGTTGACATCTTTTGCTTGCATCTTGGTTTACATTATCTTTTACATATTACATGAACACGAAATTATTAAAATGTAAGTAGAACTATTTATTAGATTAGTAGAATAAGCAGAATTAGGCGAGAGGTCGTGTGGTGGCCACAGCAGATTTTTTAATATGTTACTAGTCCGGCCGCCGCGCATTTACTGTTTTTCGTTATAGAACTACGAGTTATAAATACGAATACCCTCACATAATTATTCATTAATTCAAAACATATATTCTACTGTATGTGCAGCTACCAGCGGTTTATTTACTGGTAGGTTTTTATAAAAATCATCTACAATTATTATTGGTAATTATTCTGATCTAATCTAACTTAACATTTATTATATTGTCCACAATTTTAACATTTTCATAGGTACATATACAAGTATCATATTAAAATTTTAGAAACCAAAGATAAATGTAATAGTTTTTTCAGAAACTAATTAACAACCCCACATGAAATAAATAAATAAATAGCTTATTAGAAATAGCAAAAGCCGCATGTGTTATTAAAACAGTAAAACAGCTGGCACAATAAAAACAACGTTGCACGCAGGTAAACTCATAATGAAATATGAAATTAATTTCGCTGCATATAAACAAAACATCCCCATGCGGCGTATGCATGTGAAAGTTTGCCTGGTGCAGCTGCGAAACGTTCATAATCCAACTTCGTGCTTTGTGCCGCACGCGACAATAGCCAAAAGCTGTAAGTCTTCCCTGAGGAAGACACTGCACAATGCAGAATGTACCACGTCGCCAGCCAGTGGCGGAGGTAGAGGTAAATAAGCGAAACTGATGGACAAACTCTTACTTTTAAAAATAAATACTACCCCCATTTTTCAAGCAATTATTTCATTAAACCATCAATCTTTTATATAATTTTTTCAATTGATGGTAACCATTCAACAGGATTTACTCTCAATTATACAATGGAAAATGTCGTTATAGTGGAATCCAACCACTCCTAGACCAATTCGTCTTGCTGCAATCAGATTCACAATCCGTGCAACAACCTTTCAAATTCAAAGCGGCATTGGAAAGACTCATGCAACCAGGAGTACATTTAAGACGATCAAGTGATCATCTTGAAGATTCGGAGTGGACTACAATTTAATTGCAAGATGTTTTTATAATTTAACGACAATCATATATTACTGGCCGAGAGACATGAACCATGGAACTCCGGGTTCTTACGTCCTGCATCCTACAAATCTTATGCAACCAGGACCACATTAAAGTTTATCAAGTGGTCAGCTTGAAGTGTCTCAGTGGAATGCCATTTAATAACAAGATGTTTTTATAATCTAACGAAATCACACACTGCCGACCGAAAGACTTGAACCACGAAACTCCGGAATCATAAGTCATTACGTGCAAAGAGCTGTGCTTAAAACAGAGCAGCTAATGCCTCCAAATCTGCGAATGTCACGTAAAATAAGTATTTTTTTAATAAAGAGGTTTAACGTAGTGTCGCCCGTTAGGTTAATTAGTTGACCATTCATTTAATATAAATTAATGCAACAACGATTTTGCTAATCAATGGTATGTTAAAATAATACTACTAAACCTGAGACCCCAAGTCATACTTAGAGTTCGCATAAGTGTTATTGCTGTAGAAGTGAACTTAAACTTTTAAATTTTATTTTAACATCAACATGTATTTTAAAAGATTATTAGAACGGATTTAAAAATTTAACGAACGAATCTCAAATAAGTATACTTGCAGTACTCTATTTTAATGCCAAGGCTTTTTTTGCTAAAATAGTTAGAAATAATTGGAAATTAATCAGCTTATTTATTGAGAGTTATGACTTATGCTTTTAGTTTACTAAAAGGAGCGATTAAAGCAAGCTTATCTTAAAATTTAGTTAACAGGTTGAAATTATTTTATTGCTTTAGTACTTCGTTCTAGTTTCTTTTAACTTATATTTCTTGAAAAAGCGTTTTCCATGGCATTTTGTGAACAGTGGTTACTGGTTAGCCATCATATTAATTTATTAGCTCATAAGTTAAATAACCAAGACTATGGAAGATTGATTTCTCATTTCTCAACTAGATGTTAAACAAAAAAAGAGTTTTGGAGAAGCAGTCAATTTAATAAAATGCAATAAACATTGGATAAAATATTAGATTTTATTAAATTGATCGCTTCTTCAAATATATTTCACATTTTATAATGATAAGTACTTAGAATGTATTATTAGAAGAGAGGAATTATGTTTACATTAAACTGATTCCTAATTAATTGAAAACATTGTTAATAATCCTGCTCAAGGATTGGGCGAACAATTTAAGAAAATTGTTAATAAATTATTGTTCATTTAAAATTATTGTATTATTGTTTTCCTTGCATTGCTTATTGCCCCGCCACTGCAGTGTGCATTTCTTGTAACAGTTACGAGATCGCAACACATTGGAGAGTTTGCCATACGCTTAGGGATATGACGTCGGCGTCGTTCTCTGGAAATTATTCGTGCGTGTGACATTGCGAGCTTGTTATTGTTGCTACAAAATACGGGGATGTTATCATTATATTGCGATGGAGTTTTGTATTTAATGTTTGTTTGCATATCGTTGTGTTCCAGAAAGTTTTGCTACCATTGTTTGAGTGTTGTTCATCTTTGAACTTTGAATATATTTAATCTTTTCCCATATTTAAATTCGTCAAGGAGTCTTCGAAGTTCATTTGTTCGTAGGATGGGATATAAACATTTAACAGGCATAGGCGTAGCCAAGGGGGTTTTGGGACTTAGTCTGTGGCGCTTTTTTTTTTCATTCTTCCTACGGAATAGCGCCCTTGGTACTATTTTTAATAGGACTACACAAGTGATCCAACCCCTTCCCCTCAATAACAATTCTGGCTACACCTATGTAAATAGGTGAGTGTGAGTAGGTATTATGTTTTTACCTCTCGCCACTCAATACTGTAAGAGAGGTACTGTAATCATGCTAAAATTTCGATAGTGAATTTTTTTTTCGAGAGTGAATGGATAAGCACGATTTGAGGTCCTTAAAACACGATTTTGATAGTTTCGCGATGATGTTTGTGTGTGTGTCTGTGTGGATGGGTGGATGGATGGATGTTGGAGGTACGATAACTCAAATACCACGGAATAAAAAAATTAAAAAATTTTGCATATAATATTCTGACACCCCAAATTAGATTTGATTAGATCTTAGTGTTGATTGTGCAATCAGAAGTGGTACTTTCTTGAAGATCTGCTGAGTTTTTCTGGAATATCCTCAAAGTTTATGGATTAATAGAAACTTTTTTAATAACAATGTATACTAAATGTTACTATCTACAATTTGTATTTAACACGTTGTTTCTATCTAGCACCATTTTTAAATTACAAGAAGTTAAAAATGCTGCAAATTTGGTACAATTTTGATTTATCTTCCTACTAATGAAAACAGAAAATAAAATATTTGAGTGTTAATGTCAAATAAATTTTTGGCTATTTAATTGACAAATTGAAATTGAAAATATGAAATGTTATTTATTATTTATAAGGTTATGATAAACTTTAATAATATTATAAAAACTACAATAATTCCCTTCTACAATGGTATATTTGTGAGTATAAATACATTCATTTATATATAAGTAGGTACTTAATAGTAAGTAACTTAAACATAGTAGAGTACCTATGGCGATAAGTCATGTGTTGGCCACATCAGATTTTTTATTTGGTTTTTATTGAAGCAATCTATAAATTCAATAAATTCGATACCACTAAGTCGTAGCATTTAATATTATGTCAACAACCTAACCTTTAAAACAAATCAGTAATCAGATCATTTGAAGTGATAAATTAAATACATACAACAGATAACATTTTGTATAACGGAAAAGACAATCTGGATGGACCAGTGCACACCGGAACAGTGATACATAAAGATAACAGTTCTTTCAGAAACGTTTGTAAAATTAAACTGTATAAATCAAATATGCTTAAATCCATTATAATTTATGAAACATTAATTTATAAACTTTATAGGTCTGTAGCCCTTAAGTACATGCATACACTTGTCGACTTTTTACGCTGTTTCATTTTATAAACGATCCATTATATTATAGCCTGATCAAAATTTATTATATTTTTCTTCAATAATCTAATCCAGATTAAAAAATTTAATATGGAAATGTATTCAAACAAAAATTGTTAAATAAATATAGGTTATTTACATAGCTTTTATTTAAAGAGTATATATATTTTAAAATGAAGTTATTTTGAAAGCATTAACAAAATTGAAAATTTTCATCAAAGCTTTTCTAATTAAAATTTGATATATTTCCAGTAGGTGGGTGTTACAGAGTTACGTGTCCATATGTCCAATTATTGTCCTCGACAGTGAAACTGAATTTTAATTTAAAGCTTAAACAAATAATGTTTGCAACAAAAAAAATTGTACGAGCTTTGCAGACGTTTATAATAATTGGGTTCCCAGAATTAATATGAATAAGTAGCTTATTAAAGTAAAATATTGATTTAAAATCTAATATTATAGTATTTTGTGCTCGATTTACATGTTAAAATTAAATCTATAAATAAACTACAAGCATTTAAGTTTTATTGACAATAAGAATATGCAGAGATTATAATTTCATATTGAATTACGAACTAATTAGCACATTTTATTACTCATAAAAATTAACAAATAAACCGTGGCAATAAAATCTTGGTTGAATAATAAATCTGAAGTAAAATACATTTCATCTTCCATTTAACATTTGACACATGAATGCAAAACGAATTCTTATTTGCGATCATTTATCTTTTTTCGCATTCCTCTTCACTTGGCTCTCAGCATATTTGTCAGTTAATTTCAGGCATCTCACTAAAACAATTAAATGTAAATGTATAGGAAGCGCATTCTGGCACGATATATCAACATGCAATGGCATTTTTATATCCTATTTATCCTTATTCTCTCCTACATATCTTCTCAAGATAAATGGTTTATTTTTTTGAAGCATGAAAAATTCTCTGCTAGGTTTCTCAAACAATTTCCTCCAGATATTCAAAATGATAGCCGCATAAGAAGTTACAAATTGCAGTAATTTGTAACTGCTGTGCCATTTTATAAAATAACTAAGAAATATGGAGATATTTCCAAACACCGGTTTTTTCGACAAATTGTCCTGGGAGTTTTTCAGCAATTATTGTAATAACTCGCATTCTCAAAGGAGTTTTCGGTAAATTTGGTATACAATATTGAAATATACTTTGAACGAATATAGAACATGGTAGATTAGATAATATTAATGTATTATTTTCTGCTCTTGGGCCAAAAATGCACTCATATACCTTACCTACACATTTACATATTGTGTAGGTACCTACATGCTGCATATTTCTTATTATTGTGGTTTGTGATAGAATTGGATTTAAAAAGTTTTAAATTAAATCTAAAGACTAAATTATAAAATTATGTTGTTTGTTTTTTAGATGTCACTCTATTATTTTTTAATGGATCGAAACATTACAATAAAAAAAATTATAATGTGATCTTCGCATTTCATTCAAAATTTTCTAATTGAAATTTTTATTTTATTCATTTTGCATATTTTTATTATGTTGGTGATGATTCAAGCATTCAACAGGATATACATCCAATGCCAGAATGGAATTCAACCACTCTGACTAAGTGGTATTATTGTCGGTTGCCACAATAATTATCTGTTTGGACATATCATAAATTCTACTAATTATACATACATATCAATATCGCCATAAACATAATAAAACATTATTGTAACAAATTCTAACATACGAGTACAATAAATTTGGACCACTCACAGTTGTCATGGTATATTTTTTATAAAATATTAGGCCAAAAGAAAAATTAATACATTCGCATTACGTAGGTTGTAGATATAATATAAATATTGTTGATTCCTTTTAGTATCAGAGCTACGGGATGTTTTCACGAAAAAAGAAAAATTTCTTCGAAAGATTATTGCATCTTAAGTGGAAAAATAAATTAAATTAAAATAAATTATCAGTAAAAATGAATAATATTATATTGACTATATCACTCATCTACTTATTATTATTATACAAACCTTTGTATTATCGATAATAAAAACCTTTGTATTCTCGTTGACGTCACTTGAGTAACAAAATTTGTCAATATCATCATTCAGGATATAGTCTAGCCGTATACCACTCGACTATAGAAAATTCTCGAAATTCGGCGTATTGCCAGATGGAAACACCACTCGACCTTCGGTCTCGTGATGTTCCCGGCAATACGTCTCATATAATCGAGAATTTTCTATAGTCTAGTGATATAATATATGAAAATCTGCATATGCATACATATACATGCATATTTGTATAATTATGTGCATATATTGAGCATATTTTGGCCTGTTCAATGCATATTGCATGCATATTTTGATCATATTGGCCTACATATAATCCGCACTCTAGTTATCAGTATATCAAGTTTCTATTAATCTAAATTAAATATCCAAACAAACAGAAACATCCAGGCATTTAAAAAAACGCAACTATAACGTTTAACGATGTTGAACAATCGGTTTGAGCTTGCACCCAGCACCGAGCTGTCTCCAATTCCAAGTTGTAACCCATCTCAGCATAAAACTTATAATAAAGTCTTGTCGTCTTCTTGTTTGCGATACCGCTTTGAGTTCCGTCGCCGTCGACATCTCCACGACAAGCCGAGGAGCGCAGTGAACAGTGTTATCGACATCATGTCAATCCGCGACGACACAGCGCGATGTACGCACCGAGCGACGTAACGACATTTATTGGGTACACATTTTTTATCGACTTGGAATCCGCATACTTGAAACTCGACTAAAAGTGTCATTAGCTGTCTGGTTTAGCGTCGTTATACGGACGGATAATGGAGGCAGCACGTGCGGAATAGGAGGAATTGAACCGCAAGAGGTCAAGAAGTCAGATATGATGGAGATTGACTCAAGTTGTGGATTGACAGAGATGAATCCAGGTGGTTTCTTTATATTTTACACTAATGTTGACTGTTTCTGCATTTTTTAAATTTTCAAATTTTAGAATTAATCTATGAAATAGATATATTATACTTATTGGGAAGTATTTGAAGAGTCCAAGTGAGTTTTTAATTGTAGAAGTGCAAAAGGCTAGTAAACATCACCGTTTCGTTTTCTTAAACAAATTGATTTACCGTTGTGATTGGTTTTATATTCATATTTGCTCTTATTTTATTAATAGCCAATGAATAAAACAAATAGTAGGTATTTATATTGACTTGTGTCTTTTAGGTCGGTACTATTTGTCATGTTTAAATTTAAATTATCTATGTTTCTTAATATTTGTAACATTTAACTTTAGTTAATAAGGTTGCATCATTATATTAAGTAAATTTTTACTGTACTCGTACAATAATTATTTCCTTGATTTGACTTTTTTTGAGATGTAAAGTAGGTATCTTGTTTGTGCCATTTCCATAATATTTCCAATAATTTTTCAAAAAATGTAGAAATTATATTTGTTTTATTTTCTGTAACTAATTGGTCCCCATTTTACATTAACATTACTCTTCATAACAAATAGCGTCAAAACCTAAGACCAAATATTAACTAGATGAGTAAAAGGTTTAGTTTTACGTGACTCAGAGATTGTCGGGAGAAATAGAGATCGTTTAAGATTACTTTGACCTTATTGACTACTAATGACGTAGGTATCTACTAAAAATATGAAATGAAATTTCAATTTGACACTTTACACGCATATATTTCGATTACTAGAAAACATTGAACAGTTTCGAATATTTTGTTGTATTTTCTAAACGGACCAACTACATATATTGAGAACCTTACTCGTATTTATGGAAATTAAACACTTTTGTAATTTAATATTTTTGACGTAACATACCTACATAATTTTAAAAACTGTTTAGCTTCCTTTCAAATGGTTCTAAATATATTTGCTCCGTTTAGACAAATACAATAAAATATTTGATACTGCTCAATGTTTTCTATTAATTAAAATATATGTACCTAAGTTTGTAAAATTTCGCATTAAATTGTCATTCCATATTTTCATTACGTCTTTAACAGCCAATAAGGTCAAAGTAATCTTCACGTGAACTATAAATACCTTTTCTATCGTTATCGTTACCATTGTTTATCGTCATAGGATGCATAGTCTCTCTCTATAAGGATAAGGTAAACAGAAAGGCCAAACTTCATCCGTCTAGTGTCCACTCCTGTTATATATTATACGTCATGATTTTATTAGTTTATGCAATTTATGTACCTATTACCTACTGTACAACATCAAAGTCGTAGTTCAGTGTAACTTTGAATAGGTGCTGCAGATATTTCGTAATTTAATATAAAGTTCCCCTTTATCATTCATTACGGTAATTGCATATTTACCAGTAACATGACAAAGTGTTATTGTGACCCTAAATCATTACCTGCATGCAATCTAATTTACATTGTTTTTGTCAACAAAAATAGTAGGTATATTACATTAACAAACATGGTAATGGTAAGACATATTTTGGATTTTTGAATTAAAATTAAAAGTATGTATGTATTTTCAGAAAAATTAGATTACTGCATTTGGCCCTATATTCCAGAATTAACATTGGAAATAGGACTCCTTTCTGCCTCAGCCTGTATATAGATACAATAATTTTTTGTCCAAAATTAAATAAAACTACACGTACTCGTACACTCGTAGGTATTGGTTATCTATACTATAGCATAATCCCAACATAAGTGCCTGATGTTAAGAAACATGTACAAATATGTCGGAAGAAATATTTTTGACAGGTTTCATTTTAAATTTTATTATTCAATAAAGGCGTAGATAAAGTATTCTTTCTAATAGAATTTAATTTAGAAAATTGAACTCATTATAATGCTTAAGACAAGAAATAAGTAATTTCCATCAATAAATAATATATTACAGCTGATAAGACCAACTAGAGAATCGCTCAGTAGTTAGAACAATAATTATAATTTGAAAGATTAAATGGATTCTTTGAAGCGAAAGTAAAATATGCATTTCGATGAAAGAATAATATAATAATAATAATTTGTCGCTCTTGCATGAGTTTATTAATTTAAATGAATACACCTCTGCCCACTGCCTATCAACACCAGATGTAGCTTATGGTTTTTCCATCTTGCATAATGGTTTCCTATCACCGACAGATCTTATTAAAATGCCAGGTAAAGTGCAGAGTCTTGTAGCGCGATGTGCAGAGCAGAAGAGAAGCATTCGGCCACGCTCCGTTCTTCCTCATGAAGATTTATCATGGCCGCCTCAGCAACCGCAGAAACAATAAGCAGCAAGATGAATTACGAACACGAGGCGGTACGAATAGCGCACGCTGTCATTTTAAAGAACATCTATTCCATGTCGGTGAACGATATGGAAAAGATGTTGCTGCATCTGATGTTCTTGCTTTTGTTTTACTACCTTTCTTATTAAGATAATTTATGAAGAAAATTCATTCTCTTTGTTATTATTTTATTATTTCCTTCAATAAGATTTTCATTTACAGCATTCAAAGAAGGAATTTTAAATGTTTCAGGTTTATTAAAATTTACAAGTTTCATTATTATTCGTTCTAATTAAAGATCTTTTATATGAAATTTTTCATTTTCCTAATTTCTAGATTTAATAAAAAATTAATATTTAAACATTTTAAAAATAATATTGTAAATAAATAAAAAAAAATTGACTATGAAGTAGATATGTACTATGCATATATTATTACTAGACCTCACGACTTCAGTATGGCATTCATGTCAGTAAAGCCCGATTTATAGATTGACGGTCCGTTTACGCAACGCCAACGTTCCCGCTAACGCAAAACATGAACTAATTATATCAGATGGTATCATTTTTATAGTATTCCGTTCGCGTTCCGCTAACGCACCCGTTAACGCAAAAATGATCATGATTCATGTTTCGTGTTTGCGGGCTGATCGGTAGCCAATCAAATGCGTAACACAAAACAAAAATATTGTGACAGTCAAGTGACAGTGACAATAATTTCAATCATGTCGTGTAGTAAGTAAGTAATAAATAAATATTATAATATCCTAGATGGATAATTTAAATAAGAACAAATCGCGCAGAAAATTTCAAACCTGTGCGTCAAACAATGTTACATAAAACTCTAAGGCTATAGGTACACACGAGCGTTGATTTTATGTGCATCGTAACGTACGTAGCTTGTGACGTACGTTGTGCGTAGTTGAAGTTGTTGTCGCACGAGCGCTGATATTTACATCCGCGCGCTAGTTCTTTTCCATATTAGTTATTAGAGAGAAGATCTGCAAACGACTGGTAAAACTGCGCTCGTTTGACACCATGTATTGCTACAAATAGAACGCTGCAACGCACGTAAACAAAAACGCGCGTTCTAGCTTGCTACGCACGAAAGGCTTTGGAACGTACGTTGATACGGTCGCTAAATAAAACGTACGTTGATGTGTGACCAGTAGTATTAAAAGTATAGTAACGTGTGTACAAACGTGCGCGTTAACGCACGTAAAATCAACGCTCGTGTGTTCCGAGCTTAAAGCCGCGTACTGTCTAAGCACGCACGAACGCTAGCCGTCGCTTGTCGGTACATCAAAGAATTTTCGCCCGTACGCTTGCTCAATGTGGACGTGTATTTGGCAGCTAAGAGTTTACGCGCACGTACGTAGCAACTGACAACAGAGAGAAAAGATTTAAGTTACTAGAAATTGCAATGGAGTGGTCAAATGATATGGCTCTGCAGTTAATAATTGACGAGTGTGAAAAATTCCCAATATTATGGGATCCTAAACATTTTGATCCATTGTTTTCTTGAAATTTTAAGTCACATAATAAGTTGTTCGCGCCATATATTTCTCTGCTTCTATATTATAATAGTTGAGTAACCCACCATCATCGTTTTAATTTTTTATTATTATGCAATGCGTAACAATATAGGCCGCACATGCTGTTGCCGTCTGAGACATTTTTGGACGAATGGCTGGAGCACTAATTTGCGCTCACGTAACGAATTTTTATTAAAAGCCATAAGTCTGTACGGCGCGCAAACGTTGCGTTGCGTAAACGGAGCGTCAATCTATAAATCAGGCTTAAATATCAGGTAGATATGTAATATTCATCTTATGTAAGTATATTACCCTAAATTAGTAGTTATTTACACTGTCCTATGATCATGATTCATGTTTCGTAGTACGACAATAAATTTGACAATTTCCTCATCGTTTTTTATGTTTAATACGCCAAATAAAAATTCGTATCGGTCGCATGGAATCCATGAGAGATTTTGTGTTGGTTTTTCGTCCCCAGACGGAAGACGGACTCTAATCAAATGAACCGGCCCTGGAATCGAACAAGTTGATTTTCGGTGGACCCGGTGCTTCGAACTCCGGTATTTATTATATTTGTAAGAGCCCCAGGGATCCTGCTTATCAAATCAGAATCTCGCACGGTTAACGTGAATTTTGGATAAGAGAATGTTGACCTTAGAATGCCATATAGGAGGCAGGAAATATTGTTAGGAGAACCATTTTTTACATTCAAACCGTTCAATTTAATCTAATCTCATATCATACGAAATGTACCAATAGTTAAAATACTACTAGTTGCATATTAGTAATTTATGTTATAAGGATTGTAACGTCATCATTATGATACTATACTTGATTTCTAAACTAAACGGAGCAATCTGAAGTTGGAATGTTAAAACTGATCGTTTTTGATTGGCTGATGTAACACCAGTTTTATACCACACAAACTTTGTAATGTAAATAAACGAATGTTCTCCATCTTGTCTCGTCAGCTGTTGTCAGTGATTGTACCGAGTTTGCCCGCTGATAGGTTAAATTTAATTTTGCCGCCAAAAAAATCTAGTGATATTTTGCTCGTATTTACACAGTGTAAATACGTCTCAGCGAGATAACTTCAGATTGCTCCGTTTAGTTTAGAAATCAAGTATAGTGAAGATTAGCAGAGGTGTTACAGCTGAGTTAGATATTACGACCCGCTGTACCATAATGATTACATATACAATATTGTATTTGCTGGCGTAAATTAGTCAAAAAGTAAAATAAATAATTATTATAATGAACGATATTATGGTACTCAAATTGAGGCTTATAATGTTAAGTTAAAGTAATTTATATACAGCTTCGGTTATATTTGCAAAAAAATCTTTATATGAAATGTAAATTACAAATCAATACAATGTTTGAACATAAATCTGTACCTCCAATTTCCAAAATTGCCATTTTTTTGTTATATACCTACTGTACTCAGTTAAAAAGGTTTAGAAGGTTTTTATTCCTATGGAATAGGGACCAAGATGATTAAAACAATCATGGTAAAAGAGCCAATGTGCAAATTGTGAAATATAAATACTAGACCACTCGAAGAAATTATCCCACTCGCCCTTCGGGCTCTCTTAAATAAACATTCATGTATCTCAATTGGTGTATAAATATCTATTATTTACCTACTCATTGCCCAAATTTTTAATTTAAATATCAAACTGACATGTGAGAGAAAATTTCCACTTATTAATTTCAGTTACGTTTTACTCAGGCTAGAAAAAATTTAATGGTACCGTGGTTCATTTCAAAATAATAATAATATTACTTAATTATTATTTTAAAAATACTAAGTACCTACTACATTTTCCTTTTTAAACTATTTTTGAGCCCTCCCAAATATTGGACCTAGTTGCGCCTATGCGTAGTAGGTAGTAGAACGGTAAGTAATACTAGCAAACAAACAACATCATTCAAGACAAACTAGATCTCCAATGCAAGAATATCTCTGAGCATCACTATCTGCTATCACAGCATCTACTGCAAGGACCAAGAAGGCATCGGATGCTTCGTGCCGGCTGCGCATTCATATGCAGGAAGCGAACAATAAAGCCACACTTCTCACAAGACAAATTGATATTTCTACAAATGACTCGTGATTCCGTTGGAGGCGGCATTCCTCCGACGAGGGCTAAAGAGAACGCGGAGACAAGAGCCGAGTGTCGCGTGCCATTGTTGTTACGCGACAAACGTGAAGCGAGCGCTGAGATGTGGCCTTATTTCGCGCTAAGTGATTATATATGTTTATGTGGGGGGTCTGATAAGGTAGGACCGGATTAAGATACAATTAGTACGATTGAAGCTCTGTGTAACACGTGACCGATTGTGGTTCTGACAACTCAGGATCGAATCCACTCAGGTACACATTCTAATTTAATTGCATCTTCCATGTGGTGTACTCTTTACTACTTATTTTGCCATTATGTTTATGATGTAGGTTTCTGATAAAGGTATCAGGATCGGCTTAAAGTTTCAATTAGAATGAGCTGCTAAAATTGTTTTCAGTTAGAACAGAGCCGGGACTAGAGATATTTTCACCTGAGGCAGTAACATAGATTTTGGGCAGCCTATGTAACATTGATTTTTTATAAGTTCACCAATATTTTTATTTCGTCTGTATAGTATATCAGTGTACACGTGTAATACTAATGGGGGGAACAATTATCATCTTTATGATCAAGAAGAAAGTGATAAAAAAATTCGCTTATGGCGCGTTACTTTTATTAATTTCTTATTTGCTACGGGCCTCACTTCTATTTCACATTTTAGATTTAACCCGCAAACGAAACAATTTTTCCACCCTAGCTCCGAAGTCAATGTATTTTGTAATTTCATAATAATTAATGTATTTTCGTTTTGTTTTTCAGTTAATTAAATATTTATATATTTATTTGAGGTTTATGATCTACAAATAAGTATAGGCGTAGCCAGGGGGGATTGGGCTGTTAAACCCTCCTCAGCTGTTATCTAAATGCTAAAATAAAACATCTATTTCATTAATTTTAAAAGTTATTATTAATTTTAATTTTAATAATTTAATTATTTATGTAAATTCCCCTGTATGAAAAAAACTTTTAATGAAACAGCCTTTGACCTTGAACCTACAAAAAAATTTCCGTTACGCAACAGTGCCACGGTACAATTTTCATAGAACTACACCACTGATTCAACACCTTCGCTCGCCACCTATGCAAATAAGTCTTGGGCCGCAAAAATAACTTTCTCGGGTCACTTGATAGTAACCCATACTACAGCTTCTTTAGTCTAGGTCTAGAAGAGGTATCGTGCGCGCTTGTGGAAACCGGTGGAAACCGACTAATGTAATTTTTTTTTCAATTTTAATATTTATTTCCATAAATACCAATTGATTGATAAAGAAACTCATTCTTTACAATTGTGTAAAATTTCACACTCTGAAAATAATTTGGGAAACAATGGTCAACAAAAATTTTTTCCATGATAAATGTCTATGTACAGCTTTTCGTGAAATACCCCGTAGGTATCCTGTATGTTTGTAATGAAACCATAACATTTATTAATTAATGTATTCTGCAGGCATGTTATAAATCGTAAATAAATTTTGAAAGTCTTGCCAGAATGAATAATTACCCATACACAGAAAGTTTGAATTTAAGGATAAAACATGAAAATGAGGTATTGATTGAATGTAGCCTGAAATCGTTTAACCGGAAGTGAAAGTTTCTGAGAAGTTTCTGTTGAATTCGGATGAAAAGTTGTAGAAGCAATCATGGATATACGGAAGAAGGAAGTAAACATTGAAATTGTAGTTAAACAGTTGCGATAAGTGACAACGTCAGCGACCAATTAAATTAACATAAATTAAATCTACTTCATTAGGAAATTAGTTACTTTCATTAAACAAAACCGATTATCTATTAAACTATATGCATTTTGATTAATTTAATTAAATATTAAAACATGCATAAATATATTGTGTATTAATTCTAAATTATCATATGAGAAGCATATTATTATTTGTCTAATACATGCTATACATGCTAAGTTTACCAACTTTGTAGAAAACCTCAAAATAATAGAGAGATGTTGGAGTGAAATACAGCAACGTACCTGAAAACAAAAATAATTATTAATAATTTCATTTTACAAAAAATCAAAGTGCATAAACTCGTATTATGAAATAGTAAACCTATTATTGGACGATGGTACTAATGAGGCGTTGGCAAGTATCGCCTTAAACATATTTAATGAATAATAAAATACCAATTTAAACGCAAATATAATGCTCTATACCTACCTACTTCATCTTTGATAATTTACTCGTATTTTATTAAGTAAATTTTGAATGACAGCTAGTAGAAATATTTTTTACTGATATTTTTACTTGGTAGTAGTAGGTATAGTACATATATATTAATATATACCTACCTATTTGTATAAGTAAAAATAATAAATTAATAACGTATGGCGGGTGGTCCTGTGCTGGCCACATCAGATTTTTTTAGATACTTACAGTAGAAGCATCGCTTACGTTATTATTCAAGGCCTGGAAAAACAATTTTCGTTGCTAGGGACAATTGCATGTAAAATTTGGTCAATTGAGGGCGCTTTTAAGGGACCCAGTTGAAGACCGGAAATGTGAATTAAGATTTAAGTTATCTGTGAAATACGTTAAAGCAGACAAAAATATGTTACATCATGCATTAAAATGTCCGAATTAAAACCTAAAATGAAATTGTTTTTAAAATGATGAAAATAATACTTACAATTGATAATAATATAGAGTATATTTTTGATACACATATTTTAATTTAATATTAAAATTATTTATTAATAACCGGAATCCGATCCCTTGAAAGCGCCATTTGCGACAAAAATTTGCAACAAATGTTCCCCAATGTTTTGTTAGCAACTGACCTGCATTTCCAGGTCTTGAATAATATCGTAGGAGATGGTAGTAGGTATAATTTACAGGATGAATAAAAAGTATACTAAATTATTATGTAATGTAGGTATTATTATTAATTTCCATAGTCATCTCTCTGCTAACAATACTAATAAAGTGATATCAATAAGTTTACCAGCTTTCCTAAAAATCTTACTAGATCCGGATGATTGCACGTTTATACAAATTTCGGCGTAATTATTGACATTAACATTACAATTTAATCATAACAAACATCCCAATAACAAATTCCAGATGTGTAAATATCGAAAACCCACAAATCCAGTTACTCTCCTACAAACATCTCAAGTCAACAACAAATTCCCCTTTATTTGCATATTATTCACAAATGAATTTTATCATATTGATACTTGTTAGAGCTAAAGGCTATATCAAATGTACAAGTGGTAGATATTCCGGCACTCGTATGTTAACGAGTATAATCTAATGAAATGTTTATTGTGTACGCAATAACATTACGCTTCTGTTTGTAAGCAACTCATCGGATGTTTCAGTAATTACGTTTTGATTAGGTATGGAATCCTGGTCTGCTCTTTGTGATTGTAGCCTGAATATTAATTGTCAGTCGCTTTTGTGGCTAACGCACGACATAACCAGGTAGACGTAGGTGGATCGAATTCCTCTCTCGATGCTTCATGTGTGCTGGTATGGTGTATGAGGACGTGTGCTTTAGGAAGGGTACAATTTTGGGGTTAGGTCATTATCAGATATAGAACAATCCAAAATTATGTCTAGCCAAAGAACAGTCTTTCAACCTCACTTGTGAGATGGATAGCCGACTGCGTTATGTGGCCGATTGAAACTCAACAACTCCGGTTCAAATCCAATAAGGAGTCGAAACAAACTCTTCAAAAAAAATCCTTTCCTCATCATCATTCAGTCAATAAGTTTTTCATTACGTAAACTTTATATTTTAAGTCTTTATACTAATAATTGCGTTATTTTAAAATATGACCATATTTTACGTTCGAAATCTATTTATTTTTATAAATGCGTTAAATCAGACCACATTATTTTAGAGTGATCCTAGTTCCTAAAAGGAGACAAATTGACAGTATGACAGTTTGTTGTAATCTTAAAAATATTGACTTGTGATTGTGAAGTTGTTGAAATGGATTCTGGAATACGGATATAATTAAGTTCATGTGTAGAAAAATATAGAAAAAAATGTAATAATGAATTCGTTATAGATTAAGACAAAATTATCTGGCATCTCATTTATGTCAAACCAAGTTACGAAATATAAGATGTTTGGGCGAATTTAATATTTAGAATTCATTATAAACCAAATTTGTAAATTGAATTGCAAAAATAACAGAAGAAACATTTTAAACTCGCGCTCGTGCAAATAGGAACAAGCAATAGTTATAAGGTATCAATAGAATCATTAGAGTTTCTAGATTGCCTTATGCTAAATAAGAATACCTGAAAATAATATAATTTGCAAAATTCATCAAATTGCAATGAATTTTATGCAAATTGAACTTTTATTACAGACATAATTTATAGAATAAGGCAATTAGGAGTGAATATATTTTCATTGTGTAACATAATTTTCATTGTAAGTTACCTACATCGTTTATCCGAAATTTATGCAGAAAGCATGTGCAAAATGAGTCATGTAAAAGTTTTGAAGTGTCGCTGACGTGGCACTAGTAGTTACAGAAAAAAAAACATTTTTTTTAAATCAAGTTATGACGTATAATAAGATTTTGACTATTATCGGATTAAAACATTACCATTACAAACTTCGTGTTACGGTTTTCTCTCTTTTAAGCGCGCCCTTAAAACAATTTGTTGAATAAAATACTTTCAGATACCCTGTTACTTAACAAAATTAGCCACAATAACTCATTCTAGAAAAATTCATTTTAATTTTTACTCAAGGTGTTAAATTATTAAAATGGTCCATAGAAAACTGCTTAAGTTCTGACTATTAGTTGCTTGTTTTAATAATATAAATTTTATTATGTATAATTAAACACTAGATCCAAATTTCAGATATACCTAAAATTAATTTGAATAATTTTGTTAGTTTTATTTTCCATCCACCAACTCATATATAAATTAGTAGGTTATATGAAATGTTTCCGTGTCCAAAAATTTATTTCAGCAATATCATTTTCCTAAACCAAAAAATGAAAAAATTAAATCGTTTGTTAAACCACTGAAATGAAAATTGAATTTTAATAAATTCAATGAATATTTCACCAATTTCATAAAAAAATTCTCCAATCGAAGCGTCAACCGCTACATTATTTTCCACGAGTTTTACAAAGTGCCGTACACGTAAATTTTAAATCGACGTATGTGCGGCTAAGCTCACTGCTGTGATGACAAATTTCAGAGCTCAGTAGCTCAGCGCGCTTAGGAAAGTCTTTGATGTTCGGTTTTTCAGTTCTCTGTTCTTTGAAAAAGAAAAGCGAACTACGTCGGTGTTGGAGTACGTAATTGCTTATTTTCAAGCCGGAGATACTGTAAGTATGTGCAAATGGGGAAATTTCCTTCTTTTAATTACTATTTTATATTCTTTCATCCTATACTCAAACATTTATTGACTATAGTCCAGCCAGACAACTCAGATTCGAATATAGTTACGTATACATTCCAGTTTAATTGCACAAAAATCTCTCCTATGGTCTATGGTGCATTCTCCAAATAATACCTCCTAACTATGAATTGATGGCTTGTAAAGGCACACACACACACACACACTAATACTATACTATCTAATCCGATGACTTATAGTATGTGAAGCTACCACACTCAAGTTGGGTAAAAAGTGTGAAATAATTTTACAAATATACCACGATTATGGAATAGGTACAGCATATTTTTGGGGATTGATGTTACCCCTACGACACCTTGGCTTAACATCAGTCCCCAAAAATATGCTGTACCTCTTTACTAATGTGATTTTATCACATATTTATAAGTTACGTATTAGAAATAGCTGATGATGACTTGCATAGCAGTCTAAACGTCCGAAAATAAAATGACTATTACACACACATCAAAACGCATCTGATGTTGTTTTCGATCCTTTTGCCTTCCTAAATACATTGCAAGAAACTAGTATCTAACCTGAAATTAATATGAATGCTGAGTAATTAGCTACATAAATAATATCAATTAAGAAAAATAAATATTATAATTTTGTTAAAAAATAAATTAATTTTAAATATTTTAAATTAGGTATACTTATCTAATGTTTTTGGAATTGTTAATAAATTTTTTACGAAGAAATATAAATGTTAAATAACTATAAAATGTTTTTGGAACTGTACGTAATTTTTTTCGCTGTTTATTTCATAGAGAAGAATCAGAATTTTTGTTGAATCTTGTCGAATTCAGTATTCGTTAGCATAAGCAAGTAAGTAAAAATGTCCTGTGTACGACATCGATTTTGTATTTAGTATAGCGAATTATTTTATGTTTGAGTGGTATATTCATAATGGATATTATGGTTTTTAAATATTAAATAAATAATTGTATATGTGGACATGGATATTGTGAATTGTGAGTGCATTTTATTGAATATAGTGGAAGACTGCCTCGTCAACTTAGAAAAAGGTAGGTTATCATTTTAACATTTAAAATTGCCAAAACAAATAATTCTTAAATGCCTGAAAAATAAATAGTACATAAGTTCTTATACCTATTATGATTATGGCAATTGGCTATTACAACGTTACAACTTACTGTACCATGGAATATGGAAACATGATATATGATATGTTAAGACATCTGAAACTAGATGTTAACATTATAAAATGAATTAATAATTTAATAATAGTCAAAAAATGTAATAGGAAATAAATACAGCTAATCATTTTTAAATTACTAGGTTTACTTTATGTGTTATTCAGATAGAAAAATTATTAGACAGGAATATAATAAAGCGCTAGGTAATGTGCTAATTTATACAGGCCTGTCATAAATTACGGAATTATATTTCTACACTTTGTAAATTATTGAAGTTACCAAACAAACATCAATAATTCTACATGTAAATCTGTTTTATATCATAAATTATTCTGGTCTTTAACATTAAAATAATAATACAGAGTAATTTAAATGATAATCCAACAATAATTTTAATAATTTATCGTCACCATTAGTATAGTCTCCGATCTATCTTTTTAAAATATTTAAGAAAATATGCGTTTCACTAAACAAATATGGATATTTATTATGGTATATTAACTTCTTCAAATTAAAAAAGTACATAATTCAATCCATGATCATTTAAATTTTAATCTACGACTTTTACCAAAAATAATAGGAGGAGGAAAATGCTTTACTTATTTGATTTCTAGGGACCATGCTATTAACACAACTTGCTCTGCAAAAAAATAGCCGTTGGAAAAATTGTATGATGTATATAATTATATAAATGAATCTATAGACTAATATGTAGCTTCGTGGAAGAAAATTATTAATTATATTACAATTTGTTACTAACTGTACAAAACAATCACATAAAAGTTAACGTTTGAAAAAGCCATAAATAACGAATAAACAAATTTTTATTAAATTTTACATTTTAATATTTCAACAGGTATAGAAGGAATAATAACGCTCACGTGAATTTATTTTTTTATTACAACCGAAATTAAATTTAAAATTGAATTCAAACAAATTACAATTATTACAGTGATATTTTTTGTCTTTATTGAAATGGATCTACAAACATATCACACAGAGACTAATTTGAAAACTATGTTAAAATCGGAAAAAGCCTACTTTGACGAACTGATATTTTAAATTATTTTCTGTATTTTTAGAATTTTATTTTTTGGAGATGTAGGTATCTACTACTGATGAAATTTTAATTGTTTTTACTACCTACATAAAATATCGTTGTTTTTAGTAGTAAGCAATTCAATACACAGGTTTTTTAGCCGGTTTAAAAAACCGGTTAACCGTATTTTTAACAGAAACCCAAACCGATATTTGTATTTACAAAAAAACTGGTTATCATTAAACCGCATTAACCAAAACAAAATTATACCTGCTATTTTCACCACTACTTGATAAAACCCAGTTTACATAACAAGTTGTTGACACTGGTTTCTAATTGGTTATGTAAACTAGTTTTAAAAACCGAGTTATTTATCTGTTAAATTAACCGATTTAAAAACCGGTTAACTAAACCGGCTATTGAACAAATACAGTTAAAATAATTTTGTTCGCAATTTCGGTTAACCTAAAACCTGTCTTTTTTGGTTTCTTGCCCTGGTAGTAAATACCTAGTATCTAATGCCCTGTTCACATGTTGCTACTTTGAAGACGCATACGTGCTACTGTAGCATGAAAAGAAGAAGTTTTTGAAGACGCAAATAATAAAAAATATTCAAATCGAAACAATAACCGCAAAAAATCGCTATTTACACATACAACGATCAACGATGTGAAATTATCAACGAGTAGTTCTTGATACTTTGATGCTATAAATTAGCAGCGCTGCTATTTGACAAGCGACTCAGATTTTTTCTTGCTACAGTAGCACGAATGTGTCTTCAAAGTAGCAACGTGTGAACAGGGCATAAGTTGAAAACATTTTCTTGCAAAATAAAAGTAAATTTTTCTTTCTTTATTTCAAGAACCTGCCTTTTCAAACTATACTGTAACATCTCTAGCATATTCCTGCAGTGCTCAAACATTTATTCTTTTGCCTATTTAGGCTAAACTCACTTTTAAGATGAACTCTTTTTTGGTAGGAACTTTACCTAGAGATTTTGATTTATGTATAACAAGGTATTGTGAGATACGCGACATTCTGGAATGATAGATGATTAGTAAGAATAATTATTGGGGTTATGACAATACAAGAAATAACGTCATGCAAGTCGGATAAAGCATTTGATCCAGCAAGGAGCAACGTTTTAATACGGCATGTACTTGGTAATGCGTTTGCCTTAAATCACGGATAAAATAATCAAAATCATGGCTTTATATTTTTATAAAGATTTATTCAAGAATATAGAAACATAATTAAATGAACCTGGTGATAAAAGAGCAATATCCGTTTAAAACGCAAGCAGAAACAAGTCATTTATATTGACCTGCTTCATTATATTAGCCAGTGTGTCAACATTCTGAAAGTATCTCAAAAAAAATCAATTATCGGTACACAAAAGCAGAGAGCCGAGTGAATGTTTTGTTTGCAGTTAACTGATTCCTACGTGCAGCCAGTAGTCACAACAACTTTCAATAAAACCATACAGCACACAGGAATGTTTGCAATACTTTCATAACAATCATGCGTAGGGTAGGGTAGGGTATATGCGCATGGAGACAAAAATACGCCCAGTTGTTCAAACAAATCAATAGAACACACAGAATCCCGTGCTGCTGCCTTTTAATTTGCTGATTTCAATCCTTCACATTACTGACACCAGCTACTTTCGTCTCTCCACACGTATTAATATTTTATTCATGGCATATGCTCGCAGCTTCAAAGGAACAGACAGATCGCGAATTGCGCTGCCAAATTTCGCTTTTAAAACCGCCAAAAAATCTCGCGCGTGTTCTCGGCGTAGAGTGACACGGGTGCTTGTGCTTGTGCTTAGCAAGCGTGCGTGCCGCGCGATGCGGAAACGGAATATTGGTGTATGTAAGAAGTCGAAAAGGAGAGATCCGGTAAGGACCAGCGGTGGGGATATCTAGAGGAGACTGGGGATTCTTGTTACACGTGTAGGTTATTACTTACTGCCAAGGTGCAGGTGTAGGTGCAGAAAAATAAGACCTGGATTTCCAGAAATGTACCATTTCAGAGAGGTAGCTGTATTCCAAAATCCAAAATATGGTAACATAACAAGATTTCTATGCCACTGTTATAGATTGTTACCATTCTTATATCATTTTCAATTATGGAATGGTTACATTCTATCACTTGTTACGGAATGGATTCATTCCGTCACAAGTGATGGAATGAAATGTGGCGAGTTATAATAATTTAACTTTCTTCAATGTTTTTGGTTGGTGGGTAGCTTTAAAATATGTTTAGATTTATTTTTTATTAATTGTATGTAGAATATTATTTTATACATACATATATTTTTATTTTAATAGTTTTAGGTTATGTTTTTTGCAGCATATACTATTTTGTACTCATACATTGAAATTTGATGTTCCGCCTCACCTAAGCAACGTCGGGAATATCTATTATCCAATTATGTATTATGTTTATATTTTTAGTGCAACTTGGACAGCTACAAAAAGAAATTCTTAAAAAAACTTCATTTATTTCTATGACTCATGTTTATAATTATGCTGTTGTTTTATCGTTTAATGGCAGTGCTCGCAAGCTCGTGCCACCAAACACTCATCCGGGAACCTTAAGTTTCCGAATTTGGTATGTAAACTATTCTCTGGAATTCAAAACCCGAAATCCGGAATTTATAGTACCTACCTACCTCTCGAATTAAATATCCTAATTCCGGCAATCATTAAATTTTTAATAAAAAATAAAAAATCCGGTATCTGAATATATCTAGTCTATATCCGGAATCCGCTATAACCGGAGAAATCCGCAAAACAGTATCCGGATTCCGGGGCATCAAATCTTATTTATATTCAAAAACTGGATTCCAGTTACTTCTATATGAACCGGAATTAGGTAACTGGATAAGTCCAAAATCAAAAATCTGACGTGGCCATCACACAACCTTCCGCCATATCTAGACTTTCAACAGAAATGTATACGTACAATCCGGTGCCCATTTAAAATATACAAATAAAAATCTAAAATATTCAAACACAGAAATTAGTATCACCTGAATCAAAAGATTCAATCGCACGAAAACTCTTCTGTGTTGAAGCAATCCTCCATTAAGTTACTACATTTAATAGCTTACTTATGACTTACATAGCGCTAGTATGCCAACTTGTCACCCGTCACAACTGTCAATATTTTTTATGCAGAAACAAAAATCAACCGAACATGGATTACAAGATTTCAACGTTTTATTTGATAAATTTATTTTTTAAATTTTACTGCAGTTCTTTAATGCTACCAGATAAAGACAATTTTTTTATAACGTAAATTGCAAATAACTTTTCCTCGTATTCTTATTACAAATAAATACTATAATTATCCAAATTTATAGAAATTTTTGACACTTAATCTTTTCAATCTTCAAAAAATATCACTTCCGGTGAAGATATTTGTACCAAAATCTAATGAGCTCTTCCTATTCGTATACAATTGTAAAATACCAAATATCAAAATTTTTTGGTACTTCGTATTTGAGTTATGCGACAGACGGCATTGGCCCGGACCACACACATACACACACACACACACACGCACACACACACACACACACACACACACACACACACACACACACACACACACACACACACACACACACACACACACACACACACACACACACACACACACATACATACAGACATCATCGGGAAACTATCAAAAATGAGTTGTAAGGACCCTAATTCGTGCTCATCCACTAAAAACTCACTACCCGATTTTTTGCATGATTCCAATACCTTCCTTTACAGGTAAGCGGAAGGTAAAAAGTTAATAACCGAAGAGATCTAGAAGACGGTGCCTGGAATCCGGTAACATTGTTCTATAATCTGGAAACCATATTTATATATCTTATTTTCAGAAACTGGATACCAGTGATTCATGGTATAAACTTGGAATTCAATATTTAGAATCCGATACTGGATAAATCTGGAATCCAAAATTCAGAATCCGGCAGTCAGCTTAATTAGGATTACAATATTCAGAATTTAAAACCAAAATCCGGAAACTGGTATCCGAATGAATCTAGAAAACGATACTCAATCTCCAATGCGTTAACTGGAATCACTTACAAGGAATGCGAAAACCGAAATTCAAAATTCGGAAAATTCAGTAAATAAAATACAAAAATCTGTGTAGATATGCAATCCAATTTGGAGTTTTTGTTATCCGGTATCCGGAATTCAATATTCCATTCAATTTAATTCGTTATTGAAACAAGAGACAATACAGAAACTGTATAGCTTAAGTCAAATCATAAATACAGGATATTATGCATTAAAAAAATGGTATTACAATAGTATCATGATACTCTTTTTAAAATAACCGGTATAAAAATTATGAGTACTATCTTAGACAGGATATTAATTCCAAAGTAAATGTTAAGAAGGATGTAACTATTCGTCAAAAATATTTATTACACGTCTTATGAAAATAACGATTTTGATTTTGCCCGTTATTTCCATGAGACGTGAACATTTATTAATCTTTTACCAATCTACAAATTTAATTGTAGATTTTAATTAATTTTTGTAATAAAGATCTTTTAGTTGCATTCCCGAATAATTACTTCCTTCATTACACTACCCAGTCGATTATTCCATTTCTTGTAAATGTTAAGGAGGTACACTCAACATTTGAAATAATGAGAGAGTTCAATGAAATTTTGCTAAATTAATCAAAACATTGTAAGAATGTTACCTGAATTTTTTCAAAATTTTTCACCTCATAGATTATCCAAAAATAAATATTAAAAAACTACATTTTACATGGCCTCTTATGGGACTACTTTTAAATCAAAGTAAAAAGCATATTATAACGAAATGATAGAAAATTCCAATTGCATTTTTAAAACGTACATCACTATCTCAAAGACCGGATGAAAGTAATACAAGCATTATTTACCTACCACGTAATTAACAAGAATTCTTAATCAAAAGACTGACGTTTATGCCTAATGGAGAATATTGGCGAATACGAGACATGGCAACGTTGAAAAGCGCGAATTTTGAATTTTAACCTGGAAAAATAACATCTATCTATAATTACAAGTTTTTCACAAGAATTAAAGGTTGTGTGTACAGATGATAAATAATTTGTATGTAAATGCAGTAATGTTTATTATTATTTTTTATTAGCTGGAATGAAATACATTGCGAGCATAGGAGATGTCCCTAACCCCTTACCACCCCAGTGTACCTCCTTAAGGTTTCTGCAAGTAAAAATTGCAACCACGAGAAACAAAATAAGGTTTCGTTCGAGTTACACCGATATCATAAAACTTAAGAAGGTAGTTAAATTTTAAAAAATAATAATTTTTATCGTATTCCAAAATACAAAAAAAATTAAAACTGAAAATCGTCCACCTACCCCTGTCTCCCCTTCCGTCGCTCTCCCCACCGCTGGCGCTGAAAGAGGGGCAAAAAGGGAGCGTGCGGAGAGGGGGCAATCGATTGTGCTAGCTACAAGCTTGTCCGGGCCGGGGCACGAACGGTGAACCCCGCGACCTCGCGCCGCTAAATATAGCGCTAACTAACGATGTCGTTACATGTAACGTTATTTACTCGCACCTTGCTCTAGCGCCGCACACTCGTCAGTCGTCACCGGCTGCGAGTCACACCCCGGTGCTGTGGAGGTGGCGCCGTCGCCACAACACAGGCGTGTCATACGCGCCTTTGTAGTACAGCGCGAGCTTCAATGTCACTGCCGATCAGCCGATCTTTGTACTTTGTTACGCTCTCAATGAAGAGAGAACACTGATATTGTTTGATGATAATATTAGAATTATTTTCACGTGTTATGTTTAGGTATTGTAGGCAAGGCAGTGGCGTGGCGTCCATGGAAGCAAGGGAAGCACTTCTTCCCTTGCCTTTTATATTTTTAAAATGTTTCGATATTAAAATATATGAATTTATGTACAATATTCTTTGTCTAAACAGTAAAATTTTCTAAATTTATATAAATGTTGCATTTGTATTTTAAGCAATACGCGTTACACGTAAGTTATACCGGTGTAAAATAACGTAAACTGCAACATCAGAGTTAGACGCACATTTAAATTCTGCCTCCTCGCATGTAAGAATTTCATGCCCTCTTGCGCTCGGACATGTCCGTAGTACTGCCTTCGGTAGTTCGGGCTAGACATGATACGTGCTCACTTGACTAACGGACGCACAATCACTTTATGTGTTTCTTAAGATTTTTTCTGTAAAATTAAAAGCAAGTATTGGTTTATTCGGATGCCAAATTCTATTAATATAAATCTAACTAAAATAAAACAAATAAAAGAAATCAATTTAACAAATTTATTCAATATTTTAAATATAAAAAGATTTTCTTTCAGAAAATTACTGAGCGCCAGACTTTGAAGCATGTGGGTGAAAGCAGTGAGATTTGGTGCGTTTCTGTGTGGGGTTTAATATTTGACTTTTCGTGTTATAAACTAAAAGAATACTATATTTTTAATTTTTTCTACATTCAAACTCCACTGAATACAAAACGTTAAAATTTATCAAATTTTTTCAAGATCAAAAAATCACTATTACAATTATTTCTATCTATAAGTATGCCTTAGATACGATAAATATTGAACAAGAAAAATTGCGCAACAAATTAAATAATATCTTGAGCACTAAATTGCTTTGTTTTTAATGAACTCTGTTTTATACTGAGACAATTTTATATACCTACCTACAATATTTAGTTTGTGATTCTGCGCAGTTCGCATATAATAATAATTTGACAGCCGCGCTTATCTATTTTTTCAGACAATTTACGAAGCAATTCGATATTTCACACAATTTGCTGTATGATACTACACAATTTAGATTGTTTCAAAAATTGAACAATATCTTGTTCAAGTAAAACGGGATTTAGCATTAAAATAATTTATTGTTTTGCATCCTGACTCAACAAACATTACAGATTAAACTAAATTATTAATTTCAATTAAGCTAGTTGGTAATAGGCACACATGAAAAAAACAAAACAATATTTTCGTATTTGCAATATGTTATCCGAACTCCCAATTCTAAGGACACGAGGCCAAGGTCACCCCGATCATGTATTTTAATAACCCTCGCAAGCACAAACATCACATATGGTTTGCATGAACACATCTCCACGCACGTTTACATCTATTTCAATTACACCGTCTGCACGAGCTCGGGCTACGAGCGCACGGATCGAGGCGCGATTGTTCTCGCACGTGTCCCTGCAAGGCGCCCAAGCAGCTATGGAAACCGCTAGACAAACAGCGCCTATCTATATTTCATAATCCCGTGCGAGACGCGAGATGTGTAATGAAATCCTGCACGTAAAAAGATGTAATGGAAGACGAGCGCCGACAAATAGCTGCCGTTTGTTTTCAACCCTTGCGAGGGGCGATGTTTTCCTTGATTACCGTGGCTTCTTCCTGTCTCATTGTTGCTTATTAGAGATGTTTCTTTCGAGAAAAGGGGAGTTCTAACTGTTGTAATTATTATTTTATTTATTCAGTACGACATGCATAGCAAAGCGTTGATCGTTCTATTCAATACTGTTATTGTTACGTAAAGACAGTTATTATTACTGAATACGACAATATGGGCTGAGCGTATTGTTCCAGGATGACCTTTATCAGACTTCCCAACTCAAAAACTTTAACACAATGGCAGATTCTAGCAACTGACAAAAATACAACTGCACTTTAAAAAAAATTAAAAGAATAATTGATTTTATATATTATAGTTCTATTGAATAGTTTTCCTGAAAATAAAACATAGGTATTAAGTATCATTTACTAACTAACTACATCTAAACTATAGGCAAAAATACCACTAGAACCTAATGGTTATATTATTCATCTATACCTAAAAGTTCATCGTTTTAAAAACGAAATATTAATTATTATTTTTAAGATGTTTAAAATCTAATTTATTTACAAAGTTCCTTGCAAGGACTGCAACCTTGTGTATATTGGCCAGACTAAACGATTTTTGAAGGACAGAAAAATTAATTATTATAATATGTTAATAAGGGACATAGACATTCAAGTTTACACTTACACGATAGAAGCCCAAAAATGGTTATGAAATCTTCCAATATCCAAAAAGAACCATCCCGAACAGTTTTCAATTTGGTTAATGCCACTCAATAAATTTGTAGTGGAAGAGAACAAAACAAACAAATGATCTTAAAAATAGAATTATCTGTTTTATTCTCAACATTTGCCATAAATTAAGCATGTTTTTAATCGTCATAATTACAAATTAAACGCAAATTAAACTCGGCGACAGAAAACAGTTCCACACAACGTAAACTATTTAATGAATAAGCAAATGACCTGAATAAAATGTTACAATCTAATTTCAATTTAATATTCTGTAGTTTCAGCGACACCATCTAATTTAACAACGTGTTTACTATTTCAGAATGGCACTGGCAAGTTCCATTTATGTCTCTGTATGTCTCCCAAAGAGGAGTCATTCGCTCAAGAATGTACATAAAACCTAAACAGAAACAGTTGAAACTGATGTCACTCAGTTGAGAGATGTGACGTGACATTGACCAGAAAATGACTACAGTAAAACGTACACAAGAAACTGGAGAATTTCAAATTGCATCATTGAAGTTTTACTGTTTCTTAAACTGATAAATATTCTATTTTATTTTCTCATCCTCTGAATCACCAATACCATGTTTTAAATGTAATCATACTTAGATACAAATTTATATAATGACATAAATACTAAAATACTATTACAGTACGAAAATGTAACCAACATATCTAATGTAGGTATTATTAATTTGTGTAACTAATGTACCAGGGTTCCATTAGTCCAGGAAAATTGCATAAAATAAACAAAAAAAGTAGGAGACTTCTGAAAATTTGCAGGGTTATAAAAAAATATGTAACATTCAAGATTCCGAGAAGTCCCCATCAGCAGAAAGTGTGCTCGAGCCGCCATATTGAAAAAAAAATTTTTTTTCGAAAAACTCGGTAACTTTAAATTTTACGGTAAATATTGATATTATAATATTGTAGCTTATAAAATATCCTACAAAAAGATGCCATCACTTTTTAACATAGGACTAATAGTATACGAGAAAAACGAGAAAATATATTTTGGTAGAACGAAACTAATTAAAACTTGCCTTAACATTGTTTCCTGACACAAAAACAGCTGTAACTTGCGAATTGATAGAGAAAACGA
The DNA here is from genome assembly GCA_947534325.1 of Agonum fuliginosum. Taxonomy (NCBI): domain Eukaryota; kingdom Metazoa; phylum Arthropoda; class Insecta; order Coleoptera; family Carabidae; genus Agonum; species Agonum fuliginosum. Next base: position 36,934,052 of record OX384031.1, on the reverse strand, counting down.
CTTCCGGTTTGAAGCATTCGATTCTACAGACATTTTTCTATCAAATATATTATTTTTAATTTTTCAGCAGGGACAGGTTTAGCCTCAATTAAATATAGAAATTTTAAAAATGTTAGTGTATTTTTAAAACTTTTTGTGTCAACATTAAATTCCGGCTTAACTAAGAACTTTAAAATTTTTAAAAATAATGTATCTTATAGAAAAATGTTCGAGAAATCCAATGCTGGAAACCGGAAGTCGATATCTGAATCCAGTCAGAAATTAGAGTTGATTAAACACAGGAAACAAAAGATAATGACTAAAATGTCACTATTTTCTCTCCGCGTAAAACAATTAATTGTGGCTTAATTAAGGGCCTTAAAAGTAATTTAAATTAATGCATCTTATTGAAAAATGACCGACAAATTCAATTCTGGAAACCGGAAGTCGATATCTTAATCCGGTCAGAAATTAGAGTTGATTAAACACAGTTAACCAAAAAAATACTAAAACTCCACTTCTCTTTCTCGCACAAAAACTTTTAATATCAGCTCAACCAAGAGGCTTTTAAAAGTTTTTAAAATAATGAATCTTATAGAAAAATGTTCAAGGAATCCAATGCCGGAAACCGGAAGTCGATATCTCAATTTGTTCAGAAATTAGAGTTGATTAAACTCAAAAAATGTAAAATATACAAAATTTTCTGAATTTTCTATGTTAAAATTGAGGCTAAACCAGGCCCTTCTGAAAAATTTAAAATAATATATTTGATAGAAAAATGTCTGTAGAATTGAATGCTTCAAACCGGAAGTAGATTTTTCTATCCGTTCATAAATTACAGTCGTTTTTGTGTCAGGAAACAAAGTTAAGGCATGATTTAATTAGCTTCGTTCTGCAAAAATATATTTTCTCGTTTTTCTCGCAAACTATTAGTTCTATGTAAAAAAGTGATAGCATCTTTTCGTAGGAAATTTTATAAGCTATAATATTATAATATCAATATTTACCGTAAAATTTAAAGTTACCGACTTTTTTTGAAAAAAAAATTTTTTTCAATATGGCGGCTCGAGCACACTTTCTGCTGATGGGGACTCATCGGAATCTTGAACGATACATATTTTTTTATAACTCTGCAAATTTTCAGAAGTCTCCTACTTTTTTTGTTTATTTAGCGAATTTTGTAGCATTTTGCCTGGACTACAGTAGTTGTTGAAGAACCCTTAAAAATACTAAATAAAAAAATGTAATCATATTCATTATTAATGGGCTGAATAGCAAAATGCGTTTTGTGACCGAATGTTGATTTGAAAATTAATGCAAGAATTCAGTTTAGCACACATTCCATCTTAACTGAACAAAAATCTCTTCATTTTGTATGACTGTGTTATGTAATATGTATATACCCTTACTTTTTTTCCTGAAGTAATAAAAAGTAACTAGATTAAAACCTTGAAGTTGTTTAGGTTGGTTCCGAAAATTAGTTAAATTTTCAAATACATATACATAAGTTTGGTGATTTCTAAAACAAATTAAAAATGTGGATCCTTTGAATCTCTTCCAACATATTCTAAAATAAGCGACTCAAGTCATGATTTTTTCTATTAAAAACGGTTAAATCAAGTTATCATGTTGCGGAGTAAAAATTTATTTTGTGGTTTAATTATAAAAAATCCAATGTTTTATCTTCCTGTTTCTTTGATCTTTAAAGTATTTTGTGTAACCCTAACAAGCACGCAATTATTATTAACTTTTGTATAAAATTACATTCTATACAAACATCATTAAGTTTTAAAAATATAACAAGCGTAAGTCATTTCATACCTCATTATACATTGTTTCAAATTTTATCCTCTTAGTATTCTTCCGTTTGTACGCAGTAAAGAAATATTGTCAGGGCTGGTCCTAGGTAAAATCTACCAAAAGGGACCAATCCGATATCTTAGATAACGGGAGAGATCATATAAACTTACAGGTTTGGATTTTTTTATAATAAAGATTAATTTTATTTCTTGTGGCAAGGTGAAAAAAAACCAATTTAAATATAATGGGAATGTTTAAATATATTTTTTTATAAAGTATAATTATTTTATTGTTTGAATCTCATGCCATTTCGTGTTTCGATATCTAGCTTAATTTTAGAGATTTCTACATTTTTCACAGTTTCCAAATTAAAATTTGAGAAAGCACTGATTAAAATCGAAATGTTAATTGTTACATTGATTTTTATTTATCAAATAGTGTAATTTTAATTTAAGTTTACGGAACTGGGCAACCTTGATATCGAACTGCGGTTTGCGGCATTGAATTTGTCGTACTTAGTAAGATTTCTCTTAGATTTTGAATTTGTTTGGATTCTAAAAATGAACTATCTTGATTATTCACGTCACTCAGAAAACGGCTACTTTAACATTTTGGTTATAAAATTTAACCAATTGATTGGAAAACATGTAAAATCTACGTTTTTAACAATAATTACTTTAGAAATTGAATAACAATTTTTTATAGACGTCATTATATGCCACATTAACAGAATCTGAAAGATATATTTTTAAAATATGAGATCATAGATTTGAAGAAAAAGGGACAACATTAGAAAATGATGGATGTTGTCATGGTTACAGTGCTTTAGGTAGCTGTTGGTATATTTAGAAGTAAAAAACTCATAATTAAAAAGGGCGCAAAATGTTCCGAGCTTAGGACGCTTATGTTGCTTAATACGCCACTGGGCTCGTGACTCAAATACTCTTACTCATCGTAGCGATCATGGCCGCGTAGCGCCGAGAACATGTCTCGAGGCAGCGGACAAATTACAGAATAATAAAGCCACTTACCGCAATCATAAATCTCAATTCCAATTAAATATTTACTCATTTCGAGATAAATGTCCCCGCAAACCGCGACCAGGGCTGACAAAGTGGAGACAGAAGCAGCGACAGCAGAAGTGCTAAGCGGTAACGGAACGGTTAGCGGTACTGTATTGGGTTGGACACACTGTCAATTTTAATTTATTGTGTTGGGAGACTCGTGTCAAAATGTCGACGACTGATTGTATCTATCATTTATTTTGACAGTTCAAAAAGAAAGCTTTTAATTCGGTTGTTTGTCGTGTTACTGCCTTCTTCAATAAATGTCTGATTTGAAGACATGTTGAAAATTTTGAAGTTATATCCTGCACATGTTGAAGATTTTATTTATATAAGCTTCAAACTAAATAAAAATAAAACCATATTTATATATAAAAGACTTATGTGAAGATAACAAACAATATTTAAATAGAGACATTATAAAATAGAAATTATAATGACAGTAGATGATATTTTTATGAGTACTTATTTATTAGATAAGTAGGCAGGGAGAGAATAATATAAGAGCGAAAGATTATGTAAGGTTTTTTCGAATGAATTTGAGCGAAATTTTTTCTGACTATACAGAAGTTTATAATTTTCTTTTCTGAAAGCGTTTTGAATATGTTCAATAATTATGAAGAGGCAGGGAAGTAAGTAGGTCATTCCGGGACTGGTCATGTAAAGATTACCATACTAGTCCTGGGGCTCTATTTTGTAACTACAAAGCGAAAACGAATTTAATTCATATAGAATTAGAAAATCCCAACCACTTTGCCAAAGATTTTGCAGTCGGCTTTTTCTACAAATTCTATACGAAAATGCTATTCGAGTGGTCGTGACCACACGAATACGTATTCTACTGAATATTATGCTTGACATGCATCGTAAAATTATCAGTGATCTATATTTCGACATATTGAATTCGCATTCGTTCTCGATTTCTAGTTACAAAATAGAGGCCCTATTCATTACCTTGAAGCAATAAACACAGGTAAGTAATATACTTGATTCAACAATTTTAACTGTCAGTAAAAATTACTATTCTAATTACTAATAATTGCAAATCTATTGTTATTTCAAATGATGTCCGAGAAATAGTATATTACATAACGAGCACCAAAAGTGAATGGAATTACCTCCCTGAAAAGGCAGAGTATATCGTAAGTACCACTTTGTCAATTTCTCAAGAAACGCAAAAAACTGATTTACATATCAATTCGAGAGTTTTAATGGATTTTTGGATTATTTACTTGTATAGTATACCTACTTTAGTTGATTTGTAGGAAAAAGTTAATATAAAATAAGTATACTTTGGCAATAAAATGGTGCTTAATATATTTTATTTCCTTCTTCTTATAGTTTCACCCGGTTTTCATCACTAATACCACACATTTTCAAAATTTTACGATCTATTTATCTAATAACAAAATACTTCCATCTTGAGCACGAAAAACAGTGCAAAACATTGACATTGATTTGAGAAACGGTTTTTTGGTGTTTACGATTTAAATCCGGCAGTTAAGATATTTACAGACACCAGTGTTGCTTATGATAGTCGGATTCATCCGATTGAAACACTATCCTCAGCGGTAAAAATGAATTTGTCGGTTACGAAACTCTCAGAATATGTGGAAAATGTCCGGCAGAATATCGTAACCGCCGTAGCTCATTTTCATAAAAAATGTCGCATACGATACTCCGCCTTTTAGGGGACGATGTACTTACCTACAGATCTCGCAGATATATTGTATTCACCTCGTGCTTAAATTTACCTACTCGTCCTGTTTAATAAGACTGTCATATTTATAACGTACCTAAATAACTAAAATATGACTGTCAATTTAAGAATGAAAATATAAAAGGATTTAATCAAAGTGGAAAAAAAATTATAATGTAAGCGGTCCCTTCTTCGATGCTATGAATATAAATTTGTAACTATAAGTGCCTTTCTACAGTAGGTAAACATCAATATAACATTGGCTCCAACCAAAAAAGCAACTAAATATAATAAACAATACCAAAATAGAGCAAAACTATTCTTTTGAAGTTCAATATTGCATCGGATGCGAAACATATTTTGCCTGAAGTACGAAGCACGAAACATTTTTCCACGTACGTAGCGTATCTCGCTTATATTCACGTTCTCTTCATTTCTAATCGCATGGGTCCGTACATTTCCTGGTCTTGCTGCAGACAATAAATAACACCGCAGAAACGAGAAAGAGAGCTTGTGAGCGCTTCTTATTTATAGCCGTAGGCGCTCATGATTTAATATATAAATATTGTAGGGGTGGACCCCCCCCCCTTGTAACTCTTACGCCTTCAGGGGCGTACATATAATTATATCCAAAGGGAGAAAGAGTCATTTTACAATTCAGAAGAATAAACAAAACAAAACAGTTGGAAAAATCATATATAGTCCATCACGTTTCGTAATCAATTATATTTTTTTAAATTTCATGTTCTAACGAAATACATATTATCTCGTTAAACGTAGTATATTTAATTAAAATTGGTCCGGTGCAATTTCGACCTTAAATGGAAATTATTAAGTATGGATTCATATTTATAATATTTGCAACCACTTGTTTTTGACTTTTTGTTATGTTGACGGTCATTCAAAACCATGAAAAAATGGTTTTAAGGATTTGATAAACGTTTTTTTTTTCAGGGTTATTGAAAATATTAATAAATTTAAAGCATTTAAATTGGAATTTAGAATTAAAATAAAATACAATTAGTTGTAGAAATAATGTTTGTATTTCGTCTGGTCAAATAATTAAGTGACATTCTCGCGCACTAAAAACATCAACTTCACGCACTTAATACAAAAAGAACTATTTTTACTATTCTCTATTTTCTGTTAAATTTTCTCTAATTTATACCTAGGTACAGCATGAAATCAATTTCAGAGGAAAAAACTCCCCTGTGAACGTCTATGCACTCCTGTTTTAGTCCACTCTTTTCCCGTCTTTTCCCTTTTGGAAAGTTTCTGACTTTAAATTTAGTTTTCTGTTGTTGAGAGCCACAATGTCTTATAAACATCGATGGGCGGTGCGTTGTAAAGAAGATTTATTGTAGAAATTACTTGAGCATTGAATACGCGGATTTATTTCGAATATTTGATGATTTATTGCATAAATGCGGAAACGCAATATTTTGTCTTGTACTGAAAACGGAATTTAATCCTTGAAATTAATAAATATGAATTTTCGTCATTAATGATAAATTGAGTCTTTGTTACGTTTCACGCAGCCCATGAGTCATTGAACTGTCGACATTTATTTCAAAGATATATTACGTTCACAGAATAATTGAGATTAACAGATGAAGTGGAGAGGAAGGAAATTTATTTTGAAGGTTCACATTCATGTTTACGTTTAAGGATGTTTTAAATACGACCATTCGCACTTCAGCACTTCACATTATTTTCAAGCACTAAAATTAAAAAACTCCAAACTTTAGATTTATGTTTATCACTTACTATAGTATAGTTCATAACGAGAATCGAAAGTAAAAAATATGGTGCGAGTGTAAAGTTTGACAAACGAGGTGCAACCGAGTCAGACAACACACGAGCAAGACGATATTTATTTTCGAACGAGTTATGAACGCTATTTTTTAGATGACCACAAAAAAAATTAACACATACAAACAACATTCAAATGAGTTGCCTGCCTGGCTATAATAACTTCAGTAGGTACCTTGTACCGTTGTACCTATCTACTGATTTTCTCTTTTTAATAATTAGAAAATTAGAAATACGCCATACTGTATACCCTTAACGTATGTATTTAAAGTGATGATACACCCTGTATATTACCTTGCAACGAAGGTAATTCCTTACGAAAAAAAAGGGATGGCGCCATTTTTGTGTTTTGCACCAGGCGCCGTGAAATTTAATAGGCCACGGTGTGTCACGCCGTGACCCACCGTGAACGTAAACAAAATTTCTAATTTGGGAAATGAGTGGACGTGTATGTTGTTTTTTATGCTAGGAGAGAATGGGCGTTAGTAAAAATTATTACTTACAAAAATTTTAAAAATTTATTTCAAGACAATAATCATTGCAACATCAGTTTTTTATACATAAATTTTCTGAAAACTGTCACTCAATGGGCGTAAGAAAAATATTGAAAACCGTGACTCAACAGGCGTGGGACAAATATAGAAAACCGTGACCAAACGAACGTGAAATAGTATATTGTGTATCTAGTGCGCAAAGTAAGCAATTGCGCGAGGCGAGTTGCAGCCCGAGCAGTAGCGGCTCGAGGCCTACCGAGGCGAGCCGAGGTGGCCGAGGGTCGCTACGGCGAGGGCTGCAACGAAGCCAAGCGCAATTGCGCCGTTGCTCACGAGATGCACACGATATTTTTTGTCATTACTGCACAAAAAGTCACCTTTTGAGTGACCTTACTTATCAAAAGATAAAAAGAATACTTTTAAAATTAATATGTATAAAATAAAAAAGTAACTAATATTTACCTACATGTAAAAGCATAAGAAACTAATTATTAACAGTAAAGAAAAGAACATTAAAATATAAGAATAAAATATTATTGTCCATTAGATCCAATGCACAATCTGCACAATAGTCGACAGTAGAAACTATGCATAGAGAAGTACGTACTACAGCTGTTCACGTGCTTGTACCTAGTATTAGATTATCACGTGTGCAGCGTTATTGTTACGCGCACATTTCGTGTCGGTAACTACAGAAAACTGTGTGAGTGTTCAATTTGCGTGCGCAAAGTGAAATTTTGCGCACGCTATTCCCGCACGCTTGTACTTTGCGCACGCATTTTTATCTAGTTAAAAAATAAGCCACTTTGCGCACGTAAAACAGGCACGAAAAAGGTTACTTTTTGTATGACAAAAAAATATTTAAAACCTTGATCCGATGGGCGTGAAAAAATTCTTAAACGTGAAAATTTAAAAAATAACGTTCGTGAAAAATATTTTCATTTTCGTGAATGGGCGTGACCGTGAATAAAAATGCACTCATCTCTAATTGGCACCTCCCGTACCCTTGTAAATTTTTATTGCGCCCACGCACTCCTTTGCTTCTAGAGATTTCAGGAGCAGTTTGCAAATTTCATTACGAATGCGAACCTAGGGGCGAAATTAAGCCAGGGGAGCGATTTGAATGCTGCTAAATGGACGCCTTGCGCTTATTTTGAGATTTTGCTTCAAGTATACATGGTAATAAGATAAGAACCTAATGAAACTATTATTTTATAATTATAATATTGCACTAAGGTTACTAAGAAATTAGTAAGAACCGAATAAAAGTGCACCTTTGTTAGGTGAATACAGCATCTCATCACCATCTCTTAGTAGTGCAATATCTCAATACCGAATGGGATTTAAAACTATTAAAAATTACTTAAATTTATTTACATTTAAATAAAATTAGATTTGTTTTGCTTTTTTACTTCTACAACTTTAATTAAATAATAATAATTTGGTATTCTGTTCCATGAGAGAACATGTATATGTATAAATTAACAGTAGTTTTAGAGTATATTTATAAAAACTTCAATTTGAGTTTGTTGGATATAACCTCATTCGGCAAATACAGCGTTTCTCTTATTTGAATAGAGGAGCGTGGAAAAAGTACAAATATTGATAGAAAAACTTTTTATTGAATCAACAAAAATCTAAAACAAAAATAATATTTTACTAAATATACTTCATATACTTTCCGGAGCATTATAGTAGGTACTAAATAAAAATCGGCTACGAGACCGACTATATAAATAAACTGCCTTTTTAAATTTTTGAATGTTCTGTTATGATCCATTTTTATCATGTCAAAATAAACCTATATACCCTTAAAGTATGACCTCAAAATTATGCGGTTATGCTACAGCCTGTATAATACAAAAATTATACGGAATTATTAATTAATTAATTAATACTGCTGAAAATGACATATTTTCATGACTGAAAATAATCCAGCAACCAGCCTGTCATGATAATAATTTTACTAGAAATATGAATTGCATACTATTTAATATAAATAAAAACAAACATAGGTACTGAATACACATTTTGTGATACGATATAGGTAATAAAAGCTATATTAATTTTAAATTATTCTAAATGTAAACGTATGAATTGATTTCTACAAAATTTGCATTTTCATTTAAAATATCAGCATACACAACCAGTACCAAACAACATACGACATAATATCATAAATGCCAACTCGTACGTTATGAAATTAAGTTTACAAAATATGCATGTTTGCAGTTTGTGGTACAGTGTTATTCAAAAACTTTCATACACAACGACGAAAATTAAACTATCTGCAAATGGATCCCTCGGAATGAAATTATTTACAAACGTGCAGCACAGTAAACCATTTAGATTTAGAAATGTTCAGTTTGTTTCTTGTTTAGTTACAATGTTTTAATAACATAGTAGTACCTACTTCCATACATTTAGTTAAAATAATTGTAAACTCAATTTTCCAAATTAATATAACTGATGTAATTTTGTTTTCTTTTTAATAGTAATGTAATGCCCTTTTTACCGCCTCATATTATATAAGAGAGGTACATATGTGACGATTTTTGCGTCCACGATAACTCAAAAAGTATCAAATCTTTTATATTCAAATTTCATATGATTTTAATAAGATCTAAGTTGACTTAGAAATCCGTCAACCGGAAATAGTATTTAACTTGAAATTAGATATGGTTTTCCTTATAACTCGATAATAGTTATTTATTATACAAGACGATATAGAGATCATTTATCGATAAGTGAAAGATGTTAGTTCACGAGCGACGAAGGAGCGAGTCGACTATCTTTCATGAGTCGATAAAAACTCGTGTACAATATATTATTCTATTTTGTACTTAATGTTAAATAATAATTAATAAATTATTTATGTATTAAAATGTCAACTCGCAAAGATGTTTTCAAATTTCATTATGTTTTGTAATGTATTTTAAATAAAGTGTAGATAAAGGGCTACTTTATCTACATTTTATGTTAAAGTAATTCTTTATCTACAAAAAATGAACGCATATATAGCCTACCTTTTACATTCAGTACAAAATAAATGATTTTTATAACAATTTTTGCAATTAAAAATGAAAAATAATATAATTATTGACGGTTGGTTTTGTTACCAACCGTCAACTCACATCAACACTACTTTTTGTTGCTATTGGAAAGTACAGCACCAGCACATAGGAGATTTTTGAACAGTAAAACTAGAATATTATGTACCTATACGGACTGGATTGCAACCTGAATTGTTAGAATTAAAATCTATATGTAAAGCTCAGTGATGAAAGTAGGCCGGTACGGTCCGGTACGCCGTACCGGGAAAAGAAATTAGAGCCGGAGCCGGTACATGTAAAGATATATGTATTTAAAAAATTTGATACTGTAACTAGGAAGGTAGGTAAATATTTCTTATAAATAGGCAAATTTTCTAATTTCACATTTTTTGAGAATACTTGAAAAAAAAAATCTTAAAAAAAGTACCGATAAAAAATAATTCTGCTTTACCCCTGGTAAAGATTATAACAATCCTGCCAGTTTGGAAAAATTTTATTATCCAGTCTGTATGAAAACCAAAGCTTTAAGCATCTAGATTTAGCATATTTTTTTATTACGTGTTGTTGTTCATCAAAATGCGAGAAAATGAAATCCCGTTTAAGGTAAACATGAAAAGCTGCATAACAAAATATTCTGGTCTCGTATAAGTATGACATGTGACATGACTAATACATATTCCGTATTCTGCCAGTTGGATATCGCAGCAAGTTTTGACAGGCCATCCTTATAACATTTTCCTTTTACATTATCTAACCAGTGATCCCACTTCCCGCTTGTTGTGGTTGTGCAATGGACTCATGTTGTAGCTCTCCACTTTGTACCGGGCAGATTTCTTTTATGTGTTCTGTGTTTAAAGCCCACAGGAATTTAAAAGGACAAACCGGCAGATTTTCTCGCTATTATTTTCATAATTACAGCGAACGCATGGTAGGAAAACAGAGGCAGAATAACTGAAGCTGGAATTCAGAGAATGGAAAATGGTCAAAAAGACTACGTGGATACAAAAAATAATTATGGTGAATTTATCTCGAATGTTTTACGTTTTTTAAGTCTCTGTGAAGTGATTATCATTTGTAGGATTTTTTCATAAATGAACATTGCATATGAACAAAAAACAAAAAATTGATTCTTTGTTCCTCTACCTCTAATTAAAAATTTCATTTCAGATCCTTTACCAGTCGTTTTATTGCAATGATATTAAAACATATAAATACTGCTATACATACTGTACTACACAGAGATGGACCTAAAGTTTATACTACGTAGTATACATTATTGTTTACACGTAGAGGTAGACTCTGTAGACATTAATATTTGAATATAATTATATTATTTAATTTTGTTGAAAATGAATCACAAATTCTCAAAGTAATTGTGTTTATTTTTATAAATATTATACAGTAATACAATAATAAGATTTATTAATCAACATTAACAACTACATTTTATTATGTTTGGATGAGTTATAGTCTACAAAATTTTATTGAACAAAGGTCATTACACAAAAAGGTCAAATAGTAAGTTGAATGAAAAATAATTGTTTTGGTGTAATTATTTTGTGTTTAATTCTTAATAATTTAAAACATCAAATATGCCGTAGGTTCTATTGCATCAAATTGAATAATCTCTGTAAAGCATTATGAAAACCTTTTATTTTAATTACATCTATATAAAATGTAATTCCGGAATTGATCATTAGTTACATTTAACTTACTAGTTTTATTCAACAGAAAAAATGGTGATTATTGTTATTGTAAATGTGAGCCAGTATTTCCAATTTTTCAATAAAAATTTCCATTAGTGGAGAATTAGATGTATTGATATTTATTTTAAATTTCAACCATGGTAAATAAACTAAAATAACTAATTTTTGTCGTTGATTGCTGTTGGATTGTTCAGCAAAAACGCTGATAGATTTGGAAAGCCCATTCAATTTAAATTTAATGTATACAGTAGTGAATGCGGTGTAGATGTATTCGGTGTCAGTATGATAATGATGTGAACCAGCCTTTACATGTACATTAAATCAAAGTAATGTAAATTGACGCGCTCTAAATAGAACTGTACCATCACAACATTAGAGCAATACATGCAATTAACACAGACGATGTTGTTTCACAGAATGGTTTATTTAAACTCTATCGCGCGATTTCAGTTGTTACACGTCATCAGAAATGGAAAACCGTGCGAATGGCTTAAATAAACTATTTTACAAACGCCATTTAGTTATTTACTGTGTGCTAATTACATTTATTCAAATGTGTTCATTTACAACTAATAACTACTTGAATAGTGTTCGTTAATGGAAAATATACATCACACTATAACTCAGGTACTACAGGTTATACGATTGTTCATTTTGATTAGATGCTGATGTTACATAGAATTCAAAACACGTAGTTCCATTTACTATGATCGTATGTTCTAATTTGTTAGAGTTACAGTTTACAATAATTAATTTACATTACAGCATATAGCTATGTATTCTGAAAAAAATATAAACTGGCAAATGTTACCTTCGGTTTAGTCAGAAATGTTCAGAAAATAATTTTTAAATATGTTAGGCTAGGCGCACACTTGCGATTTTTGGTCGTTGCAATCAAAAAATCACAATCGCAAAAAAATGTTGCGATTAAAATATTGCACCTTTGTCAGTTTTAAAATTGATTTTCAAGAAACGTGTTGTATTGTAGCTCTGTTTTCGTGTTTAAAAAAATAACAAATACGTTAACAATATTGAGTACATTGCTATAATATCCAAGGGCTTTTAAAGAGTAAATTTTATAACCTTTATTTAGGTTTCATAAATTACACCAGGATATTTGTTCAATTCTGCAGAATGAATATTAAGAGCTCTGGTGAATTATATCAAATAAGTGCACCTAGAAATTCAAATAGATGTAAAAATATAATCAAATCGGTCGGTTTCTCACCAAATATAGAGTGCGACAAAACAGCAGCTGGAGCAAGTGTGCGTAGTTTCATTCCTTTCTTTGTAATTCATTTTAAATCGCGACAGTCGTGTCGTTAGAATATAGGACTGGTTGCATCTTTTTATCGTTGCTATTATTTAGTCGCATGTGCCCGCTTTCACATTTCAAACTGTCTGTTCTATTTGTGCGACAGAAAATCGCAAGTGTGCGCCTAGCCTTAGTGCTATTATATCAATTAATACTATTGTTACAGCAAAAGAGCAAAACGAAACAAATTATGTAGGTATCTGGTTTAGTCTCGTTTCATACAATTCTTTTTAGCTAGAGAGGTGATAAAAATTATTTTCTAGTCAAAATAAAACCGAGATGAGAAGTTCCGATCTCAATTAGATAAAAACTTCATTGGCAGTATCCTAAAACTTCTATAAATTTCAGTATTTAAGAAACTTAATATATTATATTAAGTTTTTGTATAAATAATTATATTTCTTTCTAAGTTCTAAACTTAAAGTATAAAACAAAATACGAACGAGACTAGATTATGAGTATCTAGTCTTGTCTGAACTCTTGTGTTATCTCGTTGTAAATAAATTTTATTTCGATTATTTTAGACAAGACGAGACATGTACTAATAATATCGTCTCGTTAGTTTAAATACTAAATAGTACTAAATACTAATAGTTATGGGTTGTTATTACTTGAAGAAAAGCGTTGAATACATTTTATCTCGTAAATATTGATAGCTGTATTTGATTTGAATTTCAATCCTCATTAAAATACCTATTCCCATAACGAGTGCAATTTTTAAAATCAATGTAAAATGCTCTACTTTAAAAGTTAGATAAAGGGATTGGTAAAAGTTTTAAAAACTCTGATCAATTGAACATATTTTATTCATGAATTCATAACTCAATTCTAAAATTTTTAAAAGTAATTTAAATTTATAAAAACATCTTTGGTTTATTTTCTAAAATATATCGTAAATATAACTGAATTTCCATGTTTATTAACCCTATTTAATCAATCATGGATTGTCTAACCTGTACAGAGTGTTTCATAACTTCGAGTACATACTAGATATATGTTGTTTGATAAGCTGATTACGAATCAAAAAGAATTTTTTTAAATTCGAAAAATTAAGGAAGGGTAGTTTACCTGCAGCATTTTTGTAGTACTGCACTGGATTCGTTTTCCTATCAAACACAAACAATAGAAGTAGGTAATTAACATCGTAAATTACATAATACTAGTCAAATAAATAAACAAAATTTAATTATTTTTAATGAAACAATTATTTCTCCATCCAGTAGCAGTGGCCACGAAAAATTTTTGATTGGGTAACATGGAAATTAATTTTAAAAAATTCATTTTGATTCGTAATCAGCATATCAACGAACATACCCTTAACGTATGTACCTGAAGTTATGAAACTCCTTGAATAAAGAGGAACGTATTATTTTTGACCAAACTAAAGTTGGGTGACAAATATTGAACGAAAGATTATCAATTATCATTTGCACACATCGCACACCATGTTGAAACATAGGAGATAGCTTTAACTAATGTAGCTTCGTTTCCACCAGTTCTGTTTTATAACCTAATCTAATTATCTTATATAAATGTAATTTAATTATTACAAATTGGTCCAATTATGCAAATATGAATTTTGTGCAATGAGGCAGTAACTAAATTAATAGCTCTAAGAATCATTTAATGATAACATATGTTACAAATTTCATAAATAGTGCATCATGCTGTGAGCTCCAATCTCCAAAAGCCAGACGTCATAAAGTCATATTATTCTATCAGCACAAAACTTATTAAACGTCATATTTGATTTTTAAAAACATTACATTATCTTCATTATTCCTGTTAAGAAAACAATATACATATATATCACGCTTGTTCGTTAACTTTAGTGTGGCATTGTAGGGTGGGTTTTTGCTAAAAAAATTACGCCTTATTCTTATTTCTGACAAACATGTCAAACGTTTTTTGTATGACATAACCTAAAATAACCTGAAATCTTATCGATTTTTGCGGGTGGATACATTTCTTCATATGAAAAACATAAATATCAGTTATCAAAGTTGCAGCAACATCAGATTAACAAATATATTTACGTTTCACTACGGTTAGTTTAAAAATATTTTTAAAATTATTCTTATTCCTTATTCTTTAATTTTTTGGTAAACAGATTTAAGTCAAAAACAATTAAGTTTATTAAAAATAGCACAAAATTAATTTCATTAACTTGTCGTACTTGGACGACAAAACATTCATACTTCATACTTCCTTTATCCTTATTGATTTAAAAAAACGAATTACAGAAAAATAGGAATAATCTGTACTTGCGTACGTTTTACTGTTACATAATTTTAAAAAACTTTGTAATTAAAGTTAGGTATGATAAAAATAAATGCATGTATTATTCGAGTTTAAATTCCATTTCTTCTTTAGGAAAAATTAAATAGGTAGTACGAGTATTTGCAAATGCAAACAACAAACAGCATACAAAAACTGATTTGTAACTCGAGCATGTGAATACATGCATTGCTTTATTTGGTTCTAAAGTTGCGGAAATTAAACTTGTTCAAATACTTCTCGAATATTAAATGAAGATGTAACAGTTCGCGAGAGAATTCCAGACCTCCTCTGCAATTAATATTCCTGTGCACGTTACATCTGACAACAACAATTTAAAACTTAATTTCGATTCAGCTTCGTATGCTAGCATTGCGTCTTGCCGGGCTTTGTCTTCGCAAAGTGTATTACTGTATTAGTTAGTTTATAATTTGATTCATATCTAAACTATAATTAACAAAACTACACGTTTCTTATTAAAATGTTTGTAAAAGTCGTAAAGGTCTAACAAATTTCTAAAAATATCAATTTTGCTTTTACGATATTAACCGCAATTTCTTAATTATTTTATTCCTATAGTAACTTTAATGAATTAAAGTGTTCAAAGTAAAGGCAGAAAATTAAGAACAAAATTATAATTATTATACTACGTTTTTCTACGTACATACATTGATTGAACCACACATTTCATCTTACACCACTGTTTTTACGGTGCTGAACACGAATTTCAAATTTTCCTTATATCTGGTAGGTAGAGATTAAACTTTAAAGGAAAATATTATACCAAATTAAACTACAGCGAGTTTCCTATATTTCTCGTTATTTTTTTTTTCTAGAATGAACAGTTTTCGAGAAAATCCTGAAAATTTAATTATATGAGCAATTTCTAATCATTTTAAATAAAACCGTAAATTTGTCTTTAAACATAGGTACATCTGTTATTTTTTAATGAATAAAGATATCGACTTTCGGTTTCAAACAATCGATATCTTAGATAATTTTTGGTTTTGTTTCGGA
Source organism: Agonum fuliginosum (assembly GCA_947534325.1). Lineage (NCBI taxonomy): Eukaryota > Metazoa > Arthropoda > Insecta > Coleoptera > Carabidae > Agonum > Agonum fuliginosum. The sequence goes on along the minus strand of OX384031.1, from coordinate 36,917,836 downwards.
AACACTAGTTTAGCCACAGTTCGAACATAATATCTTAGGGAAAGTAGTGAAATTTGAATATTTTTTGTGTTTATTGATGTGTCCTTTCTAAACGAATTAAAATATTTGCTTGCGGTTCTCTGCATTACATTCTCCAAACAATTCTCTATAAGGTAGGTACTAATTTGTAATAAAAAATTTTAATATAATAAAAATTTTAATAGATATTTAAATATTTTTTCCTCGACAAAATAATACAATTTTAGTATTATTTTTATTTATTGTGTTTTATCAGCTGTAGTTTCTGAACGGATCAAAATATTGAATTTAAATTTTTAGAATTTCGTTCTTTGAAGAAAGAAAAAAAATTCATATATTTTCAGTCATGCTGTGTATTGGTATCTAAGTAGCAAATAAAGAGACTAAAGTCGCTGCTTAAATAAGTAAATATAATTTAAACCAGGAGGTTTCAATGTTGTTTCCGTAACTTCTTTTGTTATATTCTTTGCTGCTGAACACCTTAATACAACTTATCGCCCTAGATACATAAACCATAACATGAGAAATTTAAAAGAATGGTCTGAGTTCCGGTGAAGAAATCGAGACAACGATCAATCGAGTCCCTGAAGTATTTTGTTCAATAGCCAGTATAACGTCAGAAAGCCTGAAAAACATATTTCAGGAATTGTTCAACAATAAAACAAACTTATTCCCCCTAAAAGATCAACAAAATTTCATTTTATTGGAAAGAAAAAAGTGATTTGTGAAAGTGATCGACATTAGGGATCGGGACAGGACAGTTTCCGGACGGAAGCTGCTAAATCCGTCTCGCAGTTCGCGAGTTGTTTGCGGTGAAATATTTGGAACACCGGCGACAAGCGAATATCCCGTGTTGTCCATTAGGCGCTGCTAAAGCCCGCGAAGAATGGGCGCACTGCGGCTCAGGCTGAGCGCCACATCCTTTGCATATTGCTATTGTCATTTCCAAAACGCGGACGAGAACAACCAATTCAGACCCTTCCAATTCGACAAAAAATCATACTTTTAGACCATAGCATACTGTCAAAATTATAAGTATTACACTTTAATGATGAGACATAGGCAGTGAACTCTATACTACGTACCTGAAAGGGAGTCGTAGCGCACTACAAAAGGCAAGTTGAGAGAGAAACAGACTTATGGCGTACAGTATTTGGGGAGTATTTCTACCACTATCTAACTCATGTAGAACATAAGCAAAATACTTCCGTTTTTAAATACAAACTTGCCTCTAATGCGCACGTTCTTGCCATGTACGCAGTACAGAGATCACTGGACGTTAAAATGAAATATCAAGTCACCCGAGTCGACATCAGTTATGTCGTATGAGAGTTCGAGTGACACACTAGACACTAGACGATATAAGCAACACATAAAAAAATATTTGAGAGAAAAAAATCCGTAAATAATAGTGACCAGAACCCTGGTTGTAAATAAAAGCAAAATAAATCAACACGTCATTCATTTAACCAGAATTTTTTTCTCTCTCAAACATTTTTTTGTGTGTAACTAATATCCTTTAGTGCACTACTATTAGCCCAGTGTTTGGAGGTTAATTAAACACAGTAAACAAAACAAAAAATTACATTTTCACTTTTTTTTCTTGCAATACGCAGCACCTTCACGACCCCCGGTGTGGCTACAACTTCGGATCGATTAAGAAGGGTCTAAAAACAGTTATGCCAAACGGGGTGCTTTAATTAAAAATGCAAGGTAAAATGCCTTAGCGACCAGACTACAGTTCCACTGATAATTTGGTCCGTTCTGGATTCAGCCAAAACTTTGAAATAGAGTTGTAAGCCTAGTGTTCAATAAATATGTAAAGTGTGGGTACTCATTTTACTCACAATTTCAAGCTCTCTATCTCTCTTAAGAGAGAGTCTTGATTCCATTCGTTGTTTTTGAGATATTGTTATGTTAATTTAAAAAATCTGCTGTGACCAGCACACGACCTCTCGCCTAATTACTCATACATTACACATTTCGATTTTGAAGCAAAATTTTAAAATTCTGCATCTACCATTTTGTAGATTATACTTTTATCTTCAACAATATGTTTAGATTATTGTATTTAATAAAACAATAAACACTGTGGAGTGGCGCGCGAAATCTATGTTTTTTAACAAGTAATTTAATTAATTAATATAATATCTAGGCTGTATAGAAAGAAAGGATGTATCTTAAAACTGTATTAAATTTGTAACACTAAAGCAAAATTTCAACACAATACAAATTGGCGATTACGAGTTGCTACAATAGTAGCTTGACATTCGAGCCAATTCGACAACACCCTTCAGCGATCGAGTGCACAGGCAGCGCTATAATTGGATGAAAAAAACTACGATCTTGTGGAGCTAATGTAACTCAGTGTCATTATTAGAGCGCGGAATTCTAAGCATTTATTTTTCAAATATAAACGCGTATAAAAAGCTGGAAAAAGCGCTTAAAACACCTGAACCTGAAATGAAGAAAAAAAAACCAAAAAGCAATAAAATTCAAAAAAACCTAGCAACATATAAAACGCTATAGAAGGCACTACAAAAAAGATAATATAGTATCTTGTTTATAAATTTTATTTCCATATTCCAAATAAACAATAATTTAATCAATAATTTATTAATTGGGTTTATAATAATTAGGTATGTTAATGTACAAATTTTACTTACTGTTTTCATACAATATCAGCATCAGCAACCAGCAAATAATTCAGGATAATCTTTCACCCAGGGAAAGATTTGTCCTTGACTTTCAGCATAATTCATTTTAACTTTTAGTAATTGAAAATAACACTGTGCAGACTACTACTAACTTTTAATAATGAAAAATTATTATGGGATCTCCATTTTAAGTGTTTTACTTTACTACAACGTCTGCCATCCACTGACGCTGGCTAGAGAGGGATGAGACTTTGATGATTAAATGTCAATATTTTAAAAATAAATGTACTTTATTACTTACTATTGATATTGCTTGCTTTATTAAATTTAAAATCATATTCATTATTGTAATTTATGCAATAAATATTAATAATTAATATATTTTGGCCATTATGTAGCGTTTTCTATGAATTGCCGTATTCAATCCAGCGTATTTGTGCACGTTTACTGAACTGAACAAACAGTTCCATGTGAGTTGTGCAGATACATGTTTAACACCTTAGAACGCAGTTCTAAGATGTTTAACATGTAGTTTTTCATATGAATTTTTTTTCAATTTAGCTGTATTTGACATTTTCAAAAAAATTTGCCTGCAGCGCATTTTTCTTCCCAATGATTGATAATTCAACATTTTCAAAATTTCAGTCCCACTTAACAAAAAATATCCTGAATGCGCTAGTGGGCCATGTGTTGTTTATATTATTTATAAGTAGAACGAGGAAAATTTTAAAAATGAAATTAAAATTATGAAAAAAGACACGATAAACGATAAAAGTGAAAATAACCTAAATCTGCAAAAAAATAAACAAAATAAAAGTAGTGTCAAACATTAAAATTTTTGATGAAACGTTGAGATCGCAAAGAAAATTTGTTCTGCTTACATTACCGCCAAGCAATAGGTAACCAATAAGCAAATCCGCGCTCTATGCTTGATTTAATAACTAAACGGACAAACTTGAAGTTGTCTCGCTGAGCCAATTTACACTGTGTAGATTTTTTTGGCGGCAAAATTAAATTTGACCTATCAGCGGAAAAACTCGATACAGTCACTGACAACAGCTGACGAATCAAGATGGAGAACATTCGTTTGTTTACATTACAAAGTTTGCGTGGTATAATAAAACTGGTGTTACATCAGCCAATCAAAAACAATCAGTATTAGCATTCCAACTTCAGATTTGTCCGATTAGTTTTTAAATAGAGTACCTATAGTCATACGTAATATAACAAGTGAAATGATTATTATCGATGATATTCTCGAGTGGAACCGAGCTGCAGATTTCACGAGTCCGTAGGACGAGTGAAATGTGCTGCTTCGGTTTCACGAGCAATATTTTCGATTATTAATCATATCACGAGCTTATATTTAATGAGTAATAATGAATATAATTCAAGTATATTTGCATTTTGCAAAATGCGTTGCCTCAATTTTTTAATTGTTTGATTAATTTAATCGTTATTAACATCATTCCAATGATTATCACACCTTTTAATAGTCAAGAACTACGAAATTAACTGCCAATACAGAAAAATGCCCTTTGTAACGGACCAAAACAAGGTGATAATTTCTTTGTTTTTTATCATCGCTGTGATAGACATGTAGCTAAGCAGATCTCGATAGGATCTCGATGATGATTGGCGGAAAACAGATCACGTGACATATGAATTATATTCTCATTATTGTACGATTTCACGCAACAATGTTTTCCTTTAATCATTTAACGAAATAGACGCCAATAAAGTGTGTGTAGTGTTGGTGAAATTGGGATGGGCCGTGCAGGAACATCTTGTACATATTGGTGTGCGGACGGCAGGCGCTGTGGGCAAAGACCCGAAGACGCGGCACTTCCTTCGCGGGAGGATTGGAACCCGTCTCCAGGGAGGGGATATGATCACGTCACACAGGAAACTGCGGAAAAATATCACAAAACAGCTCTGCGTATTGGGGAATGGAAAATAGAAAACGCCAAATAACTTGCGCACACGACACTTTACGTCATTCTGACCAAATTGCATTTATTCCATACGTACAAGGGGTGATCGGCAACTGTTTTATACGCCTTCACGCAGTGCCGTACCCTAAAAGCTTTGTAAACACTCTTATCAAATGATTATTATGTAAAATTAAGGGGATTGAGTTACTAATCGCTAAAATGATGAAAAGTATGTTTAGTTTTTCCTAAAACTTGAAGTAAAAATTGAAATTGAAATTGAATTTTCTTTGGTTGAATCTTGCTAAGAAATGTTAATAGACTATTCATTTTCTCCGTAGGTACATCCAAATTTAAAACAGCTGCTTATTAAATCATACATCACACTGTACATCACACATTATAATACTCACAAACAATAAAACGGTATTGGTTTACTATAATTCTACTATACCACAAAAATTTATATTAATGTGTATACGTATTTATTTAGTAGTGCCTAATTATTATGATCTGAGATTGTGTTACATTTGAATTAATTTAAGATTTTTAGTTTTAATTGAGATAAAAAATTTCAAAAATGTTTCTGTCCAATAATGGTGGTGACCATTAATTTTTTTTTGTGAAATCAGTACAAAACTTAAGTTTTAAATGGTATTATTGACATGTCATACAGGTAAAGAAAAATAAAGAAAAAAAATCTGACGTAGCCGTTACAATACCTCTCGCCTTGACATTGAAGTATTATTATTTAACCTCGTATTTAACCAAATATTAAGCTTTAATTTAAATAAAATACACCGTATAACATTTGATATAATAATATAAAATAATCATACATTATATTATTTTAAAATGCATTATTCTATACATAATATCAATAATATCCTTGTTCTAGTGAATCAGCGTAAGTTCCTTATATTACATTTCAAAATTCTACACCACACTCTACACATGCCCTACACCACAAAGAAACCTCCTTACCACAGACATCTGTTTATCTGTCACATTGACAATTTTATTTTTGTTTTAAATTTTATTTCTATTTCGGGATTCACAAATCGTGGTAGGTAAAATTATATATTTAAAAAAATTATATTTCTTTATTGGTTAAAGATATAGAAACAAGTAAGATTAAATATTGTACAATGTAATTTCTTCTTTCATGTATGGTATGTCAAATTGTAACAATCGCATTATTTTATACAATTTTTGCAAAAAATGTTATAGTGCTACAAGAAAAGTACCATTTCCGGTTGGTGGATTTTTACCAAAATCTTTTCAGCTCTTCATTAACATATATAAATGTGTAATGCAAAATATTAAAATTTTATGTTCAGTAGAATTTGAGATAATGAACCGGGACGAAAGGCTATAGTAGGCGTACATACAGACTTTCATACACACACACACACACACACACACACAGACATCATCGTGAAAATAGTCAAAATAGGTTCAAAAGGTGCTAAAACGTGCTAATTGACAAAAATCTCGACATCGAATTTTTTCACGATCCCTATACCTCTCTAGGCGAGAGGTAAAAATATAACACTTCATAGGTACCTATATATTTTTAAGTAGGTACCTATCTACTATTATTAAAAGAGAAAACAGATAATTAAAATAATTTTTGTAAGAAATACTTACTTACAACAAGAAGAGAATGCGCCGCATACGAATTATTTTTTTGAAACATTTCACATATTGTACATTTTTATAATGAATTTTCTTAAATCAGTGCATTCAGTACAGCATGTAAAAAATCAGTACAAAATATCTTTCAATCAGTGCAAGGGCCTGAAAATAAGTACTGTACTGACAAAATCAGCACGAATGGTCACTCTAAACAATGGACACCCCTATAAGAAAATTGTAAATACGTCACTGGCTTCATGCGTTATTTGAAAGAAGGGAACCAGATAAATCATTTATGGTGGAAGATATGAAATGTTTTTCTTATTTATCGCCATAAAGCGAAGTATAGGTTTGAATTTAGGGTATGGTTATTAAATTTCACAATATTTGTTCGCGCGTTCACAGTTTCTTTCACCCTCCTAGAACTTCACCCCTACATATTATATGTATGGTATTGCACTCGTAAATATACATTATAGAAAAAATAATAGAACTCAAAACAGACATTACGGTGAGACATTTATCTCGTTTTATTTTCACTGTAAAGCAATTTTATTTTTGATGACAACGTAATATGTCAATTTAATAGCTTGGAAATTTAAAATAACTTTCTTTGTTCCAAACCTTAAACACATATGCGTCCACAGAGAGAAGAGCATTTAAAAGGAGAATAATAAATTATTTGCTTCTATTTAGCGTATAGACATTTTTGTAAATTTTTCATAATAAAACAACCATTTTGTCTTTGAAACTACATGATTTTAAATGGATCCAAATATATCTAAATAAACATTTTTTTGCTGAAAAAATAAATGTAAATATTGAGTAGGACTATAACCATAGAAATCCAAATTTAAAATATAATATAGCAGCTCAAAAAAACACTTAGATTTATAATTACCTACACAGAAATCCAGGTATACATTGCTACTTCAAAAGCTGCCCCATTTCTATAACGTTTTTACCTCTCGCCTAGAGAGGTATAGGGATCGTGAAAAAATTCGATGTCGAGATTTTTGTCAATAAGCACGTTTTAGCACCTTTAGAACCTATTTTGACTATTTTCACGATGATGTCTGTGTGTGTGTGTGTGTGTGTGTGTCTGTATGTTCGCCTACTATAGTCTTTCGTTCTGATTCATTATCTCAAATTCTACTGAACATAAAATTCTAATATTTTGCAATATATATTTATATATGTTAATGAAGAGCTGATAAGATTTTGGTAAAAATCTGTCAACCGGAAATGGTATTTTTTTGAAGAATTTTAACATTTTTTGCAAAAAATATAGGAAATACTGCGATAGTTACAATTTGTCATTCGACATTTGAAAGAACAAATTATCTTTTACAATATTTATTTAACATCGTTTCTATATCTCTTACCAATAAAGGAAAATTAATTTTCAAAAATTTGTAATATTACCTACCACGATTTGTAAATCATAATATAGGAAAAAAATTAAAAACAAAAATGAATATGTCAATGTGACAGGTGAACAGACGTATACACAATTTCTGAAATGTTTGTGGCACCATTTTAAAAGAAATGTAAATATTATTAACAACTGAACATAATGTAATAAGGTAATAATAAAGTTAAATTTGTATCTATAAAGAGCTAATTAAAGAACTAAGATTTATAAAATTATGTTCAAAAAGTTTGTAAATTTATTGCAAAATTATAATTTAAGTAAGCCTAACTAAAATCAAATTCACATAAATTACAGAGTTAAGGCGAGAGGTCGTGTGCTGGCCACATCAGATTTTACCTCTCGCCTAGAGAGGTATAGGGATCGTGAAAAAATTCGATGTCGAGATTTTTGTCAATAAGCACGTTTTAGCACCTTTAGAACCTATTTTGACTATTTTCACGATGATGTCTGTGTGTGTGTGTGTGTGTGTGTGTGTGTGTGTGTGTGTGTGTGTGTGTGTGTGTGTGTGTGTGTGTGTGTGTGTGTGTCTGTATGTTCGCCTACTATAGTCTTTCGTTCTGATTCATTATCTCAAATTCTACTGAACATAAAATTCTAATATTTTGCAATATATATTTATATATGTTAATGAAGAGCTGATAAGATTTTGGTAAAAATCTGTCAACCGGAAATGGTATTTTTTTGAAGAATTTTAACATTTTTTGCAAAAAATATAGGAAATACTGCGATAGTTACAATTTGTCATTCGACATTTGAAAGAACAAATTATCTTTTACAATATTTATTTAACATCGTTTCTATATCTCTTACCAATAAAGGAAATAGTATATTGTGTATCTAGTGCGCAAAGTAAGCAATTGCGCGAGGCGAGTTGCAGCCCAAGCAGTAGCGGCTCGAGGTCTACCGAGGCAAGCCGAGGTGGCCGAGGGTCGCTACGGCGAGGGCTGCAACGAAGCCAAGCGCAATTGCGCCTTTGCTCACGAGATGCACACGATATTTTTTGTCATTACTGCACAAAAAGTAACCTTTTGAGTGACCTTACTTATCAAAAGATAAAATGAATATGAGAATATGTATTAAATAAAAAAGTAACTAATATTTACCTACATGTAAAAGCATAAGAAACTAATTATTAACAGTAAAGAAAAGAACATTAAAATATAAGAATAAAATATTATTGTCCATTAGATCCAATGCACAATCTGCACAATAGTCCACAGTAGAAACTATGCATAGAGAAGTAGGTACTACAGCTGTTCACGTGCTTGTAGTATTAGATTATCACGTGTGTGGCGCTAGTGTTACGCGCACATTTCGTGTCGGTAACTAAGGAAAACTGTGTGAGTGTTCAATTTGCGTGCGCAAAGTGAAATTTTGCGCACGCTATTCCCGCACGCTTGTACTTTGCGCACGCATTTTTTGTCTAGTTAAAAAATAAGCCACTTTGCGCACGGAAAACAGGCACGAAAAAGGTTACTTTTTGTGCAGGTATGACAAAAATTAATTTTCAAAAATTTGTAATATTACCTACCACGATTTGTAAATCATAATATAGGAAAAAAATTAAAAACAAAAATGAATATGTCAATGTGACAGGTGAACAGACGTATACACAATTTCTGAAATGTTTGTGGCACCATTTTAAAAGAAATGTAAATATTATTAACAACTGAACATAATGTAATAAGGTAATAATAAAGTTAAATTTGTATCTATAAAGAGCTAATTAAAGAACTAAGATTTATAAAATTATGTTCAAAAAGTTTGTAAATTTATTGCAAAATTATAATTTAAGTAAGCCTAACTAAAATCAAATTCACATAAATTACAGAGTTAAGGCGAGAGGTCGTGTGCTGGCCACATCAGATTTTTTTGTTAAGTAATGTCACAACAGCAATATGCAAAGTATCTATTATTCCACCATAGCGTTGTTTTTCTCACATGACCTTAGATAAATCATAAACTAAATTGTTCCTAAAAAGTATTAGTTCGGTCTAAATAGGCGGGGGAATAGATGTACTAGTTTCGCAGGAATATAGTGTCAGGAGCTAATGAAAGTAAATAATATAAATAAATGTAATAGGTTATAGCTATTTATGTAACAAATAAGGAAATGAAGCCTGTTACCTTACGTACGTAAAATTTGCAACACGAAGCGTAGCCGAGTTCTGTAAACACATAAGTAAGATAATTACCGAGATTTCTTACGTGTTGCATACAATATTTTTTCTAATTTCGTTTGAGTAAGTGTATTTTTTAAATTTAATGACTCATACAAATTTTGACATAAAACAAAAAATCTAAATAAGGTTTTCAAAATACATTTTTATTCAAGTTTTTCTTAACTTAAACTGCATAAATCGTTTTGCTGGGGACGTTTTGCCGAAGAGCAATTGCGAGGAAACCTTTTACGTGGAGACATTTGTGTTTGGAGACGTTTTACTGGGGACATTTTGCTGGGGACGTTTGACTGGAAATCTTTTCTCCGGATACCCAATTAAACACACTTAGTAATTGTAAGTGACAATTCTTTTAACTATCTATATTCATTGATCAACATCTACCTTAACTAAAAGAGAAAGAACGACGGTTGCAATTAATCAAATTGGCAGCAACGAGCACTCGGCAGCAACCGACTCTATTTGAACATTTCTACGAGGCAATCCTTTCAACGTTTGTGCCAATGTAAGGCGACAGCGATGCTTGCAGTTCAGAGCTTTATAATATATCAGTTTGATTGCTGCAGCTCGTTTCATAGTGACAGTTGGTATAACAGAACAAAGAACAAAATATTCGTCTGCATGGACTGGAGAAAATGCAACAAGGCGGTGTAATGATGGAAGAGTTGCGTGCTCGTAATGGGTCAATTGTTACGGAGTCGAGGAAATGAGGGCTTGTTGGATTTTCATCACTGCTAAAGTACCTACTTGAAAAGACAATTTAGAGGAACTTATACTTATAATTTGATTGAAGTTTAAAACTTTGCAGATTCTTGGTAGCTACTGTACTATGTACTCGTACGTTAAAATTATTTTTGTTTTATCACTTTACAATTCTGATCATTGAACAAACAAATAACTTATGTTAAATATTTTATGACAGATGATTTAAACAATCAATGCATAATGATGACATCGAATGATGTAATGCAACCAATAGAATTGAAAATGTAAAATAATGTATCTGACGACATATTTATGTAGATTAGATTTTATTTAGTTACAATAATTTTTGTCAAATTAAACGTCAAAAATGTTTTGCAAAATGAGTCATTTTAGTTTTTTTTAACAAAAACAACATTCTTCCTAAATGCCATTCGAGATAATAATTATTTGAGAGAATTTCTTTCTATTTCAGGACAACTTGTTGCAATTATTATACTCCACAAATTGTCAGATGATGTCTTGTGTCGTGAAATTGTTAGAAATAAGTTCATAGAATGTTATAGTTTCAAAGAGGCTAATACATTTTTTATATCTTATTTGGGACTATTTATCATTTTGCATTATTCATAAAGATTTGTATCGTTGTATCACAAACAAGATAGCTTATGTACCATAAGCAATAACTCAATACCTTTGGAAATATGTTGCTTATTAAATTGTTTATTTTATTTCATTAGGTTATAATACCATGTTCGGTGCAGTGTGATTCAAGTCCGATAAATGAGTCATTTGATATTAAATACTGTACTAAATCACTATTTACTATCTCGTTTTTATGAAAATTGTTATTTTTCATGTAATTTTTATTAAGATAATAGTCTTAAAATTCAAGGACAACATTATTTTAAACTGGGCTTTTCGTGATTAAAATGTGAAAATTGACACACATATCAATTAAACCATTATCTTTCATATAAAAAGTGGTGAATGCCATAGACGGCCGTGTCTTCTTCAAGGCTTTACACACATACATAAAAAGTTGTTACCTGTCTGAAAATATAAATTAAGCAATACTAAACTGATCTACTGTAAATACTGCTTAATTTATATATGCAGAATGTTAACAACATTTTATGTATGTGTGTAGAGCCTTGAAGAAGACACAAGTGGTGTCGAAACGCCGGTCTTGTAGAAAATAAAGATCTGTGATTGTATCCTCGATTATTATTTATCCACATTCCACATTCCATCCAATATTGACTATATCTATAAACAAATTTTGTTTATAGGTAAGTATAAAAATGTGTTGAGCACAGCATTAACTATAAAATTTATTTAAAAAATTGAAAAATGTTGTCCCAGATTATTGTGTTTAATTACCGCACTATAATTTTAGTTAAAACGCTTGCAAAAATGTTTCTGTAAGTCCACATGTTAATGAAATAAATATGTAGGTGTAATTTTGTGCAACCCTAGCACTGCATTAATAATAATCGTTTGTGTTGAAGCTTGTAGCTCTCCCTAGTTAATTCACAAGTTTACAGATGATTTGTTGCTAACCTTCAGGCGCTTGATCGAACAAAAGCTAATTTAGTTTGTGTGTATAAAGCAAAATACAAAGCTCAACGCACACCTTGGTGGATATTGCACATCTCTAGCAAAGGTGTCACTTTCAACCGCTTCTCAGAACGTCAATTTGTATTGTACACTGCCGCTAGTTTCCTCTTATTGATTCAATTTGGTCGGTGAGTCGGTGTATCTTTCCGAGGCTCGTTCGCTCGCTCATCGAGATTTGTTGAGACTGACAAATAAACAACGTTTCCATGTAGCCTTTTATTTTATTTTTTTTCAAAATGTCAACGATGTTCCGATAAATACAGATTATTTACTTGGGACGTTACAGTAAATATTTTCTCGCGTTTTCCTGTTCATAAACCTAACGAGATATTTACACAGACACAACCAATCGGGAAATTTTTCCGAGTTTGTGTTGGTTCTTGATTACGCAACAGAAATCACTTATTTTGACTTATTTTAAGATACACATAAATATGTGAAGGTACTACGATATATATTTTAAGGCGTTTTGTTTAACGCCACACACCGTGAATGTAAGAAATAATACAGCTGGGAGCGTGAGTAACTTTCTGTGCACGATCACGCAAGCTCACGAAATTGGAAACGGCATCACTTCCAATCCCGCACGTCATTTTACGTTTGATTCACGATTACTGACGCTCACGAATTTGTTTTTATAGTTACGCCCGATCACTCCCGACGGGTTACGTACGGGTCACGTTAAAATATTTCTTTGAAATTTGACAATAATAATTTACTTTAGCTCCGCAACATCGTAAATAGATGCACAACTTTTGCTCCAATTTTTTCCACATATTTGTGCACTGCCTGTGTACTGGAGCGCTAAGGAGTAAAAGTAGCAATAATCCGTAATTATTATTTGTTTTGTGATGATATTTTGAAAACTATATATTATTATGTAGTGACTTGTGATTTTTACTCACGACCCGTGCCCACCTCTAGTAAGAAACACCGGAAAAACACATGTTTAGACTTTTTTTATGTTTCGATATATTTGAATATTATTATTAAATTTTTTTTCTTCTTAACATGGTGTTTTTCTGGCAACTATAAATCAAACTAAACTAAAGATAGAAACCTAATACCATTTTAAAGTCCGCCATACTCGATTTTTGAGTCCCACATATTTTGGTATTAAAACTCTAATTATACTGTTCAAACGTATCCAAACATATGTTTTACTGGTGCTTCTTACGTTCACGCTGTGTGGTGTTAAAATGTTAGAAACTTCTATATTTTAAACTCGGTTAATGTAAACACCATTATAAATATTTGTTCTGTTATATATAAATTAGATGTATATAAGTTTTTTAGTTTGGATGGAATAATAATAACAATAATAATAAGGGTAGGTATATTTTTTTATGACAAAACTGTAAGTGTGACAATTTGTTCTAAATCGTTCTAAAAATTAAATACCGAAAACTTAAAACATTCAGTTTCTTGTTTAAATATTTAAAATATTATGTTCTTGAGCATCATTGTATAGAATAAATTTGCCAAAAAATGTTTCCAAAAAAGTAATTCTTAATTTATTTTTTTCATAAAAATCACAAAATAACGCACCGGTGACAAATTGACAGTAACAATCATAAGTAAAAATATTTATGTATGAATCACAATATGCGGGACAGGTACAATGAAGTGTAATAAACATGTACGTTTTGTTTGTAAATACATTGCCGTTTAGAATTTTGTGCATTATTTTGATGGTACTCAATTTACTGATCAATGAGCTGAAATATTTTATTTTAAATTCGCAATTTCAATTTCCAGGTTTTTTTAAACACTTTTTCCATAATGGAATTTCATATATTTACTTCATTTTTAACTGTACAAATAATTATTATTGCAATTGCATAATTAATTTTAAAAAAATAATTCCAATAATATAGTAGTTAATCAGAAACTATCCACTTGAATCTAGTGGCATTAAAAATATGTTCCTTGTGAAATCAATACGCTTAAAGAGCCTTATAAAACTTGTTCTTTAATATACTATTTTATACCATAGTAAGTTAATGCTATTAAAATATATTCCTACATGAATCACCGTAATTTATTACAAATAATGTTATATTAGCAGTTCTAAAATTCTACTGTGACACCATAAAAATGTATTTTAAATCGCAACTACTACGTTTGATCCGGTAGAAATTCAACCGTCCAAAAGTAAAATTTACAACTTGAGTTACAATAGCATTAAAGCAAAAATTTCATAGAAGGAAATGTAATCGAATTCACATACGAAGACACAAGAAATCACTTAAATTAAATGGGCAGTGTACTCTTATCGTACAGATTTATAGCGTCATTGTCTTGAATGGCTTCTCTTTTTTATTCATAGAAACGTGCTGGTGAAGCAGGAAGAGCAGTAAGGGCGCTGGGCTCTGCAGGAGTGATAGCATATTTCAATGTGCAGTGTGTGGTTATGGTTGGGTGGCTTGGTTGTGTGGTGCAGGGTCACGTGACCATGGGCACGGGACACGGGACTCAAGGGTACGTTCCATCTCCTCCACCCCCCTAACAAGGTTTTTATGTAGTAGTCGAAGGATGGAATATTTCACACGCAGGATTTTGTCCATATGAAACATATAGCGTGACAAATGGTTAATATTTTTATCAAACTGTTAATTCGTGATTTCACGAAATCCGGCTTTGATACCGCGGATAGAAAATTCCACCAGATCATTTATTTTCAATTAATATTTTATCGAGATATATATGTCGCAGGCTATTTATAAAATCAGTCGTTTTATAAAACGTCTAGTCTTTTTCTAAATCACTCGGTATATAATGTCAAAGCATTTTATTACAAATCAAATGCCGAGGCTTTTGGTAGAAACTCTGAACTGAACTAAATAAACAACCCAATACTCTAACTTGAACCCCACAGGTTCGGTTTCGGTAGACACTAGTGACAAAGCCGAGACAATACATTTTTCACCTCGGATTGTCGAGATGAGACGAGAATTCAAAACTATGAAATGAGAATGAGAAATAGTTCTAGAGAATCGATAATTCTCGAAATTAAAACTTTTTAAAAAAAATTGATATTTTTCTCTTCGAATGTCAAATTTTTATTTTACTTTGTTCGTAGCATTTTTTGTTTTGATATAAATATTTTTATTGCTAAAACAATAATTTAGTGCAAATTTAATAGAAACGTACCTACAAAAAAGTTCCTAAATTGACTTCTAGCTTTTCAAATATATGGTGGTTAACAAAATTTTTTCGTGAAATTGAGACGAAACGAGAATCGAATTCTTTGAGATTGGAAATTTTATATTTCTCGTCTCGAAAATTTAAGACGAGTCGAGAATTGATTATTTCTCGTTTCACGGCATCACTAGTAGACACTCTAATTGCACTGGATTAAATAAAAACGCAATACTCTTCTTGAGTCTTAAATACCTACTAGGTTTTTGTACAAACTCTGATTGAAACTCGGTAAATAAACAATCCTATACCCTTCGTGCGTCCCAGATACTAAATTTTGTTTGACTAAACTGAACTAAATAAAGAACCTAATACCTACCCTTCTTAAGTGAAATAAAATGATGTGATATTGTGTTTGTGTGTATAATTTTACAATTTGCTTACGACATTATATTACGAAGTGTTATTTTAATGAAAGTTGACACAATGTATATTTTTGAATGAATCCATTAATAATATTTTCTTCAATTAGTCACTACGGTGGATTACATTTCCTCTATCAGTTGTTGGTAGACTGTACTAGAGTGAAGTTGTGTCTGGTCTCGTGTGAGGTGAATTGAGCTATGCTTGTGTATAGAATTACATGTTGAGCTTATGAATCCTGAGTTGAGCTCATGTGTGCTTATGGCGCTCAGAGTGTGGTGAGAGTTGAGACGTTGTGTTAATAACTAAACGGACCGTGGTAGGCCGCCAACGATGCAGCGAGCAGCTTTGGGCTGTAGTAGACCGTGACTGGCCGCCAACGCTGCAGCCAGCTGCTTTGGGCTGGAGTGACCCTTACCAGGTCGTTAAAATATAAATTTTTATAACAGTATTGTGTTATAAATAAAATGGGCTACTTGCACTATATTGAAAATGAGATTTGATTTAAAAATTATTAGGTTTTTTAGTAAATTGATAAAGACAATTTTATGTGACGTCGTTATCTTGAACAGCAGGAGGGAAGCATATTAAGAATGTAATCTGTGGTTGGTCGTTTTAGCTTACAGCACATTGACTTACGGTCAGTCATTGGTTCCAGCCGTCTCTACGTCACTATTAATATTCAATTTTCATTATTTTTTTGGGCTCGCTGGTAAAATTTTTGTCAAAATACGTGTCTTACGTTTTAATCTTTTCTTTAAAAATATTTAATAAAAAAGACATGCAAGTAACCCATTGCAAAAAATATATTGAGAATTGATTTAGTCGTGGACGAGACCCCGCGGGTAAAACAGCTCTATAATGTCCGAGTTCCCAACAAATCCATTGGCCCCTTCCTCCTGCCGGCCCGCCGCCACTGAGGGTTTGTAATGGGCTTTTGCTCACTCGTCCACCCTAAATTCATGTCACTTCGGCCCGACTAATCGCGGATATCCGATCCAAGGGCGCACGTTCTATTGGGGCAAAATTACATGATTACAAAGAAAACTGCTGATTCCCTTCTCTAAATTACATTAAAATTACGCCTAATTTCCACTATTATTGTAATTCTACAAGCAAAACGAGCCTCATTTATTCCATTTTTAGGATGCTAATAAACTTCAAAATAAAACTATTAGAAATAAATGTTTAGATTCAAGAATAAATTTTAAATAAACAACGGTCAACAAAATAACATTTTAAGATAGTTATTACTTTATAACAGTACAGTACGAACAAATAATAACTAACAAAGATGCTAATTAATTAAAGATACGTACCTTTAAAATCTTTCCTAATTTTAATTACAAACAATTACTAGAATTCAATCATTACATCATATTTATATTATTTGTTTTAATCAAAGTCAAACAGTGTAATAAATTGAATGTAATGGTTCAGTTTTGCTGTCTATAGGACAAAAAAATTAAAGGGTACCTATATAGGTACCTACTGTACGATGTGCTGATCATATGAAACAAAAATTATTATTTTTAAACTCGCAATTTTTTTATCGTATTTCAAGCAAACATATTTTCGCCACTGGTCGGTAGTTATTTTTAATAATTTTTTTCAAATCTTCTACAATGAAAGTAATTGTTTACATAATATCTAATAGGTACTAATAAATGTCAAATTATCAAATATACCATCAAAACAGTGATACTTAAAATGTACACACGTCAAGTAAAATACCCTAAACTTTGCGAATTTAAAAAAAAATCTGACGTGGACACCACATGACTTCCTTGTACGCCTATTAAACTGTTCATACTTTTCTTAATAACTAAAATGTAGAATTATATTATACAAATATATTAATATATAAGTACTACCTACTACTGCTACTATACTCACAAATATATTTTAGTCATTTTATTTAAACTGCAGAAGAAGATATAAACGATATTTTACTATTGTCACTGCTACTGTCACTGTCATGTCATAAACATTTAAATTTTACGTAGTAACAAATGTTAATCGATCATGGACTACAAGATACCGAAATACTAAATTATAAGTATAAACTTTAATTATTCTTAAATGATAGGAGATACAGAAAAGTTTATAAAATACCGATTGTAGATAATAATCACATAATCTTTCATTTAAAATTAAAAAAATTGTCTAAAATTAATTATTTATCAAAATATTTTTAAAAAGTACTACTTCCGGTTTATAGATTGAAACCAAAAATAGGAGGTGCACAACTAGATGCTATAACAGTCCTAAATACAAAATTTCAGCTTTCTACGTCTAACCGTATTTAAGTTATGCGACATACATACGTCCGTACGTACATACGTACATACGTACGTACGTACAGACGTCACGACGAAACTAGTCATAATGGATTCAGAAAAGGTCAAAACGGATATTTCCATCAAAATCTGAAAACCGAAATTTTTCGGGATTACAATACTTTCTTATTACTCCGTACAAGGAAGTCAAAATTGTTTCATGAGCAGCACGTCGTACAGTCTATACCCTTTATTTTTTTGTTCTAAGTTGTGGAACACTCTGTATAACAGCAATTTATACAATGTTTCAGTTAATTTCTTTTTGATTTGGTGCTTATTTGGTATTATATATTTGATAATGACACAGTAACATTTTGTTACAGTGTGAGTGGACTTCTATAAAGAAGATTTGGACCCAGGAGTTAGCAGCCGAGATAGCCAGAAATCAGCAAGTAGTAAGTTCAATTTCAATATTTTTATTTATTGCAATTAATCTATATAATTTACAATGACATTGTTGCTGAAACGAAGTGCACTCGATAAAATTTATACAAATGAGTTTATGGATACCTCAGTTTAATCCGACGTTGAGTATACAGTTCGGTAAATGAGAGTTGGCTGGGTTTAAATTGGTATACAATAAACACCTAAAGTGGCTTTGCGAGATAAACGTGGTCTCGCAGATTTTTATAAAATTTTGGCCACGCGATACCAATGTGGTCTCGCTACTCCGCTAGGAGTAAATTGAAATTCGGCCGAGCGAGATCGCACTGCAAATCATTGTAATGCATATGAGAGTGTAAAGTAGGTGGCCTGGTGGTCTTAAAAATATTTTTGAATGTTGCACCACTGTGGTCTCACTTGGCCAAAAACTGCTGGTTTATTAAAGTGGCCTGGTGAACCCATTTTTTTTCACATTGTGGCACTTTAGGGGTTAATCATCATGAAAGTAGTGTATATAGAAGGTCCAGCTCGGTTTTCTCTTGACTCAGTTGTGTTTTGACGAGAAATAAGTTGGCGAATTGTGACTCAGCTCTGTGTACAACATAGGAACATTCTTTCTCTCCCTTACATTCCTACCAATTCTGACTGCACGAACTGTTCCTATTTGAGTAATTTAAAGTTTTTAGCTTGCTGTTTTCCAGAAAAAAAAACTAATTCTGGCGTAAAAAATTGCCTTATCAATCTTCGTAAATAATAAATTAATTAATTTTCAGTATTATTGTAAAAATCCGTTAAACTCAGTTGCTTTTATAATTATGTAGCAGTTCGCACTGCTCTGTTAATTAAATATTTGAATTTTAAATTCAAATGTTGATTTTGAATTTCCTCTTTCCTCTACGACCTTTAGTAATAAATATTGAATAGTGTAATACATCTGCACCTTGCACAAATGAATCAACTATAGCCGACGTATTTTATCATACAATGTAATATGTAATGCTGTTTCAAACATATGTATTTGAGCAATCAACACGTCGAGATAATTCACACTAGTAGACGCTGTTTATCAAATTTTGCAGTGCTTTGCATATTTGAATACATTAAACACCATTCACAGGTAATGCATACGTTACCGAATAAATATTTGTGCGATACATACAAGGCGAGAGTAGAAATTTGCAGTTCTCTAGGCTAATACTGTGGATGTATTTGCTCATCCGTTACAAATCAGGAATAAACGTTAAAGAAATTATTTTCCACTATGACCCTTATAATTTCATTTCATATAATATAAAATTATGTAAAGAAATATAAATAAAATAGCTGATATGCTTTCACTGATAAATAGATTTAATGGTAACGGAATTCTATTTCTTCATCAAGTTTTGATCTGATGAATTTATCTTAAAACTCTTTTCTGCAAATTACTCGTAGTTTACCTACCTACAATTTTTCAAAATGATTAAATTAAACTTGGATCTTCTTACAAAAATGCTTCTTATCTAAATGGACTAAACTATCGATTTTCACATTTTCAGTACCCGGAATTCCATTTTTGAGACATTTAAAAATAATTATTGTAAAATAAGGTAGCTTTGTTTTTTAATAAAATTGAAAGATTTTTCTAAAAAAAAAATTTTTTCTTTATTTTAAGGTTTTTTTTAAGAATTCAGCTTTTTTAGTTATTAGTTGTGTTTAGTTCAGATACTTATTCTTTAGACACTTTAGTTTTTAATGCCACAAATCAAAACATAATTTTTTACTTACTTACCGTTTGGCTCAATTTATACCGAATAATTAAACTCATTTTATGAACATAACACGCTAAGTTAAAAAATATATTTTATTTGTGCTTTGTATTAATTTCAAAATTGTTTCAATTGAAACTGACAAAACATTTAATTAAACGATATTCGTGAACGTGCATTTTTAAAATAAAATTTTACCTGTAAAAATAATTTATCTCTCAATATCTTTTTAAACTTTTGCTCGTATATTAATAAATACAAGTATTTGAAAACTGGAACGGAGCAATGTTTCTTATAGACATAATTTTATTTTAAATTTTATAAAGCCTTTTTTAAAAGTTTAAGGTTTAATTGAAAGAATAAACAATATAAACTATTTTTCCTATATTCCAGAAATACATCAAATTTGTGTAAGCTAAGCATTTTTTAATACCTTTAACGTTGAAACTAGCAATAAATTACTCATAAAACCAATCTAAAACAAATTGTCAGCAACTAAGACCATGTCTGCTCTAATTTCATCCACTCGCAGTAACATCAAAACAAAAACCACTTAACCACGCCACTGTTCCCTCTTTATGGACCATAAAATATCTTGGACATCGTGGAAATGGTATTTTTGAAGTTGTTTCTACAGAACTGCACTAAAATATTCAAGAGGGCTGTGAGATGTGCTCTATCTACTCGAGTGGTGGTGAGAGCAGCCGAGCACGGCCTACTCTGATGCTATGCATGTTCCACGTTCGCACTTGCGTCGTCAATTGTTGTTTTCCGTCCAGTTAATAACTACATGCATTCGCAATTAACCCTGCCACCCCAACAATGGATTTAATCAACTATGATAAGATGTGTATTATCATCATGCTAATTGGAGTTTCTGCTTCATTTTGCTTTATGCTAATTTCACATTTGCATTGATTTGCAAAAATGCTAATAGGCTATTGTTTAGGGTAATCATACAACTTATGCTACCTTTAATACCTATAAGCTATGCTCATACAATACTGCATAATAAATGCAATAATTATTATGCTTCATTATAAATTAGTTATCATAATAATAATAACAAAACGGCAAATGATTCCAGCAATTTGTTCACTTATAAATTTTATTAAATTAAATAACATAATTTAGTAATGATTGGTTCTAAATCCGAATATTGAACGGTTATAAAATAAATATTCCACTTAGCTTTTATCTAATATATAAAGCTGAATGTTTGTATATATCTGTCTGTCTGTTTTGTATCTACATCTAGATCGTTTGTCCGATTCATGATATTTTGCATGTAGGTCTCTTTTGACCACGGTAAGATTTTAAGGTATGTTTGACTTCGATCAGACCATTAGGGGACCATTTTCGCAACCATAACTTTGTGCCAAATCGTCGTAGGAACTTCGTTTTTTGAGTCCTGCACAGGTAATTGAACAAATTTCAATGCCCTTTTTGTGGATCGAGTCGACAAATTTTTTCCAACTCTGTTCAAATCGCCAAAGTTGGACGTGTTTTTGCCCAAAAACGTTTTTTTTTTGTTCGGGTTTTGAAGGGTACGAAAAGAAATCATCCTAATCTGAGTTTACCCCCTTAAAGTAGAGCCACAATGGGTTTTTTTACCGAAAGAATCGTCTAATTTGGTTGAAAAGTCTCTGACTTATGTGCGAAAAACCTAAAAATGCACTTTTTTAAACACTCATAACTTTGTGCCAAATCATCGTAGGAACTTCGTTCTTTGAGTCCTGCACAGGGAATTGAACAAGTTTTTGTGTCCTTTTGGTGGATCAAGTAAAAGAAAATAATTTTCAACTCCGTACACATCGTCAAAGTTGGACATTTAAAAAAAAAATTCACATGGGTGCTAGAGGGGGCGGAAGGGGTTGCACTTCAAAGTTTTTCGCCCTCGAATATTCATCAAAATTGATTGAAAATACGCCGAGTTATGGCGGTTTGAAAATGGTCGAAATTTTTACGAATTTCAAGTGCTTCATTTTTTTCCGCCAGTGTATATTAATGTTTGATATTTTTTGAATAATCGTTTCCGAAAAAATTGTAACATACGAACGAACGCACGGACGAACGAACGAACGCACACACAGACATCATCTCGAAAATGTTAAATTTTTACTCTAGGAACTCTAAAACGTGCTTATCTACCACCAAAAATCACACTCGAAAATTTTGACCCATCACAATACCTCCCTTGTAGAATATGAGACGGGAGGTAAAAGTATTAAGCGACTGTGCAATTGATAATAAACGGCAATATGCAGTTTCTGTCAAAATTGTTTATTTATTTAATTAATTGTCCAGCCATCATTTCGCTGCTTATTCAATAGGCTCAATTGTAAGTTGAGCACAAGAATTAAAATGTGTATTTAAAATAATTTAAAAAACTTGATTTTTTTCTTGTGTACCTACGTTATTATAAATTATAAATCATTTGTAATGTTCCTGCAATATTTTTCGGTTAAAAAATATTTTCCCAACAAATGATCCAGTAGATGATATGTTCTTTCCAAGTTCAGTGAACAAATTTCTCAAAACTAACATCAGGGGGCGGCAGCAAAGTTACTTTGGAATATAATTTATGATTGCTGCTTTTCGCCCGAATGAAAACTTTTGTCTTATATTAAATTATAGCAGCGGCAGCGACGTTGGCAGTGGCGGTGAGCCAGCCTAAAACTATTACTTTATTAAATAAGATAATCATGTTAAATTGTGACTTGAATTGAATTTTGTAAAATCAGATTCCCTTTCACACGATACCACGTGAAGTTATATCGAAACTTTTTACCAATATACAAAATATTTACGCAAAATTTGTTTCTAAACCTTACTGTTTTCATTGTTAAAATGAGTTACTGCTGTGATCAATTTTAATCCAATTGCAACAATTATTTTATAAATAAAGTAAAACAATGTTTGAATGAATATTGTTTGTGCCGTTTCTTGAATTTTCTAGAAATTTCTGAAAGCATACACATGCATCTACAATTTTCAGGAGTTTTGATGTAAGATTTTCTGGTTCATAAAAGTAAATCAAGAAAGTTGTTACATAATTCTTATATTTTTTATACAAATGTAGATATCTGACAAAAGTAATATATTTGATTTTTATTAGTTATTTCTCCTTTGTGTATAAAATTGAATGGCAGTTTTGTTATGGAAAGTTTAGAATTGATGTGAGCATAACGTATACATATTTCATTATAGTGGTAGGAGTTTAATGATAATTAGTATAAATGCTGAATTGTTTGTAATAAATTTAATTATAATGAGTATGATAACAATTAGGTATGAATTTAGTTAATTTATTAGAATGAATGAAATAATTGTAATGTTAATTAAACTTCCATAAAATATCATTTCAGATTCATTTGAAATTAAAATTGGCCAAATTACCATTAGCTTTGTTAGATTTAATTTTGATCATAATATTTCATAACCGCATAGTATGTTATAATGAACTATGCAACTGTGAAACTATTTTTAATTAAAATGAAGCGTAGAGCTGAGTGCGTAACGTGAACGATTGTGGTTCTGAAAACTCAGGTTCGAATCCAGTCAATACCTCGCTTAGTATACACATACCAGTTGAATTGCACAAAAATATAACTTATGGTGTAATTTTCTTCAAGTTTCACTCAAAACTATAAGTATAATTCATAAAATAAAATAAACTATAACCGTGAATTGACGACTGGGTAACCAAATCATACGATATATTATTATATCTATAAGTAGTGATGGGTCGTTCATGAACCAGTCGTTCAAAATGAACGACTCATTTGAGTGTGCCGTGAACGAACGACTCTTTAGTTCGTTCAGCACGGCACACCAGTTCACACTAGCTCCGTGCTACTATTTAGCCTCCGCTCACCGCTCCGCTCGCTGAACGCAGAAAGACGAACGAGTGCGAGTGGAATGAACGAAACGAACGAAACATACATACAGCGCACGGTGCTGAGTGCTGTGTATTCTGAGAAGCGTGGCGTTTCTGTTGTACGGACAACAATGAAAATAATCAACAATATGGGAAGTGGAAACAATGTAGGACTGGAAAGTAAATGCAAAAAATACATTAATGTAAAAGTAATAGTAACATTTTGCTAAATTTGTTGAACATTCTTCAAAATGTTGCCAGACAATAGGTACTCCTTTTTGCAGAATTTTTATTTTGTTTATTTTCCATTGTCAATATACATATACAACTACAATAAGCAACGTTCAATAATTTATTGTTTGCAGCAACGAGTAATCAAGACGAGAACACAACTATCAACTAACTAAAATGCTAGGTTCATGTAGTTTGGCACATGCCACATCGCTGCGCATCGCACATGCACACAAGGCGAGCGCACAGTGCTGTGAGCATGAGCACATGAGCAAAGCAGCTCAGCTCAGCAGCACACTAGCACGGTAGCACGGTGTCATTTGAAACGCACAGTGCTGTTTTACAGAGTCGTTCAAATGAACGACTCAGTGTGAACGACTCACTTTACTGAGCGGAGCGAAATGAACTGACTCACTAAAAATGAACGAAAGACCCATCACTATCTATAAGTACATATGACTCACAATATGTGAGGCTGCCACATCCAAGTTGGATTAAAAATGTGATCGATATGTATGTAGTATGTATGTTTACTTACAATAAAATAATAAATACCTACCAAATAAAAATTGTAGCAATGATTATTATTCAATTTTTTAACTGTTATTTTATTTAAACAAAAATTTGAAATAGATAGGTACAACCACTGGCTTGTCAATGGATATGAACCTTATTTTTCAGTAATAAACTTAGTTTTATTATTTGTATTATCATAATTTATTACATTTATTTTTATTTCTGAATTATTGCGTTTTAAAACAAACTGTCGTCTGCCGTCTGTACAACAACATTTGCTAAATGTATAGAAATAAAATATTTACATGAAATGCAATCCATTTTCAACATTAAATACTATCTGGTCAGTTAATTATACACATTTCCTATTCTAGTCCGTTTTCTAACTCTGAAAGTAACTTTCAAACAATACTTTCCTTTTATTACCTTTGGTTACATCAACCATTTTCATTTTATTAGAAGTAACCACACTAAGACTACAATATATTATTCAACAACTGGAGATAAATACATAGCAAAATACTAAAAAGAAGAAAAACTATTTTAGAACACTGACTGCACTACACCGTAACAGGTTTAATTAAACATCTCTATCAGTGCATGCATTTTCCCAGAGCTAATAGTAATAATGCTTATTCGACAATAAGCACAATTACAAAGTTAAACAACACGACAACAAAGCCCAGAACAGTAGTACATAACTTTATTTTAATGACCAGGACCAGGGCTGGCTTCACAAATTTTCATCTGAATATGGAAATACCGATCTCTTGTCATTTTAGTTTTTTTAAAAGAGTTGTTAACTTGCCACCTTCCTAATCAATTTTTACTTCCTTGTACGGAGTAAGGAAGTATTGTAATCGCGAAAAATTTCGGTTCTCAGATTTTGACGGAAATATCCGTTTTGACCTTTTCTGAATCCATTATGACTAGTTTCGTCGTGACGTCTGTACGTACGTGCGTGCGTACGTACGCACGGACGTATGTGTGTCGCATAACTCAAATACGGTTAGACGTAGAAAGCTGAAATTTTGTATTTAGGACTGTTATAGCATCTAGTTGTGCACCTCCTATTTTTGGTTTCAATCTACAAACCGGAAGTAGTAAATTTAAAAAAAAATTTGATAAATAATTAATTTTAGGCAATTTTTTTAATTTTAAATGAAAGATTATGTGATTATTATCTACAATCGGTATTTTATAAATTTTTCTGTATCTTCTATCATTTAAGAATAATTAAAGTATATACTTATAATTTAATATTTCGGTATCTTGTAGTCCATGATCGATTAACATTTGTTACTACGTAAAATTTAAATAATTATGACATGACAGTGACAGTAGCAGTGACAATAGTAAAATATCGTTTATATCTTCTTCTGCAGTTTAAATAAAATGACTAAAATATATTTGTGAGTATACTAGTATAATAAGTTAAAAGAATTTTTTATATTATTCTACATTTTAGTTATTAAGAAAAGTATGAACAAACAAGGCGTACAAGGAAGTCATGTGGTGTCCACGTCAGATTTTTTTGGATAGGCATTCAAAGTAAATTCATATCTCTTTTTTATAAAATATACTGTAAGATGCGAAGAATTTTTAATTGAAGCTACGTACAACGTGGAGACTTAGGGGCTCGTGATGGGGCAGAGCCCCCACGAATATTCTCCTGTGGAGACCCTGCCCCAACACGACTATATATAAGAAGATAAAATATGAAACTTTGAATTGAGAATATTTTTATCTTGAATTGAAAAATGTTTCGCTTGTGGCCCATTCCTTATTAATTTTTTAGAATTACACCCCTGAAAATATTATCTGGATCCACTCCTTGTACTTACATGAATGAAAAAATATGTATTTATTAACTTTTCTATTCTTAGTAAAGCTTCTATACGGTTTCTCATAAGTCGGATGCGGTGAATTGAAAAGTGGTTGCACTTATTTTTAATTTAATTTAAAATTGAGATCGTGTTTACCTACACGTGTACTTTATTATGCTCTTATTTGAATCTAATTTCTCTACACGTGTAGGTACTCTCAACAAAATACATAGTTTTTATTTTTGTAAGAAATACGTAATTGGCAATTATAGGTATTTCAGAGTTCAGACACTAATCATTACCTACTTATGGATTTCCTAAAAAAATAAGAAAGATTACTCAAGAATTACAGATATAACCAGAATTTGTGCATTCGCTAAGAAATTATCTATTTTACTTTAAAATTCCGGAACTTTTCAAGGAAAGTCAGTATTTTTGCATTTATTTATTTAAAAATTCCAGCCATGCATTTCCTGAAAAAAATTATTACTATAGAAATTTGCTCAAAAATTAATTTTTTGTAATACTAAGAAAGTATAAAAACAACAAGAAAACAAAAAATGATTACAAGATATATCTTGTCTAATCTACCCTTTGTGACTATCAGTATAAGGTTATAGAACTTTTACCATATATGTTGTTATATTGGAACTGTAGCTGCGCGGGTTAAAGTATGGCACAGTTCTCTGCATATTACAACGTATGAACCCGGAGTTCCGTGGTTCAAGACTCTCGGTCGGCAGTGTGTGATTGTCCTTAAAATTAATTGTAAAACATCTTATAATTAAATCTGACTCGAGCGTTTCAAGCTGACCACTTGAGCGTCTATAATAAAAATCTACAATAGGTATCACCACCATAACCAAAATAAGGAATATTAATGATAAAAACATAAATAACATGTCCAGTTATGACTAATATTGGAGAAAACGTGTTTAAATAATTTCATTTAAAAGATATAAATTATTTAAGATTCCATGATGTAGATAGTATAGGGCGTGGTTTGTTTCATATGGAACCTTGTTACCTATTGGCCGTTACAATTTTCGCGAACATGCGAAGAAGAGACATGATGTGGCAGTGAATGTAACTACCATCTGTCATTATTACATTATTCGTGCTTATTTAATTGGTGTTTTTTATTTTATACTTTTAACTGCTACAAAATATGTTATTTAGTATAACAAAAAAATTTAATATAAAATAAATAAATAATTTATTTTAAGGAAATGTTACCTAGTGATACAAACTGATTGAGTGCCTGGAGGTACCACCACTAAAAAATACTAGACTTTTAATAAATCATATCTCGCTTAATTAGCAGAATTTTCACATCTCGTTTTCACTAATCGTCATAATTTCTTATGTAATTATGTAAAAAATAATTTAAAAATACAGTGGAGGAGCCTATTCTTTAATTCGTTAGCAAATCCTTTTGCATGGTTATCATCAAAATAATATAAAATAAAAAATATCGTTCATGTGTAGGGTGCATGGTCCGACCTGGCGATTTTTGAACAAAAATTCAATACTTATTTGAATACGAGTAAAAACTCACTGCAATAATTTGCAATGTTTTCCTGTCAGCAGTCAGAACAAGACATAGATCCGGTCCTGGAGATTGTGGTCACTATCCAGGACTCCTGGATCTCGTTACCACCCCCACCAGTCTGTTTACCACCCCTCAGTCGCCACACCATCAACATACGTAAATCCGCGATATCATTTAGATTCTAGTCAGATATGAACCGTCCCATGTTTACAATGTATAACAGGGTCGCTTTCTAGTTACCGCACCGCTCGCTATGAATTGAATATGGAATTTGCCTTTGAGTTCCGTCCTACACAGCCAGTGCTGTAACGAATGGAAACCATAGACGCACGTCACAATGGCCGGCGGGCACATATTATATGCGAATGAGCACCAGGCTTGAGTCGTGTTGAGCTGGTGAGCGTTGACGTTGTGTTTTCATGTCATGTTTACAATATGTACAAACTACGGGATTTCATAATGCTATAATTAAATACAAAGCGCTATAAAATTACTTGCGAGCATTTCATGTCCTAATTATTGCCCAGCTTTATCCGTCTGTTTAAACGACAGAGGCAATTGGAGAATGGGACTTAAATATGATGAATTATTCGAGCCCTTTATTGTTTCTGATATTTTCACATGGAAGTAGAACAGTGACAAATTAATATTGTAATAATAATTGTTCTGCTAAAAATAATATAATAAGATTAACCACGGATGTGAGAGTCAAAAATAAAAAGCACTTTTCAAAGTGACAAAAATACTCAACATGTTATCATTCATATAAAATACATTCATTTTACTTCTTACATAATCGGCTTATAGTTTAGCTAGGTTCAGAACTAGCCAATTATAAGTGTAAGTGGCTAATTTATCCAACCAGCGCTGAACGTTCGCACTTATAATTGAAATTGGATTTTTGTGAAATCGCTGGTTGGTTCATATAGCTCATATACTTACGAGTATAATTGGGTAAGTCTGAATCTAGCTGTAGAAGATATTAGTGTAAACTGAAACTCTGTATGAAGAAGAGAATATGCAATAAGACATACTATTTCAAGTATTTTTTCACCTTAGCTTATAATCAGCACAGTCAATTAAACATTTACCAACTTATGTATGAAACGATGATCGATTAAGCTGAATATAAGGATTTTATAAATTGTTGTTATATTTACCAACTAAATCAGGGAGTCGAACATTCTGTTTTAAGGTTCGGGTTCGGTTTCAGATCCACCCAAAATAAAGATTAAAGGTAACCGGTCCGCATTTCAGAAACCCAAAAAAATTTGCTCCGGTTAACCGTTAAATAAAATAATATACAGGTTTGGGTTCAAAAATATCTTTTTTGAAGAAAAATCACTGATTTATTCTATAAATCAAAGATAAACTTATTTTATCCAACATCTAAATAATAATAAAAGCATCATAACTATGGTGATTTTAAACAAGCAAAGTAAAAGATTGTCCATAATGCCCATGTCAAAATTATAGCAAAATGCCATACGAAAATTTGTATATTCACTTCGTACTTTGAAGGTTTTTGAAAATTATTTTTGACTGCGGAGAATTTAAATTCATTAATTCTTTGTGTTAATTAAATCAATAATTAGTTCATATATTGACAAAAGCTTAAAGGGTTATATTCTTATTATCTAATTACTTACTGTTACTATTTTGACATCAATTATTCACCAAATGTCAAAAATTATATTTAGGACTCACTGTGAAATCAGCAACAAATTTCCATATGTCATAATATGCTCGATGGAATAGCGGCGATAAAAATTTTACGTTATTCATTTGTTCGAGCACCGTGCTTCGTGCCATGCCGGTGTGACATGGGCATTATGGACAAGCTTTTACTTTGCTTGTTTAAAATCACCATAGTTATGATATGATGCTTTTATTATTATTTAGATGTAATACCTATTGGGCAGGGTTGTTATGTTTAAAACAATTTGTTTTAAACAAACTGTTTTAAACACGGCCTAATGTTTTAATGCATGTTTTAAACTGTGTTTTAAATCAGGTGTTTAAAAATGATATCGAAATCCATTCACGACGCATAACACAAACAAAACAAATTCAACTACCGACCATCGGTGACTCCTAGCTACGCAGCTAGAGCGATGTAAATCCCCGTCTTCGCACAAAAAGTAGCATTATAGACATATTTCGATGAAAATAATATTTATTTAAAACAGATATCCTGTTTAAAACATGTTTTAAACATGCTTTGTTGTTGTTTAAAACATGTTTTTTTGGGCAGAGTTAAAAACATGTTTTAAACCAAAAAAACAGTTTTAAACAGTAAAAAACAAATGTTTTGTTTAAAATTGAAAAAAACATGTTTTTTTTCAACCCTGCTATTGGGTTTTCGGGGTCGGGTTCAGCTCCGGTTCGACTCCGTGGTTTTTATTAATAATTAATTGTTGGTTGATTTATAAAAACAATTTTCTCGAGCCTTGTTTCACAAAATGTGAGTTGAACGTCTTGAAATAATTAGGAATAAGTTTGTAGATATGAGAATTTATCATTTTCTCATTCAAATGGTATAATATGTCGAAAAAAATCTTTTATTTATTTTGATTATTTCAAGTGTAAACTGACAGACATTTTTGTGCTTTGCGTCTGAAACTTCTGGTAGGTTCTGGAGAAAAGCTGGATGATGCAAGAGAACCATTTTTATGTATGACAATAAATCTTGGTTATAGAACAAGAAACATAAATGTTGTTTGTTTGCTGTTGAAATATACTTTTCAAGGAGAAAATGTGGCTTTTCGAAAATATATTGTGTCATAAATGTAAAGTAAATTCAGATGGTAAATGCTGGGAAATGCAATATTTAATTCATTTCATCTACAAACGACTACGACGATAAACAATAACCGTTTATTTTAAACCAAACATAAGATTAAACGTTTGAACTAACGAACAATCAAGTAGGTATCAAAGATTCATTATTGTAGGTATAATAATTATTTTAATTTGGCATTATTTATATTTATTTTAAATATTAAAGTTAAATATTACAATTACATAATAGGTATATGGGAATGGAGTTTAAGGTTTTTCAATAGATACATGTTAAGAATTAATTGGTTTATTGTAATCAAATTTGTCTACCCGTGTATCTACTCTTAACAAAATACACAGTTTTTACCTTCCGCTTACCTGTAAAGGAAGGTATTGGAATCATGCTAAAAATCGGGTAGTGTGTTTTTAGTGGATGAGCCCGAATTAGGGTCCTTACAATTCATTTTTGATAGTTTCACGATGATGTCTATATGTATGTGTGTAGCTATGTGGCCAGAGCCGGATTTCTGTCAGTCGGATAACTCAAATACGAACTACCCAAAAATTTTGATATTTGGTATTTAACATTTGTATATAAATTGGAAGAACCCATTAGATTTTGGTACAAATATCTTCACCGGAAGTGATATTTTTTGAAGACTGAAAATATTTATTGTCAAAAAATTATATAAATTTTGATAAATATAGTATTTATTTGTAATAAGAATAAGAGGCAAAGTTATTTGCAACTTTCGTTATAAAAAAATTGTCTTTATCTGGTAGGATCAAAGAACTGCAGTAAAATTAATAAAATAAATTTATCAAATAAAACTTTGAAATCTTGTAATCCATGTTCGACTGAATTTTGTTTCTGTGTAAAAAATATTGACAGGTGAGATGGGTGACAAGTTGACATACTAGTGCTATATGTCATAAGTAAGATATTAAATGTAGTAATTGAACGGAGGATGGCTTCAGCACAGAAGAGTTTTCCTGTGAATGAATCTTTTTATTCAGATGATGCAAATTTCTGTGTTTCAATATTTTAGATTTTTATTTGTATATTTTAAATGGGCACCGGATTGTACGTATACATTTCTGTTTAAAGTCTTGATATGGCGGAAGGTTGTGTGATGGCCACGTCAGATTTTTATTTTTGTAAGAAGTACCTACGCAATTGGCAAGTATCGATATTTCAGAGTTAAAACACTAATCATTGAACAATTATCTACTTATAGTTTCCTAGAGTTTATAATAAATCAGTTCTCTATAAGTATACGTTTGCTAGCCACATCATTATCACAACCCACACAAATAATACCCTATTTCAAGCACACTAAATCCACAACAAGTATAGGTAACATTATTAGCGTACATTAGCCAGTAGCCATTAGGAACAGATCCGGATCCGAGTAGCAGAAGCACTCGGTGCATTCAGGGATCGTTGCGTCAAAGCAATTATGTGGCTGGTAGAATTGTGCGACAGTGTTAACAGCTTGTCAAGATATTGACCAAGTACGAAGGGCTGGGCTGTGCAAGGTACAGGACAGAGTGACATGGAAACAGATGCATTGTGTGGGGTGATGGTCCATGTTGACTTTGAGGGTAATCTATGGGAAAATAATGTACTTGCATTTGTACGAGGGTGATGGTGGTTATTGTTTAATTATGACATATTGTTCCTCTATTCTTGAATACGATTTAATAACAATTTTTTACAAAATGTCACACGAAGTAACACTCTTTGTTACTATTACCTATCTAGTAGAAAATAAGTTAAAGGAAGTAATGATTGGATAGTTGTCTTAGTTGATTTTAACTTATTTTAAATCAACGATGTTTCGGCTATGGGATGTAGCCATCTTTAGGTCTGTGCAAGTCCTTAGTTAACAACAATGATTTAAAATTAATACAGTTTTAAATTTTGCACAATATCAATTTGCTGTGTTCAAACTTGTAATTTATCTGTTATCTGGTTTTGACGATTAAACTGGGAGTCTTATGTAGTACATGTAGATTTATAATTAACTAGCGTTTTACCCGTGCTTCGCTACGGTTTGTTTTAATTTGAAGACGTGGGGGGAAGGGATCCAAAATACCCTACTTTGAGCCCCACATACTCGGTTTTGATAGGAACTCTTATGAAGACCCTACTGAACCCAAAAACCATAATTTTAAAAATAATCAGATCGGTCTGTCTGTCTCTCCCACGGTTTGTCCGTAAGCACAATAACTTGAGAACGCGTATGAATTTTCGGCTCAAATTTTTAATTTGTTTATTTACAAAAAAATAATTTTTAATTATCGAATTTTAAACGTCGCAAAATGACAGCTGTCACTTTGACATTGACAGATGTCACTTTGACATTGTCAGCTGTCACTTTGATATTGTCATCTGTCACTTTGACATTAACAGCTGTCACTTTAACACTGCCTGCCTATGTTATTGCAAAGCCTGTTATGAGTGCCACAGCAGATTTTTATTAAAGGTTAACGTGCGCTTTTGACACATGTACAAAAATCCCATTCTTTCGTGTGTAGTTTCCAATAACTACCATAACCATGAGCATAAAGTCTTCTTACTTTATGACCATAATGACTACCCGTGAATTAACAGCTAGTACTTGTGCACTCTAGTGATAGTAAAACCTTACACACGGATTAATTTCTTGTATATCTTTTTCAATTGCTCACAATATGTGGGTAAAAGGCGTGTTATGAAATAGATGAATATTTGTGCTAAAAATATAAAAGGCAAAAATCACCATCTCCTTATAAACCAATAAACATTTGAAAATTAAAATTGCACGATAAGATTACAAACCTTAATTTAATTACTCTTTCAGGGCTTCATATTTGTTAATCTTATTTTCCCTTTCTATTTTATTTATTTTAACTTATTTATTATACATTCTTATGAATAAATATCTATTTGACACATGTATTTGACACATACATTTTTATAACTAAATCACGATAGTGTGACATGTTTTTATTTTCAATTTTTTATTTGTTTTCCAAAGCAACTTATAAACTAAAATTATTTTCCCCCCTAAATTAAATTTCCCCCCCTTAAGAAGCTGATTAGGACAAAATCCTGAAACATGGGTTTAAATATTGCGATGCGCTACCATTGCATGTAAAAATCAAGTTGATACCTCGTCTGAGTAAAGAGATATTAAGAAATTCGTAAAAACGCATTTTATCCCCTTTTCCCCCTTTAGGGGGCGAATTTCAAAAAATCCCTTCTTAGTGAGCGCTTACATCATAAAACGAATATACTGTCCAAATTTCACATTTTTAGGCTTACGGGTTTGGGCTGGGCGTTGATGAGTCAGTCAGGACACTTTACTTTATAGATGTAGAATTGCATGATATAATTGCAATTAGATATATGCCCGTATGAACTATAAAGCAAAATAAACACTTGCTTACAATTTTGGATACGTGTAAAAAACTAGTTAATTTATCCAAAAAAATAACAGAGTTAAATAACTAAAAAATAGAACATTATTAAAAGAAAATCAACGATATTTTTATTTTTAAATATTATGCTAATTAGTCATCCTTGGTAAATATGCTAGCAATACTTGTTAAACATTGCTCAGAGAATTAATTATCTACTTTATTACAGAACTTACCGTTTATTTTTATTTCTGAATAGTTTGACTGTTAAAGAGATATCAACTTTAGATGAGGATGCTAGAAAAATCGCGTTTGTCATATCAAAACTTTTCGAAATCAAGTAATGTTTGCAATCATATAAAGCAAAGAAATGAAGTGAACTTACCTGATTGAAACTCATTAAAAGTTCTACATACTAAATATACATCGCGTCCGAAGTCAGCAACGAGTACCCGGCAGCAGTCGGAAATAGGAAAAGAAGTGATCATATTTTTGTAAATATCTGTGAACTTTATCGAGTGAATGAGTAAATAAATGTCCCAAATCAAATAAACGACTTGAAACTAGTACCGAATTCAACCGAAGTGAAATAAATGACTTTCTGACCTACTTTCAATATATTTCTTCCATGCAAATGCATCGGCAGAATTGCTTCAGAAATAGGAAACACTGATTTGGCATAAAATCAATGTATGCATGACGTTCAGTGTATGCCAATATAGCTTTACGATACTGTTTTCCAATTTTCTAAAAATTCAATGACGCATCTGGTACGCCAAGAAGGAATCACATAGTCCCTTAGGTTGTTCGCTCTCATTCAGGCCGTATTGTTATTCTTTTCGTTCCTTTTTATCATCTCCTTCCTCTTGCGCGAATCATTAACTTTTTATTGTTATTTCTTTTACAACACTGGCTGGTGTTTTAGAATTAGTCCTGCTGCACTTGTCTAATATGGCACAGAAATGGACGAATTCTCAGATTGTAAAAACACTACCAACTAACGACTCTTTTAGAATTTTTAACTACAATAAAACTAGCTGTTTTAAACACCAATTCAAGCTAAATTGCATTGTTACAAAGTCAAATTTTTTACAGAAATTGAAAATAACGTTAACCAGTAAACAATTTTTATACTATGGGCTTAAAATAGACAGTAGGTATCTACCTACATAATTATTCCAATTGGAACAACAGTAACTAATAAAATAATTTTACTCCAGTTGAAAATACGGATACGTTGAACTTGTTGTTTATTTTTGTTTTTAAATATAACAAGGTCCTCTTTACAATAAGAAAATAGCTAATTTTTTATATTCCCCAAATTCATGAGACAAGGGAAAATAAAAGCAAAAATATCTTTTGGGTAGGTACCTACTTACTAGAGGTGGGAAAACTATCGATAGTTCGATAATGGCAAGAGTAAACTATCGATAGTAAAAATTAATTGATACTATCGGTATCGGTAGTTTGAGATAAGCGATAATTTTTGTTAAACGATAGTTATTTCTTATCCGATAGTTTTTATCAAACCAGTATCGATATCATTGACATGTAATTCATGTAAATGTAAAACACTGAAAAGTATGTGTAAAAATTCGAAAATTATATGAAATATAAATTAATTTATATTTTTATAAACGATAAACTGTCGTTTTGATAATCGATAAACTATCAAGTTTACATATAGTATCTTTTAAAATTTCGATAAACTATCGTTTAACTATCTATAACGGTCTAGTACTATAGTATTATTTTGTGACGTTGACTGAATTTACATAAAGATTATCTGTTAATTGGTTTATAGGAACAATTCACTTCAGATCCTGCTAAAAACTAATCGAAGTGTACTTCTCTGTCTAAAAATGTCCCTGTCATATATTTATTTCAAAACAGAACAGAAACTATTCGAAAGAAACCCCGACTATATTATTCCGATTTCTTCTCTACCTTTATCTAATGTGAATACGAAACAAAAGATGCTGTACTCCTGTTTGCAAGAACTAACGACTAAAGAATACTCGATGTCGATGCACGATGCACATGTCTGTCGTATATTTAAAAGCAAGTTTTGAAAAGTTTCCCGGGGATGACATGTCGTTCAATATAACAATATTCTCGAGAGCTCTTTCCGCGCGTTTCCTGACGTCTAGCGCGTCGGATGGCGGCGCGGCATCCACTCCTTCGGCTCGTCCTCGTCTGCAAGCGGAACAACAACCAAACTAAACTCCAAACTCTGATCCAAGTATCAGCTGTAAATAGATTGCCAACAAATGGATATCCCGCTACCAACAAGAAAAGAAAGTTCCGTTTCAACTTATCCTCGGTTTAGTTATTTGACGCTTGCGTTACTTACAACAATAACACATACACATCCACACGTCCCTTTCGTTTGTGTGTTTTGTACCAAGCTGCAAAAACGTTTACCAACGAAACAAAAAATCCAAAAAGAAACTCTGCCGACTAAAGATGTGCGGGAAATTCTTTCAAGCTTCTTGTTATTGTGCAGCGAACTTCAACTGCTTTTTCCGTTTATTCCAAAGATATTTACGAATTTTTCTTAATCTTCTTCAGGGTAAAAGAACAATGCTAACTCGACAGATAATACGACCTTTAGATTTGTCTAATTCTTCTTTTGTAAGTTAATAAATTAATATAAAATTAAAATCTCCCAAATACAATGCAATATTTTTACTGAAATAAAATAACTTTGTAAAATGGAAGTAAAATGTTTTGCACGCAGGAGGATGCTAAATTACCATAATTTATGACACTCATAAAAATAAAAAATTGGTATAGAAAAATTGAGAAGCGAAGTGAAACAATTTTTGCGCCATATGTTATCTTATTTGATGTGCAATAAAATATACTTTTAAAAACTTAATTTTTTTGTATTCTCCTTCTGTTTCTTTGAATACGGTTATAACTGGCCCACTGAGATGAAGCACGTAGTCAAAACTGTAAATCGTCGATATAGATATTTATTTTATCGATTTTGCTGTTACCAGCCGTCAAATCATTTGTGGTTGTTTGGTCGTTTCTTAATAGAACACCACAATGAATTCAATATTTTTGTGCAGTTTAACTGGAATAGTACCAAACTGGATGAAATGTTTTGTTTAAAAAGTCGTATTGACTCGCACATAATATCTATTAATTAGAAGTGGGAAAACTATTGTACTTATAAGAAAATATCGATAATTCGATAGTGACAACAACAAACTAACGATATATCGTTAATACTATCGATAGTCATAATTAATCGATACTATTGATTGTTAAACGATAATATAGTTTCTTATCCGATAGTTTTTGATTATCGATAGTTATTATCAAATCATTATTGACATCATTGACATATAATATAAAAAACACCAAAAATAATGTGTCGAAATTTTAATATTGTATGAAATATAAATAAACCGTCCTTTTATTAACGAAAACAGTCGTTTTGCTAACCGATAAACTATCTCTATAGTTTACATGCCAATAAAATATCGATAAACTATCATTTTACTATCGATAAACTATTGTATAACTATCGATAAACTTTCCTTCAAAGAACTATCGATAGTACTATCGTTACATCGCAAATATCGATAGTAATTTTTTCCAAAACTATCGACCTATCGATATTTTCCCCACCTCCAATGGCTATAAAACTCGCATAATTTTAAACTCGCCTTCAGCTCGTGCATAATCTTTCATGCTCTTGAATTATAGCCTACATTATGTGCTCGTTAAATAATATACAATTTATTATACCTTAATATATTTTCGGGGGTAATATAACAAGTGCTATGATTATAATCGGTAATAACATGAGTTGGTCAATGAAAATTGACCGAGTGCGCAGCACGAGTTCAATTTTCTGAAGACTAACGGATGTTATCACCTATGATTAATCATAACCAATATGTTTGGTTATATTTTTTCAATAGCTGTCAAAAACGTTTTAAATTATGTTTATCTTTCTCAATTTGGCGAGTTCTTCCCTATTATCTCAATCCTAACACATTTTCAAATTGAAAAACTGACAGTTTAGAACTAATAAACAAAACAGTTGATAAGTAACAGCGGTGATAAAAAATATCTTCGATTTGATAGCCTCTTATTGCCCTATTTCAGCCAATCAAATTAGTCAAATATGTACCACGTGATACATGAATAATTATATTCAGCAAAACTAATTATACATCATGAGAACATTTACCATGTAATAAAATATAATCCACAGGTCTTAACCTTCCGTCTTGTTTAAAACTAAATTAGCCTAGCTTTTGCAAGTTATTGAATCCCCTGCAGGTATGTTCTGTCATATGTGGAGACGGACCAATCTTGGAGTTTCCGACTGGAGTATTTCGTCTTAATTAGGTCTCGCGTGGCGTGTAGGGTAAAAACTCCACGCGGGGAATTGTGTGACGCCGTGTTGAGCTGCTCGTAGTCGTAAGTCATTTAGCGCTACACGATGATAACGACGCGATTCACTAGAAGCGCGTGGCGGGTTCGGTTCACCCCTCGGAGAACTTTCAGTGGCTCTGAAACGAAATCACTGCTGCAGGAAAAAATGTAATAAAGACAGTGTATTTTGAACTTTTGAACCCGCCAGAACTATAACGAAATAGTTATTTTTGTACTCATAACCTAGGAAATGACATATGAAGCACGCAATTGACAATCGGAAATGTCAATTTCCCAGTGTAGTCAATCGGGAAAAATGCAAAGAACACTGCCTTTCTTGAGCATTCTACAATAAAATCATCTTCAAAATAACAAAATTTATTTTAATGAATGTTACTTGCCACGATTTTCATGTATTAAAACC
The DNA here is from genome assembly GCA_947534325.1 of Agonum fuliginosum. Lineage (NCBI taxonomy): Eukaryota > Metazoa > Arthropoda > Insecta > Coleoptera > Carabidae > Agonum > Agonum fuliginosum. The sequence goes on along the minus strand of OX384031.1, from coordinate 36,878,607 downwards.
CACAAACATCATCGATATATAAAAATTTTGAAATAAATATGAGCGTGTAGCGCGCCATCTGAAGGTAGTAGTGAGTAGAAAAACCATTGTTACCTCGAATTTAATGATCAGACTACAACTTGAATGTATTTGATTATGGTTTTATTCGTTACAAAAAACATTGTACAAACATCTTGCGGGAAGACTCCGTCCCATCATTCGCGTAAATGAAACCCTCGCTTCGCTAGTGTTTCAAAGAAACGCTCATGTGGGATAAAAATCTTTCCGCATTTGGTTCGTAAATAAGTATTACATTATTAGCGCGGTAGGGTTAATTTTACAACGCGATGTTCTATATTAAAGTACGACGCAAAGCGAAGTGCTTTAACAAAACCGAGCGATGTACAAACACCTAATGCATACATTGATGTATTATATTTTTTGGCTTACATACCTATTTATTTAAAATATTGTATTTTCTGTAAGGTTAAGTGGTATTTGACATTTGCACTAAATTTTCCATATATCAATTTACCTAGAAACAACTACTAAGAGATGTCGCCAGTAAATGTAACATTTAAAATTAATGTTTTATTTATTAACTACAGACTCTATTGAACAATAAATTGTTGAAAGTAGCGTTTTTTTATTTTAAAACTACTTGTTTTTGAATGGCCTATTAAATCAATACAATTCGTTGCCCTTTAAGTCTTTACCGAACAATAACAATACAATACGGTAACATCATGGCATGTGTAAAATCGCAACTACCATAGATGTCAACGGTATGTGATTGTTATGTTTACACTTCAGACTTCAGGACGCCAAAAAATAATTACCTAGCAATCCAATACAGAATTGTTTAATAAAAGTTGGCTTTATAAACATTTAAAATTAAACAACTTGCTATTAGGCTTGACAAATTAATTTAATCTGCCAAGTCACATTTCGATTGCTTCTTCAGTACCTACTACTTATTTTCACTAGATTAAATTTTGTTACCAACTATTGAATAATAAATTTGCTATGTAGGTAACTGTGGGTAAACTCTTCCATAAGACACATTATTGTATTATTAATTTTAATTAAAGATTGTAAGAAAGCTACCTATAAAAAACCTGCTTAGACTATACTCTTAAACTGAACAATAAAACATTTATTTTTGTATAAAAATTCGTACCTAAGTTATAAAGCAGCTCAGGTCACGTGACTGGTTCCTTAATGGAAAAGATAAAGCCCACTTTAAAAACTTGCGTTGAACCATATCTCCTAGGTTAATGGCTGGCTATCCTTTTAATTGAAATAAGGATCCCGAAATTGCACATTTTGGAAAACATTGGTCTCAGCTACACAGAGCCGTCTCATCATCCACACTTCATGTCCAATAACAATTTTCTGGCTACAGAGAACTCGGAGAGTAACAGAGACGGAGTGTAGGATGTGAAAATGAAGGGGAATTTATGTACCACTAAATGTTTTACTCTAATGATAATGACTGTGTTATAACAGATCGTATTATCAAATATTTCAGGCTGTAATGAAGACATTCTCGATATGAACTAATTAATTTATATTATATTGTGAAATTTTAATTTAATAATTAAATATTCATATTACAAACAAGTTATAGAGAATTAAATTTTGTAAATAAATGTAAAATACGAATATTTTACGAGTAATAACTAAGTAGTCGCAATACTTCTGATATAACAAATAAAATGATCTAGATGTAATATTAAATAAAAAATCTGACGTGGACACCACATGACTTCCTTGTACGCCTTGTGTGTTCATACTTTTCTTAATAACTAAAATGTAGAATAATATAAAAAATTCTTTTAACTTATTATACTAGTACTACTACTACTGCTACTATACTCACAAATATATTTTAGTCATTTTATTTAAGCTGCAGATGAAAATATAAAGCATATTTTACTATTGTCAGTGTCATGTCATAATCATTTAAATTTTACGTAGTAACAAATGTTAATCGATCATGGACTACAAGATACCGAAATACTAAATTATAAATATATACTTTAATTATTCCTAAATGATACCAGATACAAAAATATTTATAAAATACCGATTGTAGGTAATAATCACATAATCTTTCATTTAAAATTAAAAAATTTGTCTTAAATTAAATATTTATCGAAATATTTGAAAAAAGTACTACTTCCGGTATATAGATTGAAACCAAAAATAGGAGGTGCACAACTAGATGCTATAACAGTCCTAAATACAAACTTTCTACGTCTAACCGTATTTGAGTTATGCGACACACATACGTCCGTACGTACGTACGTACAGACGTCACGACGAAACTAGTCCTAATGGATTCAGAAAAGGTCAAAACGGATATTTCCGTCAAAATCTGAGAACCGAAATTTTTCGCGATTACAATACTTCCTTACTCCGTACAAGGAAGTAAAAATACTGAATACTTAATATTTGGTTCTAAATTAATAAAATTAGACTTCCAGCTTGATTCTGCAATTGATTTGTAATTTATAAGCTATAAATGAAGCTTTTCTAGTAACCAGGTACGTAGTTCTATATTTCTTATTATTGAATTCGCATGTTTGTTACAGATACAGAATACTTCTTTAGTTGCCATAATATATCTCTATTTCGTATTTTTTTAAATTTTACTTTCTACTAATGCCTGTTTTACACGATTTAATTTATTGATCAATAATTCGTCAATTTTATTTTCAATTTATTGTTGTGTGTAATACATACCTACACATTTCGTAATTCTTTCTTGATCAATTTAGTGTCGAATTAGAACAATAAATTTAAAATAAACTTGATCAATTTATTGGTCAATAAATTGAGTTGTGTAAAGCAGGCCTAACTCGACAGTCAGAAACATTCTTTATACAGGCGATTTGTGTATATATTTTAATGGCATATAGTGCACACAACTCACGTATCACGCAAGTGAAAGAATTTTTTCAAAATTCGCAATTTTAAGTTTCCAAAAGCGTTGTTCAGTCGAGGCGAAGGGCAACAAACAAGCTCTATCCAACGAAGTGCACACAATATTGTGTCTACAATCGTATAACGTCAATATAGCTAATTTGAAAATTATTATTTGTCGCGCTTATAACAATTCAATGAAATTGTGGTTATCGATCATCATCATGACAACGTTTATAAACAAAACAAAAAAAATTCAAACAGAATGTTCACAATCGTAGTTTGAGGCCAATTTGACGCAATAAATTTCATAGTTTTTACAGTAACAGTACATTTGTACATATCCTAAATATACATTGCACAATTAAGTAAAATTTTATTTTATTCCATTCATAATTAATCAGATATCCGATATCCGTTATTATATACATAATCGACAATCAAAAATTCTTTTTGTTTCACGAATAATAAGTTAAATATTATGATTATATACCGGACCATGTCCAGAATATACTGACGGTATGTTGTCTTGATTTTAATAAGTTTGTAAAATTAAAATTGTATTAGAATGTTACACGACAAAGAAAGAGAATAAAAATACTTACTGTTTCTCATTTTTCCAGCTTGAAAATGATTTCAAATAAATCGAAACGACGGTCGCATGTAATCTTCGAGTAATTATTTCAATCTTGTCCACTTTCCGACAATTTTCTTTTCACGTTAAATATTATATGCCATTAAAAGTGCACGAAGTTGTGAATCACCTGTATATCAAATACTTTTAAGTAGGTATTTGATTTACTCTGCACAATATACCTACCAGTCTACTGCCACTACAAACTCTCTTTCAGCATAATGCATATGTAGACGTTTAATTAAAAACATACAGACCATTACAATAAACAACTACTTTGCATTTATGTGTTTATGTAATTTCGTAGCTTTCTTTGCGGCTTTTGCAGCGCCACTGAGAGTGCATGCAGTAAATAGAAATAATGAGAACCATGCTGAATGGATATAAAACCGTGTTCCCGCACCTAATTGCCAGTATTCACCAGTTTGTATTTCCTTCTTTTTATTCACGTGTTGCATTACAATATCCCAAATAAAGTCCACACGCTGCTACGGTAATTAACTTGTATTTGTTTACTAAAAAACTAATTTGCACTTATTCAGTAGGTATATCTAGATATTACATAGATATACGAGACAAGTCTATTCCAAAGTTTTATAATTAAAAATTTATTAGAAAATGTAGAACTGAAAAGATTCCAGCCCAATGTAATACGAGCACCATGCTTTCTGCTCCATTAATAAATAAAACTTTCGCACATCTCAAACGATATTTTCACTTGCAATAATAAGTAAAAAATAATTAGCAGCAGCAGAGAAATTATAATAAAAACTTACTTTTAATTGGTTTGCCTTAAAAACAGAGTTCAAGGCCAAATGCCTTTAAATTCAAAGTCACATTTATTTTGAGATAAGCAAGCTTTACTTTACATCTCTTTTCATATGCAATTATAAATTATAATTATAAATCAGGATAATATTTGATTTTGGAAAAAAATTCTAAGTATACTTACGAACGAAAATAATACGCATAAGTAATATATTAAATTTTATAAACTATATTAAAAATCTGCTGTTTCCACCGCAGTACTTCCCCGACTATAAGTTATAATAACTTGCTTTCGTAAAAAAATTAATTTTATGCATCATTCAGCAATATTTGAACAAATTTCAAAATAACGTAAGCAGTGTCAAAATTACGGACGTCAATGTCAAAGTCACAGCTGAAAGTGTCAAAGTCAGAGTGACAGTTGTCAATATCAAAGTGACGTGAGCAATATGTAAATTAAATAAAATAATGCTAGTGAAAGCGCAAATGTTTAAAATGTTTCATCAATTTAAGTACTAATTTAAAAAAAAATGATTCATACAATTGGTACCACTGATTATTAATTAACGAACTTAAAACTAATTTTTTTGTGAAAAGCTTAAATATAAAATTTCAGTCAAAAATTCGTGCTCGTTTTCAAGTTATCGTAGGTGTTACTTACGGACAGACCGACTTTTTTAAAAATTATGTTTTTTTATTCAGTAGGGTCTAAATCGGGTCTAAAACGTAAAGATTCATCAAAACCTCGAACTTTTAAAAAATAACGATAATACAGATCTACAATTTTTTTAAACATAAAGCACCATTTTTAATATCCAGGACACCAGGACACTTTTAAAATCCAGGTCACCGGGAATTAGCCTTTTTGCCCTTATCCACCTCTGTTGAAAAATAAAGAATTTCTTTCTGTCTTAATTTTGTAGTATTCAAATTTTGAATAGTAATGTTGTTCTTAAATATTTTATTGCTTGTATTATTAAGGTCCTTTCAAGAAACCTATACTTTGTAGAAAGTAGATCGCCATTTAAAAAGAAGTTCCATATCTCTCTGAATTTAAACTTTATGAACACTGAATTTAAAAGTTTATAGATAAACTGAATGAAAGAGCTACTTCACGGTTTTCATTGCACACTGCTGCATTCATACATGTTAATTTGTTAACATAACATAACGCCCTGGACAGCAGGAGTCATTATCCCCTCCGTGGCCCGTATTTAGAACCAACACTATAGTGTTAGCTTTGGCTGTTTCAGTTTGTATACACTCAGTGCCATTGGCACCAACCCCTTCCACACCCCGCCTTTCTGTAGCCCGCAGTAGTCGAGTGATGCGTTACATGTTAATAATACATACCGAAAGTGTCAGATTGCCATAATGCGTCCCGAATCCAAAGAGAATCTTATATCAAAGTAAAATATAATGTTTCCCTCATGCTGGATGACGTTTTGCTTCTACATAAATTTACCTCATGCATTTTATTCCTTAAGGAAATTGCGAATCTTATTTGCTCCACTAGATATACGCACGACATCTATAAATTTAAAATGGCAGAGAAATATTTTACTCTTTGAAGGTTCAGGAGGAAATAATGCTCTAGTGCTTAAAATGCAGCCGCACTTGGAAACTACCAGATGAATTTATGAATTATTGAATTTTATTACATAAACAAACAATAAAACCGCGGAAGAATTTAAGAGGAAATGTTTAAAATCCTTGTTGAAAGTTCCTAGCATAAGCTAAAGTTCCATGATTTTGCAATGGTGTGAAAGTTTTTAATGCGCTCTTTAGTCTGGTTTTAAATTTGAACAAGTAAAAACAAAAGTCTAGGAGGGTGACTGCTTTGCTCGTGATTGGCTGGAGCACAACCGTTTTTACATCCAACATGTCAAAATGTCAAATTCAAGTGTCCTGTAATGTTTACTGTCAAAATGTCATTTTCGAAATTCATTCTACAAAGTGAGTTGTATATAAAATTTGACCTTCTTACTTGATTTCTATATAATTTACTTATTTGTGAAAATTTTGTTTACTTTGTTTACGTTCTTCCTAGAGCATGGGTCGTTAAATTGTCGGGTCACGACGTGTCACGTTGATTTTGAAAATTTGGAACGTGAACGGACGTGAGCGTGAGTGACATAAAAATGTATCGTGCGTGATTGGACTAAAGCGAATTTTTTTCGAGCGTGAGTAAAAATCACAAGTCACGACATAATAATAATAATACGTCACACGATTTTGGACCATTTTTAACCCCGCCCCCTTGTCACACTACGTCACAAATCGGTAAACCCACCGCCCCCCATGAGATGTCACAAAAATATAACATAAAATTTTGAAAGAAGTGAAAATATATATAATACATAAGTATTAATTATATCAGTTTATTTGATCACAGATGCTGTACAAGCTTTATAATATGATAAATATGAGATCGTTACTCCTTTTTCCAACACGATGTCGACCAAACGGTTCGACGTTGTCGATTACAGGCAACCCGATCACAGTCTTCGTAAAGTGTTCCTACATGTTTGTATTATACTAATTCGTAAGTTGTCACAACTGATCAACGCAGTTCAAATTATCCGCCAATACACCAGAAAAATCTGATGTGACCAACACATGAACTCTCGCCTAATTCTACTAATCTAATAAATACTTATATTTTAATTATTATTTATTAATACTGGTTAAGACCGAGTAAAATTTAAATCTTTAAACGTAATACACTTTTATGTTACAGATAACATAATTCTTAAGTTAAATATCATAATAATAAAATAGTATATTGTGTATCTAGTGCGCAAAGTAAGCAATTGCGCGAGGCGAGTTGCAGCCCGAGCAGTAGCGGCTCGAGGCCTACCGAGGCGAGCCGAGGAGGCCGAGGGTCGCTACGGCGAGGGCTGCAACGAAGCCAAGCGCAATTGCGCCTTTGCTCACGAGATGCACACGATATTTTTTGTCATTACTGCACAAAAAGTAACCTTTTGAGTGACCTTACTTATCAAAAGATAAAATGAATACTTTTAAAATTAATATGTATAAAATAAAAAAGTAACTAATATTTACCTACATGTAAAAGCATAAGAAACTAATTATTATTATCAGTAAAGAAAAGAACATTAAAATATAAAAATAAAATATTATTGTCCATTAGATCCAATATCCAATGCACAATCTGCACAATAGTCGACAGTAGAAACTATGCATAGAGAAGTAGGTACTACAGCTGTTCACGTGCTTGTAGTATTAGATTATCACTAGTCCGCTAGTGCTACGCGCACATTTCGTGTCGGTAACTACAGAAAACTGTGAATGTTAAATTTGCGTGCGCAAAGTAAAATTTTGCGCACGCTATTCCCGCACGCTTGTACTTTGCGCACGCATTTTTGTCTAGTTAAAAAATAAGCCACTTTGCGCACGCAAAACAGGCACGAAAAAGGTTACTTTTTGTGCAGGTATGACAAAAAAATCTTTTCGTTCAAATGTTTCACGTCTGTATTGACTAATAAATTATTGCCGTACAGGTAAAAGTTATTTATATAAATAGGTATATCAAAAATAATTTTCTAAGCAAATACCTCCTTATTTTACTAATGTATCACTTATAAGCGAGACATATTATTTTGTAATATTTACAAAAAAAAGCTTATTATAAAATAGATATGTGTGTATACAACATCGTCAAGATAAGTTTTAATAATTTTTTTTGTATATTTTAATATACCTACTTCAAAAAATTTTACACACTGGAAAAACTAGCACACATAATGTAGCCATTGTATCAATTAGAAAGAATACATTTTTAACGCTTACACATTTTTTTTAACGCAACGGCGACTTTTTCTAATAAAACAAATAATTTTATCAGAAACTGATATTTTTAAAAATAATACTCGAATTATTATACATTTATTACAATTTAAATATATTTATATTCTTATTTCCATTAATGACAATAAATTGACAAATATAATTTTTTGTTTTCTTCGTTACTCAGCTGTTAAGAGTCTCAGTAACAAAATATAGCGTTTTTAGAGGTGTAGAAGTTTCTGCTTTACTCGTTGCATATTAAAAGAAGGAAAAACCAGGTACTAGATGTTTGTAAAAGAATTAATCTAGGTTTATGCCCAGTTAAAATTCTGAAAAAATCTTTGTATCCATATAAAAAATTAATTGTATCTAATGATTAAGAGATTTATTAGAAAATGTAACTCGACATAAACCTATGGTGGGATTCTGTTCAAATCTGTAAGTTTTACTAATTTGTAAATCTTTAAATATTGAACAAAAAATCAATATTTGTTGACTAATACAAAAATGTTCATATGCTTATAAATTTCATTGCGATATTGTTTAATATTTACAGTTTTATAGATCTGTAGCAACTACAGATTTGAACAGAATCCCACCACTAGTTGCATTCTTCGGCTGTAAATAAATTTATGAAATTTTGCTTTCTCTGTAAAACTTCGTGAGCATTTGAAAAATTGCTAGACTGATGATACGTATTTTAGACTTATGTTTCCTTACGTTACCACAGGACAAACGCGGTGTTGACCCTTAAGGATCCCGTTACCATAACAAAATATTGCGTGTTTAGAGGTGTAGCAGTTTCTGCTTTATCATTGCATATTAAAAATTTGAAGAAAAACCAGGTGAATATTAGATGTTTGTGAACGAATTAATCTAGGTTTATGACCAGTTTGAATTCTGACAAAATCTTTGGAGTCCATATAAAAATAAATGCTTTATCTGATGATTAAAATATTTATTAGACAATGTAACTCTGCATAAATCTAGTTCCATTGTGCGTTTGTAAAAAAAATTATGAAATTTTGGTTTATCTGTAAGATTTTTATTCATTTATTTTATTATACACAGTGTTGTAACTTATCTAGATAAAATATTTTTATCTATTATCTTCTCCAGATATATTTATTCTCATTTATCTATTGTTCCTATAAATCTTAAAAGCACAACATTTATGCCACACAATTTCAACAATCAAACAAGTAAACGATAAAATATATCCAAACGCTAGTGCTAAATAACAACTAATAAAATCGTTTAATTTCAACGCTGATACACCGTCATCACTTGGAGTTATTACTTTTTTATAAATTTGAGAAGCCCATTTCCAAAGCAGACCATTATGTTGTAACCTCAAAACAAAATCATTGAACCTGTCCAAGTAGGGGAACCCCCTCTGCGTGTGCAGCATATACATAATGGATTTGATAGTTTTTTTAAACGCATACACATTGTTTTTAGTGTCGTTTCTTTGTATGTAGCTTGATACTCTGTAATACATCAATATTTCAGGCATCAGAACTCCTTATTTTCCTTGAAGTACTTTCTCAATGCATCTGGGCATAATAATATTCTGTCAAATATTAGTCTTCGAAAGAACCATTTAAAAAAAAGTTTCTGGCTGAAGGTATACCACCAAATGGAAACTTAGCTTCAATCATTTCTTCCACAGTGCTAATTTGATGCTCATAAATTGGTGTAGTTAAAACACTAACTAATTTGCTTTGATAAGCAGTTGCTACTAAAAAAGTAGTAAACACCCAAAAAATATAAACAATTGTTAACGATTTTTGTTTAGGATTATGTACAGATCCTTGAAGAAATATATACCAAGTGCTGACAAAACATTTTGACAGGTCTTTGTAGCCAGTCTTGACAGGCGCGCAGCGCGCTCATATCCACCAACTTAGCAAAGTAGCACAAAAAGTCCCTAGTAATAAAATCCATAAAGTGGTTCCAAACACTAGTACCAAATTCTTCCACGGTTCTATCGGCTGCGCTAGTGGTACAAACCATCTTGAATAATCATAAAAGTAAAATATTGACGCGTCAAAATCAAAATAATAACTTTCATTTTGATAGATATTTCCTTCTATTAAATGACAGTTTTTCCGAAACAATTAATTGATTAAAAGTGTTGCACTGCCATTTGGAAACTTGTACTCCCATATCGGGTATTTATTAGGCTTGTAAATTCTTGTAAAATTGGTAATACGCAAGAAGTTGTTTAAGATGACAGGTTCTAACCCTGCTTTTGTTACGTTATCTGAAGTGAGGTTAGGGTTTTTGACGAATGGTGCATTGTAATACGGCGTTATATTCAGATGGCAGCCTGATACGGTTGGGGGAATTTTTGTAGGAAAAAAACTGCCGATTTTGTCGTCACAACTTGATAAAACAATCGCTTGAGTGTTGTTGCAACTATTCGAATATGGAAAATATGTAAATATGGTGTTATTCAATATTATGTTAATATTTAATGCAAAATATTGCCAAGATATTTCTACCAAATCTTGAACTGTAATTTCGTGATTATTAAATAGCAGTATAATTATTTTTGCTCGCGGGTTCCATAACGAACTGTATTTGGTTGTATTTATAAATTGTTCATATTCTACACCATTTTCTATAACAAATATATAATATTTAAACATCCAAAATTCGGTTTTGATCTTATATTTGTTATTCAGGTTCATAACAAATGATGATTTAACATTTTGCAGAATTGTGTCCACATATTTTCGAGTATTTTTCGTATATAGTACCAGTAAATTTGAATCAAAATGTTCGTAAGATGTGTTATATATATGTAATACCCATTTTATTGAATCCTTGTTGATTTCTGGTATATTTATACAATTTTCAGCTGGTTGTATTAAAATAAATGCAAGCAGTATGGTTTTAAACATTGTAGTTAAATGCGTATATTTTTTTAGCAGTACTACTCTGTACTTGTTCATGGTTTCGATCAAAATATTACGTTCAATTTACTTTGAAAGTGTTCTAGAAAATAATAATTTGTATAAATGAGTGTTATTGTTGAAAGGTTTTCATGTTACTTCATAATCATAATTATTAAAGACATTCATTTATTAATAAAAAATGAAACTCATATTACCACTTTTAATTTCCAACCATTTTATGACATGTATTTATAAATAAATTATTGATGGATAGATAAATATATAATGTATTATGACAAATACTAATTGACTTCAGATTGGCTTAAATTTTATGAGGGAAAATAGTCTAGATAATTTATTCAACGGTTATCTGTTTACTTATCTAGATAAATTAAAAGTAAGTTATCTTTATCTTTATTTAGATAAAAATATAGTTATCTATTACAAGACTGATTAATACATACACAGTTTCCCAAAAGTCTGGGACGGAGCTATAAGTTTTGAACGAGTGAAGAAAAAAAATTGAAAATTTGGTGATCATTAAAGCGTTTGGGTCATTGCGAAACCGAAGAAGGACAACAATTTGTTTTAAAAATCGTAATAAACGTGTAAAAATTTTAAAATTAATTAAAATTAAATTTTTGAAAGAATTAAAATATCTGGTTTTGGTTTATGGGGATGTGTTTCTTTTTTCATTACCTTTAAAATAAGGTTTGTTAATAAGATGGAATGATCCAAGAATAGGGTACTTTATCATAGTAGCAAATTTGCAATCCAGTCAATTATATTGAAAGGAGACCTCAAAAATGAGTTATTGCAATGAAAAATGTTTTCAAAAAGTTAATAGTTCTTTAAATATTTGAGATTTTACGTATCAATACATGTACGTCACAATAATGCGTTTCACGTGTATTCTTACTTACAGAGTAATTAATAACGAAACTACTAAATTGTATTTTATATTTGTAACATTTAGAAACAGTTGATTTTACATGAGTAGGCACATTTTAATTCCAACCCCATATGGTTTGAGAAGATTTTCAGCTATACATCTACGTCACACAAACTTAAATTAATTACAGTTTTATTAAGAACAATTAAGGCTTATTACTACTCTCAATCGCTCTCAAATAACATGAATGTTCAATAAAAAACTTTTTAAAAATGTTTAACTACCCTATTATATTTTGAGGAATAATTGAAAGAAGATCTTTCTTGCTATTTAAAAATGTTAAAAACTCCACGTTGCATGGAAGTTCTAAACTATCTAAGAATGTAGTTTATATGACTATTTAGTGGTCCCCAAATTTAAATTTTTTTATTCACTATGTACATGAACAATTGAACATATTATAATGTAGGTCTATTATGTTTTATTTTATTTCTATTTATAAAAACACAACATTTATGATAAACAATTTCAACAATCAAACAAGTAAACGACAAAATATAACCGAACCCTAGGGCTAAATAACAACTAACAAAATTGTTCAATTTTAACACTTTTACACCGTCATCACTTGGAGTTATAACATTTTTATTAATTTGAGAAGCCCATTTCCAAAGCAGACCATTCTGTTGTAACCCCAAAATAAAATCATTGAACCTGTCCAAGTAGGGGAACCCCCTCTGCGTGTACAGTACATAAATATGAGGTTTGACAACTTTTTTAAACGCATACACATTGTTTTTAGTGTCGTTTCTTAGCATGTAGCTTGGTGCTCGGTAATACATCAACATTTCCGGCATCAGGTATCCTAATTTTCCTTGAAATACTTTATCATTACATGCTGTGGTATCAAGACATGGCAATATTCTGTCAAATATTAGTTTATCTTCGAAAGAACCACTTTGAAAAATATTTCTGGCTGAAGGTATACCACTAAATGGTAGCTTAGCTTGTACCATTTCTTCCACAGTGCTAATTTGATGCTCATAAATTGGTGTAGTTAAAACACTAACTAATTTACTTTGATATGCAGTTGCAACTAATAGAGTAGTAAACACCCAACAAATATAAACAATTGTTAACGATTTCTGTTTAGGATTATCTACAGATCCTTGTAGAAATATGTACCAAGTGATGACAAAACATTTTGACAGGTTTTCGTAGCCAGTTTTGACAGGCGCGCAGCGCGCGCAAATCCACCAACTTATCAAAGTAGCACAAAAAGTCCCTAGTAATAAAAACCATAAAGTGGTTGCAAACACTAGTACCAGATTCTGCCACGGGTCTATTGGCTGCGCTACCGGAACAAACCATCTTAAATAATCATAAGTAAAAAATATGGACGCGTCAAAATCAAAATAAAAACTTTCATTTTGATACATAGGCCCCGCTAATAAATGACATTTTTTCTGAAACAATTCATTAATTAAAAGTGTTGCACTGCCGTTCGGAAACTTGTACCCCCATGTCGGGAATTTATTAGGCATGTAGTTTTTTGTAAAGTTGGTAATGTGCATGAAGTTGTTTAAGATGACAGGCTGGAACCCTACTTTTCTTACGTCATCTGAAGTGAGGTTAGGTTTTATAAAGTATGGTTCAGTATAAAATGAAGATATGTTCAGCTGGCAGCCTGATACGGTTGGGGGCATTTTTGTAGAAAAAAAACTGCTGATTTTGTCGTCACAACTTGATAAAACAATCGCTTGAGTGTTGTTGCAACTATTATTCGAATATGGAAAATATGTAACGATGGTGTTATTAAATATTATGTTGATATTTAATGCATAATACTGCCAAGATATTTCTATAAAATCTTGAACCACAATCTCGAGATTATTAAAGAGCAGTATAATTATTTTTGCTCGCGGATTCCATAACGAACTGTATTTGGTTGTATTTATAAATTGTTCATATTCTATACTATTTTCTATAACAAAAATATAATATTTAAACATCCAAAGTTTGGTTTTGATCTTGTATTTGTTATTTAGGTTCATAACAAATGTTGATTTAACATTTTTCAGAATTGTGTCCACATATTTTCGAGTATTTTTCGTATATAGTACCAGTAAATTTGAATCAAAATGTTCGTAAGATGTGTTATAAATATTTAGTACACATTTTATTGAATCTTGGTTAATTTCTGGTAAATTTATAACATTTTCTGATGGTTGTATTAAAATGATTGCAAGCAGTATAGTTTTAAACATTGTAGTTAAATGCGTATTTTTTTAAGACTACTTATACCGCAAATTCACAATGTGAGTCTGTCACACCCAAAATGGGTAATAATTATAAGTATATATTTTTTATTTACGTATTATAACAGACTTTTAATATGTTTATTTTTAAATTTTCAAACGTAATACACTTCTATTGTTACAGAGGAACATATTTGGTAAGTCGAATATTATAAAAACAAATGTTATCGTTGAAAGGTCTATGTAATTGTATTAACAAATAAATTATTGTTCATTCAAATAAATATGTCAAAAAATAATTTCTGAACTCAATACCTACTTATTTTACTAATGCATTTTAAATTATAACACGTTATGAGAGGCATATATATTATTTTTTAATATTTATAAAAATAGCTATTATAATATACTTACTAAGAGGATTAGAATCAAAATTATAGGGTTATTTCTATGCTGTATTCACTGGATTATATTGGGAGTTGATACAAAAAATAAATTGTTTTTACCTCTCGCCTCGTATTCTATAAGAGAGGTATTGTAATGGGTCAAAATTTTCGAGTATGAGTTTTTGGTGGATAAGCAAGTTTCAGGGTCTCTACAATACGAATTTAATATTTTCACGATAATGTCTATGTGCATGTGTCCTTCGACGCTATCTTATCAAAATATCAACTATAAACTAAGATACCTAAAAGAACCAACAAATTTGTCAGTTTGTTTATATGCTTACAATGCTTATTTCTCTTCTGTGCTAAGATATGGTATACGGTGTCGTGATTTTATTAAACAATTTGTCTTTTCAAATTGCTACGCAACAAGGTTTCAATACAAACAGAAATTTATCCGACGAAATAAAAAGTTCTTGTGTAATTACAGTTGATAATTCCACTCCTGTATAAAGTATGCCATAAACAAAACACAATTTTATCGCTTTGACAGCTGATAAAAAGGAAGGTAACTTTTTGCAAGTGATAAAACCTTATTTACCTTTTTCTTAGCAACCATACAATAAACAAAATCACTAAAATATAATTTGCTTCATATTTCTAATATTTATCAGTGAAATTATTGGATTTAGTGAATATTTGTTAAGAAGAACCAAAGGAGTCGTTGAATTATCTCATTGAATTACACTCGAGCATTTTATTTCCTCCGAATAAATTTCTGTTTGGCATCTCAACCTTGTCACCTGACAGAAATTTGACCCGATAAATTGTTTTTAAATAAAATCACTCCACCTACGGTATCGTGATTTTATTAAATAATTTTTCTTTTCAAATTGCTACGCAACAAGGTTTCAATGCAAACAGAAAATTATCCGACGAAATAAAAAGCTCTTGGGTAATTATAGCTGATAATTAAATTAATAAAATGTGTGAGTGTAAAACGGATTGCATGAGCAGTGCCATTTTTTCATAACTGACGTGAATTATAGTAAACAATACATATCTAATATTGTTTAATTACTTTATTTTATTTTTATTATTTATAGCATGTTCAAAACATGAACATATTATAATGTAAGTACATTATATTTTATTTTATTCCTATTTATAATAAATAACACAACATTTATGCCACACAATTTCAGCAATTAAACAATTAAACGACAAAATATAACCAAACCCTAGTGCTAAATAACAACTAACAAAATTGTTTAATTTCAACGCTGATGCAACATTATCATTTGCAGTTCTTACTTTATCAAAAATTTGAGAAGCCCATTTCCAAAGCAGACCATTCTGTTGTAACCTCAAAACAAAATCATTGAACCTGTCCAAGTAGGGGAACCCCCTCTGCGTGTGCAGCATATACATAATGGATTTGACAGTTTTTTTAAACGCATACACATTGTTTTTAGTGTTGTTCCTTTGCATGTAGCTTGGAACGTTATAATACATTATTATTTCAGGCATCAGGACTCCTAATTTTCCTTGGAATACTTGCCCAAAACATGGTGTAGGATCTGGACATAATAACATTCTGTCAAATATTAGTTTATCTTCGAAAGAACCATTTTTAAAAAAATTTCTGGCTGATGGTATACTGAAAAAAGGAAACTTAGCTTCAATCATTTCTTCCACAGTGCTAATTTGATGCTCATAAATTGGTGTAGTTAAAACACTAACTAATTTGCTTTGATAAGCAGTTGCAACTAATAGAGTAGTAAACACCCAAAAAATATAAACAATTGTTAACGATTTTTGTTTAGGGTTATCGACAGAACCTTGTAGAAATATGTACCAAGTGTCAATAAAACATTTTGACAGTTTCTCGTAGCCGGTTTTGACAAGCGCGCAGCGCGCGCAAATCCACCAACTTATTAAGTTAACACAAAAAGTCCCTAGCAATAAAAACCATAAAGTGGTTCCAAACACTAGTACCAGATTCTTCCACGGTTCTATCGGCTGCGCTAGTGGTACAAACCATCTTGTAGAATCATAAACGTAAAATATTGACGCGTCAAAATCAAAATAATAACTTTCATTTTGATACATAACCCCTCCTATTAAATGACAGTTTTTCCGAAACAATTCATTGATTAAAAGTGTTGCACTGCCATCTGGAAATTTGTATCCCCACATAGGGAATTTATTAGGGATGTAATTTTTTGTAAAGTTGGTAATACGCAAGAAGTTGTTTAAGATGACAGGTTCTAACCCTGCATTTGTTACGTCATCTGAAGTGAGGTTAGGGTTTTTGATGAATGGTGCATTGTAATACGGAGATATGTTCAGATGGCATCCTGATACGGTTGGGGGAATTTTTGTAGGAAAAAAACTCGCGATTTTGTCGTCACAACTTGATAAAACAATCGCTTCAGTGTTGTTGCAGCTATTATTCGAATATGGAAAATATGTAAATATGGTGTTATTAAATATTATGTTGATATTTAATGCAAAATATTGCCAAGATATTTCTATCAAATCTTGCACAACAATCTCCTGATTATTAAATAGCAGTATAATTATTTTTGCTCGCGGGTTCCATAACGAACTGTATTTGGTTGTATTTATAAATTGTTCATATTCTACACCATTTTCTATAACAAATATATAATATTTAAACATCCAAAGTTTGGTTTTGATCTTGTATTTGTTATTCAGGTTCATAACAAATGTTGTTCTAATATTTTGCAGAATTGTATCCACATATTTTCGAATATTTTTCGTATATAGTACCAGTAAATTTGAATCAAAATGTTCGTAAGATGTGTTATATATATTTAATACACATTTTATTGAATCCTGGTTGATTTCTGGTATATTTATACCATTTTCAGCTGGTTGTATTAAAATAAATACAAGCAGTATGATTTTAAACATTGTAGTTAAATGTACAGTACTGTTCTGTTATTGTTCATGGTTTCGATCAAAATATTACGTTCAATTTACTTTGATAGTGTTTTAGAAAAAAATAATTTGTAAAAGTGAATGTTGAAAGGTTTTCATGTTACTTCATAATCATAATCATTAAAGACATACATTCATAAAAAATGAAACTCTTATTACCAATTTTAATTTCCAACCATATTATAACATGTATTTATAAATAAATTATTGCTGCATAGATAAATATATAATGTATTATGACAAATACTAATTGAATAGGTATTAACAATAACCGAATTTAGAAATTTATAAAAATATCGTGATATTTTCTAACCCTGTTTGAAATTCTCGCAAGTAAATTATTTAAGGCTTGGTTTACATTATCGTTTACGTATGACATGATCATGAAACTATTAAAATGTAAGTAAAATTATTTATTAAATTAAGTAGAATAAGCATAATTATTAGGCGAGAGGTCGTGTGCTGGCCACAGCAGATTATTTTAATTTTAAATTTTTACATTTTTACAAAGCAATAACACATCCAAGAAATAATTATAAAGCTGTTTTAAGAAAATTGAACAGTGAAGACTTCCATTTTCTTCGGCTATTAGGTAAATTATTTGCCAATTTGTGACCACCCAAAAATTTTTGAATTCCAAGTAATTTAGCCACTTTTATTATTTTCTAAAACATTTTTAAGTTTTTTCATCAATAATTGCATTAGTAATTCTTATTCTGTAATACTACTAATTTTCTCCTTTACTTTATCTAATTTTAATTATACAATAAAATATTACTCAAACGTCATTGAATTTATCAAAAACAAAACAGAAAAGTAAGGTTAAGGCCGGAATGTAGCTGTTTACGATTTCGTCGAGAAAAAGGAGAGATATGGTATACAGATTTAGTATGTCGAACAAATGCAACAATAGCATCGTATTTGTAAAATATTGTATTTATAAGACAAAAGAAATAATCATGCACATTATTTATATATTGTATAACATGTTACCTACAGTGCGACGCATGAATTTTAATACATTTTGTTTTTTAAGTGCGAAAAGTTCAACATGTAAAAGTAGTATTTTTCTCTTTATTCGGCTTTTTTTTAAACAATACTGGAAAAGTTTGGAAAAATCGATGCGTCGCGCTTTAGAATGAATATTCAACATTGTCTTAAAAAAATCCCAATGTTCTTACGTTAGTATTAAATTCAATATTCTACAAACCGTAGGGCACTGTTTTTCCTCTTTATACATCTACATTCCCGCCTTACAGCGGAAGTAATGCACACTGTTCAAAATCACTACCAACATTACAAATATAATACAAAATTTCTGATTACGTAACTAACACTTTGAAATGTATTGACAAACGCAACAAGATTTAATTAATTGAAAAATCGGGCATTAAATTATCCACTCCTGTCCGAGAGGTATTGTAATCATGCAAAAATTTCGATAGTGAGATTTCAATGGATAAGCACGTTTTGATGTCCCTAGAACACGATTTTGACCTCTCGCCATACTCTACTATTTTACTGAGTGTGTATGAAGGTACTTACTCACAAATATACCATTGTAGAACGGAATTCGGGAATTGTAGTTTTTATAATATTATTAAAGTTTATTAATATGACCTTATAAATAATAAATAACATTTCATATTTTCCATTTCAATTTGTCAAAAAGTCAAAAATTCATATGACATAAACACTCAAATATTTTATTTTTTGTTTTCATAGGTCAAAATTGTAACAAATTTGTCGAATTTTTAACTTCTTGTACTCGTAATTGGAAAATGGTGCTAGATAGAAACAACGTTTTGAATTTTGAATACATATCGACACTTCTGGGGTAAAAGGTCGTAACCCTCAAAAATATAAAAATTTAGATTTTTATGGCATAATACATTTTACACAGTTCTACACTTTCTTGTAAAATGGTGTAACCCTCCCTGACACCAAACAAAAGTTATTTAGATATTTAGTATGTAGTAACCCTCAAAATTCAAAAATTCAACCGAGTAAAGTTTAATTTATGTCAAACTAGGTAAATGATGGTTACGACCTTTTACCCGAGAGGTGTCGATATTGTAGACAGTAACATTTAATATACAATGTTATTAAAAAAATCCATTTAATTCAAAAATTTTGAGGATATTCCAGAAAAACTATTCAGATCTTCAAGAAACTACGACTTCCGGTTGCACGATCAACACCAAAATCTAATCAGATCTAATCTAGTGTGTCCGAAATTTCAAATTTTTTTATTCAGTCTTATTTGAGTTATCGTACCTCCAACACACACAGACACACACACACACAGACATCATCGTGAAATTATCAAAATCGTGTTCTAGGGACCTCAATACGTGCTTATCCATTGAAAACTCACTATCGAAATTTTACCATGATTACAATACCTACCTCTCTTACCAGATATGAGTGGCGAGAGGTAAAAAACATGTGAACAAAAATTGTTTTATTTTCATGCTAACTGAAAATTCATAAGTAAAATTTTTGTGACTTCACATCACGATGAATATTTTATTTGACTCGTGTTTGAACCCACGATCTGTGTGATTTAGTACCTACTCTTACAACTGCGCTACCTCGCTGTTGCAAAACTTGTCATAAATTGTACCTATAATATAAACTACAGTATCGAAATAACTGAAACTAAGTTTAATTTTAATGCTAACCATTAAAAGCATTTGCATCCAATTACAGAATAGTAGATGTTATTAAAGTGGAATCCAACCACTTTTTGACCGATTCGTTTTGACACATGCATAATCTCAAACCATGCGACGATATTCAAAGCAGCAACGGAGAGATTCTTATGTAACCTACACTACATTTAAGACAATCAAGTAGTCAGCTTGAAGCTCAAAATGTTTTCGCAATCACACACTGCCGAGAGAGAAAATATATTTTTCTGTTTTCATCATAAATTATTTAGGTATTCATTTTGCTGTCGGCTGAGTTAGCGTAAGTAAGTTATGTTATAAATATAAAATGAAATTTCAGCTTTATGCAAGCAATGAAATAATAATTTTTGTTTTTCGTTCCGAAAAAAATGTGGCGTAATTTCACAAAGAAATAAACTATACAGAAATTTTTATATGAGTTGAAACAAAGGCATTTATATTTTGTGCTGAAATATTTGCGAGACAAAGTTCACAAAACATATATTTAAGTCAAAAAGAAAAATATTTTAACAGTATAAGCACGCAGTATTTCACGAGATAAAATGCACAATTTTGCATATCTAGTGTTGATGACTTCTACGAAAAGTTCCAAGTCAGTCAGAGGCGGCGATGCAAAATTATGCAGAGTTTTAGTTTTTCGAATGGCTCTGTGGAAAGTTTTCCCCCTCTTGGCCCCACCGCCGGCTTTTCTCCCCACAGGGGATTATGTTAACGTTAAACACTAATCAAAATGCAGTTTATTTTTCCCGCTGTCGCCTGCCGCTAATGCCTCTAAATCTGAATTAACATAAAACGAAATCTCTTGTAATGTAAAATCATTTAAACGTTGCGTCCTTTTTTGCAGATTTCATTTGCAAGAATTTGCAATATTAGAAAACGAGAAAGAACCCAAACTGTAATAGAATTACACTGCAGCGAATTAAACAAAACTTGAGAAAAACAACTGTGTAAAGTGTGTTCTCAACCAACGCATAAAATTACGGAGTTGCCATTACTGTTCTACGAAATAAAAATGAATCGAGATGAAGTAGAAACAGATTCATTTAAGCTTTCATCTTTATTATTCAAATTAATTAAAATATGTTGCACGGCGTTTAATATTATTCAAGAAACTCACAGCAGTCAGTCTATATTTAAGAAAAGTTTCAATCAAAATTATACATGTACTCGTATATGAGGTATGTAACAACATCCACATTCAGTTTAAGGGCTGGTTTATATTGGATGTAATCGGTTACTCCTTCTGTATTATGTAAGATGTGTGATGTAAATGATGTAAAGTGTGTGGTTCATAATCATTTCAGTAATCAGCTAACTTGACGACATAACATTTCTTATAACTGTCAGAAATGGATCCGTTTGTTCAAAGTTACATAGTTGGATCTGAAATGTTTATGATAATAAATATTGTAGCGAAATATAAAATACTTATCAAAATGTGAAGAAAGATCAACAAAGAACAAATAGGACAGTTAACATTAAAATATATTCGTCAATAAAATGTTTAATATTTATGCTCGCGGGAAAAATAGTGTACATGACTCCCCGGTAGGTGTATATCGAATGCTCATGAGATTGCCGAAGAAGCAGGCCTCGTGCGTCAACATTCTCATTTACACAATATCATTCACACAATATCATTCACTTTCCGTGCTCATTTTTTGATTAGAATAATGTTTTTCCATGACAGTTGAAACATCATATGCTTCTATATTTTCGTATGTGTCGTGCGATATTAAATTTTGTTTTTGAAATTTGATTTGAATTTTTGATTCATTTTATATTTGACGATAAAATTTTCACTGTAGGTTGTAAAAAATTATATATTTTGCGTCACAGAAGATCCCAGTCCATATAAATTTCAAAAAGCCAAATATTTTCATAATAAATATTGGGTATATATTTCCAGCTATATCGAATACCGCATATTTCATTTTGTCGTCAATACATATAAATCAGCAAGCGATGCTCCCGGCTTCTTGTATGCTGTGAACGTTGTGCATGTGTATGTATTTATATTCATCCTCTTCACAAACATGTTTATAGGCAGTAAATTGTTTTCACTTTGCTTTTTTAATAAACAATATTTAAATTATGTTGAATTTTCAAATAATACTATCAAAATAATATATTTCTTCATTTTTATACGATATTATCAAATTCTACTTGGCAAATTTGGAAATTTGTTACGTGTATCAAAAATACACCTCAGAATATATAAAAAATTAGATTCCCAAAATTTTAGCCAAAGATATTAATATTAACACGTGCCCCACTAAGGTCAAAGTTTTAAATGTAAAATACATGTATTTTCTCAACATATTATTATCATCATATGAATAACTTGAAAAAAAGTCGTTGGATTTTTTTCAATGATAAAGTACAGTAAATTTACTTTATATGATCAACGAATCGTCTAATTTGGATAAAAAATATCAAGGTTATGGTGTTTTTAACTGCAAAAAAAATTAAATGAAATTAGGACGATTTTCAAATGTTATTTTTTATCGAAATTAGATTTGTTGTCAATCGACAGGAAATTTACTGTATCATTAAAACAAATCCAACGACTTTTTTCAAATTAATCATTTATGATAAACTGCATGTTGGCATAGCAGTTTAAGATAGAAAAACTCGAGGAAAAACTGTTATTTGTAAATAAAATCCGTCCGGCTAATAACTATCTTGCCATATTACACATGGCAATACTTCATCTAATAATACATCTAACATCACACAGATTAGTTCATTAGCGAAATTTTGCTAAATTAATAAAAAAATTCAAATATTTTGATTTGTTGTTTTTACAAATATTAATTTTTTTTACAAATTCGTCCAATGAAACTCTATTTTGTGTTTTTGTTGCATAAAAATCTAACAATTAAACAACCGTCATTTCAAATTTAATAAAAATAAAAATACAAATTAATTACTCAGCATGTCGTAATAATAAAATAATAGTACCTACCTAAGAAAATTATCCGCAACAATTACTTCTATTATATTTTATTCTAATTAGGTATAAACTGATCTGAATTATAACCTAATCTAAACTTTCCCAAACAACATTTAAAACTCTGATTTAATTTTAACAAAGTAAAAGTATATTATTCTAAAATTTCATCTCATTCCAATTATTACATTTTTAATATAACTTTATAAAAACATTTGTAAATCAGGAAAAATTAAATTACCCATGTGGAATAAGCTCACAAAAGTACGAACAAAAAATATTCCCATTCGTATATTTTAATGAATCTGTAATTTTTAGCATCGTACCTGGATGTTGGTATAAAACAGCAAGAGTAGTAGGTACGTACCTCGCGGGCAAATAAAGAAATTATCAGTGCTTTATACTCGGTGTTAATTTAAAGTAATTACTATAATTATACTAGCAAACAGTGGCAAATACTGCAGTTGTAAATGTTTCAGGCAGTTCCTTACTCACTTCGTCCTGCCCCTAAAAATAATTGCTTTTTTGCCGCCACGCCGCCAGGAAGTTACAGCGCTGCCAACGTTAATTAAATTTATAGCGAATGTATACGAGTGCGGACAGCTCGTAAACGGAAGGGCAGAAAGGGCAGAAGGGCCTTATCAGCCCCGGGCATGTAAGATATTTTAAATGAAGTACAAGCGACATACTACTGTACCGAACCAGGGCCGTGTCAAGACAGGGTCGGAAAAACTCTCGTCCTTCCTGAAACTGAAAAGCTGACTTCTACCTACTTTCATAACAAAAATCTTGAAAATTAATATTATATTATTTATTTGCATATTAATTTTGACGAAATACGAATTTAAACACGAACCGTATTAAGCGCAGATCCAGACTTTCGTTTTGGGGGAGTTAAAATTTTATTAATGGATAGGTAAGAAAGAAAATGCTTCGCAAGCAATTTTTTTTCAATCAAGGTCAAATGCCTTATTATTAAAAGTTACATTTTAAAGGGATATGAAGTTTCATATTTCATGCGCAAAATTTGTTCTTCAGTGCTTCAGTCCATTCAAAGTAAAATTGGTATTGAACTTTCGGATATGAAAAACTATGTGGTTTACTCTCGTTTAGGTAGTTATAAATATAATGTAGGTAACCACTTCTCTCGCTCTGTGTTAAACATTATCATTATACCCATTTAAATAAAAAATCAAGTCAATTCAAATTTATTAAATAAATAATAGTAGCAAATTAGCAATTCAGTCAATTGTATTGAAAAAAGACCTCAAAATTGAGTTATTGTCATGAAAAAAGTTTTCAAAAAGTTAATAGTTCTTTAAATATTTGAGATTCTACGTATCGATACATCTACGTCACAGTAATGCGTTTTCACGTGTATTCTTACTTATAGTAATAAAGAAACTACCAAATTGTATTTTATTTTGTAACATTTAGAAACAGTTGATTTTACATGGAGTAGGTACATTTTAATTCCAGCCCCATTGTCTCAGAAGATTTTCAGCTATACACCTACGTCACACAAACTTTAATAATTAATTACAGTTTTATTAAGAACAATTAATCAGTACACTCAAGAATTGAGATTTTTGCAATTATAATATCAATAATAATAATTACAGACATACAATTTAATATTTTACGTTTCTATTCTTTTGTGAGTGAAATTTAATTTTTTTACAATATTCTTGGTGATGGGGAGCGAGGTTATGATTTCCGTGACAACAAGCCTTCCCCACCACTGGATCCGCGCCTGATCGTATTACTAGTATTATCACCGTTATATTCTCTTCTGCACCGACGCTAGGCATCGCGCATCTTCGTTCGATTTGATTTGGTAAAAAGAAAGCCAAAATTTTAAAAAATAAATTTTGTTTTTAAAAAGTTTCTGGGTACTGCCCTGTAAGATATCCAAAAGTTAAAATGTCTAAAAAAAAAATAAAAATAAAATAAACTTTTTCTATTTGGCGTTCACAAAGTTAACTTTGTGACACGCAACATATTTTTATAGAAGGTTGGTATTGCTAGTATCAGATCAGTATCAGATGTAGTGATGGGTCGTTCATGAACGAGTCGTTCAAAATGAACGACTCATTTTAGTGTGCCGTGAACGAACGACTCTTTAGTTCGTTCAGTACGGCACACCAGTTCACACTAGCACCGTGCTAGCTCCGCTCACCGCTCCGCTCGCTGAACGCAGAAAGACGAACGAGTGCGAGTGGAATGAACGAAACATACAGACAGCGCACGGTACATAACATATTTCAGAGCACTATTGGCTTGACTGAGTGCAGTGTATTCTGAGAAGAATGTATGCGTTTCTGTTGTACGGCCAACAATGAAAATAATCAACAATATGGGAAGTGGGAACAATGTAGGACTGGACAACAACAACAAACGTTTTGTTAAATTTGTTGAACATTCTTCAAAATGTTGCCAGACAGTACTTCTTTTGCTAAATTTTTATTTTGTTTATTTTCCATTGTCAATATACATATACAACAACTATAAGCAACACAACTAACAACTAAAATGCTCAGGTTCAGGTCCATACAGTTTGGCACATGTGCACATGCCACATCGCATATGCACACACGGCGAGCGCACACCGCACAGTGCTGTGAGCTGTGAGCATGTGCAGAGCAGCTCAGCTGAGCAGCACACTAGCACGGTGTCATTTGAAACGCACAGTGCTCTTTTACAGAGTCGTTCGAATGAACGACTCAGTGTGAACGACTCACTTTACTGAGCGGAGCGAAATGAACTGACTCACTAAAAATGAACGAAAGACCCATCACTAATCAGATGACATTTATTTTATTTTTATTGTTAAACGACAAACTTCAGAATTGACAAATTTTTGCTTAATTAATTACTTTTTATTCAATAAAATTAATGACTCCAGAAATAGAAAACATATAAGTTCAATATTTTCTATAATTATACTTATCACCTAGAATAGTTCAGTAATTATATACCTACTTTTGCAGTGACAGTGACAGATAAATAAATGACAATATTAATATCACCAACCAAAACGTTACATACATAAATTTCCCTAAATCGACTTGTGTATATTGTGGCAGTATAATTTAAATTTTAATAATAAAAAGACACCAAATAGAAAAAATAGTATAAATAACTCATTTTATAAGACTTTTTTTCGCACTTGTCCTTTAGTAAACTCGCCCGAGGGCTCGTTTTACTAAATGAACACGTGCGAAAAACTTATGTCTTATAAAACTTTTTCTTTAATATACTATTGTGTAACGCAACTGAATGTCGCCAGAGGTCACTTTCTGACACGCAATATATTTTTTTAAAAGGTTGGTATGGGTAGTATTAGATGACATTAATTATTTACCTCAGTTGTTAAACGTCAAACCTCAGAACGAACAAATTTCGGTATAACCTCTAAATCTGATTTGTTTAATTAACCAGTTTTCATTCAATAAAATTAATGAATCTAGTAATAGAAAACATATAAGTTCAATATTTAATATCTGCACTTTTCATCTATAGAATAGTTCAGTAATTATGTACTTTTACAGTGAGTAAAATAAATGGCACTATTAACTAAAACGTTACACACATAAATTTCCCTAAATTGTATATTGTGGCAGTATAATTTAAATTATAATTTATTAAAAGATATTAAATAGAAGAAATAGTATAAAGAACTTATTTTATAAGACTTTTTTCGCACTTGTCCTTTAGTAAATGCGCCTGAAGGCTCGTTTTACTAAATTTGGACGCGTGCGAAAAAACCGTGCGTCTTATAAAACTTGTTCTTTTATATTCTATTATCATTTTTGTTTTAACACCTTGTTGAATGAGATTTCACACATTTAGGTGGTTTAAAATTTGCGTCATTGTGCAGCTACATTATACACAATTTTGTAAGTGGTCTATTTATGTAATCCTGTATGCAGTCAAAAGTGCTGCTTCACAACTTGCATTTTTATACCTACAGTTGCTTTTGAAGGAAAAAATGTGTTTTGTTTTTGTTGTTTGTTTTTCAGCAAGTACAGGTTGTAACTTAAAATGTCAGACATTTTTTACTTCTATCTAAATCAACCGCCACATGCCTGTAAGGGAGGTATTGAAATCATGCAAAAATCGGGTAGAGAATTTTAAGTGGATGAGCACGATTTAGGGTGGATTCCAAAATACAAATATTAATAACGTAAAAGGAAAGTGACAAACTTGTTTTTAAAAAGCAAATGAATAATTATTTGAAATACTAGGTACATACTGCTTTATTATAAAAATTATATAAAAATGCTCTCAAAAAACAATCTCAATATAATATAAAGTAGTACCCAAATATTAGTAATTGTATTGTAATTTTAATGTGACTCTCAACTTACTAAACCTATAAAGACAACGGCAGTAAAATACTAGCTACAGTGTCGAATTTTTTAAATCGTTATTATTTTCATTTATAAACAATTGAAAAATAATAAATAATTCTGAGAAAAACTCTTTGTAACTGATTGCATTGTAAATTAAAATGTTTGTATCACATTATTACATAAAATTTTCAAATAGTCGTGGAGTAATTTGTTAAATAAATTTAAAAATTGCATGCGCGCTAGCCAATCAAATTGAGTATTTTCAAAACAAGAATGGAGCGAAACATACCAATTGGATAAATAGCGGCAACATGCTCATATAGCACATAGGCTGTCAGCTAGCAGCGCTGAGCGATATAAGACCCCCTTAATGTTCGATGAATTTACAGTCACCTTAATTGCAATTTTTATCTGTCCCCGGCGGAATTTTATAAAGACGGCTCTGCCCAAACCACAAACCACCACCAACGCGTCCATGACACAGCGACCACTTTAATGAGATAAATATTTATCGTCTCCTGTATTTAAATTTCTCTTTTTAATTTAGAAAAATGTCGTCGGACATTCAGAGAAGCTGGCGCCATTACTCATCGTTATGTCGACCGGAAATAACGTGCCACCCTCAACATTTATATGAAAATTAATGGCGGATAGTTCGGTGTGATTGCTAGCCGGTCTAGCCCCACCACTCCCCTAATATGCTATTTGTTTCCGGGTTTATATTAAATTATTCGACCTTGTTGTTGACACAAAAATGTCACATGAGATTCGTCCATCAATTCATAAAATAAAATTAGACTGTTCAACTGTGTGAATTGAATCTAGAATACAAGAAAATAACTACTTATCAAGTTATTTTAGTATTATTTAGCATATTTTCTAAAAAAAAATATTGTGTTCTTGAGTGAGACTTTATTTAAAATAGTAGCCGCCATATTACTTCCCCGACGATAAATTTTAAAACTTATTTTTCGTGAATTCTTTAATTTATACTTCATTCAGCAAAATTTAAATGAATCTTTCTTTTTCTCCGAAAGATTTAAATTGATATCAATGTCAACATAAATTAAATAACATGTGTAAAAACAATTATTGACCATCGTTAAAAAATGTTGTTTTTATTCTTCGACTAGAAGTTTTTTCAAGGGAGCCTGAATTTGATGATAGGTAGGTACACTTTGTACAATTATACAAAAATAATTTTTTAAGAAATAATTAAAAATCGCATAAATGTCACTTATTACATTTCTCCTATGCTTTACCTATTTGAATATTTGAATAATTTATTTAAACAAAATCAATTAAAGATCGTTTAAATGTTATTATATTTTTATACTAGAATTATTTTCCCGAGAGCTTAATTTGATACCACACTCGATAGTATTTTTATAAAGATTTAAAAAGTTTCGTTTATAAAGTTGGTACAACTGGTTGAATAAAGCTCATTAACGAAATTGAAGTCAGTGTTTAGCTCAAGATCTTAAATATAAAATTTCAGTTCAAAATTCCAACGCGTTTTTATTATTTTTTTTTAGTGTTAACCAACAAGAGACCGACAGATTGACAGACCCATTTTTTTTAAACCCTGAATTTTGGGTTTGGTATGGTCCAAATCGGAAAGATTTATTAAAATCTCGACCTGTTAAAAATCACAATTATAGCTCGAGGAAGTATTATTTATAAGAAAACGTGCATTACTATTTTTAACTATAACATGTACTTACGTTCATTATTATAAGTTTTTTTTTAGTGTTAACCTATAAAAAAAATTCAATCTGGTTTACTCTGCATCTGAATTTCAAAAATAAAAAACTGCAGCAGCAAATTGCAATTTCAAAGTAAAATTCTTGAACGAGACTCTTCAAAGCGATTAAATTTGTGCGTAGAACATAATACAAAGCTCGTTTAACGTTCAAAACTTTTTCAACTTGTTAGTTTTTCTCCGGGTTTTTCATAATAAAAAAAATCTTTTGAATTGTGACCGCTTTGATTACATAGCCAGCAGGAGTATCTGCTTTCTAAAGCTGCAAACTAGAAATTTAAATTATCAGTTTCAGTTAGGTTAAGTTAAGATTCATAGCGACAAAATTTAAACATTTATAATTGTATTGTTTCTATAAATAATTGTCAATATTATAGTTTATAAATCATTTGCTCTAAATTTCGTGATCTGAAACATTAAATTTATATTTAAAAAACACTTTGATTATGTAGAATTTTAATTTTATTTTCGTGTATGAAGGTTTTTTTTCATTTAAAAAAATAAGTATAAAAAGAACATTCTTTTTGTACAGCTGTGCATGCTAAGGACGAAAAATATTTAGAAGTTTTATTAACGAAGTTTCGTACGCTACTGAAATTCATGTTTATATTTTTATAATTTTTCTTGAATTTCGTCAACTTCTAGTGAAGCCATAATAATTGCCGAAACCCCAAAACGTTGATTCGTGAATAAAAGTTTTTAATATACTGCATTTCAATTAATTATCTGCATCATTATTATTTATTTTCAGTATATCTTTATTCGGAATGTAAGTTCTTGTAGTGTATACATAAAAGTTCCGATTTAAATGTTTACAAGAATTAATATTGTATTTGGTATAAATCTGTTAAAACCTCAGTTCGTCGCGATCTGTTGCAAATTCGGCTGTTTTGTGTTTACAGTGGACGCTAAAGCATTGTTTTGTTAATAAAAATTGTGCGAATGTATAGTTTTGCGTGACTTTTTGTGATTATTGTGAATTTATAAAAAAAACTGCTGAACAATTTACGCCAACACCGAAAAACCGATAAACGACAATGATGTACCGATCGAAAATTTAAAAGGTAGGAAAAAAGTAAACATTTTTTAAGTAATTAACTATCTTTAGTGAAGTAATAAAGAGACGTAATTATAAAGTATACCTACAAACAAAACAAATAAAACACTATGTATAAATATAATGAAAATAATATTACAACGCTTGCGAATTTTTGAAATAAGCTATATTTATTGTAAACTCTGGAAATTTTGTACGAGTAGATATAGGTATTTACAGTTAAAAAATGTTTTGTAAATACAAGAATATCTACTTCAATTATCCGGCGTTTCTGAAATAAATAACAATCTGCAAATACAAAAACAAATCATCAGCATCATAATGAGGAAACTTAGAAGTAAAGTTAAACCAATTCCGCGCCTTGGAAAACTGTCTAACAGTCAAATAAGAATTCATCTTAACACAGTGGACTGTCTGAAAAGATTTAAAGCTAACAAAGTAAACTACAAAGAACTAGCATTGCGATTTGTAGCAAGCTGGGAAAAGTTTGAAAATTGCAAGATCACCAGCATGGGATCTGATTAGAATACTTCAGCATTTGTTAAACTGAAGACGGAAACTAGAACGGGACCGGGTCCGATCAATATCATTTCCATAAGGTCCGCTTCAGGTGGCCCATATATTTTTTCTACGTCACCCTGTACTACATACCAGCTGAAGTCAGGACTGTATTTTTGCACCAGAAGTTAACTCCGGCTCGTACTGTATAATCCCAGTTGACATAAATCGTTCATGTCCGTGGGATGTTTACAAATATCTTATTCTTGTACTTTAAGTGATATTACGTTAGTGTAACCTAGCCACATCCTGAGTACGATATAAAATTACATACTCAATACAAACATCTTACATGGGACACATAATTGGGATATTATTACCAAATTACTAACATTGGGATGTTCAAGCGTAATGTTCACATTCTAGAAATGTCGTAGAGATTTTATTTATTTATTTATTTCGTACGCTGGATTTAGTGGCACTAGATTATAAAATCGACAGTATATCCCTTGTGTTAACCACAGTAGATTTTGATCTCGATCTTTAATATCGAAACAAAATCTCAACTCTCAATTATCGAATTGGCTAATTTATATACGATGAGTAGCAAAAAACGCGGTCTTGAGAGCAAGAAAATTTGTGATTCACCAACCTCCAACCAATGAAACGTATTTTTTTCTTTTGTAGATTATTTGTCCAATTATTGACTTTGAAATTATTTTCACTGCATATAATTTAAACGGTAAATTACTAATGATGATAGTTTAAGTTGGAGTTATTTATTAAAATATTATAACTGCCTGCCTGAGTCCCTGAGATTAAATACAACCCTGTTTATATCGTCATTTGAAATTTTTACGCAAGCGAAATATCTCTGCTCAAATCTAGGGAAAACTTTCACCTACTAACAGAAAAACTACAAAACTAGGAATTTTATTTTTATTTTATTTCCCTCTTCGACCACATAGCAAAGCGCCCTATATTTGATAAATGGCCCAGATTATTGCATGTTATTGGAAAATCGCGAACAAGCTTCCTTTAGAATTCCACAAATAATAAACATAAAAAAATAAAAATGAATTTCTTTATAAACGAATTTATTAGTATGTGAATGTATATTTCAAAACAGAGTGTTTCAATATTCAAAGCTAGGGATTTGAGCAAATGTATTCTTTACAGGAATTAATATGCATTTTTCGAAATATAAATTTTATTTTTCGTATCTTCGTGCATAGTACCTATATGTAAATAAACTTGCCTCAAAGAAAATATGTAGCATGAAATTTAATTAAATTTATTCAATGCTAGATATTCTATTTCATTACATTTATGTCATTTTTTTCAGTCGATATTTCAGAATAACGTAAACAACTCTTTGATGAATACGCCTTGCTTTGTAAGTACTTTTAAACTGTAATTTGTTGGTTTAATCAATTTTATCGAGTAAAAAAGTTATTCAAGTAGTAGATTTAAATTTGAAATTATTCAAATGAATTAGATATGTGACTTTCTGTGGTTCCTACAACTCAGGTTCAAACCCATTTCAGTTTATCTGCACAAAATCTCGTCTATGGTATATTCTTCACCAATAAACAACCATAAGTACGTAGGTAACTTTGATTATTAATAGTGGGGAGATACACCACATGCATTAAGTTTATAAGGAACGTTCATGCCCAAAGATGTATTCTATAAGGGAAGTATTGTGATGGGTCAAAATTTTCGTGTGTCTTAATACAAATCTTAAGAACCTAGTTATTTTTTGGAAGCAATCCCCAAACCGGAAGTAATACTTATCTTAAATATTTTGATAAATAATCAATTTATCACAATATTTTTTTATTTCAAATGAAAGATTATATATTATTATCTACAATTTTTAGCATTTTATAAATTGTTCTGTTATAGTACTTTTGGAACGAAAGTATTATTAATAATTTAGAGTATGAAACTTGCGTATACTGTTGTGTGTGTTTAAATAAAATTACTAAAATATATTTAAGAGTAGTAGTATCTATACTTATATTAATATATTTGTATAATAAATAAAAAGAATAAAGTAAGTATGGCGGGAGGGCTTGTGGTGGCCACATCAGGTTATTTTTCATTGTCATTAAAAGTTGAATGATTGACTTGCGCCTGACACGGCTATACTACCTTAAGTTCCTTCAATCCCCAAATCACTGTAACATCGCAACAATGACTCCAATGTCAAACTAAGTCGTAACCTCGCGACTTGAACCATTTTTGTAAATTAAAATAAGTGGGTGTAGCTGAAACTTTTCGCGTGTTTATTATTCATGAGCGTCTGTTGGACCCATGCCCGCTATACCGAGCACAACTCCATCCCTTTCCCCCACTCCCAAGCCATATGTAACACACAACGTATGTTCCCCAAACCAATTCGCGTGTTCACACGAATTTTACTTCTGTTACATGTTTCGTAACTCAAAGATCCAAACTGCGAGTGTATTGTGAGCAATGCCATCTTGAGGAATACGAGAATGCAACTGTGAATGATATTTTTATGCAATTGTCCGCAATATTTCTATGATCTATTTTTGATGTACGGAGTGAGATGTAAAAGAGTGTGAATAGAGTTGAAGATTTATTATGACAGAAGCTTTTGAATTGAAACATGCACAAATAAATGTAGTAATAAATATCACAACTGACAAAGCCAAATAAGAACAATTTCAAATCAACTTTACAACTGTACAGGATCTTACTTTACTTCGGGAAAGAAATTTAAGGGTAGGTAAGTATAAATTACATGCCGTGGGGGAGACCGGAGATGAAAGTAAAATTTTTTCGTTTTTAATTTTTGTTTTCTAAACCTTTGCAAATTTTGGGCATCCATATTTATTAAACGATAGACCAGACATTCAAGTTACATTGGAAATTTTTATTAGATATGTTTTGTCAAGCAAGTTAACAAAAAAAATATATATGTGGGCAGAGACATGTGTTACTTTCAACCTCAATGTTGGGGCAAAAAGTAACAGTCATTGGGGTAAGATGTAACAGTTGATTATTGCAATAATTAGCAAGAGTATGTAGTTTTTTTTCATATAATTTATCAACAAAACTGTTATAAAAATATAAAGAAACATAAAAGACAATTATTTAATCTGAAAAGCTATCATCCGAGTCGTAATTTCTACATAAAAACATTTTTTTAAATTTAACACAGTTAACATGGGCCCATAATTTACATTGGAGACACTGCACCCACTGCTCCCCAGGCAAACTGGTTGAATAGGGTTCACAACACATGAGGCAGAATGTTGCGACAATCTTTTTAGGTTTCTGGACTGTGGTCACTCCGGTTTCATCCACATTCCAGATTTGTGATGTACTTAATTTGAGTTTTCTCACTACAGCCTCAAACTTATCAAAAAAATTATTGACATTAGCCTTATTAAAAGATGTGGCCCGGCTTAAACTTGTAGCCTCAGGTACGCGAATTGATATAGTGGGATTTCGTTTCATGAATGAGTTTGTCGCTTCTTTCTTACATAGCAAAAGATAATAACGTGACAAATATTTAACTCTTTTGTTACTGCTCTAATCGACCTGTTTTCATGACCAAAGAAACTCTTTTTATCAAATCTGAGGAGACAGTTCCTCGATTTGTTTTCAGTTTATAAGTTCTCATCTGCAAGTGACAACATCAATTATATAATAAAAATAATATAATAATGGAAATATATGTTGGGGTTGGTTGTAACACTTTGTTACTATCAGCCCCAATGGTAAACTAAAGAAGTTTAGAGGAAAATTACACATAACCACAATTTCAATGGTGAATTGTATCATGCCGATTGATAGCTAACTAAAAATAGATTAAAATTATTTACTTACATTTTGATTATTATTCAAGAGCTTCTGGTAAAACCACTCATAAGGAAACACAGCGAATTTACTTTCAGCCGAAAAGCAGATACGAATTTTGTCTTGAACGTATTCTCAACGACAATGGCAAAACTCTACTTCGTGTCGACAGATTCATGTCTTTAAATGCTATAATAGCACTTATAGTGTTATTTGCCAAAAACTACGAAAACTATGGGCGATGTTACAACCTACCTCTGTTACTTTCATCCCCGGTCTCCCCTACTGACCATGGAACAGAAAGAATTTTTCGAAAAATTCGCAAAAGTCTTGTTCAATATAAATTTTTTGTTATTAAAACTTATATGAACCTAAGATTTACTGAATATTAATAAAGAAATAATTATTACTAGAATTCAATCAGTTATTGAAAGGTATTTATTTCAACTCCAACCAGTATCTATCCCACTTCCCACGGGTGTTCTTCAGGAAGTATTATTTTGTAATTTTCGTTCCCTGAAGAAGACGCTTGTACGAAATAGAAACCGGAATTGAAATTATAAACTATTAATTCTAATAACTGATTAAATTCTATAATTTTTCTTGTAGAATACGGTTGAAAAACAACACCGCAGGTCGCAGGATTTTTTTTTGTTCAGAGTGTCATAATATGAAAAAGTACCTATTCTAAAAATTCTAAAGAAACTTAAAGTATTATACAATATTTTTACTTTTTATTAATGCTGTGCCATTACGCCGAGTATTTTTTAATTTTAGTAGGTATTGTCCAGTTTTCACAAATAAGTAGATATTGATTTTACAAAAGTACTGAGTACAATTTTGATAATCATATTTTATTATAATTTTTGCCATCTAACATTGTAATAGAGGTTCTGATAATCATCAAAATAAAATAAATATGAAGTACAATAATTTACTTCCTGCTTCTCTTAACTTTACTACAAATTAAGGTCGCGCTCGAACCCGTTTTCAGAATTCAGATAATCATATTTATGCACTTTATCTGCAGAAATTTCTGCAAATAAATTAAATTATGACGTTTAATAAGATTTTGACTATTATGGGGTTTAAAAAATTACCATTACAGACATCGTTCTAAAGTTTTTTCACTTTTAAGCGTGGCCTTAACAAGTTGCTGGTCTTTATTTAATTTCTATTTACAATCTGTTAAATTGAGCAATCGATTCCTTTAGATTTGTCGTTACTTATTTGGTAGGTACTTTATTGTTTTGATAGTCAAACTTTCAATTTATTAATTTATTGTATGATACAGATCTTTCATAATTATATCACTTGATACACCGAACATTGGTATACATATACAATATACATGTATAGAGTGTATAATTCATTATTAATATACCTACTAATGTAATTACTCGAAATAAAATATATAATTGAACAAAATGGGATTGTTTCTCAAACAATAAAGTAGAATAATAATACAAGCAGTTAGTCATGAAATGGAATGAATAATGCAAAGAAGCAATAAAACGTGCGGTTCCAAGTTATAGTACTCGTAGTTTCAGAGGAACAGATACCATTTTACGATTTTGTCAACGTATTTATGCTCTCTCCTATTCTACATGTGGTGTGTTTTATACTTTACAGCATTATTCGAACACGAATAAAATTCCATGGAGTGAATAAGCAGTACAGCCGTTATCTGGGTTCGTTTTTCATTTTGCAAGGATATTTTATTAAATACAAAATGTAGCAAAGTAGATATTGGTCGCGATAAAATGCTCTTGTTTCGTGATACGTACAAGCTTGTGTTCGACATGAATTTATAAATATATTATTTTATTTACGGTATCAGTTACAAAAATAATGATTTATTTAAATCCATTGTGCAGGCGAATTAAATTAAATTAATTTAATATTAGGTTTTATATTACATTCAATTATTTATGTAGTAAAATACAGTTTTTCAATTTAATCTCACTGTTTTTTGTCTATGTTAATAATACTTTTGCATGAACGATCTAAATGGAATGTAGAATTTATTTTAATAATAATATAAAACCAATACAGTATAACACGAATCTATAACCTAATTTATTTTTAAGCTTGGATATTATAGTGTTTACTATGTTTTTATGGACCGATGCCTTGTTTGCCTTGCCAATGTCCCATTTTTGGGACGTTGATTTTATTTAAGATATTTTTGAAGGTATGCACAGAATTAATTATTTTATTACTTTAGTGGGATGTAATGACTTATAATTACACATTTTTATCATTAGTTGTGGAAATTCAAGTTATGGAGATGACATTTTTTCTTTCTAAATTTCGAGCTTTTTCTGTTTTGTGATACAATAACTTTGATCATAAATATTTTTTTATTTTTGGTTTTAGAACCGAGTCTATTACAACTTAATTAATTTTATGCAATATATTCATACATTTTTTAAACTGAAAATATTACATCTTG
Organism: Agonum fuliginosum; assembly: GCA_947534325.1. Lineage (NCBI taxonomy): Eukaryota > Metazoa > Arthropoda > Insecta > Coleoptera > Carabidae > Agonum > Agonum fuliginosum. The sequence continues at coordinate 36,841,475 of OX384031.1, read as the reverse complement.
TCTATAAAATCTTGTTTTTTTGTTCACGTCCCAAAAATGGGACAATGGCGGAAAGCGTAAGCAAAACATTTCGACAATCATAAGTACTTTAGGTTATGTATTGTGCTGTTAATTTTATAGTAGGCTTGTGTGTTTCGCGTTTTCTGCATAATGGTCAATAAACAATTTATAAGACATTTAAAATTTATTTAAAAATGAGCAATTTTTCAAAGATTTGGAAGAAACTTATACAAATGTAGTTGATATAACTATAATTCCACCTAAATCACATGATCAAATTGATTTAGAAATTATCTTTCTGATGATGAAGATACGTGATTTTGCATAGAGGTTGAAAAATGCGGAGCTAAAGTTATACTTTTCACTACGATTATGCGGAGCTAAAGTAACTTATTATTATACGATTTTATAAAAAATAATTCATAATGAGAAAATTACAATTTTATTAACTTCTTTGTAATAAAATAACCAAAAAACCTGATTTAAAATTGTAATTGTTATTTGTGAAAGAGCTATCATATCTTGCCAACGTCCCAAAAATTGGACGGCTAATTACTCGCTTATAAGCAGTTATTTTTTTGTAATATTCATGATTATAAGTTTGTCGGAATATAATTAATATATATATAATTAATTCAATAAGAAAAAATACTATTTTTTCACTATTTAAATTACGGCCGGTAATGGGTTAAAAGAAAAGAAACGCTATCGCAGTATGTTTCTTTACTAAATACAATTTTATTTGAGTCATTTATACCTACAGTTAATAGTACATAGGGACATACCTACTGGTTTCTGGTTTAAAAACCGATTAAACATCATACTTCTGTATACCCAATTATTTTGTAGCAAACAAATTTATGTGAACTCTGTTTTTAATGTAGATTAAGTATCGTCCAAACAATTAATATTTAGTTCAGAAATAGTCGGAATTTTTCTCCTAACTCGAGTCCAAATTCTCTTCCAAAATAATGTTTTAGGTACGGACATTTTAGCTGTGTGGTTCGGAAGTTTTTCTTGAAAGTATTTTTTTTATCTTATTTTCTTTTAATGTAACTAAAAATTCAAAAACTGAGAAACTTTTTAAAAGAAAATTTCAGAAATGAAATTTTAAGTTCAGTAATGCAATTTTAACCGGCATAGCTGAACGTAACTAGTGCGAAATGAAAATGAGAAACGTTCAATTCTATTCATTTAAATGTTAGATTTAATCTAAAAGTTCGTGTTCGTTGTAACAGTCTTGTTTCTTATTGTAGATCTTTTTCATTTTGGCTTCAGCTGTAAAATATATCAAGTTTCTGGAGTGTAAAGTTTTGTGCTGATTCTTAAATTAGTTTATTACTTTCTCGAAGTGTCTCTTCGTTTGCAGCACTTTTTACAGTTGAAATTAGCGGAACGCTGTGTCTTCGTACGTTTCGTTTTTCGAACTGAAACAATGTCGATCATAAATTCGCAAATGATCCGAGTTATAGACAGCCATATAAATTTGGCCCCGATATGTATGAAGCGGTCTATAAAATTCCTCTGTTTCGATTCAAACTCACATTTCCTTTCTTCTCACGGAACCCATGTCACATGGGACAAAAAACGATGATATATATCATGAACTGTAAAATGCAACTTCGCTTTTTGTCAGTCGTAAAATGATAAAACAACTTTTATTATTAAAATATAAACTCGATTAAAAACTCGAACGGTATAGGTACTTTTTATTGCTTTTTTATACCTCGGCAAATTGCAACATTGAATAAAAGAAAAACTAGTCTTTTAGTACTTTTATTCTGCTATACGATTCCCTTCCATAATTAAAAGAAAATATTGTGACGGAAAATGGAAATTTATAATTTTATGTCTAAATATTCCATTTTGTTTCTATGTATATAAGAAATTTGAAAATATGTTTAAATTTTAAAAGTCTTAATTCAGATTGTAGGTATGTTTTTAAATAAATAGACGAGTCAGAAGCCAGAATGTTTTCGAAACATACTCGTATGTTTTTCGTGTATTTTTTTCTAATTAATTACCTACTAAAAATAATCAAAATTAAGCTCCCGCATCCTAGCAATGCAATTTCATTTTGAAGTTAAAAATACAGTAAAAGTGTTTTCGTTGCGAGTAAACTATTAGTTTGTTTATTATTGACTTCAAGGTAATATTCTCATAAACATTTAATAGAGAAAGACTGGATCTACAGATGTGCCTTTTTAAAATTTTAAGAATAAATTGGAAATTTTTAGGAATTTTTCGGCATTTTTATTATTATGTACAATTTTTTTAATTAAAATTTTAAAAAGGCACAACAAATACAATTTTACCATTCTTGTACTAGCCACAAAACACTCGTTACGTTAGTACGTTTTGTGCTGAATTTTAGGAGGTAGACGGGCCTCTTAAGCAATATAAGCGCGTAAGGCCCGGAATATTTTGCGCCATTTTTGACATTTAAATTTTGCTGCCTTTTAATATTCTAAATTTTAAACATACTAAAGTGTCTGTTTCTTTGTACAGTTTTTCATCACGTTTTATTGAATACAATTTAGAAGTTAAATATTAGATACATCGGTACTATAGATTTTAGTAACACTTTATGAGTTTCATTTTATAAACTTGGATCATACAATTTGCACACAGTCAATAACTTCTTATAATGTTGTACAATACATTAAAAGAACAAATTGTATAAAATAATATGTCATTAAGATTCAGTAGGGGCAACAGGGCTCAGGGCAGCGCCAACAAACACAATTCCAATTGCAGCCATAATTTAGATTTACCCACATATAGTCCACCTAACCCCTGCAAATTGGAGATCACAGGTTTAACAACCGATCGAATAATAACACAAAGCCTCTTGTTACCCTAAACATCACATCTATTACACCAAAATATGTTTCCATTACCTTTGACAATTGTTATTAATGAAACCATTAATTGGCCGCTTAAATCAGGTCATTTGAGAGAGTATGCTAAGTGCAATTTATAGAATGAATCATATTTTATCGTTACTCTCCCTTCAAATTAATTCCATACTGGGAATTTATTGAATTTTTGGAAATTATTAAAAATGGATCGTAATCAATTTTTGTTCCGAAAAAATCGTTTTTGAAAATTTATTCTACAATCATGCACAATAAATATATCATTTTTAAATTAATTACCTATATTTAGTTAAATTTATTAAAAAACGTAATGATAAACTTGTTATTTAACAATTGGATTTAAAGGGTTTGTATAAATATTTATAACTATTATAAATCCAATTTGTAGTATACAGGGTGATTCGATTCACAACTTCATGCATATATTTCAATGGCATAATTAATAATAGTAGTCATCTTACTAATCACGAAACTAAAAGAATTTTTTCAAAGTTCGCAGTTTGTTAGTTTCTATGTTTTTTAATCAAGCAGTTTTGGGCCACTGTTTTCATATGGAATTTAATAAATTTACGATTCTTGCTATTGCATAGTTAACTAAAATGTTAATTTATTTCATTCATGGTCAGTGAGATATCTATAATGCAGTCAACAATTCAGTGGCTTCAAAAATATGCTTCTTGTGGAAACTGCCTTAAATAACGAATTTAAAAAAAATCTTCTTGTTTCATGATCAGTAAGTTGAGTAACTAAATATTATGCCATCAAAATATGTGGACGAAGTTGTGAATCACCTGTATATCTTACAAAACACACGTCCCTTTAAATCAAATTTGTAATATTGTTGTGAATGAGTTATATTATCATATTTTACTCAGTGTGACCTATACAAAACTACTCAATTGACTTCTTGGTCAAAATACATTTTGGGTTTTTTTGCCAATAAAACTTTCTGTACTATAGCATATATTTAAAGCAACTGTTTATTACTCAGGTAGTCTAGTCAACGAACGCTAAAAAAGAGTTTGTAGACGGACTTTTTGATCCTAAAGATTTTATTTATGGGATATGTTTGGAGGTCTTTGGTGATGATTATACCAAAAGTCCCCGGCCCTACGGTGTGTGCTAAGTCCGTAGCGTATCAAAATGTGTCACTGTTTCTGGTTTTTTACATTTATCGTGTAATTAGTTAATGATACGCGAAAAACTATTACATATAATTATAGAGCACTAAATTCTCTACAGTAAAAGTCCATAGCAATTTTCTTGTAAGTGGCACAGTTTTCGAGAAAATCGCTAAAACTTATTTCGAATATTTAAATCATTTTTAAAAAGTCGAAATTTCTTTTCCTCACACAAAAATTAATGTTATTTATAAACTGATAAAAATAACCACCTCTGCTTTTTTTGCACTGAATTCTCCGAACATTTTTCTATGAAGTACTTTATTTTAAAAACTTATGAGGGCATTACTTAAGCTAAAATTTGAAGATTTTCTCCAAGAGAACGTTGAGAAATTCTAGCGTTTTTTCGTATTTCTTGTGTTTCATGAACTGTAACATCTGAACTAAAGCCTCCCTAAAGTTTCAATATAATGTATCTTGTAGATAATTGTACGTAGAATTTAATGCAAGAAACCGGAAGTCGTTATCTGTGTCCGTTTAGAAGTTACAGTTCATTAAAATGAATGTATACGAAAAAAATTAAAATTTCCAAATTTTCCCTCGGAGAAAATTTTAATATTTTAGCTTAACTAAGGCCCTCGTAAAGTTTAAATATAATATATCTTGTAGAGAATTGTACGTAGATTTTAATGCAAGAAACCGGAAGTCGTTATCTGTATCGGTTTAGAAGTTACAATTCATTAAAAACAATGTATATGAAAAAATTTTAAATTTCCAAATTTTACCCCCGGAGAAAATCTTAATATTTTTGCTTAACTAAGGCCCTCGTAAAGTTTAAATATAATGTATATTGTAGAGAATTGTACGTAGAATTTAATGCAAAAAACCGGAAGTCGTTATTTTTATCCGTTAAGAAGTTACAGTTCGTGAAACACAAGAAATACGAAAAAACGCTACAATTTCTTAACTTTCTCTTGGAGAAAATCTTCAAATTTTAGCTTAAGGAGTTTCGATACCGATTATCTATCTAGGGGATCTAAACAAAAATCTATTGTATTTCTGCAGAGTGACAACTTCTACCCACTAAATTTTGTTGTAAAAAACACCGAAAATATAAAAAATCTTATAGCGAAATATATTTGTTTATAAATATTTTATTACTATCTTTCAATTAAATTGTATTTGTAAGTCCTAAAGATTTTATATTTTAAAATTCATAATTTTAAAAATTAATCGAAAACACGGCAACAGCGCTAGTATTTTAGCTGCTTTACGTTGACTGTTGGCTGCAGTGATTCTAACCTAACTGTCAAGTGTTGTCAGGTAGTAAATGCAATAGCTCATAATAATTGTTCTTTTGACGCTCCAAGATTAATGCAAGCTATAAGAAATGAGAACTTAATTGATAGTTTTCGTCCAGTCATTCATTATTTCCAAGACACTTTAAAATTATTTAAAAACATTTCCGGACAATTGGTAGAAATTCATCTTTCTGTTTCAGAAAGAATTAGTAATGGGGAAAGCTTTGATCAAGTATATGACAAACGTACACAAAAGATACAGATATTATTATTTCTACTGTACAGTCTTTAAATAGAGTCTCCTGGAATGATTAAAAGGTTAGCGACATTTGGAATTAGTTACGAAATAATTGCAAACAAATTTAGTGATCATGGACCCGTCATGTCCCTTGTAGAGTTTTTAGTAGATGAACACGAATAATTCTTACTCAAATAGTTCTTCCTACTTATTTTCGATAGTTTCGTAACGGTGTTTGTATGCGCATTGCGAAAGTGTGTCCAATTTCCTAAAAATGACTTGTGTATGTGTATTTTATTTGTTGTGAAAATATAAATATAACATCATTTGTTACTTTTTGATCCTAAAGATTTTATTTATGGGATATGTTTGGAGGTCTTTGGTGATGATTATACCAAAAGTCCCCGGCCCTACGGTGTGTGCTAAGTCCGTAGCGTATCAAAATGTGTCACTGTTTCTGGTTTTTTACATTTATCGTGTAATTAGTTAATGATACGCGAAAAACTATTACATATAATTATAGAGCACTAAATTCTCTACAGTAAAAGTCCATAGCAATTTTCTTGTAAGTGGCACAGTTTTCGAGAAAATCGCTAAAACTTATTTCGAATATTTAAATCATTTTTAAAAAGTCGAAATTTCTTTTCCTCACACAAAAATATATGTTATTTTAGCTGCTTTACGTTGACTGTTGGCTGCAGTGATTCTAACCTAACTGTCAAGTGTTGTCAGGTAGTAAATGCAATAGCTCATAATAATTGTTCTTTTGACGCTCCAAGATTAATGCAAGCTATAAGAAATGAGAACTTAATTGATAGTTTTCGTCCAGTCATTCATTATTTCCAAGACACTTTAAAATTATTTAAAAACATTTCCGGACAATTGGTAGAAATTCATCTTTCTGTTTCAGAAAGAATTAGTAATGGGGAAAGCTTTGATCAAGTATATGACAAACGTACACAAAAGATACAGATATTATTATTTCTACTGTACAGTCTTTAAATAGAGTCTCCTGGAATGATTAAAAGGTTAGCGACATTTGGAATTAGTTACGAAATAATTGCAAACAAATTTAGTGATCATGGACCCGTCATGTCCCTTGTAGAGTTTTTAGTAGATGAACACGAATAATTCTTACTCAAATAGTTCTTCCTACTTATTTTCGATAGTTTCGTAACGGTGTTTGTATGCGCATTGCGAAAGTGTGTCCAATTTCCTAAAAATGACTTGTGTATGTGTATTTTATTTGTTGTGAAAATATAAATATAACATCATTTGTTACAAACTTTATAAAATAATATGCTTCAGCATAAACGCACTCTTACTTTCCAACAGTATTTTAAATTTCGCGCCAATCTATGATTTGCGACGTTGCCGTAGTTATCGCTGTTTTAGTTATGTGTCACGTTTTAAATTTTATTTATTTGAATAACTCAATAACGGTGTGGAAGAATCCACTGAATTTTAGTTTCATGATTTATTAATGTCTGATTTATAATTACTGTAAATCTCTTTCTGGTGGTATTATTTTTATAGATTATACAGCCCTTTAAAAATGTATTCTCATTTACTCCCATGTAAAACAGATATTTTTAAAAATTTATTTTTAAAAAACGGTGTGGACGATTGATCTGAAATTTTAACAGTGAACGATAAATACATCCATCTTCAACTTGTAAAATTTTCAGATGAATGGTAATATTTTGAAAAACGGTATCGAACCTCCTTAAGTAATGCCCTCATAAGTTTTTAAAATAATGTACTTCATAGAAAAATGTTCGGAGAATTCAGTGCAAAAAAGCAGGGGTGGTTATTTTTATCAGTTTATAAATAACAATAATTTTTGTGCGAGGAGACGAAATTTCGACTTTTTAAAAATGATTTAAATATTCGAAATACATTTTAGCGATTTTCTCGAAAACTGTGCCACTTACAAGAAAATTGTTGTTGACTTTTTCTGTAGAGAATTTAGTGCTCTATAATTATATGCAATAGTTAACCAATTACACGATAAATGTAAAAAACCAAAAACAGTGACACATTTTGCTACGCTACGGACTTAGCACATACCGTAGGGCCGGGGACTTTTGGTATAATCATCACCAAAGACCTCCAAACACATCCCATAAATAAAATCTTTAGGATCAAAAAGTCCGTCTACAAACCGTTCTTTGACTAGACTAAGGTAACTTATATAATTTTGACAACTGTCGATTTAAATTTACCTTACAAAATTTATTAGTTATTAAAAGATAAAGTGTATAGTATTTTATTCATTTTAACTTTGCAATTTCTCACTGAAATAATTGGATATTCGCCTTTAGGTTGTTACATTCTCGTGGATTGTTCATTGAATAATATACGATTAATTAACTTACTAAACTTAAAACTGTTTAAAGAAGGCTTTCAACTCATTCTAATGCTAAATACTTGTTTTTACTTTTGTAAACAATTAATATTAGAATTGTATTGAATTTAATTATTATCCGGGTTTAAAACAGCATTCACGATTAATATGTAATAAATGTGCAATAAATTACTTCGTAATACTATTGTTAGGTACCTACATATAACTACGGGTTATATTCTATACTTACACAACTACGAGTAAAATAACTAGGGCAAATTATTTCATAATTCTGTCAGAAACTGTTGGTTTGTTCAGCTTATCTGCTAACTACATTCAACTAAACATACATACAACATACCTATGACTCATAAAGCTTTGATGCACTATTTCATGTTCATATGAAACTGATATTTACCATTTAACCCTTTAGCTCTAACTATTTGTAGCTCTGTTTGCAAACAAATGGACAAAGTTAGGTACCAATTGACATTCTCATTATGTATATTAGATTTTATATTCCCAATGATTTCTATTTAATGATTCCATTTAATCAAATATTGGTTTTAAATTATTGTTAAACTATACCTATTGAAATTTAACTTTAGATATCTAAAATTTATTTATTTAAAGATATCTTAAATTTAATTATTGATATATGTAATTGTATTTTTTATACCCTTAATTCAATTTGAGAAATGTAAAATAAAATTGCAGATATCATTATTCATTAAATTAATTTTGTTTAGTTCAATTTTCCCCACATTTTACATATCCATATTTTATTTAGTGATATCCTTAATTCATTTAGTAATATTCATAAACCGTTTAGTGATATAATCAATTCATTTAGTGATATCTCTATTTCGTTTAGTGATATCCTTATATCGGTTAGTGATATCCATAAATCGTTTAGTTATATCCGTAATTCAGTTAGTGATATCCACAATTAGTCTGGTAATATTATCTTAAATTGAATTACAGATATGTGGATTTATATTTAAACATGCTTTACATAGAGGTGGAGGCAGAATAATAATGTTATAAATTCTAAAAAAATACTAATAGCGACTTATTTTGATAAATGCTTCAGATTTATAAACTATAAATATCAATCAAAATTGCAATTTAATTTATAATCATACAATAACATTTTTGTACTTGTCAACAAATATTGATGTAATTTTGTTTATTATTTAAAGAATTACGAACCTCTAAGACTTTTTGAACATAATTTCAACCCTAGTCTTATTCTATGGATTACTTGATAAGAAAATAAATAGTTAATGACGCCATTAAAATTATTTAAACATATCTCATCTAAATGTAAATTTTCTTGAAATTCACTGAACTTTTTGGAAAATGGAAATATTTAAATAGAAAATACGATCTGAGATTAGTGTATCGTTTGGCACAGAACTGCGTTTGTAAATATTTGAATACACAGTAGCAGCATTTGGCTCGCAACGTCGCAGCCCCGAGGTCGAGACCATGTTGTTCCTGCTGCGGACGTCTTTATGTGTGGTGTAGTGTGGTCTTTGCTTTTTAACGTGTTGAAAACTTCGCAGTGGCTTAGCGTTGTCAAGTCCAGCGCCAGGCATTTGCCAAACTTTTAAATTAAATTTTATTGAAAAGAATCTACCCACTCTGGGTTTAGATGCGAAACCCTCGATTAGCGGAAAGTAACTTTTATAAAGAAAAACCCTGTTAGTGAACACTATCTTATACCTATTAAGTACTCCAAAAAAGGGTTTCTTCCGGTTTCGTTCTTATCCTCTTTAGCGAGAATCGAGAAAAACTTTCCTTGAAGGCGAAAAAGTTATGGAAGTGAAGAAGCCTGCAGGTGTTCATTCGCTTACTACTACATCACTACTTCTTTTGTAAATTTGTTTAATAGTTCTGTTTATTTTTTAATTCTTATCTTTTACAACTTTTATAATTAAGAACTAATATGCCAGAGTACGTATACGTTTCTCTTTACCAAATGAACTGTACTTTGAATTTTTTTAATGTAATTTACTAAAATATTTTTTCCCCTTTTGTTACATTGCTCTTACAGAGATTTTTTATGTCATATTGTAAGACTTAAATTGACAATCAGTTTAATTTTATTTTTGACATTTTATGCACGTTTCACATTTTACTTTTTAAAAATATTATAATCACATAGAAAACATTTTAAAACAAAAGGATTAATTTTCTTATAGTTTGTGATATAGGTCATCGTGGAACAGTACGAAGGAAGATTTAAGCTCCACCCATATTGTCATATTGTCGTAACTTACTCGAAACAATATGAATTTTTGAAAGACAAACGTTTTCAATCCATATTTATTGCATACAATTAGACAACGCAAGTACGACAAAGATAAATATATACGCCGTTTGTTTTTTCGTTAATGCTTCATGATACAGATGACCATTGTCAGACTTCTTTCATTTCACAAACTATAACAATTTATTGGATCTGAAAAGCTAAAATACATAAAAATTTCGAGATCAATAAAAATCATGATTATAAAAATTATTATCAATACTACTACTACTTCTTTTGTATAGGTAAGTATAATTATTCTTATAATAGATCGGAAAAGTAAGTAATAATAATATCATATAATTTTTAAAATCGTCCTTAATATGAAACTATGAAACATCATAAATGAAAAGTCATCATTTAGCTTAACATTGTATAAAAAGCTTTTTTGAAAATGGTAGATAATTAGCTATCTCTTAGCAAATTAGTTTCGTTTCAATCCGAGTAAAATGTAGACAGCAAATAATCCAAAAATAAAACTATTTTTCTGTCAAAAAGCTGAAAATTAAACCCTCCATGTTTGTATTTAAACATTACAAAATTGAAACATATTTTATGTTTTATTTTGCAACACAGCTTTCATACATGTTCAATTTTCAATTTATGTTTAACTACCGCGTATTTTTATTAGTCTGCAGAAAACTAATAGCGGACATATTTTGAAGCTGAAATGGGATATCTCTGGTAATATCTCAAATAACTTTTACGTAACAACATAGCGTACATTTATGAGAAACAAATCGCTAGTATTAAAATGATCATAAATCACTGAGACAAATGTATGGAAAATTCCGGATTTACTCGAAATTTATTGCCTACTGTGATATTTAAAAAGAGTTTCATTCTTTATTTGATTTTCGTGTTAAGGTAAAAATTATTACCAATATAAAATATAACCTTTTTCTATTGATCAACGCTACCAGCGTTTTCTTTAGCTTCTTTTTATACTTGCGCATAATTTGATTATCGTCGATTATAAAATTATAAATGAAGTAATTAGGTAGTGTACCCAATAAATGTTCATGGTACGTTTACATAAATTAAACTTTATTATTACGTTCAATTTTATTTATCAGATCAGGTTCACTTAAGAGCAAACAAATAATTACGTATACATGTAGGTACTTAAAAAAGAAAATTTAATGAAATAATATATGTGCACATTAGCCAATAGGTGACAAAATAATTTTTGATAAAAATGTTTAATAAATATTATCGAAGAGGTTCTAACCCAATAAAAGCTAAAGTGCTACAAACCCTACCAATAATGTCTAGGCTAGAGAAAGTGTCAATAGATAATAATTTATTTTAACCCTGCAATACTATACACTATAAAAGATCTTTGACAAAGATGGTTGACGTTTGAGTTAGCTCAACTTTTTATAAAAGAAGAGCGATCAAATTTCTCGCGTAAAATATCTATTATAAAAGATCATTGTCAAAGCACTTTTATAGTGTAACGCCGGCCTTAAACTTAAACATACTTCTTTATTTGAGAATATGTTCTTTATTTGATTCACTGCAAAAAAGATAGAAAAATTATTGGAATTCTTTCGATATAAAGTCAAGCGTTGCCTTGCATTAGATACACTATAAAAGTTATTTTACAAAGATAAAAGATGGTTGATGTTTCACGAGAAAGTAATAGTGTAATAGTTCATACTACAAAATTTCTCGTCATCTTTTATAAAGGATCTTTGTCAAAGAATTTTTAAAATGTTATGCCAGCCTCACAGTCTTTATAAATAAATTGCGTACTTGAAATTTTGCGGACCTTGAAGGAAAATGTCTGATCTTTATTACCCTGTTGGCCAATAAGGTCCACGATTTTTTTGGCACTGCGTATGAGCTGCCAAAGTTGGACCTTTTTGGACAACAGGTACATTTTTTTTCTTAGGGAAGGGAGGGGGTGGAGTGGATTTTTTGTCACATTGGCTATCATCACATTAAAGATAAGACTTCAACGTTTTCAGAACTCGAAGATTCATCCAATTTCGTCGAAATGCGTTTTTATTTTTCTCGAGTGTATGACTCAAATAATGAATATACATATGCATTACAAGTCGTAGAATTTGGATAAAAATTAAAATTCATAGGTAACCGTTTAAATAACGAATTTAAAGTTCACACTAAAATGCGCTAAAATACATTGCGTATATGGAGGTTAGCAGTAGTTTTACTAAACAACAACCCAACACATGTTTAGAAAACAAATATGTTATTCTTTAATATCTGAGGTATTTTTTAACAATAAAAACTATGTGTCACCGCAATAATTATTAAGAAATCGTACGTAAAAGGTATCAGTCTCAAAAAAATATATTTTTGACGCATTTCAGTGTAAATTTTAAAATAAATTCAAATCTACGATTATTAATGAATTATTTCTCATTATTTGACTGCATTGGCCTCTCACCTCACACCGAAATCACGCACGCATATGATCGACGGATATCCTACATTAAGTAATCAGTTTTAATTGATTTAATTGTAATATAATTTGAGTAAAATAAATGAAATATAATTTATGCATAGTTACAACACATGAAATAGTAAAAGCACTTACCGAAATAGAAGAGGATCAGAGTAGCGTTGATATCCATGGCCACCAGCACAGGTCACAGCACAGCAAATATATCTTCAGGTCAGCTCTATTTAATCTAGCAGTGTTCACTTATTTACATCACGTTGTTTATCAACGGCAACAAACACAGTAATCACAAGGTACATGCAATGCTGTCCAACGTCAGTTTATGTAGCAGAGTTATTAGCAGTCCACTAAACTCAGATGATGAATGTTTAGCTCGTGTAAGAAAGTGGGGCTCTTTGAATTTGGCAAACTACCAAGGGGATGTTAGTGAAACGTCATAGCTGCATTTAATTGTGTTAGAGCATTATTATTACTTAGTGCACTCCGTACCGGGTTCTCTGCGCTGGTAAGCCGGTACACTTGCCTTGGAAGCCAGCCAGAGTTAACACGATTTTCATTTACCTTGCACCTGAGTTAATTCTGCTTTATAATTGAGATACCTGCTATAAACTGAGAACTTGATTATATCAACAAGATAGAAATTTGTTTTCACGCGATGTACCAAAATACTTGATTGTGATCAACAACAACTAAACTACTATATTTAGATAAAATAGTATATTACAGAACAAATTTTATAAGTTGTTTTTTCGCACGCGTCAAAATTTTGAAAACGAACCAGTAGGCGAGGACAAATGCGAAAAAAAGTTTTATAACATGAGTAGGTACTATAGGTACTATTTTTTCTATTTTGCGTCTGTTTTATATTTTCATTAAATTTAACTGTTATAACACCAAGTCGATTTATATTATATTATAATATAAGTATATAATGATGATTGTCGACACATTTCCCAAACCATTATTTCCAGTTATTTTTTTCCATTATCCATTTTTCCGCGAATTGTTAGTTCAAATGGCATATTTACAGCGAGTTATTTTTTCCAATATCCATTTATTCCAATTTAACCTAACCTAACACAAATGAAATAATAATTTTATTGAAAAAATATCCGGTTAGAAAAAATTATCTTTGGAAAAACGGACTGGAAAAACAGATTGGAAAAATGTATTGGAAAAAGTGACTCCCCACCCTAGATGATAAGTCAAGATATTTAGAAAATGTAATATAATATTTCATTTCACAAAATATTCAATTGCGTTTCACAGAGACGTCTTTGAAAATAATACATTGTGTATCAAGTTGCACACGACAGTTTTTGTCACACCTGCACAAAAAGGAACCTTTTGAGTGACTGCTTTGTGTGCGTAAAATGGCTCAACTTTTTAACTATACGGAAATGCGTGCGCAAGGTAGAAGCGTGCGAGTATAGACAAGCGCTAAGTGAATTTTGCCGCACGGCTATTCTCGCACGCTTCTACTTTGCGCACGCATTTCCGCTTAGTTAAGAAATGAGCTACTTTGAAAAATAGAGACATTTTAATCATTATTATAATAAATTATTTACTTGGGTTGGGTAACGGTTTGCTCTGCTCATCAATAGGGTGGCATTTAAATTCATTTATTTTAAAGGTCAAAAAACCTAATGCCGCAAACCACGATACCTATCTGACTTTTTCCATATTGTAATTTTGACGATGTTTATATCAAATTTTTAATTGGTAGGTATATCGGAAAACGAATTACAATTTTTTTATGAAAACCGAATAGAAATTCAGTTAACGCTTTGTTTTATATAGAAATAAAATTGATCAATATTATATTTTTTTACATTTATACATAGTTAAAATTTAAACCCACCTTTTAGTTTACTAAATTTGGCGTATGAACAACTAATATGAAACGAAATATAATAATTAAAAACTACGTGTATATTAAACAAATTAGTTTTATATTAAATTTAAAATTAAAATATTTCGTTTATTGGAATATTGGAAACCAACATAGTGTACACAAAAACAGTAAGCTCTTTTTAATTAAACTATTACAAAGTAATATCTATAAAATAATTTATCTTTTATAACAAATTTGTATGTAAAATATATATTTTTTTATCAGAACCTAAATACGTAACTGCAATTTATTAATAAAAAGAAACTAATACTCCACGCGGTCAACATCAAAGCCTAATGCGTATGAGGAAGTCAGGCGGAACGAGTGAACGAATCAAATACGACACGAATGCTTCAGTCGCTACAAGGACGAAAACAAGATGAAAGAAATGTGCACTTGAAAAATAAAAGATCATGTGAAGCGAATTACAATTAATTTCCTAAGATTTCAGTGCTCAAGTACATTTCGAGTACAAATCAATTTCAGAGTAAAACGAAAAATTGTGCAACCGTGCAACGACACGTGTTTCGAATTTAATTTGATTAAAAACTGTTTCAGTAATGGAGATGTTACATATTAAAGAAACTTTTATAGTAGTAGTAGTAGTAGTAATAGTAAGGACTTTTATAGACATTTTTGTCATTATCAAACAGATATTGGAATTTAATTACATTAAAACATTAAAACGCTTCAATCTGGTCATCTTTTTGCTTAAATCTGCCGCTTTAGTCATCATTAGACTGAGGATTTTTAAGTTTTTGCCAATTTTTTGCAAATAGATAGAACAAGAATAGGACTTATTTTTGTTTCTATTGTTTATATTTTAAGAGAAATTTATGTAGCCTATTTCTTACAATGTGACAAGTTTTGCCTTTTTATATATTTTTGATCTATTCTGGGTTATTTTTGTCTTTAAGTAGTATTTTTTTCATATTTTGAATGTACCTAATATCGGCGTTACGTTTTCGGTTTCAATAAACCTACCTAATTTCTTTTTCAATTTTCGGTTACTTTATTTAAAAAGGATTTAGGTTACGGTTTCATAAAATTTTAAATATCGGTGCGGTTTTCGGTTACGGTTTCGGTACAATTCGAGTCCTTGCATATGGTGCTTAACTGTCTTATCACGGAACTGGAGAAATTGTTTCAAAATATGCAATTTTAGTTTTGAGATTTGTTAATCAAAATAGTTTTGGGTCACTATTTTTAAATCAAATTTCTTAAATTATTCACTATTCTTGTCATTACACAATTAATTAAAATTTTATTTTATTCCATTCATAGTTATCAGATATCCATTATACAATCAACAATCCATTGGATTCAAATTTGATTTTTGCGAAAACTGTCCTTAACAGGTTAAGCGCCACGGCGGACACCGGTGTCCTCTACTCGCCTAGCCAATTCGGCCATGGCGGACACCGGTGTCCGCAATGCTTCAAATTTTTTGTCGATCCTGTCTGGCCAAGCGGACATTTTCTTACGAGTTTCAATTTTGTATTGTGTCCGCTGTGGCCCTTCAAAACAAACGCTGGTTCAGGCTTTCTGTAGCCATAATTTTAAGACAGAAATAATTAAATTTTTTCTGAAAAATAATTAAAAGCCAAATTAAACGAACTAAATAGAAATTTTTTATTGCAAATATTAAAATTTGCCAAAATTGTGTGAAATAGGTTTTAAAGACACAGATTCATTAAAATATGTCGAAAAATATCTTGGCCCGTGTGGAAAGTTTAGATGAATATCCTTGGCGCTTAACCTGTTAAATCAAAGAATTTTTAATAAATTCTTTTTGTTCTATGATCAGTAAGTTGAATACTGTGTTCCATTAAAATATATGCAGGAAGTTGTGATTCGTCCTGTAGATGCCTACCTAACCAATATAACAAATTTTTGTTTGCATATTAAAGAACCTTTCTGAAATGAGTTTCAGACGTACGCCTATCCTAAAATTTTACAGCGTTACAGAGGTGTAAGCCTTCCAAGTTTACTGTAATTATAATTGAAATATAATGGTGCTTTTACATATGAGTGTATTAACAAAGGATGTCTTTATGACTCTATGTTTTTATTTTTTGTCTTTGACCTCGGAATATAATTTTTTGTCTTTTGTCATTATTTGGTATAGTTTTCCTTTTTCGAATAATTTTTGTTTACAGAAGTTATTATAAAATACTGGAGCCATGTTTATAGTATTTTTCAACTTCAAAATGACATTGCATAGCTAATGATACGGCAAAGTACGAGTTTTGGGCTGGTTTGAGGCAGCCGTAGTAGTGGGGAAGAGAGTGAAATTAAAATAGTAATACCGAGAGTATTCTAGGAATTCGGGAAATATTAGGCGAGCCCGTTAATATAAAATGTAAAAGAAATTTAGTTTCTCAATAAAAAATGTTCGAAAATTTTGTCGATTACTTTGTTGTTAAACTTTTCTGTAAAATTCAATTCCCAAGTTTTAATATGTTCGAGATTTTAATTTTTCCGGGTTCCGGGTTGCGAATCCTTAACTGCATCAGAGTAAAGTGACAAAATAGCAGCATCATGTTGCGCAGACGGTACTTAGCGGCAAAAGAGAAACTTTTAAGGCAAATTCCATGGATTCAGTTAAGAAATCCATTGAAAGTTGGCAAGGTCCCCCGACAATATGCAGGTACCGTGTACCTTGCTTCGCGCACACGCTGTACACTGTTAATTAAATACTACTTTAATATTTCAACAACTCAAGAGCAATACATGAATACGAAATTTCTAAAGCTGAGAAGTTTAAGGACGTGTAAAATTATAAATTTTAAAGTTCTGGAGACAAAGACGTCTTCGGGGAAATGAATAAATATTAGTCCCGGAAGGAGCTTAATTACGATGAAGTTTCAAATTTTAAAATAATATCCTTTCAGGGAGTTTTCGGTAAATATTAACGTATAAATACGGACTTTTGAATAAGGGTACCGCGATATACGCCCGTAATTATTCGTTCGTTTCACTTGTTTTTGATACGTATGAGTCAACAAACACAAGCAAAAGCTTTCGCTATAATTGTTTTAAATGTTAAATACTATGCCCAACAAAAGTTATTTTGTAGCAGAAATTATACGCGTATTTTGTTCATTTATATAAATAATAAAAATACAAAGGCCATTCATATTTATTTCGTGTCAGTTAGAATTAATATATTAATTAGTATTACAACATCAATTCAATTTCACTGCGATGAAGCGCCCTTTAATCATTGTATATACACTTGAATAATTTAATTTGTCCTGTATTATTGTTTTATGATTCTGGGAATTTTATTTGTCAAACCAATTTTATAAACAACAAATTATATTAATTGTTTTATTCGTAAATTATATCAAAATGACCTACAATTCTGTTTTAAAATATGATCACAGTTTTGTGAGTAAAAGAAAGTATTTTTCTATGTTTGTAAATTTACCAAAATACAGTAGGTATTAACTAACTTATTTCGAACTTATTTATTGAAACAAAGTTTTGAGGTGAGTGGTGTAAGTAGTAGTGTAGTTAATTGTGAAGTGCAAAAAGGTTTCCTTGCATTAAACTGTATAAATAATCTGTGGTTTAATTAAAATATATAAAATTGATTGTTTGTAAATATTTGATACAGCAATATTAAGTTAAAATCTTTGATATCAACAGTGGGAATATTGGGCATGGAACTTATACACTATGCTGAAGATGTATGGCTGAAAATCGCTTATGTACAGCTGCTGGACGAGGCGTTCCAATCAGTCAAACAAATACTTGATGATATTTCTATTATAACCTACAGGTTTTGCTGCCTTCCAAGAGCTGATTGCATCTCGCAAACGATTTTCGACCATACATCTTTAGCGTAAACTTAAGGCGCTACACTTGTGTCAAAAATATAGTGAAAAAGGGAGCTTGCTATATTACAAACTGAGCTCTTGTTAGTACACCTACATTGTTCATATTTTATATATAGATAGTTCAAAGATGACTCTAGAGTGCTTAGAAATTATATTTTTGAAATACTTAATGGTATTTTAGTAATAAATTAGTAAAAATAGTCAATTTGGCCGATTTTTTACTATTTTTTTCCTCAGATGTGTAATTTTTTTGACAAAAAATATTTTCTTAGCACTCTCACGAACAATGCAAGGAATCGACTATTTAAAACAAAATTAATAAATATGCAATAATAAGGCCGTAGTTTGCAATATTAAAATGCATAATTTAATTCTTATTTTCTCTAATTGTTGTCGCAACAATGTATTGTATGAATTTTTCGATCAAATAATGCTTCGTTATTACTTACGGTAAATTTCAGATTTTTATTTTGAGCAATATAGCATGAAACGTGAATTTTGATTCTATTGCAGCAATATTGCTTGCAACAAGTGTAGAGCCTTAATGCATGTGGCGTATCTTCCCACTATTAATAATCAAAGGTTAAAAAGTTAAAATAGATAATATAGGTATGTCTCAAAAAAATAAAGTAATTTTAGTATTGCAGTGATGTTTTGTGACAAAAATATATTAACATTTTAAGTGTGTATTCTTAAATGATAGTTATTACATATTTCGCTCCTTCAAATAACGTGGGTGAGCATTCAATTGGACAGGAGTTTTTTCTTTTGGAAATTCTCTCGTAAGTACCGACATGATTAACATAATAATTGAATGTTTGTTTGGCTGATCGCATCGTGGTAAATGTCTTATGTAAATTCGCAGCAAATTGTGTGCTTATAAATATTAGCTGACTTCTTTAAAAGCACTGGCGCATTTTGTAGATATTTGTTTTTTATATTTATTTAATCTTATCTCTCTCGCTATAAATTTGCTTCAGATACTGTAAAACGTTTTGGCTTCTACTACAGACGTTTTGTTTCACGATGTTTTACAAGTTTTGCAAGCTGAGTGAGAACAAATTTGTAGCTTAAACAAAACAAAATTAAAATGAACAAATCAACAACATCTTTTAACATACGAGCATATTTTCATATAGATATTCTTTAGAAACCGAAATTTAAAGTCATTGTTAGTACGAATGCACTTCATTTTAGTGTAGAGTATTTCACACACCAGTTTTATTTGCATTGTCAATTTGTCAAACTAAAATTTTATAAATTACAAAAAAATATTTATTCGTGTCTAGTAAGAGATAATGAATTTATGATATTTTTATTTAGGTAAAAACCCACAGCAGTTCATGACATTTATTTGTCAATTTGTTTTTACTGTACAACGATGACAACAAGTTACTGCTCTTACCTAAAATGAAATATAGGTATACCTACATGATTTATAACAATAAATAAGTTATTACCTACATTATACAGGTTGTTTCAGGGTTAAGTATCCTAACATAAAATATTAATGTAGGACCTCACAACAAGAAAAAAATTTCTTTTGGAAATTTTCTCGCAAACGCTTCGTTTAAGAGATATAAGATTGTAAAGTTATGAGATAAAAAAATACGTTTTCATCGTTTAATTTTATTGAAATTCTCTCATGTAAGAGATAAATGTGTAGCTAAGTAGATACAAATATTTCAGCCCAGCGCGAATAAAAAGAAGGCAATGGGCGCGGGGGATCTCTTGTGTTTGTCGTTTTTATACTGAAACTATCTCCTGGGTCCGTCACAGGTTCCAGCCAAGTTTTGACATAAGATTTTTATTATTTTTTATACATCATTAATTGAATAATAGGGTTAACATGTTCAAATAGGGCACTGAACTCCTTTTATTCATATAAAATAAATGTCGTTCGTTTAAATCTTTTGTAAAGTAAACTGCTATCGCAAAGTGTATTTTATAAATCCTTATTGAATTTAGCAATAAAGTTGATAATGATCAATAGTTATTTATTATTATTACCTTATTTTTACACAATTGTTAAAATTCCTATTTGTAACTTCAGAAGGTAATATTTCCTAAACGAAACGTTTGCGAGAAAATGTCCAAATGATTTTTTTTTCTTGTTTTAAGGTCCTACATTCGTATTTTAAGTTAAGACACTTAACCCTGTAACACCCTGTACATTATATTGTAAATTTAAATTGAATCACAGGATAATAATTATGGAAGGTAATTCATTTTAATTGTTAGTAACCTTTTTCATAATCAGAATGACAACGACATTTTTAAATAAATTAACAAAATTGAAAACCAATGAAATGTAGTTTCAAATATTAATATTGAAAGCTTTTTTCATTAAATTTTTACTTTTGCGCAATTTACTGTTTGACCACATTACAATTTCATGTTAAAATTGTAATAAATTTTCATTAAATTCATGGTTAATTAAAACTTCATTACATTTAATAGAATACTAAAAATCGCCAAATAATATTTATTTTTGCAAACAGTAAATTGAAACTGTTTTATCAATAATTAACAAAATTTTAATGCATAATGATGCCTATTAATTAAATGACTACAAAATAATTTAAACAAAATTTCGCAACACCAATAATCAATAAAACATATTCTCATATCACATCAACATCAATTTTGAAAACACTAAATAAATTTAACGATGTGGTGAAGTTCCATTTAAAAAATTATTAAAACATTTCTGATAATGGTAATGACGAGCAAACTTTTAATTATCATACAAATGATACAAATAATGAAATTAATTAAAAACATTGTATGATAATGGCAGCAATGATCTCGACCCATTAAGCCATTATGTTAACGTCTTGGTGCTGGGCGAAGGAAGCGCAAGGACGAATGCCGCCAGCCCAGAAGGACGAGCTCTCCTCTAAGGACGAAAGCGAGATCGTTGCGGATGAATTAAATTTTGAGTTCGGTTCAAGAGCGCAGCTCTGAACTGTAATGCTGTAACAAAAACGCCAGGGCCGCGTGTTGAGTTTTATTGTTGCGAGATGCGAGTCACTCATGCAGGAGTGCAGGGCCGGCTTAGGAGAGAAGTTAATTTTATACTGAGTATTGTATTGATTTACATATCTGCCATAAGATTTTGACATCCTACCTACTTAAAGAATTATGAAAATTTTATTATACCTATGATGGATACAAAATTTAGTAGGTATTCAATATCAGTATGAAATATAAAATACCGGTTTTTCGAAATATTTTTTTAATTCAAAAATTCGGTTAAAATTCGTTTATTGAAGAGTTTTCTAAAAGTATAGTTTCGTAATAAATTAAATGAATATTTCGTTAATTATTCTAGAATTTTCTCTGTTTTTATTTTTGTTAAATTTTATATTTATTTTGTATTCCCCAAAATAAGAAAATTAATTTGACTTTCACTTAAGGGGTCCGTCTGTTAGTTAAATTTATAGTAAAACAGAGGTGTGCGTGTCCCATGATCATTTGGAATTTAGAGCTTTTTCCATTATTTACAACATATAAACATGTTGCCAAAAGATCTTAGAAGTTCTTTCTGTCTTCATTATTGTTCTTTAACTTATGATTTTGGAAAACAAAATTGAAATCAGCCATTTTTCTCGATTTTTTTCTGGTGAACAAAAAGCTATTTTAAATTTATAAAAACAGAGGGACATAAATTGAACCTATGTTAACAGCAAGATTTTTTTTATATATGATGGAACAACGATGCTATGTTTTCGCTGTTGAAATTGTAGATTCTCTAGTTAGCCTGTACATTGTTATAAACTAAGTAATTAAGAATTAATTACATTTTAAAATATTTCTTTGAGGTGTACACCTCAAGAGTCTTGTTTAGACTGAGGAGTACACCTCAAAATAAATATTTTTAAATGTAATTTATTCTTAATTAGTTTATAACATTGCTAACAGCTCTGAAAATGACCTAAACTGATGTCGGAACGTCGCAACATCTAATAAATAATTAAAGCCTGAAATCCAACTATATCAATTGAAAAATTCTTTTCAACAACCTACATCAATTAATTCGACTTAAATAAATAAAATCTACTTAATAATAACAATAAGAATAGTCTTTAAGTTAAAACAGTTATAGCCTATGAGTCGGAGTAAAGATAAGGAGTAAGGATTAAGAATTATTTCTCCTGCATAAACGAGCTCATATGTTACAACTTTAAAACTATTCTGATTTTCCTTTCTTATTCTTACATTTTTGAGCATAAACCCACCTTAAGCCAGCTTGTCAAGCGATCTGCAGCTGTTAGTGACTAATTAGAAATAGTTAAGAAGTAGTGTCGATGTCGACTTGTCGACTGAGATACTATTATTAATATTATTATAAATATGACTATGGATGCAAACGAAAATGTCAATTCCCCACCGGAACCTTTTGAAGACAGTGAGTGCTAGCGAGTACTGAGAAGAGTGTCGAAAGTAATAGAAATTACAATAAGAGAGCACGTAACGATGTAAACACGTCTTTTATCAAGTTGGTTATTTATAAATTCATAATGGAAGTGTATTAGCATAGGAACGAGTGATAATTATATTTATGATATTACGTTGATTACCTTGCTAGCATGTGTGTTGTCAACCCGGTGTAAGCCCATTGTTAACCTAACCTAACTCGGAATAGTGACGAGAGTAGGTACCGATGCTATTATTTTTTAAACCTTTATTTTTTATCAAATGTTTCGCCTGCAACCTAAAACAAATTCACGTAATATAATCCGTCCCTGGACGCTTATCAAGTATTTAAGTGATGGCAGGCGAGCCCATTTCAATAAGTGCTTGTCGGTTGTTGGCATTTTCCGCAATAAAACAATAGCAATTTCCCGGAGCCTCCGTGCTGCAACGCTCGTACGCAACACATTAACGTGTATGTTACTCTGGTTACCAACATCAAGCAACATCCGACGTTCTCTAAGTTGTCTCAACTTTGTAACTGTCAATAATTTCACAGCAGACCCGCCTCTGTAGTCCTTGGTCGACGATGGCATAGGCGAGGCGCCAGCTATTGCTTTGTGTTTGTTATATCCTAATTTTCATGTGTTAATCACTGATAAACTATTTATTAACATACTTGCTAACTTGTGTAATTACTTTGCAAGTTCACTAGTGCTCACTTCATATTGTGCAAAAATTATTATGAAGATAACTAAACTACTACTTGCTTATATACTTGTACTTTTTGAACTAAGAAATATGTAAGAAAACTCAATGCAAGTCATTATTTTTTGTTCCCTTAAAGTTCTTGAACTTTAATAATTATTAAAAAAGTTTATAAAATCTACAAAGAAGATAACTGAACTAAATTATAATTTATTTTTTAATCGGTATACCTACTCCCGTCACTATTTCAAGTTGGGATACAATTAACTTGGCAACCGCTATGCTTTTGGGCACCGACTAGTGACTGTAACAATAGCAACGGGCTAACACCGAATGTTAAGGGAAAATAATTTAAAAAAACAAGTATATTATGTGGCAATACGTCATCCTTGGACATAACCGCCGAGTTAGTTCAATTTCTGAAACTAAAACTAAACTAAACTTAGTGTAATAAAAGAAAATGCATAGATTCTACTCTTAATAATATTTTTGTTCTGGTCTTCTAGTACACGTATTTGCATTTATATACCTGTTCCAAAAGTTTTAAAAGAATTTTCGACATAAATCATGAATCTATGTGTGTGACTTTTAAACTTAATTTTAGGCAAAGGTAATATAATTTTACCACGACACTTTAAACGGATATTTCGATTTTTTACAACTTTATTTGAAATCCTATTTATTTTGAAAACACAAACAAAATTTGATTATCTAACTGTATGATTCATTTTAAATTGTTATACAAATAAAATGATTGCGATCACAGCGGAAACCATTTTGCCCATAGAAATAAAATGTAGAAGGTTACTCTTCAAATATTAATGAAAAATATTTGAATATATTAATTGAGAAGAAACTTAAAATGTAATACATTTTATAAGGATCTGTTTAACTTAACATTACCAATGATTATTATACTTTTAAATTTGAGAGGTTTAACGATTAAGTTTGGAAATCCTGGTGAATAAAACCTCTTATTTAAAGATAAAGATCGTATTATTTTTCTGAATATTTAAAATCAAAACTTAAAATATTAAAAGTTGAAACGCAAAAATTGATAGCTTTTAAAAATTTATTTTGGCCTCCTGAAGTGTAAACATAACAAGAGCATCGAATTTTATTGCTTTAATAGGCCCGGTAAAAAAAGTTCCTTTGTAATAAAAAAGAGGCTACAAAAACGCTACTTTACACAATTTATTGGTCAATAGAGTCTAAAATATTATAAAACAGATTCATTTTAAATGTAACTCTTACTGGTGACATCTCTTAGCAGTTTTTTCAAGGCTACTTGACTGAAGGAAATTTAAGTGCAAATATCAAATGCATCTCATTTGACCTCATAGAAAATACGATATTTTCAATAAATAAGTATGTCGGCCAAAATAGTTATTTATGTATCAAGGGCATCATGATGATGTTTATGCTCATCCGAGGGCGACATGTTTACAAGCCCAAGGGCCTCTGGCCCGAGGGTCTGTAAATCGCCCGAGGGCTATAAACATCAATGATTCCCGTGGTGCATACAATATTTTGTCTTACTATTTTATTTAAAATATTGCGCGCGTGACATTTCGCTCTGACGTTTCGAATTTTGTTAATATTTTTGGTATCCTAGTAACAGACAGAAAATATATTAATTTCAGAAGAAAAACATTAGTGATGTCTAAATATTACCATGGCAATGTCTTAATGCCCTAGGGTATAATGTAGTATATAACATACCTCGTATCCATGACATAATTAAACAATTACATACTAGGAAGACATAAAATATAATACATAATGTGTGCGTTGTATTGTACATCGCTCGGTATTATTAAAGCACTCCGCTTCGAGTCGTACTTTAATACAAAACGTCGCGTTGTAAAATTAACCCTATTACACTTATAATATAAATAATTATTTTCATGAATAGTTACTGACAACAAAATAATTGCAAAACAAATTTGTAAGTAATATATGTGTAATGTAGGGTAGGTATGCATGTGCACGAGACAAAATGACGAGTGGTGTTTCCATCTGGCAATACGTCGAATTTCGAGAATTTTCTATTGTCGAGTGGTATACGGCTGTACTGTATTATGAATGATGGTATTTTATTTATAAACCGAAATATTATATTCAAAATTGATAAGTGACGTCAGCGAGAATACAAAAGTTTGTATTATCGATAATACAAAGGTTTGAATAATCGATATATTTTCATGGTTACTGGAAATAATAAATAGGTGAGGGATATAGTCAATCATATTTTTTATCAACCAAATTACAATTTCAACAAAATATTTAATATTGTTTTGTATTTTCAAGTTCATGTTAAAAATTCGGTTATGGATATTTTTAATATTTTACCTGCTTAAACACACAATATAAATTATTATAGATTTAATCCTATGCTTTTCAAATATTAACAGTTATTGTCAATTTAATTTTTCTACACATCATATTAATAATATACTACATAATGGAAATATCATGTAGTGCTTCTTATTAGTAGTTAACTACAGGACTACGCCCTATATTAAATAAATATTCAAAAAGGCAAACATAATATTCAAATGCAATTTACTAGCACAATAATATTTCAGTATGTCTTAATAAATTGAGTAAAAGAGCTGAAATTAAAATATTTATGATGTCGTAAACATTATTATTATATAAACAACGTTACAGGAAAATTTTTCGTATAATATTTTGCTCTAAAAGACGGAGGAACAATTTGAGATAATTATGAGTAAATTATTAAAGATGATAAAATATGAAGAATAATGACGTGCAAATGAAAGAGATGGGAGAAATGCCAAGGAGGATGAGGTACTGTAATGGGACAGAGTTTCTTTTAAACTAGATCCATTTTCCTAATGATGTACAATTTTTTACAATTACGATGTTGAAAATAAATCTTAGCAACACTAAAAAAATATATTAGTGATGGGTCGAAAATCCGGCTTTTATACTTGGTTCGGCCACACTGCCGAAATTCCTGTTTCGGTCGGATTTGTCCTATGATCCGGCCGAATCATAATAAAATTATATTTGCAATTTTAATTTCAAACCAGCGTATAATAATAACAATTAAAAATGATAGTTCATTTTCAACAATACTTGTATTGTTTATTCAATGTTATTCAAATTTTACATTACATATTACATTTACCATTTACTTAAATTGAACTACAAATGTATTGTGACAAATGGTTGCTTTTTCTATTATATATTATCAACATTCATTACGTGGAAATAAGGAAGTTTTATGTCCTCGAGCTTATTTAATAAAAGTACGTCAGATTATTCTCTGTTTCATAGTTTGTTCCAAATTAAACATTATGCTTTAATTTTAAAAAAATTAAGTTGCATTTCCTTTGTATTAAAAAATTGTTGATAACCAAACTTTGCAGATAAATGACTAGCATAATTTTTATTTCAATTCATAATATTGCTGCGGTTTTTTGCAAAAAATTAAACATACAATTATTTTTTAAGATTTATTATACCAAAACTAGATAATTAAAATTGAGTGCTAAATTTTGATTTGTTTTAGAATAAAACCAGTACAAAAGCTAATGGATCGCAGGTAGCGTAGGTACAAATCCAGTTGAGAAAACAACAAAATATTTCCAAGCGGAAATAAACAAAACCACACAGAAGTTTGTAAACTGATGAATAAACTTTCCCGTGATGAATAAATCCCACAAGACTTAGCACACATAACAAATAGAATGCAGCAACAACGTTTCACAAACGCAAACGCATTTTGAAACTATAATTGGATTGTTTACGAGTAGAAGTAAACGCATGCATTACCTATGGAAAGCAATCAGGTATGAGTTAAATGTACACTGAGAGTATTTCACTGGCTGTTAGAAATTCGCGGGTTTGACGTTTGACGTTTGCAACGTTCACGCGCACAGCACGGTTGGTAGCGTGGAGAGAACGCGTGGAACGGTTTCAGGAACGCGGAATGCAGTGCACTCTGTGAGAACCTTTCAGAAACTGAAATGTCACCAGGATTCATCTCTGGCGCGCGGGCTGCGCGCAGGCGCTGTCCTGCTGAAGCTGAAACCAGGATGTGGAGCTGGAGCAGGATTGTTTACATCCGCACGTCTATAATACCTGGGAACGGAATTTGTAATGGTGTTGTTGAGGTGTTTCAAACGTATAGTACATTATTCATTCGTTAAACTCGAGCAAAATAATATACTTACTAGCATTTACTATTATATTGAATGGTTTATTAATATCAATTGGGAATTTAAACTAACAGCTATCAGAAATATATTATTTTTTAAATTTATGCACATTTTCCAGCAGCATTAAAACATGCTGGTTTGCTGATACAGAAAATTTATATTGGTTATAAACCATAATGCAAGAAGTTATTGTTCAAAAATGCAGTTAATCACAGTTAAGTAATAATAAAAATGTCACTATCGTCGTGTATAAAAAATAACTTAATTCTACGATAATTATCTTTAAAATTAATGATATCTGAATTTCCGAAGTTCAGTGTCACAATAATATAAAACAAAATCGTTCCGTTTATGAACTCGTCAATGAGTAATGTATCCAGATTAGTGTATGGTGTAAGGTTTGATACAAAGATCGATAAAATGTATGATTCAATGCAAAAAACCAAACACAACACTAACTGGGATACAAGACTCGACACTAGGTTGATCACGACGCGTTTCGATCTTTCGATCATCTTCAGGTGACTGGAGTTGGAGGATAGGAGGAAGGGTTTTATATTAGTAATTATAACGGTTGAAAGATTACGTCCGATTGGCTATTAATTTGAATGTTTATTACCGGTTGACTGATTTTTTCTTTAAATATTTCTAAATTTTCGGCTATGTTTAATCTATTACTTTCACTTTGTTGTTTACAAATTGACATGATGTAAATATATTAAAATGTAATTAATTCTTAATTAGTTTATAATAATGTAACTGCTCTGAAAATGACCTAAACTGTAGTCGAAACGTCGTAACATCCAATAAATATTTAAAGCCTGAAATTCAACTATCTATTGAAAAATCCATTTCAACAACAACAACTTACATAAATAAATAATGTTAAACCAAACCGTAATAACAATAATATTTTTTACTTACACAAAGTACTAAAGGCTAATACAATAGCAAAGATGGTCTAAGTACAAATTAATCATTATTATTTGTTGAAAAACTAACCAACAAAACTAATATTGAATAGGTATTTATGACATGTAAAATGTAACGTATAAACTACAAGATCATGATCAGGTAGCAATAATTGGCAATTTTGAATCAATGCTTTAGAAGAAGAAAATATTATCTCTCCTAGTCAAAGACTATACCCCTCTTTATAAAGATTAAAACATAATATACTTTTAAATAAATCACAGACAGCCAGATAGCCAGTCATTTCAAAAATTCTTTGTAAATTTTCCGTATCACACACAAAAATCCAAATGTGTGCTAGTATAACGTGAGTTTGTCTGAAATTTAAAATATGTATAACTTTTCCCGTAAAAGAGCCTTCCATTTGTGCAATTCTTTAAAATTACACAACCGAAATGAATTGGAAGTTAGTACCTCGGTGTTTTTGTCCCGGTATTGTCTTTTCCCCAGCCCACTCGCCATTGCTGCAAAACACAGAAGCAGCGAGGCCCATATCGTTTCATCAGCAGCGAAGGACCCCCGTGAAACTTTTTAATTTTATTTTTCGGCACAAACAAGTGGCGTTAATGTTTTCGTAAATACTTTTTAATTTAAAATCCCGCAAATTTCTTAATCCGTTACTTTTTCTGGATCCCGGCGGTGGATTATGCAAATATGAAAGTTGGGAGATGTTCGTGCACAACGCGAATTAAATTTGTGTTAGAAGAAAGAAACGCTAACCGTATATTCATTTTTTTGTTTTCTAAGGACGCTTTTGAAAATTAAACGCGCATTTTAACCGTACTACTTTTGTAGCACTCAACAAATGAATTCATTTAGTTTGAAATGTATTTTATATTGCACGAACGTTTTCTGTTGTCGCATAAAATATAAGATTAAAGTGATCGTAAGTTATTTTATGCTGAGTTACACTTTAATTTAATTCTCTTGCTCTGTGCATTATTGCCGTGCTATTGTATACATTACTTGCTCGTTGTCATTTCTCGAGTATGTACTTCTCTATTGTATGCGACGTTTGATTTTCCGCATTTTATTTCAACTTAAACTCGGAAGAGATGGAATTCACTTGGCAGGATTTAATATTTTATGCTTAATGAGATGGCTTTTTCTTACTCCTTTTACGTGTCTCATGAAATGATATACTCTTTTCATTATATTTATTATTTAATGGAATATGAATAAAATGAGAAAGTATTGAATAATTTATTAACAGATTCTATAATATACAAAGACGTAGTAATAAAAATCTGCTGTGGGCACCACATGTTTTTAGGTCAAGGACCATAATTAATCCAGTATTGTAGGTACTCAGTACCATAATGAAATAACATAATGAAATAATAATTAAAGAAGTTTCAAAAATAGAACAGACCTAATTGTATTTATTATATTTTTTTTATTCAATACTAAATAATTTATTTTACTTTTTTATTAACTTACGCCAGCAGATAAAAATTTTTATGCAATGCGGATCGTAACCAATCATTATGGAACACGTCAACACATTGTGTTATCAGACGAGGCGAAGCCGACTAGTAAACCATAATGATTGACGTTACGATCCTTATAACATAAATAACTATTATATCAGAAGTGGAGTACAAAGTTAATACTAATTTGAAACCAGCTAAACAAATACTGGTCGGTAATTAAGTATTACGGGCGGTATATACAGTTTACAAAATGCACATAACGTCCGTGATGCTTATAATATGTTTTTCCCGATCGATACAATAACAATAAATTTGAAAATAACGTTTATTTTTGGTTATGTAGTTTTAGTTTCTAGTTTGCCACCATAACATCACTGTTGTTTGCAGAGAAATTGAATTAATTAACCTTCTAAAATCCTGCACAAAATGTATTAACGTAGCGAGTATTTTGTGGCTAGTACAAGAATAGTAAAATTTTATTTCAACAAGGATTTAATAGAGAAAGAATGGATCTACAGAAGTGTCTTTTTAAAATTTTAATTAAAAAATTGTACATGCCTATAAAAATTCCGAAAAATTCATAAAAATTTCCAATTTATGCCAACTTTACACGGTCATATCTTCTGATAGAAAATTAATTTTTTAAATTTTAAAAAGACACATTTTTGTAGATCCATTCTTTCTCTATTAAATGTTTATAAAAATATTATCTTGAAGTCAATAATAAACTAACAGTTTGTTCACTTGAAACGAAATCACTTTTACAGTATTTTTTTATTTCAAAATGACATTGCATAGCTAGGCCTAGGATGCGGTAAAGTACGAGTTTCGTGTTTGTTTCAAGCAGCCGTAGTAGAGGGGAAAAGAGTGGAATAGAAAAAAGTAAAATCGAGAGTATTCTAGGAATTCGGAAAAACCTAGACGGGTTTCTTAAAGATTTTTACATATATGCGAAAAGCGAAAACACAATTTTTTGTAATGATATTGAAAATCGGTAATGACTGATAGAAGATAAAAAT
Source organism: Agonum fuliginosum (assembly GCA_947534325.1). Taxonomy (NCBI): domain Eukaryota; kingdom Metazoa; phylum Arthropoda; class Insecta; order Coleoptera; family Carabidae; genus Agonum; species Agonum fuliginosum. Next base: position 36,810,367 of record OX384031.1, on the reverse strand, counting down.
TCGAAGAATATGTAATTATTGATATAGGAATTAATAAGATACCAAATTAGATATTTATATATTTTATCTATATAATAATTACAATATTAGGTACTATAATAATAATACAAAAGATACAAACTACAAAATAAATTTACATGGTAACATAACAGTACAAAACAAAACTATCCTACATAATACACAATACCATTTGCATTCTCAACCACATTCTCCTGCTCACAAACACAAATAAACCATCATCAGCAGTCCTAAGTATCTCTTGGTAGGATTGTGGCACTTTCTCTGTCATCAGCAGGAATAATTCCTGCTAATGAAAGAAAAGTATTCACGCGCACGCGGCCAGTTCGACTCTCTACCGCCGCTTGTAATACGCGGGGGTGGGTGTCACTGAGTAAGGGCTGCTGTGGGAATACCTGGGGGTGGTGATGTACACCTGGCTGTAGTGCGGCGGGGAGACGGTGGAGACTTGCACGCCCCCGTGGCTGAAATCACAAGCAAATTGTTATGGAGGCAGATTGAAATGATTGACCTTTGAGGGAATTGGATTGTGGTTTTATGGTAATCAATTGGATCATGTTTTATCACGCAGTTACTAGATCTTACGATTGAAATTATAATAAAACAAAGAATTGTCTTTAGATGTTATTTGAGGATAACCTAGAGATATTTAAAAAAATTATGTTTTATAGAAAAGTGAAATAAAGTAACTATAATAGTTATTTATGTATTAAGGGTGTAAGGAAGCTTTTATGGCTTGAGACGGGATTTTGAGCTCGAGCGCAGCCGAGGGTTAAAAACACGTCAAGATACGCCTGCGGTACATATCCAACTTTATGTACGGTTCAATATTTTCTAATAAATTAATTAATATAATTTACTTGTTCAAATTACGAAAAATTTCAAAATTCTTTGACCATTAAAATACCAAAAAAAAAAATCCGGAAATAAACAAAAATCTAAATGTCAAAGTTGTCATTATTGAATTAAACATTTACAAGATAATTTATGTTAAATGTAGGTAAAAATGATGTTATTTAAATAAAAAATAGTACAACTAATTATAGAAAATGGTTATTTATAGAATTATTAGTAGTTTATATAAGGAAAATTGAAAATCTAAACTGTTTTCATTAATTTGACGTTTTTTATGGCACACTGCGCTATAATGTGATCCGTGGCCTATAAAGTGACGTTTACGTCAAAGAAATTCGTGTATAAGTGTTAAATTATGATATGACCGTGCATAAAATTGTTTAATTTAATGTAAATTATTATAAATACAATTTTCCTGGCACACTTTTGCAGGATAAACTAGGAATGCATACAGTTTTGCGTTGTCAGTTCCGTTTAAACTCTGTTAATTATATCCCAATTAATTATATATCTCATATAATTCTGTCAGATATTTGCAAGCCCGGATACGGCCACCAGACAACCGGTCAAATGTGCGGTCGAAATGATAATAATTATTATTATACACAGAATATTTTTTGTATTAAACTTTAAATTTTTAATCTTTCAATATTTTTAACTGTATCATTGGTAAATGATTCAAACTAGCACATCGCATATGCATCCATCGACGTGCAGTCATGAGGGGTTTCGATATTAAAATTTTAAGTTAAACCTTATGCAACTATAATTTGCCCAAATTGAAAAGATAAATCGATGATGTGTTCGAACCTAACACAAAATTGTTAACTTTCAAATCGGGATTAATTTTGCTTGAGGCCGGTCCTTATATTTACTAATGTCATTTTAGGGCACTTTTCATTGAACAGAACGCTTAAAAGAGGGAAAACATCCCTCTATAAAATGTAACTTGGTTTGCTACTATTTACCCGGTCAGCATTAAATCTGGATATTTTGTATTGAGTATGTCATTTTTTTTTATTATTCAGGATGTTTAGAACAAACTTACGTAATATGCCTTAATATACAAGAAAATAATATTTGCAAACATCTCATGGACGATTCATGTAAAGTGGGTAAATTGGTAAATATGACATAAAATGATAGCTGTCAGATTAACGTACGTTCCTTAGAATTACAAATAAACTATTTAGCCCAGTAACCTTGTACATCATAAGTTGCATCAAGTGGGGTAGTTAGTTTCAAAAACTTGGATTTTGGATCTCAGGCATATCCCATACAAGAAAAAAAACTAACTATCTCCACTTGATGCAACTTAAGCCCATTATAACCATGACATGGTTACTGGATTAATAAAATTGTATTTATTTGATACTAAAAATTGCTTAACTGAAAACAAACCTAAAAAATATATTTGCTTGTTATTTGTAATAGTTCTAGTTCCCACTAAAAACTATATCATATGATGTAACATTATTGAAATGAGAATTCAGTAGTGGTCGGTTTAGTAACCATACAATTTAGTTAAATGAAACAATAGTCACAAAAAACCGGACTTCTCTTTTTCCAAACGATTTTATTTGGTACCTGACATCGTGTTGTTCGATCACCGACGAATTAACGTGCTTCATCTAGAAGAACTTTACTTACTACACCTACCTATTTATAATTTTTCAAACAAATTTCGATAAATAAAAAATCCTTGAAAGAAGTGGAATCATACTTCACTCATGGAATATTCTAGTGGTAAATTTATAATGGAAAAGAAAAACTGAAACTGCAGTCGGCATAATAATGCTGAAAAGTACTTATGTTTAGTTTTTTCCTTAAAATTGCAGTAAAAATTCACATTTTTTTATTAAGAAATACATTTTTGAATAGATTAAGGTTGTGTCCAAATGCGTCTAATGCCACTTTTTTAATTATTTTTTATATTCATGGCTAAACATGGCCAATTTTAGCTATTTTGTGAGTTTTTATACGCATTTTATCACATATTTAAAACAAAAAAATTAAATAAGTGGCATTAGACGCACTTGAGGACAACCTATACCTATTTAAAAATATATCATTTGTTTGAAAAATCTTAATATTGAAACAAGTTTTAATGGAAAAACTGAATATAGTTTTTCGCCACTTGTATTGAACTATTTGTAATTTAATTTTCTGAATTAAATAGTTCAGAAAGAGAAGTATTTATTTATTTAAATTAATAATTTTATCCTTTGTTTATTTATGTGTAACAAAGGACAAAGTGAAATCCAGCATTTAGGTATCGATCCCCCTTAAGACCAATATTTTGGTGAAGGATGTTGTTGATACAACCAAATAGTGACTGAAGTTCCAGTTTTCTTTACTCTTTATATTATTTATTTGGTTAACAAATAAACTACCTATTTGTTTGTAGTGAAAAATTCTCTTACCCCAGAATATTTCCCGGCTGGTGGGCGTACGGGAGCCCCCGCAAACTGTCCCCGATGTTGGTATATTTATCTGCTAGCTTCACTGGACCATGGCCGTGTATCTGTGGGAGTTTTTGCGACGATTGAATATTCCCGCCAATTCGAACAACTTTTTGCTGTTGTGCATGACCTCCGACACTCACCGACCCGGGATAAATGCGAACTTTGTCACCCACTAAGTATTGGGAATGGATTTTGTCTGGGTAGATCGTCACGTATTCGGGTTGTGGTTGGTATTTGTGATTGTGGTGGACATGGTGGTAGGGACTGTCATCGTAGATTGGAACTTCTACTTGAGATACCTTAACAGAAAAAAATACACGAATGAAATGTTGTTTGTTCATTAATGAGTTTCATTAATACACACAAAATTATACATTAATGACCTCTATTACACACGTAATATAATACTTATTATTGCTAGCACTGTTATAGGTACTTTATAGTAAATGAAATTATTTCCTCAGTTCTAGCTAAACAATATTCACAGGGGTGGCGCCAACTAGTTTTCACCAGTTGACATTTTTTATTTTATTTTGTACTTAATTTTGAAGATAGATTATGCGCTTATTTTTAATACATAAAGAAACACATTAACATTTTTTTTAAATCGCGTGAAATATTATAAAATACCTATAGGTAATACAAGTTTGATGTTGGAGTGTATTAAAATTATCATAATTCATCAAAAAAGTTTGAGATGCGCTGTAATTCTTTAAAATATTATAAATTTTAATGCATATAACATCAACGCAACGCGTAAGCAAGTATTTGCCGGATCTTTCTTCTTACAATACGTTTGGAACTGGTGAAATAAGAATAAATATTGAGAAATTCAGTTTGTGTTCGGTTCTTGAAGTGTAAATATCGTTATGTTTGTGGTGGTTTTTATTTATTTTTAACTGTTGAAATTTTGAGGCGACTGTGAACGTAAAAGTAAGTCAATTTAACATTATTTTACTTAGGTTTGTATGCTAAATAATTATTTATTTATTAAAAATGAATGACATCAATAACATTTTTATACATCAGTAATTGAAACTGAATAAATACTACATAAACCGCAATAATGTATTGGTAAGATACCTACTCTGTAAAAATGACCTGAAATTTGGATTCAGCGACCCAAAATACCTATACTATGGCAAAATTAAGGTTCGCAGTCAGAATATAGCAAAAACACCCCCTTTCAGAGGTGTTTCTTGCTAATTTAAGGGTGAAGCGCGCCTTTCCCACGGGCGATTTTCCGAAATTTGGATTCAGCGACCTAAAAAACCTATACTAGACCAAATCTGATTGTGGCCAGGAATTATCCAACCAAACCTGTAAATTGACTGGAGTATCACTAGTTGTACTAAGATTGTATTATTGACAATAATAGGACACCGGTTAGTTTCAAGTTGCAAATTATTAAGTACATATTGAAATAAGTACTTTAAGTATTGTACTTAAAGTACATAATGTACTGTGAGTAATACTTTAAGTATTTTTACTTAGTTTTGTCTAGTTTTCATACTCTATGTAGGTATAAAAGTATTTCCAAAATTAGGTGTTTGTTACAATATAATGGAAACAATATTTAGTTGTTTTAAACAATCTTTACTAGAAATTCTTACAAATTATTTTCAATGACAGAATGATAGTTATCCTACCAGGAATTTCTCGGACCTAACGGTATTATTATTATTATTGACTGCAAGGATCGAAAAAGGGACCTTTAGCATGCTAAGCGGGCACTCTATCGTTGGACTATATATAACTATAACCAATAGCTACTCTTATTTAAAATTCCTTCTTACCTGTCCATGTCCACGGTGCTGTCCTTGCGGCTCATCATAATACTCATACTCCTGGACATAGTCCTCCACCCCCTGCTGCTGCTGATGATGCGCTTGCTGCTGATGATGCTCTTGCTGGTGATGAAGCTCTTGCTGGTGATGAAGCTCTTGCTGGAGATGATGCTCTTGCTGCTGATGATGCTCTTGCTGATGATGCTCTTGCTGCTGATGATGCTGATGCTCTTGCTGATGCTCTTGGTAATACTGCTGCTGTGGCACTACCTGGTGCTGCACGTGGACGTCATCGTCAGCGTACTTGACGTCCGCCTTGTAGCCGTTGTTGTCGGCCGTGTACGACACGATCTGCACGCGGCCGTCCGGGAGTTTGACGCGGTACTCGCCGTTGGTGGCCGCCGCGCTCTGGGACTGCGAGTGCGAGAAGTCGTCGCCGGTTGCTTGGTCGCGGACTGTGTACGAGAAGGCGTAGTTCTTCTTGTGCTGGAAGGAATCAGAAGTTAGCTGTGGGTGTTACAGGTACAAGGTCCGCCAAAGGTACCTGACGATTTTTGGTATTCAGCTACAAATTTATACAAGTAATCGATAGTATATTACATGCCATTTTATTTATGGAAAATAATGTTGCTTAAGGCAGAACTTCAAGGGTCTAGAATTAGTGGTATCATTTATTCGGAATTCTGGGCTTATTTTTAAAGATATTTTAAATTTTTTTGAAGTACTGTAAAGATAAAGGATGGTTCTAAACCCGTCTTAAAGTTTTAATAAAAATATTAATTGTTTATATATATATATATATATATATATATATATATATATATATATATATATATATATAGAAAATTGTTATTATATATATATATATATATATACACCCAGCTTGGACGGTGTAAGATCCGACATTTTATCTGTTTTACGGAAAGTTAACATAATTTAAAAACTATCCTGAAATTTCTTTTTGAACTGAAGTGTCGAATCGTAATGTAAGCAGCACGTTTCGGTAATAAAGATTTCAATCAATATAAACTTTTGAGAAAAATAAATTAACAAAATCTCTTTCACTCATCTACTGAAAATAACTACTATCAAAACTTCCAGTTCCATTTCCAGAATAATTCTCAATCCATTAAAGATATTTATTGAAAGGGTTGATTTTTCGCACAGCGGCATCGAAGCGGTTCTTGTCAATTTATTATGAAAACAAGATTAAAACAAACAGCATTGGCGCAGTCTGATTTTAATCCTTACTTTAAAAATGGTGGTTGAACAAGCAGAGCTTATCCCCCGCATCCTGTTTTATGTTAGTGCAGCTATTCACGTCGACATTATTAACTGCTCAGTCAGGCGCGCAGTTTGTCCTCAGTGCAACTGCATCGTAATAGTTTAGACAATAAAAAACTCAGCTAAGTGGAAATATAGTGTTTTATGATTTTGAATAGGTACTGAGTTTTTACTGGGAATTATGGACAAGAAAAAATAAACCTGCTGCACTCAATTCAAGATTTCTTCAACAATTTATTATGATTTTTTAAAATAAGGTTTTAATTTAATTTTATTTTTATATTCTTAAAATACAGGATAAACTATATTGCCCTGTGAAAACATGAGTGAAAAATCCGATGAATTTTTAAGTTTTAATATTCGCACTGTGACGACATCCCTGTAGGTTTTTGATTGGCTATGACTCCCAAACGATGGACCATACAAGGTCAAAAATTTAAAAGAAATAATTGATTAAAATATATTGAAGGTAGACACAACGTATAAATATCATGATAAAAGTAACACAAAGTGTAAAAGAAATTACATTATCAATAATAATTGTAACAAAAACTGTGTGATGTTACATTAATCGGCTGCAAAGCTGTTTCCAATAAGTAAGATTAAAAATTTTAAATGAATTAACAATTATTATAGGCATTATCATCTACTTTAAATTGTTAATTTGACATTTGTGACAGTTTCTTAATGTAAATAGTGCCGCACACCGCCTCTAATTTTCATTGTCTACTGTGCTCTACACCAATGAAAAAGTATACAATTCTGACGTCACGTTTCAGTAAATTTAAAATTCAATAGCCAAACTTTTTTTTTAAAAAAAAGGGTATGTTGTTTAAAATGCTGATTACAAATAAAAAATAATTTTTTTAAATCGCAAAATTAATTTCCATGTTTCCGTCAAAAAATTTTTGTTGCCACTGCCACCTGGGTGGATGGTTATGTTAAAGTCAACTGAAATCTGAAATAATGTAACTTTAGTAGATTCAGACTTGACTTATACGTTATCAGATCTGTAGTCAGTAACATAAGTCATTAGGCTATGTATCCAATAAAATAAGATTATGGTAAAATAATTTTTAATTAATATAAAATTAAACCAAAAATTGAACTGCAATTAATTAATCATAATTAATTCTGCTTTTGATGCAAAATTAAGTACATAATTATAGTTTCATAATTACAATAAACTACTTGATGTAAAGAAGTCCTGCCTTATTAACCATTTTTCGTATTATTGATTATTTACATATTTTTAAATCTTTCATACAAAATTACTCCAACAAAACAATACATAATGCGTTAAAACCAGAGTAAAAATTAATTTTGTCAGCATCCTACGTCAACAAAGAAAATGAATCAGAAGAAAAACGGCGCACAGCTCTTTGGGCAGTTTGTATTAAATCTTAAAATAACAGCCATTAGGTATACTGTATAATCCGTCGTGAAAACAGAAAGGGTTGCCCCATTTGCTGGCCCTGCGGGACGCCACTGGGCTTGCACGGCAGGAATGTACTAACAGCAGAGCAGAGCACTAACTCCTGCGAAGTGCATTTCTGCCACGTGCGGATTCGGCCCAAGGAAAGTTAGGAAACATTGACGTCGATGCCACGTTGGGTTGCAAATTTATTTTGCAACGATCGGTATTAAAATTAAAAGTAGGCTTTTTAGACTACACTTTGGTTACCTACTTGAAAACAGTGAACTCCATACTACGTACCTGGAAGGGAGCCGTAGCGCACTACAAAACAGCAGCAGTGAGGCAAGTTGAGAGAGAAACAGACTTATGATGTATAGCATTTGGGGAGCCTGTTTTAAATTACACTAAATCTTGAACAAGATCTTGTTCAATTTTTGAAACAATCTAAATTGTGTAGTATCATACAGCAAATTGTGTGAAAAATATCATTGCTTCGTAAATTGTCTGAAAAAATAGATACGCGCGACTGTCAAATTATTATTATATGCGAACTGCGCAGAATCACAAACTAAATATTGTAGGTAGGTATATAAAATTTTCAAACCGCTGCTCACTAAAATCTGCTCCTGTATCGTAAATTATTTATTAACATTTGGTTCAATTTATATTGATAAATTAATTTCCATTCAAAATTCTTTCTAAATGTCAATTTTGTTATAGGTTAGTAATGTTTTTATACTATCAAAATTTTAACTTTCGTAGATATATGATGAGTGCCTCTCAACCTTTTTGTATTGGTGCCTCCGTTTTCCTTGTAAATTTTAATTACGACCCTCCTCCCTCATTGTTGATTCTTGAGATTTCTCGAAACATTTTACATATTTCATTGAAACTGCGAACTCGGGAGCGAAATTTGTACTAAAACAAGGGAGCGATTTGAATGGTGCTAAATATGGACGCCAAGCCAAATTCGTCGTTCAAATGCAAAAAAAATATCAATACGATACTTATGTTATAGTCCAGTCGGCAGAACGAAAAAAAGGCGTCTACCTGGAAAGTATTCCGAAATTAATGAAATTTTGACACGTCATTTAGGGGTACTCTGGAATGTCGAATCTAAGTTTTCGACCTCGAGGACCCTGTGCTAACTTGAGGAAGGGGGAAAAACCACGATTTTTATTACCTTTTTTCAGTTTTTCGCCTATAACTCAAAAACTATTGGCCCTACGAACTTTTTGGAAAGAACATTTAATTTCCTTCAAATTCCACTGGTCAAACGTATTCTTTGACCCAATAGGTACCGAGAGACAGGCGTTCAAAATTAGGAAATGTTTCTCAAAATGACGTTTTCAGCCACACATTGACATTTAGCAGGATACTGCAAGTTTTTGGCTATAACTTCTGAACGGATAAACTTATCGACTTCCGGTTTCTTTTATTAAATTTTACGAACATTTCTCTATATAATACGTTATATTAAAAACCAAAATATCAATTTTGTTTTTTAAGTAGTTTTCAAATATTTAGTTATTATTGTGTTTAATGAGTTGTAACTTCTGAACGGATTAAGTTATCGACTTCCGGTTTCTTACATTAAATTCTACGAACATTTCTCCATAAGACACAATATTTTAAAAACGTTTTAGGGTGTTTATTAAGCCAAAATATCAAATGTTTTTCCGAAAGAAAATTGAGAAATTTTTAATATTTATCGTGTTTAATGAGCTGTAACTTCTAAACGGATAAAAATATCGACTTCCGGTTGCTTTTATTAAATTTTACGAACATTCTTCCATAAGAAACATTATTTCAAAAACTTTTTAGGGTGTTCATTAAGCCAAAATATCAAATGTTTTCCGTTAGAAAATCAAGAAATTTTTAAATTTCTAATATTTATTGTGTTTAATGAGCTATAACTTCTGAACGGATATACTTATCGACTTCCGGTTTCTTTTATTAAATTTTACGAACATTTCTCTATAAAATACATTATCTTAGAAACTTTTTAGGGTGTTCATTACGCCAAAATATCAAATGTTTTTATAATAAATACGAAAAAATTTAATACTTCTCAATTTTCTCTCGAAAAAAATTGATATTTTGGTTTAATGAACGCCCTAAAAAGTTCTTAAAATAATGTATGTTGAAAAACTAAAGTTATGAGCCAAAAACTTGCAATATCCTGCTAAATGTCAATGTGTGGCTGAAAATGTCATTTTGAGAAACATTTCCTAATTTTGAACGCCTGTCTCTCGGTACCAATTGGGTCAAAGAATACGTTTGACCAGTGGAATTTGAAGGAAATTAAATGTTCTTTCCAAAAAGTTCGTAGGGTCAATAGTTTTTGAGTTATAGGCGAAAACCCGAAAAAAGGTAATAAAAATCGTGGTTTTTCCCCCTTCCTCAAGTTAGCATAGGGTCCTCGAGGTCGAAAACTTAGATTCGACATTCCAGAGTGCCCCCAAATGACGTGTCAAAATTTCATTAAGTTCGGAATACTTTCCAGGTAAAAGTGCCTGCCGACTGGACTATTATGTTACAACTGATTTAGGTTCATTCCAGGTTCTGACGCTAATTTGAAATTTTACAAATATGTAAATTATTATAATATTAATACAACATAATTAGTACCTACCTTTAAAAATAAACTTATTTCTCAAAATTTCTTGTCGGTACGCCGTACCAGCTCTATTTTTTATGGCGTACCGTACATTTACCGCTGATTGAATTTGACAATCCCTGTTCAATTTTCTACAAAACTCTAATTTTATATTCAACTGAAAACTAATAAAATAAGTGGGACAAATTATGTTCTTGTTCGTTTTTGGACGAATTCGCCCAGGACGGAAAAGCTCGTCGTTGTACTTACCCCGGCCAGCGAGGGGTCAGGGAATCCATTATGCTGCGCCGTAGTGGCTGGTTTTTTCAGCACTTTCGCAGCGTAGTTGGCCAGGCCGGAATATACCCGCGGATTGATGTTATTTTCCTGCGAAACAAAAGCAGATAAAAACAAACAAATTTTATTTTACTGCGTTCACAGAGAACAGTGTTGAAAAAACACCAATAAAACACATGAAATTAAACGGACCGAGCAAATGTTTTGTGTTCAATATTTTAAATATTTAATTTTGATTGCTCAGATTTATAGTTGTTTATTTTATTGGCTGCAACAATTAAAGTTTTAATATTAGCTCAGAAACATTTTTATAATTCAAACAAATGACGCTTCATTTAGAAATTGTTAATTTAAAAAGTACGAGTGGGTTTTGAATTTTAATTCAAAACTAAAACAAAGTAAAAGGAACACAATGTGAACATTAACAATGGCAGTATAAACTTAAATGCTACTGCAGTCGCTTGAGATATGAAAACTGCAGTTTTTTGAGCTGTTATTAATTTCTTACTTTTTATGAGTTTCTTTATCTACTGGAAATCCGCAGAACCAGGGACGGCGCCCAGGGTGGGCCCGGGTGGTCACTTGCCCACCCAAAAATAGGTTTAATAATTAATAAATTCAATTCAATTAATATTTTGTATAAGTAATGAAGTTATAAACACTTTTTTGTGCCTCATGCGAAACTTTAAATTTGTCAATTATGAGGTACTGCCTCTTCGTCCTCGAAATGTATAAATTAAATACATAGTTTTCAAATGAATAATTCAGCAATTTGCACAGGATATCAGACACTGACAAATAATGAAACATAACATATTAGCAATAAATAATAAATAACACTAAAAAATCCGCCAAAATCCCTTTCCTAATTTGTTATAATGTCACGTATTCTTTCGCAAATCCACATTTCCATGTCAAATAAATGGAACGTGTTGTTAAAATAATAATTAACAATAAATTCATTAATAAATCATGTCATATGTATGACGTATATAAACAAATTAATAATTCCAATATAGCGTCAGAAAAATTCATTTCACCATTCATCAATATTTCATTTCCAAAACAGGTCACATTAATCACATTTACGGTACAAAAATTACACAGCATGTTCCGCAAAACAGTCCGACTGACCACACACAATCTAAACATCGGCAGGGCACTGCATACCTACCCACATAACACACGAGTAGTTTTGTATCGTAGAATGCGTAGGATCCGTCCGTCAGATCTTGTACGAAGACTTAGATCATATAAAATGTAGTAGACACGTAACCAGGGCCGTAGCCAGGGAACATTGACCACTCTGGAAGAAAAAGTTGTCCACTCTAATAAAATCGGAGTGGTGGACCAAAATTGATAAATTTTTATATATCTATAGTCAAAGTACGAGGATTACTGCAGGCTGAAGGCTGGTTCATAATGGATGTAACCGGTTACTTATTTTGTATTCTGTAAAGTGGATCAAAAGCATTTCAAGGTTACGGCTATGTGTCATTATGAACCTGAACATAAAAGTGCCTTGGTTCAACTTTACATAATACAGAATAGGTTAGAGATTACGATTACATTCATTATGAACCAAGACTCTATGCGTTAAAACGTTGGTGAATCAAATACTATCCAATTTTCATGACGTTATTTTATAAGTAGGTAGTGCCACAACACCAATCCTCGATGTATGTATCATGTATCTCAAAAGAATTTGTTATAAACTCAATGAAGAAAATTATAATAATGACTATAATGAGAATTTCAGCTCTAAAGTAGAAGAGGGAAGATATTTGAGCTCTGCAGGAATATATTCAAGAAAATTAGTTTAAAATATTGAATGATTTTTGTGAAAAAAATAAAAAACAAGCGGAACTACGAAGCAATCATTGCGAGCATTTTATTTTTATAATAACTACTTACCAATTCTGTTAATTTTTTGTTACCAAGGTCGTTAAATTTGCACTTTGATGTGATAAAAGCATGAAACTATTTTATAATTTAACACGTGTTTTTTTAAGGAAAAACAGCATTTCCCATTTCGTTATAAAAATTATTTAAAGTAATAATCCATGAATAAGTTCGTCATTATGATGTTTATTCAAAAATTTAATTCAAATATAATGTGCTGCTTAAAAAAGGAAAATATGCCGCATCCGAAAAATTTTAAATGGAAATAATAAACAACGATATCCGTTTACAATGTTGTCTTTATTATTGTCAATAATATTCAGTTTTAAATATTATAGATTATAAAGTTTTGTGCTGTAACTTCAAGATCAAGATTGACTATAATGGGATACTTGCATGGTATTGAAAATGAGATTTCTATTATAGTATTTATGAATGTATCTATCTAATGTTAAGTCGAAAAAATATAAGTAAAAATACACTGGTGAAAAAAAATGAAACACTTGAAATTCGTAAAAATTTCGACCATTTTCAAATCGCCATAACTCGGCGTATTTTCAATTGATTTCGATGATTCTTTGCAGGCGGAAAACTTTGAAGTGTATACTTTAAAGTCATGCATGCGAACTTAAGCGCAACCCCTCCCGCCCCCCTCTAGAACCACTGTGAAAAAAAATGTTTTCTATTTTAAAAATGTCAAACTTTGACGATGTGTACTTACGAAGTTAAAATTATTTACTTGATTCACCAAAAGGGCACTAAAATTTGTAAAATTCCCAGTGCAGGACTCAAAAAACGAAGTTCCTACGATGATTTGGCACAAAGTTATGGGTGTTTAATAAAAGTGCATTTTTAGGTTTTTCGTACATAACTCAGCGACTTTTCAACCAAATTAGACGATTCTTTCGGGGGGGAAAACTCATTGTGGCTGTACTTTAAGGGAGTAAACTCAGATTAGGATGATCTCTTTTCGTACCCTTCAAAACACGGAAAAAAAACACGTTTTTGGGGAAAAAACGTCCAAATTTGGCAATGTGTACCGAGTTGGAAAAAATTTGTCGACTCGATCCACCAAAAGGGTATTGAAATTTGTTCCATTATCTGTGCAGGACTCAATAAACGAAGTTCCTACGACGATTTGGCACAAAGTTATGGGCGTTTGAAAAAAGTGCATTTTGTGGTACTAACTGATATTTAATTGTTAAAGTATATTTCCAAGAGTAGACCCACTTTTTCCTGCGAATTCCTGTCACAGTCAAACATTTGCGGACAATATCTCGCGTACGAAACACCCCTCTTCATTATCCCGTGGTGGACATCGTCACGTCTGGCACCGGAAACCGCCAACCCCACGCCGTGTCCTTCGCTTTTCGCCACGAAAACTCCGGGAATCCCGCTGCGTGATTTCTTATTCACGTGTGCTTCCGAGTTCGGAAATTACGTCTGACTTGGAACCATCGTGTCCCGCCGAGTAATGAAATGTTTGAATAATTTCACCGCGGTTTCCTGTTCGATACTCGGTGACGTGGCGCCGCCGGTTCCCTTTTGACTTTGATTACTACGTTCACATGTAAGCCGTCGAGACGCGTTGCGTCGGTGCTTAAAATGTAAATTAACTCCGCCATATTATCTCACGACGTCTGACGCCGCGATGACGGAAGGTGCGCGGAAATGTCACTGGATTTGAATTTGCTACTGCGGAGAAGAATTGCGGAGGCAGAGATTAGGGGAACTTGGGGATTAAATAAGTTTGGACTTTGGAAAGAGAAATGCGATTCAGTGTTTGTTTCATGCTCTATTTATCCAGCTATTTGCATAGTGTCTTTTACTACTTACATCTACAGAATGTATCATAGCTTCTAGTATTACATACATTAAGCGTATTATGCTGTTTGGCATGCTGATTACAAATCAAAAATAATTATTCAGATATTCATTAAATCAGCAGGGCCACCTTAACGGAGAGCCAGCTTTTTGGGGCGGCAAATTTGAAAATTTTTGAAACTTAGGTTGAGGACAATGATTGATCTAAATGAAATACGCATTTTTTAAAGTTGCAGCTTCAAATTGCAGTAATGAAAGATCTTTTTATTATACAAATATGCATCATAATCACAAAATTAAAACACACTGTTTCAAAGGTTGCTAAGCAACAATAATGAAAATTGTCGGAAAAACCAATATTCTAGGTAACAATATTTTGACACAGCCTACATTATAAAATGAATCAAAATTAAAACACTTTACTTAAAAGGTTAATTATTTATTTATTATATGAACATTAATTCAAATAAATTATTAACCTACGCCACTTTGTAGCACTTTATTTAAAAGGTTAATTATTTATTTATTATTATGAACATTAATTCAAAATTCAAAAACAATATTCTTACCCGCCTTCTATCGTTAATTATCCCGGCGTAGTATTACAAATACTGCTTTCCAGCTATATTTTTGAATTTAGGATGCAGGTATAATAAAAAATAGCGTGTGACACTCGTATATATAAGTGCTTATAAAACACTAGCGACATTAAAATCACTTCGCTTCGCGTCGTGCTCAGAAACTTGTACTATTTTCAGCAAAAAAATGGAATAAAAATTACCAACGCTCTTCTTTGGGCTAAGGGTCAAAAGATAGTAATTTATTTAATATTTTGTTCATACTTATAGTTTATTTAAATTTTGTATGAGTTACCCATAACATTTTATTTGCTTATTGGAATTACCCATATTTTGACTTTTAATTCTGAAAATATAGTAAATCGCGACCCCTCCACCCTTGATTTTTTATGAAGTGAGCGCATTATTGTAAATAGTCCACGGGCGCCAAATATCTTAGGACGGCCCTGAAAATCAGGGGATATTTAATTGCAAGGAACATTATTACTACCAGTGAATTTAACACCCAAATAAAATTAAATTCATTAACCAGAAATACTATTTTGGATAAATTATTACAATGTCGATATTAAGAATACGTAGTAAATTAATATTTACGGGTGATCTGGAAAGTTTGGGGGCAAGCGACGAAGGAGCGAGACTCCTTAATCCAGTGAGCCCATTAAAGATTATTTGCAAGTGAGTTGCATACAAAATTTTATTCTTGCATGTTGATTGATATTGCAATATTTAAAAAAAAATCTGATAGATGAAATGCAAATATATATATTTGTGCTTTTGATGATGTTTTACTTTTTTTGTCACAAAATTTAAATTTGTGTTTTGAATAGCTATGTTCGACAGAGTGTTATTGAAATTATTTTGAAATTCTACAAACAAGTTTATTCTTTGATGTTCCATATCAAATTTTATTAATAAAACGGGAGTCATTGGACTAAAAATTTCAAACAATTATAGATAAATTTACATTTGGAATGTAAAGTAAAAACCATTTTTTGAAATACATATTTAATAATAATATTATTTAATATTTTTTAATTATTCATTTTTTCATAAACCACAGATACGGCCAGTATGGTTTGGAATTTAGCGACCACCAAGTACTATCAAAAATCATTATTTATCATCGGTGATAGCACGAGTTCAATTTTAGCCCGAGCTATATTTGGGGAGAATATAATGAATGAGTTCTAATGTTGGGTTATGTTATCTTTATCTAGATACATTTTAAGTTTTATTTTTGACAAACAGCAATTTCTGATTTAGAAATTGACAGTGTTCTTAACTGATAAACAAACCAGTTGACATGTAACAGCAGTGATACAAATATCAGCGATTTGATAGCCTCTTACTATACCCTATTTAGCCAATCAAATTATAGTCAAATATGTACCACGTGATACATGAATTATTAACGTTTTAAATGATTCTTTGTAAAAATACATAATTAAAATTGCTGGGGCAGTAGCTACGCGGGTTGAAGTACAGTTCTCTGGATGTGATAACGTAGGAACCCAGAGATTCGTGGTTCAAGTCTCTCGACCGGCAGTGTATGATTATCGTTAAATTTCAAAAACATCACACTCGGGTGCTTAAAGCTGACCACTTGATCGTCTTAAATGTAGACCTGGATGCATAAGAATCCCACAAACACAAACTGAGATTTTGACTGCATGAAAACGAATCGGTTTACACGTGTTTGGATTCCACTATAATAACATCTACCATTCCTATAATTGGTAGTAAATCCTGTTGAATGGCTAGCAAGCATCAATATAAATAAAATAACACTATATAACCGACAATAATACCACTGGGTCCGAGTGGTTGGATTCCACTATAATAACATCTACCATCCTGTAATTGGAAGTTAATTCTGTAGGTTGGTTACCATCAAAATAAAAATAAATAATATGTCATAAAGGTATGTACGTCAACTGGTGATACAATTTTAGAACATTTTCCTCAATAACTTTACTATTCGTAAAATTAACGAAGACCGGTTTAAGAAATAAAAACCTTAAAAACAGATTATTATTGTATTTTTATTTCTTTAAAACCTGTCTCAACTTCCCAAATGTTGGGTTACTTGGGACAGTGGGATTCTTTGCCTTTAAAGGTATAAAACTAAGGGAAAAAATGGAATTAAACTCAAATAATAAAAAACCATGATATTCTTATTTAATGTTGCCCATGGAACGCGATATTTATCTTCAGTCTGTCTTAGTGATAAGGTCCCATTTGCAACTTACCCTAATGCCTGTTCAAAACGCTCATTTGAGTAATTTAATTATTGTCGGGAACCTAGCTGCCTTTTATGACGTCACGGCATGCTTTAAATCTGTCTCAAGTTATCTACAAAAAATATGATTTTTTGTTAATTTCAAACAACGTAACTAAAAACCCCTAATAATTTTGACATAATATTTTGTACGGTTATGTTCTTCATGAATTATACTCGAATGGAGTTTTTGGAAAGGGGGTAGCGGGATAAGCATAGTGAATCGGCCCCAGAGCGATTTTGACTTGGCATTATGTTGGCCCTTTAAAAAATGTTTAAAAACAAGATTTAAGTGGTTACCAGCTTTATAGATACCAATCTCTGCTTACAATCCATAAAAAAGTGATTTTTTGATATTTTTGTGGAAAACAATTTTTTGGGCCTACGTACGTAACTTTAATGTAACGTTTGGTAACAGAAAATTAATCTGCACAAATTAGAGAATGTCTTCAATTTTTTTCATATACATCTGAAGCGGCATTTACTGCGAAAAATCAATTCAAAGCCAAAAAAAGTTAAAAATTCACACTTTTTTTAGATTGACCTTCGCTTTTTTCGGGTTGTAGTTGAGACTCTTAAAAACACCAAATACAAAATTTAGAAAATTTTATACGCTTTTAGGCGGAAAAAACCGCGTTACAATATCTCTATTAGATTAGGCGACAATCGCATTTAAGTAAAATAAAGTATTTGCCACCATCGCGCCTGATACGGCATACGACTGGTAGTATGGGTTTCTCTGTCTAACATGTATGTTTCAGGACACTGGAAACGTCGGTGTTGTCAACGGCCAACCTAAATATAACCAAACAAATGAAAAAGAAACTTTTGCCGCGTTTATCATTGCTTTTGAAAAAACCTTGTACTTTTTTTTTCGACATGTTACAACACGTTTTGGATATTTTTTATTCAACTATTTTTTTTTATGTTGGTTTTATAATTTTGGAACATTCCGGTTTGTTCAAAATGTTTCAAAATTATGATTTGTTCAAAATGTTCCAAAATTATAAAACCAAAATTAGAAAAAAAAGAGTTGAATAAAAAATATCCAAAATGTGTTGTAACATGTCGAAAACAAAAAATGTACAAGGTTTTTTGAAAAGCAGTGATAAACGCGGTAAAAGTTTCTTTTTCATTGGTTTGGTTATATTTAGGTTGGCCGTTGGCAACACCGACGTTTCCAGTGTCCTCAACATACATGTTAGACATGTTACCAGTCGTTTATTTTATTATTAGAGACTTTATTAACCTTTGTTTTGAAGTCTCTTCCCTATGTTTATGTCAGCTTACTACCAACATTGCACTAAGTTATTCCAAATATTGTTCACAGATTGGGTGGCATGCTTAAACATAAAATATTGTACGATTGTCCCAATTTACCCCCACTGTCTAAAGTATCCCCAGTTGACTATTATGTATGCAGGTCAAGTTATTTATGCGTTCAATATATTAATTAAATTGAAAATGATATATTGTTGATAAGAATAACACAACAATAATTGCTTATTGAACGCGGCAACACAATTCCCTTTGACCTTCGTCAAGCAAGACTTGGTTGGTTCTGGTTCATGAATATGAGTGATGAAAGTAGGGTGTGTGGGTTCGCCAGGAGAGGCGGCCCAGGACCGCAGACGCGGGTCGACGCCGGTGGATTATTACGTAGCTCTGCGTCGCGACGTGTTTCACGTTTACATATATTCCACATTTCCGGACGTAACCACGTGTTTAGACGATTATTCTTCTTGTTCTCTTGGCTGTGACGTGACTGTAATGTACTTTCCGGCATTGGAGGAACGGCGAAACAGTAGCGGAGATAGAGATACAGGGTGTGGTACCTGTTGGGACATCATTAGGGGATACCACAATAACTGGCTGTAATATTTTTAATTACATGATTTCTGTTTCATCGCTATTTTTTATTTACTTGTAACCTCACACTAGAGCATTAATATAATGTTCGAATATTTTTAAAAAATATTTCTAACAAAGTATTTATCGCCCCGAGTGGAACACAATTATTAATGTAAATGGGATTTTTATTAAATATTAGATGGCCTATTTATGTTTCATGTAGGTATAGACCGAGAGCTTATGAGAGGTGATGGTCTCCGATTTCATACAGCATGCCTTTTGGAGGATAGAATATTGACCCTAACAAAGAAAACCGGGTATTAAACCCTTGCACGCTTTCCGGTCATTTGGAAAATTGCATTTTTACACTTCCACAAAAATTTTGTGGTTTTCCCTAATTCAATAATGCATGCCCTTTTATCAAAAGATACTTAAACAAATTTAAATTCTTAAAAATTATAGGCATGCGATTCGAAGGATCCCAAAGGGCTCAAACGATCACGTGATCTTGTAATTAAAAAATATGATTTTCCGCGTTTTCATACAGCATGCCGATGAAAAGAATTAATATTTGTGTCATAAAACACCTATAATCAAATTGGCATGCAGTCCTCGTTGGCCCAAGGGTGGAAAATTTAAGAAGTTTTGTGCAAGTGGAAATGCAATTTTCCATATGACCGGAAAGCGTGCAAGGGTTTAATACCCGTTTTTCTATGATTTTATAAAGTCGATATGCTATCCTCCAAAAGGCATGCTGTATGAAATCGGAGACCATCACCTGTCTGAGTAGGTACCTATCTAAAAATTTATTATGTGAATAATTTTATTTTCTACACTTTTTCAAACAGCTCTCAATTTGTCTCATCTCAAATTATTAGAAACGTTTGTTAGTAGGAATGAGTTCTTTATTTATTTCCTTATCTATTATCCCACGATATAGATCAAAATAAAAAAAATTCAATTCAAAAAGATTTCAATTTCAGTACACTTAATATAAATTGCTGCAATTAAAAGAAATATCAGAGTAATATATTACATATTTTTTATATTGTATTAAATAAAATTTTCAGAAAAAGAAAATAATGCCAAAAACAAACCAGGAATACCAATTAAAATTATTTGCGAATATCTTGCAAAAAAAGCTTGACAGAATTAATGGTTTGCTTTATTGAATTATTAATTTTGACAATCAAAAATACACCTGTTCGGTGCGACAGTATAAGCCTATAAGTTTGCAAAGTTTGCACCACGAAGTACAACATAATATGATGAACCGCAACTAATTTATCAAACCGCGAACCAACCTGAACCGTTAAAAAATAATTTGAAAAACCTATTACCGCAACCGAATCCGTAGTTGTGAACCGGTTCGAAACAATTTCAAGCATTAATTGAAATAATTTAATATTTTTTCGTCAAAATGCTAATAAATTTTATTGAAATAGTTGTATTTTCAAGTTTTTAACTGTTTTAGAAATTAATTATATTTTAGTCTAAAACTGGAACGATTTTATAAAAATAATAAATCATTGAAACGAAACCGGAACTTTAACCACTATTTTAAAAATCGGTAACCGATTCAATCCAAGAAGAAATATGAAAACCGAAACAAAACCGAATCCTATAAAGCACAGTGAACCGCGAACCGAACCTGAACCGTTATTTTGTGCGGTTCGAGTCCCTGATTTATATTATACTTCGTGGTTTGCACACCGGGTCACTGAGTGACACGATCACGAACTCCGCCACTGCGCGGACGCTCCGACCGCGGGGAATTAGACTTCTACTGCTGCGTGATGTGTTTTGCGCTGATGTATTCAAATGTTTTAACTTATGAATATTTTATGCCCGTGTGATGAGCTTGTTGGCTCTGCGCGGCTCTATGTCTTTATATAAAGACTGGCGCGATGTGCTGTAATTTAATTTTTTACGGAAGATACCCCGCAACAACCAAGATGAATTCCAAATACGAAAGACTAGGTCGTTAGGGGGAATATTCATTTGAAAGCTGCTGCAGGGAGACTGCTTTCAGATGTTAAATACCTTCGTTATCAGCAGCGTCTGGCAATGGCAGAAACCCGGACTGTGACCCTACGCCCTACTGCCCGTGTTACGATTCTTACCCCCGCAATTGTGAAATATTCACTTCAAAAGGTACATTATTACGAATTAGTTTATAAATGCGGCTAATTTTAAATGCGGTGGCTTATACTTTAATCAGGAACCCTTTTTCAATTATGAAATATGCTCCAATTAAAAAATTGAGTTAATGTTATTCAAAGTAGTACTATTTTGAATGTGTACTGAATTTTTGTTAAACTTGACACTTGCTGGTATTTTGTCAGTTTTAATCCGGCGTTGGTCAGGTGAAAATTTAGAACATCATTAGTCAGGTGGAGTATATTACACCCCATGAAGTTTATACATGTAAATAATTGCTGTATAACAATTTTTAAATTTTTTATAATTTAATTCTGTTATATCTAATGTAAATAATAATTTCAAAATTGACAAATAAACTTTTATGTAGAGAATTGTTGAAAATAAGAAAAAGCACATTTGACTCTCACATAAAAACACCTGACCACCACCCCAATCTTAAATAACAAACCAATACCCTTCGTTAGTCCTACATATTTACTCAGTTTTGGTTGATTGAATTGCTGATGTGACCAACACATGATCTCTAGTCATACTCTACTATTTTTATTTTTCTAATATAAGTTATGTAGGTAGTAGGTACTTAGTCACAAATATACAATTGTAGAAGGGAATTCGGGAATTGTACTTTTTTCTAATATTATTAATGTTTATTATAACCATATAAATAATAAATGACATTTCATATTTTCAATTTGTGAAAATGCCAAAAATTTATTTTACATTAATGTTCAAATATTTTATTTTTTGCTTTCATTTGGTAGGCAGATAAATCAAAATTGTAACAAAATTCTTCAATTTTAACTTCTTGTAATTGGAAAATGGTGCTAAATAGAAACAACGTGTTGAATACAAATTGTAGATAATAACATTTAGTATACATAGTTATTAAAAAATTCCTATTAACCATAAATTTTTAGGATATTCCAGAAAAACTCTTCAGATCTTCAAAAAAGTACCACTTCCGATTGCAAAATCACCACTTAAATCTAATCAGATCGAATCTAGGGTGTCAGAATATTATATGCAAAATTTCAAATTTTTTTATCAGTGGTATTTGAGTTATCGTACCTCCAACATCCATCCATCCATCCATCCATTCACACACACACAAAGATATCATCTAGAAATTATCAAAATCGTGTTCTAGGGACCTCAAAACGTGCTTATCAATTGAAAAGTCACTATCCAAATTTTAGCATGATTACAATACCTCTCTTACAGGACTGACTGGCGAGAGGTAAAAATCAAATAATAAATCAAAACTATATTGTATTTTTTGTAGATCAGCAAAAACCTATAATTTTAAAATGTAGAATTCCTGTGTTGTGACTGCAGATTTTTTTACAAAATTGGATTGAAATATCAACCCAGTTCTATAGCCTCAAATATTTGGCCATAAATCTAAAAAAGTAGTTGAACAAATTTGCAAACAAAATTACATTTACCCATCAGCCGAGTTACATATTACATGTGCATATTTTTAAATGAGATTCGTATATTAAGCTCACGCGCATTCACATCCATATTGCATTCGTATCATGTCCCACATATTTCTACTGGAACAGTGTTTCGCTGTCAGCTTGGACAAATGACAAATTTTTAAAATTATCCTTCAATAAAACTAAACCGAATCGGGATGCCCCAATAAAATTTAATCTGTGTGCATTGAATACATATTTCATATTATTTTAATAGGTAATAGCTCATGTTGGATTATTAAAATTAATTTTCATAATCGCTTTGGAAATTGGAAATTCCAGCGTGATTGCTGACTCATCAAAAATTAATGTCAAACTAATATGTATTGCTTTGCATAAAAATATTAGTTTTCCTTCTTTTTCAATTTCAATCATTTATATTTCAATATAGATATCCATTGTTTCATCTATTTAATTATAATAACATAACTTTATTTTTATGCTTTTATCAAATTACGTATATATAATTTAAAATTATGTTAGCAGATGATTTCATTTAAAATATAAGTACGTAAGTACTACATAATGTGTTATTTATTTATTTTAAAACGAACCACTTAACAGGATTTTATTAATAATGATAGATTTTATAATTTCAATCACTGAGGAATCACAGAGGACCCAGAGTGATATTCTTGTTAGAAAAACCCTTATCTTCTCTTGTTTAGATAATGGGCTTATCATCCATAATCAAATTATGGCAATTTTGTATTAAAAGCAGCAATTATATACTAAATAATTACGATTAAGGAAAGAAAAAGTGTAAAAAATTGATTTAGTTCCGAGGTATAAAGATTATAAAATTCATGACGCCATCTGTATTAGCTTTGAAATGAAGCTTCTCATTGGCTAAAAAAAATTTTTCCGCCATCCAGTCATTCATTCTGGAAGGCAACATAATGGTTCCAAATTTATTTAAAACTGTCAGTTTTGTAAGTTGGAGTTATTTTTTCGCATGTAAATATAATATAGTATAATTTAGGTACTTACAATTAGCAATTTTAGGAAAATTTATTAAAATCTTATTAATTATGCACAACAAAGTTTAAAATTAATAATTTTAGACCAATAAGACTAGGTACACCATTGAAACGACAAAATCAGAGATGTCAAAATGTTTGACTATGTAGGTATTAAAATTAATATTTATTTTTATAATGAAGAAAATCATTGAACATTGATTTGAACTTTAAAAAATCATATCTGCCTTAA
The DNA here is from genome assembly GCA_947534325.1 of Agonum fuliginosum. Classification (NCBI taxonomy): domain Eukaryota; kingdom Metazoa; phylum Arthropoda; class Insecta; order Coleoptera; family Carabidae; genus Agonum; species Agonum fuliginosum. The sequence goes on along the minus strand of OX384031.1, from coordinate 36,786,356 downwards.
TAATGAGATTTGTCAAACCGGACTTTCACTGATCAATATACAGGATGTTTCAGAGTTAAGTATCCAAAGTATCGACTTATCGTATGTATTGCTAAAAATAATAGGAATTTACAAAATTTGTTTAAATATAATGTAAACCTCCAGCCCGAAGGAAATTGTTAATAACATCACAAACTATAATAATTAATTTTTTTTGATTAATTTAGCCATCTCTATTATTTTTTAGTAGTCATAAAAATCTGGACGTAAAAGTTTTCTTCATGTGAAACAGAGGAATACGTAAAGAAATGCACACTTCTATTATCGTTAATCGAGTAGGTGTAGGTGATAAATTATCCAAGAGCTAAATTGGAAAACGATTTTTAAAGTTACAATTTCTTTAAAGTTACGGTGGAGTAATTTCTAGGGTGGCAATGCGTCCCATGGGACTCGTAAGTTAGCGCCAGTTTACTCTCTTAAAATTTTTCTTCTTTTCAGATATTTTATCGCCTCTTATTCTCATATTACTTGATGAACAAAAGTATTATTTGACCCAATTTCCAGACTTTGTATCATTTCGTTGCAGAGTTGATTGCTTTTGTAATTTAACTTGTGGATAAATTAGCTGATGCAATCGAAGACGAAGTTATTATGCTGTAGGTTATGGTTCAGATAGGTCAAGTTCGAATTCGATCTATTATTAAATTACTTTAATTTAAAGAAAATTATGTTTGCTGTGCATTACAGTCTTTTATGCTGCAGTATAATCAATACAAATTTCGCAAAAACGTGCAAGTCGTTTTCTTTTCTTTCATTTTAAATTAATTATATTTTTTTGTGCTTACAAAAATGTGGGCTGCAATAAGAAATGTGCACAGTATACTATAGAACTCTAGTTCAATTAGTGGAGGTTCAAAATTTGTTGTTTTAATTTATAAGAGAAGCAATATTTGATGTAAACTAAACCAAACTATTGAAGTGATTATTTAATTTAATCCTTAAAGTACAATCGCTTCAATATTCTTGATGATCCTAAACATCCTTCGAATAAACAAAACTATAAATAAATAGACGATAAAAATCGAAATAGAATACTATGCTTTATGACACACTAATAAAAGTTTCGTCATTTCCCTGAAAATGGTTAGCACGAACCACGCAGTACAAAAATTAAACATTCATAACTTCGAGTACACATTAAATTCTACAATTTGATAAATATGCTGATTACGAATTAAAAACAATTTTTAAGATATTCGAAAAATTGAGAGTATAATTTTCTTACACTGTCTATTTTAAGTATACTATCACTAGAGGAATCGCATACTATTAAAAGCAAATTTAATAAACATCTAAATAGAATGACATTCATTTAGAATTAGAATTGTTAGAAGTTATGTTGTGTGACATGAAAAATCATTACATACATTAATAGTTATTTATGTACCAACTAATAAGTACGCAAAATAGAGAACAAATCTATTTACGAATGAAGCGCAAGTCGAGACTTCAAATTATGTGAGTCCTATAAAACTCAGTTTGTGTACATGTTACTCGAACATACAAAATTTTTTAGTATATTTATTTAGTAACTTTCGAAATTATTCTATAACGTATCTACGCGATGAAATAATGAAAATCAGTTAAAATAATCCTATAAAATGTAAATTACAGCTCATTGCCAAGGTTACGTTAATTTAAAGGAGTGAATCCCCTAAAATATTATTTTTCGTGCTAAAAACAGTTTGCAAAGTAACGATTTTAGAGAGCGTGTATTAAAAATGTATTTTTGTTATTTTTGAAAAATAATTTTTGATTCGTAGTCAGCATATCAAATTGTACAGACCCTTAACGTATGTATACTCAAAGTTATTACACCAACAGCCTGTATACTTTAACAATAAAACTGAACCTGCAACCAATTTTCTCCAAAAATCCGTATCCAAACACACACATTTTCCACACATCACACGGAATTATTGAACCGTTTCATTACGTCCATATTTAATTTATTTCCCATGTTTTAAAATATTTTGTAGGTAGAAAAAACCAACACGTCGCTTTCAAAAACTCACTATGGAATATAATAATAATTTATAGTCAATAATAATTAACCAGAAACAAAAATATAAATGAAAGTTTTGTTTAATCATTCATAGAAAAAGTTTAAATTTTTATACAATCGTTTGCTTTTATAAAAGTTTCAATTTTTGACATATTTTGCAATTAGGAAAGTTAGTAAAATAAAACCCATATTAGCGTAGGTACATTATAATGGTCACCTCCTGTCCTGGCTTGTTAGTAACTTTTCTTTCAGTTTACCCTAACGAGTTAATTGGAAAATTTGTTCGTTGCTTGCTACATTTTAATTTGATTAACTCTGATTGTGGTTAGTTGTGTAGTTTTGCTCTAAAACGATGGACATTTTTATTTAGTCAGAACTAAAACTATTCTCCATTTGAAACAAACTCGCAATTGATTTGTATATTTTACGAGTATTTTATCTCTTCCTTATTATAATTACAGATTGATATCGTAATCGTAAACACAAATAAAAGAACTTTTGTTTTATCTTCCCGGAAGTATCTTAATCTTACGAACTATCAAATTGTTTTCTCATACTCTATATGAATGGAGGAATCAGAAAATTATCTAAAAATATCATGTTTTACAGAAAATTCGTTTATATCAAACCTTAATTTGGCTAGACTCCTGAAATTATGTTGAAATATATATTATACTCCATTAAATATTGTACAAAATAATAACTTAGTTATTTATGTTACAAGTGGGATAAGAGCATTATTACAGGATTACAGCAGTCGAATGTGAAGAATTGCACGACACATGAGTGTTGTAATATGCTTTAGCCCACATGTGATATACAAAATTTTATACACGACTGCTCAAAATTAATAAATATTGATATTTTTGTTTAAACGTCAGATTTGAAATTTTAAAAATGACAATTGGTAGATGTCAGTTTCTATAATTTTTATTTAAAATCAAATACAATTTGTTTGAAAGCAGGACAGTTTTATTTACAAACAAATCCTTAATTTGTAAGTTTATCCATGATATTTATTTATTATTCGTTTATAAGTTATTTATTATGGGACAGCATTTCAAAATTGATTTATTCCAAGAATATTATAGTATATTATACAACGACGCTATAATGGATGCTATTATTCCCGAACATGAATTTTATAACACGAAACACGAGCGAGCAAGGCGAGCGAGAGTTTTAATCATCGGAGGGAATAATAGCCATTATAGCGTGTTGTATACTGTATTTTATCTACGACTAATTTATTACTTGCAATATTTTAATAAAATAATTACCAATACGCAAAAATTTTGACATTTCCAAAAGTCAATGTCTATCATCATATTTACATCATTCGACATCGCAATGTTTTCTAAAAATAATTTGCACAGTGCAATTGATTCAAGTAAAGTAATTTTCTAATTGGTGTAGAGGAGAGAATACTGACTATTATTCCCTGGTATTATTCCCTGCGGGATTAATACATGGCATTAAGTAGCAAACATCACACATTTAATGTTCATATTATACTTTAGTCGTATATAATAGTTATTTACGATACAAGTACCTACGTAAAGCAAATATTTAGTCACGAACGGGTTCGAAATGAAACACGAGCGCAGCGAGTGTTTTAAGACCCGTAAGTGACTAAATATGCTTTACGTATGTGTATCGTATAAGATTTTATCTAAATAGAATTTAAAAAACTCGAAAAATATAAAAAAATCCTTTTAAATTTGAATTAGGATCAAAACAAGTTTGCTTTGACAAGAATATTTTCACGTTAGTTACCGATTGTTGTGCGGATGTTTAATTAAAAACTTTGCGTGTTTTAAAACTTTAACCACTCGTTGCTGCGCAACCCGTGACTAATGAAATCTTGCTATTAAACAATTGTTTTACAAACTAAAAACTGACAACTAATTGTCAATTTTACACACTATCGTAGATAAAAATAATTATCTTGTCTTATATCGCTTTGATTATTTTTTTCATTGTGTTAGCGTTGTTAGCGTGATAAATAATTCGTAATAATTTTTTTACAGTATTCATTAAAATATTATCCTAACATCACATTTTGGTGTAATAATACAGCATGATAGTTGTGTTGAATAATGCACTTATAATACAATAGTGTTGTATTATAAATTCATAATAAAATCGTGTGTCTTATGGAGGGATTTATCTTATTAAAGTTACCTACAAAATTAATGTGGGTATTATTTAATGGTCGTAGATAATAGTATATTATTTAACGAGTAAATAATGTAGGCTATAATTAATGAGGATGAAAGTTTGTTCACGAGCCGAAGGCGAGTGTATAAATCATCCGAGTTAATTATAGCCATTATTTTCGAGTCAAATACGACGTTTTATCTACAACTTTTTAAATAAAGCAACATTTTCTTACTACAAATTTGTATTGATATTAACCTAACCTCAAACTTTGGTGTGATGACAATTTATCCGAGTAATTTAGAACTATTATGGGCTAGTCATACACAGCGTTTTACAAATTTTTATTATTTTTACTGTTTCTGCTTACAACGTCATAAAATGATAACTTGATGTAACACTAATATTAAAACAGATGTGATGGCAGTTTGACAGTTCGAGAGAATAAAGTACTCATTATTTAACAGTGTGAAATAATGAATTCATTATTTCATAATGTGTCCTTATGGAGGGGTTTATTATACTACTTTCACGTATATAATGAATACATTATTCTATTGTAGATAAACATAATTATTGAACAAAAAACCAGCCGAGAGCAGCTAAGAACAACGGTAGTTATACAATAAACGAATTATGATACATATTATGAAGAATCTTTTACTAAGCCAAAAGAGTTGATTGAAGGAATAATTAACTGGATAATTGGTTTGTATAATGTTTTTATTCTAAATGACGACGTTTCGCCTTCAGCTATGGGAAGTAGCCATCTTCAGGTCTGTTACAAGTTTTTGGAGAAAAAACAATTTTAATGGTAGCCAACATATCGACATTGTAAATAATTATCCTGTAAATTCTTCCTTGAATTATTTTTAAATGATAACAAATAAACAAATTCCCCCTACCTGATCATTAACCTCAAACCTCGCTGCAACCTTCAACTTCTGTTTCCTGGCGACTCCAGCATAGGGGTGTCCAACATCGACGCTATTCTGTGCATCCTCTGGGTTAGTGGGGAAGAGCACCGGTCCGGTCCGCGCCTGCACCCCCGTGGGGGGACTCGTCACGCGTCTGAGGGACTGGATGGCGGGGGGCACCCGCCCCCCCTCGTTGTAGGGGTGCGGGTTGAAGTTCCGCGGCTGCAGCAGCACCTCCGGCTCCGGACTTTCCAAACACCACGACGATGAAAACAGACACACGGCGACAAACTGAAAAGTGACAGATGTGTTAGGTTAGGTGTGGGTGATGTATAGGTGTTTGATGGTTGGAAGTTTGTTGGGGTCTAACAGGGTGGCATAGTTTCAAAGATTGCGAAATTCTGGAGAGATGTCTGATAATTTTTTGGGCAATAGGTAACTTCACTAATCATTAAATTACAGACAGTGTTCTCTCTTATTATTTTTTTAAGGCAAACATATCTAATGTTTTGATTTTGACCAGCAGAAGATATTAAAATTCATATTAGCAAAAACAATAACAATTGCACTTAAAAACGGATTAAATCAAACCGTCGTAGGTACAGGTAGGTACATACTCCTTTTTATTCAAATTTTATAGGTATACTTATTTTATTTATGCAATAAGGACATTGAGCTAAATTCAGCACACTTCTCTAAGTTACAGAAGCTTCTTTAAAAATAACAAACAAAGACACACGCCTTTTTTACACCTGTAAATAAGAAAGAGATAAAAAAATGTATCCATGGTAATACATAATTAGAGAAACATGCGTGCAGCGCATTTGTGCACATTTACAAAACTGTGATAGGAACTGTGAATTTCGCTTGTGCTGTCACAAACAGTTCTATATGACTGACGGACTGACCATTCGTACAGCGAACAGCAGTTTTCGAAGTTCAAGATTGTTAATTTATAATTATTTCAATACTTCTAATAACAAAAAAGTTTTTCTGCGGGTATTTTTTTCACAATTATTACTTATTACTAACAATTCAACATTTCTAAAAGTTCAGCCTCCCCTAAAAAAATTCCTGGGTACGCTAGTGGGTTAACTCCTAAAGACAAAGCTTGATAATATTACTTTACTTTTATGGTTTTGTGTCAATCTTCAATCAGTCAAATCGCATATTAAGATTTAATATTCATTTTCCGCCATTTTGAATTAAAATGGTTGACATTACTTAAATTATAATAATTAATGTGCTTAGTAGATAAATATTGGTAACATGACAAATGATTCTCTTACGGAGCAGACGAAAATTTTAATTTAAAAACCATTTTCTTGCTCAAAAGAATCAAAGGAAAGAAAAAAATATTCAGTTTTCTTTAACTGTAAAAATATAAAAACTTTTAAATTCCGCAAGACAAAAATTTCTTAATTATAAATTGATAGATACCATATTTCCAAATGTCATGCGTTATACTTTTACTTCTGTGCGTGTTATTTGTTAGTCTCAGTGACATATTGTAGGTATATGCCAAAATTTACATAAGTTCTTTTAAGTTAATCCTGTTATTGACATTCGAACTTTAAATGGCAGTTATTAATAAGGTCAGTCTCAGTCAAAACCATATTAATATTTACGAAATGAACTAAAATTAATACGGAATCTTTGATATTGGACTGGACACCTAAAGTACCTACCTATTTATTTGGTATAATTTTTTTGGAGAAACAATCGTTCACAGAAAATTACAACTTTATTTAAAAAAATAATTAATAATATAATCTTTTTTAAAGCTAAATGTAAACTAAAAACTAATATAAATTTTTAAATTATATAAAGCTAAAAATGTTCATACTATTCATATCTTCATACCCACTGCAAGTCTGCAACATAGAACATAGCGAAGTAGGTAGGTAATATGCTTTAAAACATTTATGTTTATAAGTACGCATACGGCTTACTTTACGTATGAGTAGAAAAATTTCCAAGTTTCACGTATAACAGTTTTAAGAAACGCCGTCATTTTCTTTTTCTTTTTATACATGTTATTTTCTGAACGTGAAATATGCAGGTATTAAAAATTCCTTTTCATTCTTCTCTTCTGCAAAGTTGGGAATCGTTTCTTAATTTAATATTCGTTTGTATTACATTTCTGCTTTACTTTGTGATAAAAGTAAAATTCTTTTAAGGAAACTATTAAATTTAAATTGTATTTCTCAACGCAACAAACGAATTATAATTTATTTCCGAAAATTATTATTATGTGGACAGTTGATATTAACATTTTAATATAGCCAGTGTTCCAACATCCAACCCATATTGCTCCAAATGGTCAGCCAAGCGTTAAACCCGAGCATGGATGATAAATAAGTGCTTTTATGCGTGAGTAATTCCTCATTCTCATTCTCATTAATTTTAATTTTATTTAAAGTTATTATACAACAGAGATTTCCTTCCTGAAAAATTAGAGATAACATTCCTTTATAACTTTAATTATTAAAAAATGTCGTTTCCACTCAGGGGCCGAAATTGGCAAATCGCTATGTAACTTCGTGCATATAAACTGAGTAGGTATAACAGCTTGAACATGTTAAGCGTAAATTCAGAGTTTGTTTAAGCGACTCGTCTCCGTTTTTACCATATTCCTAGAATACTCTCGATTTTACTCTTTTTTTTCATTCCACTCTTTCCTTACTATTAGGGCTGCCTGAAACCAGCCCGAAACTCGTACTTTGCCTCATCCTAGCTATGCAATGTCATTTTGAAGTTGAAAAATACTGTAAAAGTGTTTTTGTTGCGAGTAAACTGTCAGATTATTATTGACTTCAGGATAATGTTTTTATAAACATTTAATAGAGAAAGAATGGATCTACAGATATGCCTTTTTAAAATTTTGAAAATTTAAAAAAATTTAAAAATCATGAGATATAACCGTGTAAATTTTGCATAAAATAGGAATTTTTTTGAATTTTTAGGAATTTTTATATTCATGTATAATTTTTTAATCCAAATTTTAAAAAGGCACATCTGTAGATTCATTCTTTCTCTATTAAATCCTTGTTGAAATATATTTTTACCATTCTTGTACTGGTCACAAAACACTCGCTACGTTAGTACATTTTATGTTGGATTTTAGGTAGTAGACGGAAAGAGAAAAAACACTAATATTGTAGGTACTGAAATTAATGCATATATGACCTATTATGTTGCCATGTTTGCGAGTACCAATTCACAGCACAGATACTTCATGGTTTTTAGTAGAATTAAAGTTAATGCATCCTAGAGGAGATTTTTGTACAGTTAAATTGATAAAAATGTACCTACCTGACTTAATTCGAACTTAAATTTTCAGAATCACAGTTGGTTCCATAACGAATATAAAAACAAATATATTTTGTTTAACACCTCAATAAAAACATTTTAATCAAGCAAAGTAAAAGATTGCTCACTAGTGGTTTTGCTCAAAATTATACCCACTACTTTGCTTGTTGGAAGTCACTATAGTAACGATGTTTTTGGTTAGAACATAATATTTTTAAAATATTCAAGCAGTTATTAAGAGGTGTTGGATAAAAGTTATACTTCACACGTGGGGAAAAAGGATTGGCCCACTCGAGAAAATTCTTTCACTCAGCCTTCGGCCTCGTGCGCTTAGATTTCTCACGTGGGTAATTTCTTACTTTGCCCACTAGTAAAGTAAATAACTATAAAGATAAATCCCATTATAAGGTAGGCAATTATTTCGGATTTTGTATTATGTTTGCTGTGAGTCCTTGAATTCTTTAATTTTTCTAAGAACTGAATAACTTTAACAATGTGCTACTTGCATGATTTTTTGTATTAAATATTTTTAAAGAAGAGATCAAAATTTGGAACACGTATTATTGATTGATTTTGATAAAAAATTTATTAACAAGCAAAAAAATAAAGAAACTTAAATAATTTTAAATAATACTGTGTGACGTAGACTGACGTAGAATAACCCAGAACCAATTAATGGCCGTAAAGCTATAGGAACGACTCAACTAGTGCACGCCCCATAACAACGGCGTGTGCGGCAAGCTAAAACGGTCAACCACAGATTAGGTTAGGTCCAAGATAATTAAGTCACAGAAAATTTTCTTTCTCAATTCACTAACAAATAAGTTTTTTGAAATAAAATTTATTTCTTTACATATGTTTTCGACCTAACATTACGTAGGTACATAGTAATATAAATCTCATTGTCAATACCATACAAGTAGCCCAAATAATAATCACATTATTAAATTAAATTCAAATAAAAATATTATAAACTGTTCATCGTTGCTTTGTGTATTTTTCATATTAAATTTAATAATGATAAAAATGTATCATCAAATGTAAAGAGGTATTAGATAAGATCAAAAAGGGAATTTAGTGTAACTAATGACACTTTTTTTCCATTGTAATATTGCAAAAAACTGGAACACGTTCAATAAAAATTTATTTGATTAATTTGACAAATTTAAATTTAAAAAAAAATAAATTGCTGTATCCGAAACAAATTTGTACATAATATAAATAGGTAGTTTAAAATTATTTGATGATCATTTTCAAATCAAGTAAATTCGTAACTCTGTAAACATGAAATTTATAATAATTGTGTTTAGTATTGCATTTACTACATCCCTAGCTCAGGTATGAGAGAAATCTTCATCTTTCATATTCTTAATTGAAGTAGTATTATTTACAAATCAAGATAATTATAGTCTAAATTTCGCTTTAAAATTTCTTCAAAAAAAACAAATTTTCAGTTTGTTATAATATTTTATAACTTAACTATTCTCCTTAATTTTATAGTTATATACTTTCATTTGGGTAAGGAAAAAAATAACTATTATGATTTGTTTATAATTATTCGAAGTACCTTAGTTAGTATTATCTTTGATACAATGGACCTAGTACAGTAGTTTGTTACACAGGAACGAATTGAAAAAGAGTGTTCTGTAATGATTGAAACATGTATAAAAGAAACCAATGCTACAACTGGTAAGATACTTCTTAATAAATAGTAAATAGTGATTTCAACTGTATATATTTGTTTATTTCTGTAGATATTGTTCAAAAAATGAAAGGAAAAACGTGCATTACAGACAGAAAGTGTGTGTGTACACTTGCCTGTGTCAATACTAAACAAGGCGTAGTAAGTTAGACAAGAATTACAAAAATATGTCAAAAGTATAATAGTTATTTATGTATTAAGAGTGTAAAGAAGCTTTTATGGCGTTAGGCGTGATTTTGAGCCCGAGCGTTAACCGATATATATATATATATATATATATATAAGGTAAATATTAAATGATAAATATAAAATTTTAGATAACTGCAGATAACCACGTGAATGTTAGAAAATTAAAATCAATCCTAGTGAATTCCGGTGTAGAAAATACCGACGAAGCTAAAGCTATAGCACTTACTTGCCGCAATGCTGGTAAACGTTGTTTACTTGTTAAATTCGTTTAATGTTGATGTTATTTTTCTTTTATAGTATCTGGAATGAAAGACAAATGCAATATAATGTCTGCTTTGATTAAATGTGTTGAGGAGAATATTTGAACCGAAACGTCAACAAATTTTAAATAAATGATTTAAAACATTATTTAAATCTTAAAACAGCTTATACTTCATAACCTTCAATTATTGAGGATATTAAATAATTTTACTCTGTTTCTTTTATTTATGCTTAGAATATTATAGCTGTGTATAAAAATTTTAATCTGTAGTTTTATTTTAATTGATAATTAGCTTTATCATCAGGCAAAATTAACAAGTTATTAAAAATATTTGAATTTAGATATTAAAAATATTTTATTGTACAGCATGTCATGTAATGTAATGATTGACTTGCTAATGGGCTACTTGCATGATTTTTTTATTAAATATTTTTGAAGAATTGTTACCAATGTTTTAGACCTAACATTAGGTTTATAGTGATAAAAATGTAGCCGAGCGCTAGCCGTACCTATACTAGTTGCCTTTGCGCACAAGTTGTACACGATATTTTTTGTCATAGGTACCTGCACGCAAAGTAAACTTTTGAGTAACTGTTTTTATGTGTGCGGTGCAAATTGACTTAATTATTTAATTATACTGAAACACGTGCGCAAAGTAGAAGCGTGCGGAAAAATTCATTTTGCGCTCGCCCTCTTCTTAGGGTCTAATATAAATAAATGTGACTTGTTACCGGCTTCTTCAAAATGTATTATAAAAAAGTTAATTTGATCCACACGTTGAAAATGAAATATAATTCATTTATTGTTTTATCTATTTTGTTTTGTAGTACCTATTTCATTATTTTTTATAATACTGTAAATATTCAATACAATGTTTTTTTAATTATGCGTATAAATGTATTTTTAGCACATTATAATAATATAAATATGAATAAATAAATAAAATATACATTGCAGAATTGTTTGGCAGATGGATAAATTACTAAAAATGTAATTAATTACAACTTATCATTTTATCATTACATACTTTTATGGTCTTTATGTCAGCCACATTTTATGGCTTAGTTGTTTTATTTCTTATAACTATGTGTTTATGTTTATCTACTGTTATATACATTTTATTGTATTATTTTATTGTTGTTGGTGTTTCAAGTTATTGACTATATTAGCCCTGAGGAAGGCCTCAGCAAGGCCGAAACGTCGACTTAATATAAAATAAAATAAAAAATTTGACTGAAAATCCAGCCATCCTGGTTTTTATTCATCTTCCTGTACCAATCACGATTAGAACTTATCATTATTGTAATTAATTACGTTTGTAAAAGTTTGACGCGATGTGGTGTTGTTAATTTTTTTATATTCATTGAAAAAGTTTACAAATGTTATTTTCTATCCATATATCTATGTATTATCTTCTTGGTTTCGTTATATTTTTATTATATTTATTAAGCATAAAATTTTGTTATGATTATGTCTTTGTTTTATTTATATTTTTCTATTAAATATTAAATATTATATTCACAAAATAATTCGTTTTCAAATATTTTCCGTGGTTTTAAATTTCCTCGACATTTTATTTTTATTGTAAATTACCAAATAAATAATTACCATAATTTTACATCTATGATAATTCATCATATTGTAAGTAATCCATCCATCATGCCTTTTTACTCAACTTAGATGAGGTATCCTCACATCTTGCGAGTCATCGGTAAAGTAATCAGCAGTCAACTCACGGGTAGGTACCCACCTGATTAGATTCATTAGGTATTCAATGATATTTTTATTATAATTGTGTCTTTATAATTTTGTTAAAACATAAACTAAAAATCTGACGTGGCCATCACACAACCTTCCGCCATATCTAGACTTTAAACAGAAATGTATACGTACAATCCGGTGCTCATTTAAAATATACAAATAAAAATCTAAAATATTCAAACACAGAAATTTGCATCACCTGAATAAAAAGATTCATTCACAGGAAAACTCTGCTGTGTTGAAGCCATCCTCCGTTCAATTACTATACATTTAATATCTTACTTAGGACTTATATAGCGCTAGTATGCCAACTTGTCACCCGTCTCACACCTGTCAATATTTTTTACGCAGAAACAAAAATCAACCGATCATGGATTACAAGATATCAACGTTTTAATTGATAAATTTATTTTATAAATTTTACTGCAGTTCTTTAATGCTACCAGATAAACACAATTTTTTTATAACGTAAGTTGCAAATAACTTTTCCTTTTATTCTTATTACAAATAAATACTATATTTTTCCAAATTTATATACAATTTTGACAATTAACCTTTTCAATCTTCAAGAAATATCACTTCCGATGAAGATATTTGTACCAAAATCTAAGGAGCTCTTCCAATTTATATACAAATGTTAAATACCAAATATCAAAATTTTCGGGTAATTCGTATTTGAGTTATGCGACTAACACTCGGCCTTGACCACACACACACACACATACACACACACATACACACAGACATCATCGTGAAAATATCAAAAATGAGTTGTAAGGACCCTAATTCGTGCTCATCCACTAAAAATTCACTACCCGATTTTTTGCATGATTCCAATACCTTCCTTTACAGGTAAGCGGAAGGTAAAAAAGTAGTTTAAAATTCTTTTGCGAATATCACTGTTTCAGTTTAATAAATTCTGTAAAATTGCTGGCAGAAATTTGCATTTGCGAACAGTGGTATTGAGGATGTTCATATTTAAATAAGTTCTCAATCAAATTATTAGAAGCGGAGTCTAGATGTGAATTCCCACAAAATACGTGGTTCTAATTCATGTCACGTCCAGACTTGAGATCTGATTTTTAATCAACCGCCTCTCCATTGTACTTGCACCTAATTCAATTTTCCATTCTCATCTGATTGAGTTAACGCCCAACATTACAAACAGTTACGTGCTGAAGTATTTCTCTAAAACAATATCGGGTGTCTAATCTAATAATTTATATTTTTTCTTCTATTGTATTGGGTTATTGTTATGTAAACTGTAATTATACCGTATAGTTTTATCATCCCACGCAGTATATTATAACTAAATTGAACTTAGCAATATTTTAGCAAACACAAAAGACTAACCAAATTAAGCAATTACTCCTTAAAGTTAATTGTTGTCAAAATTACAATAGCTACGAAATTTTTAACACTTACTACTTGGCTTATGATGAAACTTTTTGAATGTGACATGGAAAAGTCTTCTTTGAATACCATACGTTTTAATTATGAAATAATATAAAAAAGGTTTCTCAATTTATATTAAATATTAAATAGTTTCTTTAATAAATTGTATATACTTATATATATATATATATATACCGTGAGATTTATTTAACGTGAAACATAGGATCTTTCATATCCATGGTTACGATTTTGACAGCAATGTATTAGAGCGTTTCATTTAAAATAGAACATAGCAAAAGAAATATGTATGTATTTCTAATCATTTTAGATGCGAAAAAAGTTGCAAGAAATATAAACATTTAATAGATATTTTCTCAGAATACAATTTATAACAAATTTTCAAATAAGTACACGAAATAAATCAGATAGATACTTGTCTGAGGCTAACATCTGCATTATACCAACGTATCATTTGCACCTTTTCTTCAATTGTATACCTTATTTTCAACAACACAACCCTAATTGAGAGGTAATATTTACTTCAAAATGACAGCCTATGTTCTATTTTAAATGAATCGCTCTAATACATTGCTGTCAAATTCGTAACCATGGATATGAAAGATCCCATGTTTCACGTTAAATAAAACTCACGGTATATATATATATATATATATATATATATATATAATATAAAATATAAGACATCAATAAGGTCTCATTGACCTTATTGCATGACTTACATGAATCTATAATACGTTTTTTTACTGTTTTGAATTTGAACCTATGTATTAATGTATTATTACTTAATATTATGATTGTGACGCTTCCCATAAAATGTAATAATTTCTAAGGGAATAAATAAAACATTATTATTATTATTGTTACTTAGGTATACCAAATAAATGAACTTGTATTTTTAAATTGAAATTGTTCATAACCAAATAAATTAAGCAATTCTGCATAAATCTGTTCTTGCTTCTAATTTCTAAAATTACAAACAAAATCACAATAATTTATGTAATAAAGTATAAATTTAACATCAATAATGAACCAATATAGATAAATATGTTTTGTTTTATAAGTAGCACGATTTAGTTAGTTAGTCTTAGAAATATCGGACAATAGATCTAATAATAAAATTCATTAGTCGGAATGTATATTTTTTACACAAATTGGAAAAATTTATGAACAGGACAATTTTTGTAAAAGATATTGAATAATTGAATACAAAGAAATGTTACATAATTAACTACGTACTTAACTAATATTAATTTCTTAACAAGTTCGCATCCGTAGCAGGATAATAAAAATTAATTACATGTTATGCTGTTTTTATAAAGCGGTATTAAATTAAAATAATTGAAATAATTATTTACCTTCATAAAAAATTATTTGCATGAATAAATACTCATATACATAATAATTTTACACATAATTGTAATTTGTATAAAATGTTCAGCCTTGTCAAAAATATACATTTCTCTTTATGCAAATAAATTATTAATTAACAAAGCCAAACGCCAAATTCTTTTTTGTCTGTTTTCTTTTTAAAACTAAAGAGCAGGTTGCTTATAATAAAATTAATTAAAATCAACTCAGAAACGGAAAGTGAGCAAACTGAACGTCCGGTGAACAATGTATGAACGGAGGAATACATCCGCATCCTCGATCCACGTCCACTTCAGGCCCGTAGCCTGGGGGGGACCAGGCCCTGCCTGTAAAAATTCTTGCCCTTTCTGGAGATGAAACGTTGATTTTTACCTACTTTCATCATTTTACAAACAAAAATATTCAAAATTAATATTATAATATTTATTTGTAAAATAATATCAATGAAATCTGAATTAGATTTTCGAAACAGGAACTGTAGTTCAATAACTGGCATTGAGTATCACCGTCATATTTTCATTACACCGTCACACCATACTTCGCGCGTCGGCGTTTGATTTGATTTTGGTAAAAGAAAGCCAAAATTTGAAAAAATGAATTTTGTTTTCTAGAAGTTTGTGTGCTTCTGTTATTCGACAATTTTTGCCTCTTGGAGTAGGTGAAAAACATGCAGCTTCTCATCCATTAAAAAATGTTACTTTCAATTATTATAAGGCATTTGACCTTGAATGGGAAAAACTTGTTCTCTCCTCAACCAGGCGACTCTCTTTAAATATGCAAGATCAATGTTGTCCTTTCTACAAAATATTTGGCCCTTCCTATAAACATAACCTGGCTACGGCCCTAGTCCATCTGTTGACAGAGTCGTTTCTAGGCAAAATTGCGTCCGAAGGGAACAACAAAGTTTGGGTCCCTCTTGCTTAAATACTTACCAACTTACTTATTCCTAAAGCCCTTTCTACCTTTTAAGCCGTTTCTAACCGGTTCAAAACCTTCATCGTTTTAGCTCCGATATTGTCCTTACCCATATGTTTTTATCGGTTCAGGTTTGGTTCCAGATTCAATAATAATAACAATAGCTGCGGTTCGTTCAAATTTTTGTTTCTGTTCTGTTATTGTTAGGTATTTAAGTAATAGAAATCTTTAGATTTAGACGAAAACATTTTTTAATTTTGTAAAATAATTTGTGTCTGCTCATTGTGAATACGTTCCAGAAAACTACAACAATATAAAAACAAATTCTGCATAATACCTACGATATCCGAATATTAAACATTTAATGCTATAGGTATACTACTGATTTTATTATAAATTAAAATTTCAAACCACTGCAAAACCTTTAGGAGAAAATAGAAATAGGTATGTAGAAGTGAGCTCTGAAAAAATATTGTGTTTCTATTAATTTTTCGCCCTCGCATAATTGTACGATACACCTGAGGGCATCTCTAGCTTCCGTACCTGTCTTGGTACGGCCCTGTCTATGTATCTTTCTCTCTTTCGCTCATTTTCCGAGTTCGCGGGCTCCGGTTTTCTCCGCGAAATTAAATTTGATGTTTGTTCAACGTGCGCGCAATTACCCGCATAGTATTTAAAATTGTTAAACTAATTTACTGGATACTAGAATAACAAAAATCTTTTTAACGGATCTTCTTTCATAATTCGGTTCTAAAACACTGGAAATTTTCTCTGTGAACAATAATATTATAGCATTTATATTTAAGAATAAAATTTTACTTTATCTGACTAATAATATAGAGTTTGTTTCATTTTGTCATATAATTTGACAATTGACAATAGGACAATAGACAATTTATGTAGATACGCTCAGTGGTGAAAGTAGGCCGGTACGGTCCAGTACGCCGTACCGGTAAAAAAAAATTGATCCAGTACGGCGTACCGGCAAGAAATAACTCTACTTTCCCCTCTGAGTACGCTGAATCTTTATTTTAGATATGAATTAAAGTTTCGACATTGAAGTGCTATTTTCTTGACAGCTGACAGTGAAATGTTACTTCTAGTGCCTAGAGGCAATAAAATTTATTTTAATGCCTAGGTAACAAAAGTAATTGTTGATATGGAGAATCAATAAAAAAAAAATTGAAAATTTTAATTACAAATTTGTTTTTTATAGCAACATCGCTCAACAAACGCAAAGCAACCGATCAACATAGTGTCCTCGATCTCGTTTCGTCACGAAATTCGAGACGAGACCACAACGCAAGTCTCGTCTACAGATTCGAGATCCAAGTTGATTCGAGACTTTGACTTCATATCGATTTTAGTTGAAAAATTTCGAGGCTGAGACGAGAGTGATTTTTTATTCATTTTGGAAATTTCGAGACGATGACTAGTTCAACAAACGGCCATAGCAACATAATATGATGGCGATACCTGTCAAAAAATTTAAATAATCGATAAATCAATAGTAATTAATAACTATCAGTGAAAATATAATGTGCCTAAGCTAGATTCATAGCTTCGGCTGCGCCTCGTCTAAGAAACTTAGTCGTGTCAGTAAATTTGTTATGTTTTGCCTAGTTAAACAAATAACTATTTATTGGACATAATAATATTAAGTATAATGAAGAAAGTGTTAAGCGACTTAAGTATAATACTCTAATGAATATCGAATGAATAGAATGACGTTATATCGTCTTTTGACATTTGACGTTGTTCTAAACAATAATTAATTACACATTTTGTTGCTAAGTTTTCTGAAGTTTTTCTCGTTAAAACTACGTATCGTATAATTTTATTAACACCCAGTCTGTAATTTTAAAATTCAATGTTTACACTTTACACAAAGATATAAACCTTTTACTTTTTCTATACCTATTATTATATGTGTAAAGATCGAAATGTTCTGCGCAGATTAATTGCTGGTTATTGTTAAATGTTTTTATAGATACAGTAAGAATTTGTAAGAGTTTTTATTGAATAGGTTCGTGCCAACCCTGTCCAGGGAAATGGCGTGATTTTAGGTTCGCATATATTATTAAATTAACCATACAGATATTATGTTAGTAAATAAACGGAAACTCAACCTGACCAACTTATAATGTTTAGGATATGTTGGTATTTATGAAAGTATATGATTGTTTTAACATTTTGTTTTGTTGCAGATATGACTCAGGAAGAGGCATACAACGTCCAGGAGTTGCATTACCTTTATGTAAGTGAAATAACTTTGCTCTAAATGCTCCATAAAAATCAATAATAAATAAAGCTCCATAAAATAAAAATTTGCACCAGAGATATAACTACGGGTGGGCCGTGGCCCACCCAGCAGAAATTGGGATGGACATTTAACACCAGAAAATAAAATTCTTATTCATACACAGGAAAATGCATGCACAAGAAGTTTCAAATTTGGAAAATTTATACGTAGGTAATAAAAAACTCAAAATTCAAATCTTGAATTTTAGATTTGGCATAATAAATGCAAACATAGGAAGACGCAAACACAGTAAGATGTAAATCTAAGAAATTTGTTACCTCTTCAACACAACATAGACACACAAATTAGGTTTTACTAAACTAAATAAACAACCCAATACCATTCTTCAGTCCCACATTCTCGGTTGTGACTTATGACTATAACTTTTCTAGATTTGCATTTGCCTGCGAGTGCATCTTCCTGGTGTTTTTATTTATGCCAAATCAAAAATTCTGGATTTGTATTTTCCTGAGAATAAATCATTTGATGCAGGAATTTTATTACCTACCTACTTATTAATTTTCTAGATATGCATTTTCTATTGTTATGTAATTATAAAAGCAACCTATAGAAGCGGACCGAACCGGAACATTGTTCCGGTTCGTGAATACCGTTTGATCTTGTGAAATTGACCAGTTTTGCTGTTCCGTCTAGTAAAATGAAAAGTAATATCATTTTCTGCCTGGCTACAATTTTTTAAAATATGTATATAGATTAAACTTATAGTAAATTATTTTTGTCAAGCTAGTTTAGGTACTATACAAGCACAACAATTTCTTTAGAGAGAAAAGAAAATAGTCACTTGTAATATCCGAAGTTTTTTTCGAGTAGACGAGTGAAATTGTATTGCAGCAATGCACAACAAAAAAAATTTCTGGATATTAATCCATGCCGAGGGGTATTCGGAAAGAAAATTATTACTTTTTTTTAATTAAAAATGACGTTTATAAATGTCTACAGAAATATTTCCGGAAATATAGCTACTAGACAATATTTCCGGGAAGAAATGCGATTTGCTAAAAAAAATTGTCATATTCAAGAAACCTAGCGTTCCGTTTCGTAAAAATTCTATTTCGAACCCTCTTTACCATAGCAAAAATTGTGTACATTTATCGATACACGATACGTAAATAATGATAGTAAAACACCGTTAAAGCACACATCAATTTTTATAATTGCTATAAGTCAACCCTACATTGTACAAACCACCAATATTTACAATATCTGATTATGATTACACAAAAAATACTCACCTTTAAAATAAACATACTCCGCAACATTTTAATAATCTTGTTCAAATACACAATCAACCGCGAAATCTCGCAAACACTCCCGTGGCACAGCACTGATCTATTTGTCCAACGAACTGTGAACTACGCCCGACACATGTCAAATGTCCAAGTCCATACGCGATCTTTACACACCACACACGGTTACAGAAGTTGCAAAATTCCAATTGTTTATTTTTTAAATAATACTGATGATGTCCGTTCTCACAGCAGTGTTGAAGTACACGCGATGTTCACTCGCAATTTGAAAATATTTCACTGTTAGTTATAGGTGTCTTTTGCAATGGACCATATAATGCTGGATAACAAAACTTATATCTTTCTGATTTCCCACCACTTCGTAGGTCCCCACCCACAAGTTGATTATATCGTGAAACATTCTGAGATTGTGTTACAAAATTTCGGGCGTGGATGTTTTTTCTTTCACCTGTTTGCTGTTGTTTATGATACACTTTTATTTAAAGTGTTTGTTTGGCGTCTAGAAGCTGGCAGATTATCTATGAGTTACGTCATAATAAAATTAATACTTAATAACAGTGTGCAAATCAGCAAATCAAGTTCAATCTGTAGGAGAATCTGTTGAGTTCAAGGAATAAAAATCTGATGTGGCCAGCACATGACCTCTCGCCACAACTCTTTTCCCTCTTAGTGCTATGTACTTAATATAAATTTAATAACGTACTTACCAAAAAAGTAATTTTATGAAAATTACAGAACAAGATGAACACTACAGTGAATTTATTTTATCGTAAAACATGGTATTTAAAATCCATGGTTACGAATTTGACAGAAATGTATTAGAGCGTTCTTTTTAAAATGAAAATTTGGTGTTACACTGCTGCTACCTATGGAAATACAATGTATATCTGGAAAACGTTAAATTTATACACTATTTCATTTAAAAAAGTAACATTGCTATCAAAAAAATCCCATGTTTCACGTTAAAATAAATTCACTGTCTGAAAAATTTGATTTTTTTCTGTATATAAAGTGTTTGTCTAATGAGTAACTAATAAAAATATTAGTAAACCACTTTATAGAACAACTCCAGTACCTATGACGCCGTTGCCAAGTAGGTATCCCTTAAGAAATTTTTTATTTCACTTTAAATGCAGTATGAGACATTTGATTTTTTTTTCTGGTTTATAAAGTAGTTGTCTAATGAGTAATTCATAAAAATATTAGTAAACCTCCCCATAACAACTCCAGTATGATGTCGTTGCCAGGTATCCCTTGAGAAATTTATGAAACATTTGATTTTTTTCTGCTATATAAATTCTTCCTGTTATTGGATTGTTACCAAAATTTAATGGACTCTTAAGATTCAAATTTGGTAATTTAATATATGAATTTTATTATTATTAGTTGTTATCTTTATTTGCAGTAGGTAGGTAGTACATAAAATTATGTTATCTATAGTTGCAAAATTATTCTCAATTAGAGATAATACTCATTAGTTGGTTAGTATGACATATCAAATATTTATACGCATGTTATACTGAAATAATAAAATGATAACAGTAATTTAGTATTATAATTGTCGTCCGTTTTCATTGCCCATTTTGCCATTATTGTGCAATTATATCTGCTAGCTAAAATAATTCATAGCAATCAAAAATAATATATGCGCAGCACAAACGTTTATTAATAAATTTAATCGACTAGTATTTACACTGTGTCTAATTATTGTTTCTTAAAGATAGTTTCAAGAAATCTACAAAAAATTAATTTAAATAAAATATTAAATATGCGTGCGTATATTTGGTTACCTTAAAATGCATCTTAAGACAGACCAAATGATATTTTAAATAAAAATGAGAACAGTAATCAAGAAAAGCATAATAAAGAGAAGATAACTTGTTACATTAGGCGCACATATCATGTTTCTCAAATTAATACATAGGTACGTTAGGTACATAAATATTTCATGACTAGTTAAGATCGCGATTAATGCAATTAATTATATTATAACTGGTTATAAATTAATCTTAATCCAAGCATCTTTTCGCTGTAGTTTAACAATATTTTTTGCCCAGATTTGATGCTACAGGTACTTTTCATTTTTTATAATACAAAAAATCTAAAATAAAGAATACTTTTAACTGCTATTTGAATGATTGTTTTATTATTATCATATTATTTGTTGTGTAGTATACATGAATTTACATATCAATATCATAGTATCTCCAGGAAATAGCTTGTTACCTATAATATAACCATGTATCTGATATATTCCTTGATATACCTACTCTAATTTGACGAATATAATAATAATAATATCATAATTCAAGTGAAATACAAATAAATAATGTTAAACACCGTCATTAGTACATACCATCGGCATCGGCAAAAACAGAGAACATTCAAATACAATCTACTGTAGTCATGCGTATCAAATTAAATTGCTCTATACTGGCCGCATATGGGCATTCTGACATTTGCAAACTTTGCTTAGAACTAGTGTTCACTGTTCGTCATATATTATATTTCAAGATTATTTGGGCTTGGTTATCATTAATAATGTAATTATCTATCAATGAAGTTTCTTTATCTTATAATGGATATACATTTTAATATCAATTACCTATTTTGTTAAATTACAGTATGAAATATAATATTCATACAGATTTCATATAACTTGGTAGTTGGTACTTCTTATGTAGAATAGACTACAAAAGCCTGTAACAGAAGGTTAATGAAACTGTTGATGTTTTAATTTTCGAACTAACACATAGCACTCGTAGAAAGTTTAAACTTTTAGCATCAGATTATAATTATTTGTAAAATAATATTTAGTTAGTTTGATCGTTTGATATTCCAAATACTCGTATTAACAGTTTTATTTATAAGAGCACAAAACGTACTAACGCGAGTGTTTTGTAACCAGTACAAGTACAAAAATTGTATTTCAATAAGGATTAGATACAAAGGAACAATTAACAATTTTAAAAATTTAATAAAAAAATTGCACATGAATATAAAAATTCCGAAAATTTCATAAAAATTTCCAATTTATGCAAACTTTACACTGTTATATCTACTGATAGAAATTTATTTTTAAAATTTTAAAAAGCCACATCTGTAGTTCCTTTCTGTATCTATTAAATGTTTATAAGTCCTGTGCCGTATTATCCAATAGGCACGTAAGGCACTTGCCTAGGGGCCCCCGACTTTTGGGCCCCCAGCGTTGGCAAAGAAAAAAATATTTTTATACTTTAAAATTATATTTTTTATTTATGATGAATAATTCAGTGAAAATATTTTATAATAATCTGAAAAATAAAAATCTGTTGTGTAGGCAACGAATTTACCGCGTAAAGCGCAAACTTCATCCATGTAAGATGTAAGGGTTGGTTGACAACATTTTTATTCTCAACAGCGGGGTTCACTCTTCTATACTTCGCTCTAACTTATAGTCATAAACAAACTATAGATTTAAAAAAATATATTAGCGCTTGTAATAAATTTACAATTACCATCTTTTGCGCATTATATTTTATCTGTGTACCTATATCCTAAATTTAGTAAGTCGAAGGGAAATGGTCATTGAACATGAATTTGTTTCAAAAATTGACTAGATATCCAGACTTGCCGTTGCGAAAGTACGAAAAGTGCAAATAGAAAATTGAATTGAGATTTTTTTACCTATTCATAGTCACACTAAGAGTTTGGTACCTAATAGAAACTAACCAAAGTTGATTTTTTTAACTTATTTGTTTTCCTTATTTTAAAAAGAGGCCCCAATAAATTCTGTGCATAGGGGCCCCGAGATGTCTTAACACGGCACTGTATAAGTCAATAATTAACAGTTTACTCGCAACGAAAACAATTTTACATTATTACTTCAAAATGACATTGCATTGCTAGGATGCGATAAAGTACGGGTTTCGGACTTGTTTTAGGCAGTCCTAGTAGTGGGGAAAAGAGTAGTATCTCTATATTTATTTTTTATTTTTGATAATTCAATGTTGTATAATGTACGTACCTAGATATTTATAAGATTAATTATAACTACGTACCTACTTATTACGTATATTTACTGCAATATTTTTTTAAAAAAAGTACTTATTGTCAGGGATTATTCTAACGTGCAGCTGGACAAAAAATATGCAGTGAAAAAATGAAAAGTGCAGTGGGAATTTTAAATTTGTGCAAGATAAATATAAGAAAACATTATTTTTCAATTGTTATTTTATTCATCACAAAAATATTCAATAATTTATGAATGGTGATTCTGAAATGCGTAAATTAGCTTAGTTTGTATTTATTTTTGCATTTCAAAGAGAGAAAACCGTGCTATTATTCATCTTAAAAATTCGATTAATTTTTAAGGTATTTGATCTTGATCAAAAACATTTTCGTCTGCGGCGCTTTTTTTGTTATACCTGGTATTTTTAACTGCATTTTTTTAAATAATGAATATGGTACCTACTTTATTTAATAAAAAGTATAAAAATACCAAATAAAAAATATCTAAAAAGACGGATTGTTCATTTTGTGGTAGGTATATGAGCATTGAGCAGTGGAAAAAACCTTAGAATAAACCCTGCTTATTGTTATTCTAAAATTATATATTTCTGTGAATTTGTTCATATTAACACGTTTTTTTTTCGAATTTAACACGAATGCTCATGCTCGCATGTATGCTTCAATATAATCGTAATTGAGTTCCAGCATCAATAAATTAAGATCTACAATAAAGATTCCACAATTAATCATAAAATATCGCCTTGAATACACGGGAGATAATACAACATGTTCATATTCTTTCGAGAACACAAATAATTTCCCAAGATATCTCAAAGATCCAAACAAAAGAAAACACTTGTTTTGTACATATTGACCTTTGCATTCTTTCTCAGACTTGTTAAAGTTGATACTATTATTTTGACAATGAAAAGAATTTAGTGCTCTATATTTAAATTAAGCACTTAGTTTGTTGCAACGATTGCAACATAGTGAGATGAAATAATATTACATGCAATCCGCATTAAGTCATATGGAAATAGCAAATTAATCCCTTTTTATTTTGATCTATAGTTCCTAGCATTTTAAATTAGGTGAAAGTGTGTCAAATCTCTGTTTTTGAGAAAATAATCGAAATTTTATTTATTTTATGTATAATTTGTATTATTTAATTTCATGAATATTCATCGATATTGGAAGTGTTGTTGTTTTATAATAATGCAAAATTATAGTGATTTACATAATCAAAAATTATGATTTCATTGCTGCTTAATTATATTTAACCTTAAAAACGCCAGATTTTATAAGTATTTTGCTAAAAATTCACAGGGCCAACAATTATAATCTTTTTAATTTAATTTGGGAAATAATATTATTTGAGAATCAAAATAAATCGTCAAATTATTTAGCAAGATGACCAACGATTTAATTCCGTTGGTGTGATAAGAAAAAATATTTAAATTTCTTACAGAGTGTATTTATACTTCAGGAAAATATTTCAATATCAGTTTTTTACTTCCCCGACCTATGTAATAGAGGGAAGTATTGTAATCGTGATTTTTTGACAGTTCGAGATTTTGGTGAATCTTCACGTTTTAGACCCTACTGAACCCAAAAAACATAATTTAAAAAAAAGTTGGTCTGTGGGTCTGTCTGGATGTTGCATAACTTAAAAACGCGTTGGAATTTTGGACTGAAATTTTATATTTAAGATCTTGAGCCAAATTCTGACTTCAAGTTCGTTAATGAGCTTTATTCAACCAGTGGTACCAACTTTATAAACATAACTTTTTTATCAAAATACTATCGTGTGTGGTATCAAATTAAAGCTCTCGGGAAAAGAATTCTTGCAGAAAAATAAAAATAACATTAAACGATCGTCAATTGTTTTTTTATTATAAATTATTCAAATTAT
This sequence comes from Agonum fuliginosum, assembly GCA_947534325.1. Taxonomy (NCBI): domain Eukaryota; kingdom Metazoa; phylum Arthropoda; class Insecta; order Coleoptera; family Carabidae; genus Agonum; species Agonum fuliginosum. The sequence continues at coordinate 36,760,838 of OX384031.1, read as the reverse complement.
ATCGAGTTTTGTGTCAATTTAAAGCGCTTGGGGTGATTGATAAGTTTAGTAAAAATGTAAAAAATGACATTTATGCGATTGTCCATTGTTTCTAAAAAAATTATTCTAATTTTTTTATTCAACCATTGGTACCAACTTTATAAACATAACTTATTTTATTTTTATTAAAATACTATCGTGTGTGGTATCAAATTAAAGCTGTCGGGAAAATAATTCTAGTATAGTAGAAAGATAAAAATAACATTTAACCGATCGTCAATTTTTTTAAATACATTGTTCAAATTATACCGAGTTTGGTGTCAATTTAAAGCTCTCGGGGAGACGAATTTAGTAAAAATGTAAAAAATTACATTTATGCGATATTCAATCAAGCTGGTATCAACTTAAATAATTTGGGAAAAGAGATAAATTTATTTAAATTTTGCTGAATAAAGTATAAAATTAAAGGCGTTACTAAATAAGTTATTAAAACTTATAGTCGGGGAAGTACTGGGGTGGACACAGCAGATTTTTTTCATATTTTATATACAATAAAATAATGTTACTTATAGCACGGAATATCCATATAATTTGTTGAAATTGCTTTATGTATAATAATCATTTATAATATAAGATTGTTCTGCTGTTCATTTCTTGTAATGTGCAATTATTTTCCGTTCAATAAATTTTCTTTCACAATAATTACAGAATCACACTAGAAATGAAATTACTCATTACCCAACGATTACAGTATTCAACTAATTGGTAATTTTTCCCATACCAGGAAGGATTATTCTTGTGAGATAATTAGCAATAATTGAAACATTGAAACAATCATAGAATTCTATTCTTAATTTATCTTGTTGGTATACAACAGTCAACAGATGAGATGTAGCTGTAATAGTTGTAATGAGCAATGACTAATAATTATAAACATAATAAATACTTGTTATATAATGAGTTCTCATAATTATTCATCGCATAAATAACATACAATGATGTAATAAATAATGCATTGTAAATAAATTTAATTTAAATTATATGCATTTGTGATGTCAAAAATGTGTTGTATGATAAAATATAGTAAAATATTTGTTAGTATATTTAAAGATTATTTTTAAATTAAATAAATTCACAATAACAATATACGACTTATAACTTAAATTTGTAATATTGTTGTTATAAAGGGTTGTATAAACGGGAATGCCATTTTGGTTGATTATTGTTTATTACAAATAATTAGGTATGTTACAAATTTATGTTATAAGTCGTATAGTGTTATTGTGAATTTATTAATTTTATACTTGCCCTGGAGATGCCACAATTGGTGGAGAAACTGTTTTTAAATTGTGGCTAAAACTGGAAATTAAATTTTTTGAAAATATATGTAAGTAGTAAAATGCTATAGAAACCAAATGTCGATATTTTAATTCGTTTAGATATAGAATTTCCATTTTTGAGGAAGAAGATATAAGATTTTAAATTTGTTTAAATAAGATTCACATACCAAGATATATTACCTATTATATAAAAATTGTTAACGACTTATGTTATACTTAGAAAATTTCGTGGTCTACATTTTTCTTGTAATATTAACCGTACACGAAATAAACGCAAAAATCTATGAATTTTTACTTTAAGGGTGGCACAGGGTGCAAATCACAAGGTTTGTGGTTTGGAGCTCCAGAGATGTTGGTTAAAAATGCATTCATTACCGCAGACCAATTTTTGCGTATGATAGGTATTTTTTGCTCTTTATCTCCAGGGCTAGGACTACCACTTGAGCAAAAAAAACACAGCAAATTTCTTTATTGGCATTTTTATGATTACATATGGATGGCGCCACATGTCTAAGGAAAACATGCTATGGTAAATTTGCAATGATTATCAGCATTTGTATAAGTCACATATTGCCGCGGGTGATGATTGATTAATGATAACACTGCAGTATAATATCCCGTCCTTAAACTTAAACTTATGTAGTTCTATTTGTTGTGTCGTTGTAGTCGAAGGTAAGAAATCTTTATTTTGTTTCTATTTATTAAATACAGATAAATAAAACGTCAGAAGACATTTTCTTTGCATTTATGTATTATTGATAGTTGTTTTTGTGTATGAAGTAAATGTTTGATATTGAAAAGTTCGATACACAGCCACACGATCATTATTTGCATAGTAGTAGTTTGATTTGAATTTATTTGGCAGAAATAGTTTTAACGCAATGGATATTCCAACTGAAGTATTAGAACAACTAAAGTGCCACCAGTGTGAGATGTACTTGTCTCGGGGCCCCGTGTACCTGGAGCACGATGGGGCGGCGGCGTGCGGCCGATGCTTCTCCCCCAAACGTCCAGCAACACGGAACAGGGAGTACGAAGCCGTGGCGAAGCTCCTGCGCTTCCCCTGCAAGAACCGAGAGCTAGGGTGCGGGGAGACAGTCAGCTTCGTGGCCGAGCACGAGGAGGTCGCCCACGAGGCTCGGTGCGAGTACCGGCAGTACGTGTGTCCGGTGCTCGGTTCCTCGCGCTGTGAGTGGCTGGGCACCAGGAGTCAGCTCCTGCAGCACTGCCAGCAGCAGCACCCGGACCACGTGCTCGACAATCCCTGCAGTCTCGCGCACAACATCACCACGTCCAGTCTGCACAACTACGTCCTGCGGGCCTACAAGCTGCTCTTCCTGCTGCACACTAAAGTCTGTGTGACGTCAGGAAGAATCTACCACTCAGTGCGACTCCTGGACGCTTCAGACATGGCCAACAACTTTACTTATACCCTTAACATCAAACGCAAATATGAAGAAATTACTAAGAGAGGTTCAGTGGCGCCTCAAGGCTGCCTGGCACTGCAGGAGCCCACGGCGCTGGGCCTGGACATCAACAGCCTGCTGAGCGTGCTGGGCGGCTGGGGCGGCGCCACGTTCACTGTGGCGGTGGAGCGACAGCAGGAGGCCGTGGCGGAACCTGTGACGGTGAAGCAGCAGGAGACGTGCTCCAGATGCGGGGCGGAAGTGACGGTGAAGTTGTATCGTGGCAAGGGCGGCTGGCAGTGCGAGCGCTGCGCCCCCACCAGGCAAGCCTGTGAGAACCAGGGTTGTACACACCAGGACATCCCAGACAAGATCAAGAAACACGTGTGGTACTTCTGTCAACAGAGCACCAAGTGTCACATATGCGGCGTGCGCGTGTCACGTGGTTCGTTGTCCACACACAACGCCTCGGTCCACAAGGACGTGACGTACAGCGGCGGCTCCACATGGCGGGCTGCACGCGGCCAGTGGCGGTGTTGTCTCGTGCTTTGTCCTGCAGGCACCGCGGTGTGCTTTTACAAGCTGAAAAACTCAGAGTTTGAGGTCCGTATGTACATCCCGGTCTTGAGTGAGCAGCTGTGTGAGTTCTGCTGTGAGATTCGCGTCACGCAGCCCAGTACAGGCCTCACACGCACATACACACCTGACGTCACGTACAAGAGCGCGTGTGACTGGAACATTCACATCAACAAACAAGACTTTCCCTCATGGACCTGTGAATTTGACATTTCTGTAACTATAAGTTAAATTTAAATGTAATGATTCCAAAGATATGTATATAAAATTAAGTTTTTACCTCTCGCCTAGAGAGGTATAGGGATCGTGAAAAAATTCGATGTCGAGATTTTTGTCAATAAGCACGTTTTAGCACCTTTAGAACCTATTTTGACTATTTTCGCGATGATGTCTGTGTGTGTGTCTGTGTGTGTGTCTGTGTGTGTGTATGAAAGTCTGTATGTACGCCTACTATAGTCTTTCGTCCCGGTTCATTATCTCAAATTCTACTGAACATAAAATTCTAATATTTTGCATTATACATTTATATATGTTAATGAAGAGCTGAAAAGATTTTGGTAAAAATCTACCAACCGGAAATGGTACTTTTCTTGTAGCACTATAACATTTTTTGCAAAAATTGTATAAAATAATGCGATTGTTACAATTTGACATACCACACATGAAAGAAGAAATTACATTGTACAATATTTAATCTTACTTGTTTCTATATCTTTAACCAATAAAGAAATATAATTTTTTTAAATATATAATTTTACCTACCACGATTTGTGAATCCCGAAATAGAAATAAAATTTAAAACAAAAATAAAATTGTCAATGTGACAGATAAACAGAAATAATATAATGTATGATTATTTTATATTATTATATCAAATGTTATACGGTGTTGTTGTATTTTATTTAAATTAAAGCTTAATATTTGGTTAAATACGAGGTTAAATAATAATACTTCAATGTCAAGGCGAGAGGTATTGTAACGGCCACGTCAGATTTTTTTATATTTAATAACTTACTAGGTATTGTAAACATGTGCTTACTCTTTTCTTTAATTATAGGTGTATATTTTCTGTAAGAACATACTAATACAAATTCAAATAATATTTATAACTTCATATTTATATTTATTTAAACTAAATTTTTTTTTTAAATTTAAATAATTAATAAAAATTGATTAATATGTGGTGTGACGTAGAAAGCTGCCATATGTCCAATACAAAATAGTGCCGTCACAGCAAAATTTCTTTCACAATTTACTAAAAAACAGAATTTGTATTTTTACCAATGTTGCAATGTTTTAGACTTAGTCTATGGACCTAACATTAGGTTCGTAGTGTTAAAAATTTCATTATCAGTACCATGCAAGTACCCCATTATTATTATTTTTTGTTTTCTTCATTTTTAGTAGTTGGTATTGATTATCAGTACTTATAATAAGTACGTTGATTCGAAACGGTTCTGGGCTCGGTTCTGGTTTCTGTCTTAAAATATAGATTACATTAGTATTTGGATTTGAAGTTTTAGCAGTACCTAAGTAGTGTTATTTTTTTAATCGTCTACCGACCCTATATTTTCATGAACAAACCGACTTATCTTCTGATTGATCTGTTTGAATTTTATTTATAGTTGAAGATGAAATACCTACCTACCCTGAGTAGGTACTAAGTAGCATAAAAAATAGATGTTTTTTTTAAATTTAAGAAAATTTTAAATAAAAGCTTCAAAATATATATAAACAAATGGCAGTTCCAAAATAAAATAAAAATTTTAAAAAGGCACAAATATAGATTATTTATGTTTTTTAAAGTACCTATGCAAAAAAAATTATAAAATTTTACAATTTAATATCTATGAAAAATGCAAATACTAGGTACTATAAAAAATCAGAACAATGCTTTTGTAAATCAAATTTTTATTTTCTGGTTTCTTTATAAATCTTTTATAGGTAGTGAATCTCTTCCTCAAATTGTATTTAAATTTTAATTTAATATATAGGTATTTCTAAATAAAAAGTTTTGATATTGAGTTAGACAGGTGTTCATACATTTGTTTGATGTTTACAGGCATCTCAAACAAAAACTAATTCAATGTCAGTTTAACAATGCGCAATGTAATTGAAAGAATTAAGATTATAATGCCACTCTCCTGATAATAATAGAAGCTCTGTCATAGCTCCTAGCAATATTCGACACAGACAGCTATTCTCCGTTATGATGAAGTTTTGAAACCGCGGCATTCTGGCGTTCTACATGAGTAGATCTAAATAATAATAATTATTGTAAAACGAATAGCAGAATGGTTTCGTTAAATAACGCCTCACACTTTCAAAATGTTTATAGTCCTCTCGTAATGATTATTTAACTCTTTTTCTTGTATACATGCATCTAACTTTGAAAGTAAAAAGTAAGTATGTTTAAAGAACTCATAAACATAGATGGTTATATTTCCTTTCTCGAAATATTCACTTGCATTTCTTTTTACTTTTCACACTCAAGAAATTTATTTAATGTTTAATGTGCGTTTCAATTTTATGTTACCCATGTGTAGGACTACAGTTAAATAAAAGCTAAAAATGTGAATATGTACTTACACCTTTAATGAACCAATTATTCAAATATAAACAGAAATTTAATTTTCTATGGCGCGAATATGTATTTCAATTTGAATGAGGGGGATGTTATTTTATAATTATGTTAAACATCAAGCGAATAATTATTAATTTACATCGAGAAAGGTTTTTCTAAATGATAATTTAATCAGTAGGTAGCGTAACAATAACAAAGGCAATTTTAGACTTAATTAAAGTAAAATTATTCTTCAAGAGAATAATATTTTTATATAGTAACAAGTATTACTGGCAAGGAAAGATGTTAATCTTGTATCAGACGGTTAGATTTCTTTATAAAACTACCTTTTATAATCTAGCAAACATGAGTATCTTTTAAAGATAAATAACAGCATAGCTTTCCCTCTTTCATGTGCAAAACTAAAAATATAAAGTACCTAAGCTAATTTACGCATTTCAAAATCAACATTCACAAATTATTGTTCATTTGAATTTATTTAATTGAGATGTGTTTACTATGTAAGTATCTGCCAGTTTTGAAACCTAACACTGTGGCTCGTAATGCTAGCATACAAGAAATTCATTTGTTAGATAATTATTTCCTACATTTTCATGTACCTTCTTACTCTTATTGAATATAATATTATATTTATCTTGCACAAATTTAAAATTCCCTCTGCACAATGCACATATTGTATTCAGCTGCACTTTAGATTAATCCCTACCTTATCTACTCGTAAACTGTCAGCTGGTAACCGGTAAAAAATATATACATATCTTCTGTATCGATGACTTTAATTATGGGAGGCTGCCACACTCAAGTTAAGTTAAAGGTATGAATATGTGCGTATGTAAAACAAATAGTGTCATGAAACATGTATTTACAGTGTGGTTTCTACGCAAAATTTTGCAAAAATAAAATATAATGTGGATTGAAAAAAATATTTCAGATTTTATGATTCTGTTAAAATTTAGATGAACAATGTTTTGACAGATTAAAATATTCTTTTTCCATCGTCAATTTCTCAATTCATCTAAACTAGTTACATAATAATGTGCTTTTCCCAAAGCCCAATACAATGTCGATTTCGGACATGCTAATCATAGTAATTTTATCCAGTACATCACGATCTTGTTGCTCGTATTATAGTTTAATAATTCAATAAATCCAATACCGCAACATTGTTTTGATTCATTGTTTTCACGTCCAATATAAATCAGAATTTCGACAGTCAAGATCAGTAAGAAAAGAATAAAGGTTATTCTTCAACAACATAAAATATAGCTATAGCGCTGTTTATAAAATTATAAATCATACCAAAAATTATAATGTTTATGACTTTTATTTAAATTTTCAATTATTTACTTAGAAACTAGATAAATGACCGCCGGAAGTAATACAAGATGGGATGATTCACAACTTCGTGCATACAGCATACCTAATAAATGGCATAGAATAGTGTAGTTCAGTAAACTTACTGATTTTTTTATAAATTCGCAATTTTAATTTCGGGTAATTTTGAGCCACTATTTTATATGAAATTTCATAAATTATAAACTATACAAGTACGTATTCAATTAGTTCCAATTCCATAATAATTAATTGAAATTATATTTTATTCCTTTGATTAAAAATTACAAATTTAAAAAAAAATCTTTGTTTAAAGATCGGTTAGTGAGGTCGCCCTAGGCGGAACTTTCCTTAAGGAGGTGTAAAAAAATTATTCTTAGATTATTTTCTTGCTTATCATCAGCAAAGGGAACAACAATGTAACTAATCATATTATATTTTGAATAGGGTACACTTTGTTGTTTAAGTTTGATTGTCAAAGTATGAATCCGATCATTGATTCTAAGATACGCAGGTAGTTCCTACTCGCTTCTGTCTTTTCTAATATTAAAGTTTTTAGTTATAGGCCGTGGGCGCCTCGCCTATTTATGCATAGTTTCTCATCCAATATTTGGTTTTAATTTGTTTTATATACCTACTTATTGTTTATTGAAAATACTTATTTCTATTACCCGGCAATTTTCTTGCAAATCCAGAAATTATATAGAAAGTCTAAGTCTGAGTAAGTACTTTAGGAACTGTTGGAATTTTTATTTAAGAAAGAGTAGATGTCGCAGGTTAGTAATAAAATCAGTCATTTTATAAAACACCTAGTCATATTATTTGATTACACAATATGCCGAGGATTTTGCTAGAAACTCTGAACTGAACTAAATAAACCCTACTTAAATCCCACAGACTCGGTTTTGGTAGACACTTTGATTGCACTGTATTACAATCTGCCTACGACATGACATAGATATTGTTTGGTATATCCCAAAATTCGGTATAAAGCCCAAAAATTTTTAATGAATTCCTATTGATATTTTTAGCCTAATTTATCGAATTCCTTATTTCTTGAACTCCTATATTATCTGGAGCTCGTGCATAAGTTCTGATTTTGCATTAGGATTTTTGAAATGCAAAGCCTTCATTGCTATGCAACCTGAGAATCATGAGGGTATGTTGGGTAAAGACCTAGAGTAACAAGCAAACCCAACAACAGGTTGAAGAAAGGCCTCCCATCCCCTTAAATATATTCTAAAAGAGGGAAGTCGATTAATTTAAAATTTACCCTATACCGAAAATTGTTCAATAAAAAAGATAAATTATAAATTTTCTTATAAAGTTTCCTAGCATTCATGAAAGGTAAGTTGCATGAATGTTACCACGCATGAGCAGTGGGAACTAGGAACCAATGAAAACGTTCAAATTTGACGTTATAAAAATATTTGAACATCAAAATCAAAACAAGACAAGACAAGAAATATACATCGAAAGGCAAAAGGCATCAAAACAAGTGCAAGTGGTCAATTTATTTGTTTGTGCCTTAGTGGTTTCTTTTGTTGTTCAGTATTTATTCATATAAAATGAATAAAGAACAGATTAGAGAAAGACTATTATTAGATGAGTATGAAATTCAACATTTTGAATTCAGTTCATCGTATTTTATAACAGAATGTAAGACTTTATAACCTCACTTTTGATTTTAGAACTGTGCTTATAAAATTTTAATTTCAGTCAAAGATGCTATCCATTGTACGATAAAGTCAATTCATGAAGAAATAGAAAAATGTATTGCACGGAAACTACAACTATCTGACGAAGAGAAAGAAACACTTAATATAGATATAAAAACTTTATCGGAATTATATGAAAATCAAACTGAAAAGACTTTCAAGAAATATGAGGTAAAGATATAAAATAGTTACATGTTAAATAAATTCTATTACCTACGTAAATTATACTTATAGGAAAGTCTCAGAAACATTTTTGTCATTCCTCAAAATATTGTACTAGAAAGTAATAAAATTCATCAACAATATGCAAATGTTGATGAGCAACAATTATCCAATGAAGTAAAGCAATTAGAACGCGAATATTTAAAGGTATGAAATTTTAATTGTATATTGTTATCTATTTGATATTAATTAATCGCATACTCTGCAGGAAAAATGTTTAATTCATTTATATAAGGAAGAAATAAAGCACATTGATCGTACGTCCAAACTACAAGAACAAGTTTTACAGGTAGTGAAAAAAATTGATAAACTACCAGATTTAGATGATTGCGAGAAAAGATTTGACAACTTGAACAATTTGTACGAAGATTTACTTCACAAGTTTGAAAACGAATTTGATAAAAATGTAGAACAAGAGAATCCAATCCAATATCTTCGAGAAAATTAATTTGATGAAAATGTAGAACAAGAAAATCAAATAAAATTTCTTCCATAACAGGTAAATAATTTGTAGATACATATTTTTAAATAATTATATTTTTATAAAATACATATTTCAATATACACATTAAAATGAAATAATGCGCATTCATTTAACACAAAGCTGCAATTTAAAATATAAATATTTTCTTAATAATAAATTTATAACTATATATATACACTGCACTGGATTTTGTAATTAATATTAGCTGTCAGTAATAATAAATTATATAATGAATAATTACAAATTAATAAAAGAATTATTATTTTTGAAAAATGATATAAAATTCAGTCTATACACAGAAAGTATTATAATGAAATCTTTCTCAATATTTTATCTTATAAAAGATACTTATTAAATTAATATTTTAAATGGAATTAGGATATCCTCTACAAATCACTTCTTATCTCGAGTAAAAAAATCACAATTACTGTCCCCAGAAAGGATGCTAGTTTCACGAGCAGTACGAATAACAAAATTCAAAGTAGATACGTTCATTTTATCATAGATAATGCCCATGCGGTGTAACATTTTGATTATGATGAACATGAGCATGCGAATGTACCACATGATGCGGTAATGTTAGAGTATGTGTCGTTAATGTTGTATCAAACATAAGAGATGGTTGGCATAACAACAAAGGCTCTGGAATTTCGGGCACAGTAGTGATCTGTATTTGTGTAGGACCCTGCTGAATCATTTGTTGCGGCGGTTGTTCAATTTTTAATGACTGAATTTGAATTGTTGAACCAGTATGTTCTAAAGATGGTAATATTGGCTCAGGTTGTGGTGCACAGTTATGCACAAAAAATGAAAATGGAGCTTCTCTATTTACAGGATGTAAATGAGTGAAATTTATCTAAAATATAATTAGTTATAAGTACAAATATTGCGCTAAAGTATAATGTAATACCTTAACTACAGCATTTAACCCCATGCGAATATGTTTGTTTTTTCTTCGAGTTAAAGGAGTGTCTGTCAAAACTTTCATGTCCAGAACTCCTTTACATCGTCTGGAATCAAACAGCAATTCTTTCAGTATTTTTCCACCGCCTTGGGTCCAGCATTGATACTGTTTTCTAAATCTGATTTTTGGGCCGGTGTTTGAAATTTTCTTAGCCCATACTGTGCTTGTAACATTAGAAAACAAGTCTACCCACTGATCACATAAAGTATTGAAATCATCGTTGTCTCGATCTATTTCTGTACGTATTCTTATTTCGAAGTTCTTGTCGTTTGTCCATTGCACTAAAATTATTTCGTATTTTCTGTCTAAATTATTCAAAATTTCAATAAAGTCCAATCTAGCTTGCTGATCTCCGACCCCAGCCATCTTGTTTACTTTTACAAGAAGTGTTGGATTTTAAATATTGTGTATTTATTTAAAAATTATTAAATATAATTTTTATATTTTATTTTTTAACAATAATGATTGATATATATATGTACGAATTACAGTTAAAATAATTATATATTTTTTTTACAAAAGTTTTGATTATTTTAAAATTTGAACGCACCCGTTTCACATTCTTTGTTGGTCGTTGCTCATTTCACATCGTTGTCAATGTCAAATATTCTAACCTAAAATTTTGGGACATTCTACAAAATTATTAATTAAGAAATGAAATGATAACAAATTCAATGAAAATTCCAAGTTTCATCAAAAGCATACTAGTGGGTATACCTATTGGAATAACATTTTTTGATTCAGTAGGATATATAGCCCGAGTAGATGGAATTTCAATGCAACCAGCGTTAAATCCTAACAGAGATGTTACAGATTACGTTTATTTAAACAGGTGGGTTATTAGAGACTTGGACATTAAACGTGGTCAAATCATATCTTTAATATCTCCTAAAAATCCGAGCCAAAAGATTATTAAACGAGTAGTAGGAATTCAAGGTAATATAATTTTTGTTTACCCTATCATTTATTTAGTGGGCATTTGTGTATTCTAGGCGATATAATTATTACTCGTGGCTATAAAACAGAAGTAGTTAGAGTACCTGAAGGACATTGTTGGGTTGAAGGGGACCATGCTGGGCATTCTATGGACTCAAATTCATTCGGACCAATTTCATTAGGTTTAATTACTGCTAGAGCATCTTGCATAGTGTGGCCTCCATCCAGGTGGCAAAGCATAGATTCGTGGCTGCCTGATGAGAGAAAACCATTAAATTTAAAACGAAAACTGTACAAATAGATATTTACTAACACTTTACACAATATTTTTATACAATGCGAGCTGTATCATTTGTTGAAAATCTTGAATTTGATTTTACTGGGCCTGTGTTACGCAACGGCCTCACATTAGGCGATGTAGATAATGACGGAAACGAAGAACTAGTAGTTGGGAATGAAGAAGGCGAATTGAGTATATTTAAGGGCGGAGAATGCTGGCAAACTATAACTGGCCTCGGGTTTATAGCTTGCGTTGTAATAGGCGATGTATTAAATATAAAAGAAAATTGTTTAGTAATTATTAGTGCTGATGGTTGGTGCCATATATATTATTTGGAGAAAAAGAAACATGATCATGCTGATGCAGGCGCAGATGGAGATGTTTCTAGCATTTCTTCACACGATCCTACAGATGAAGAGAGTAAACCGTTGTTAGTAAACGAAGAAAATGAGTTTTTAGAGTGTGTTCATAGACAGCGTATTCCAGCAAACTCAAAGGTAAACATTTACTTTTGAAATAAAGAGTCGGCTGCGCGAATTACTTATTTTGGTCTTATAGAAAGATATATAGATGAAATAGAAAGAAAACTTCTCTACTCTCTAGATTTGGAAGTCAATGTAGCAAGCGGTAGGTCAAATTGTGTAATATGTGTGTGTTCACGTAGCTGAACCGACTCTTCACTTCAAACTTACTCTAACTATAGTAGTAGAAATATATTGGTAATATTTTGCTGACTGTGTGTTTAGGTAGCACTTTTAGGAGACATTGATAATGACGGTGCAATAGAATTAGTTTTGGGATTAACTGATCGCGTAGTTAGATCGTATAGATGGGTAGACATACCACTTCTTACAGATACCGTAGAACCAAACGATCCTTTAAGTAGTGTATCAGGACCAATTAGAGGTACATTTCATAATTATTTATTAATTGTATTATAAAATAACACAATTTATAGGGAAATTAGTAGGATTAAACAAATGGGAATGTGCAAATCAAATCGGTTCAGTAACTTTACATCACTCTTCAGATGGGTCCCCATGTTTGTTGGTAGCCCAACCGGGAGGCACTTTTATGAGAATAAAATGTCAAACTGATGGACCTTATGAACCAATCACAGAAAATTTTGATGCATCTGAGAGCAATAGGTATTATAACATCTTTTTTATACAATCGTACAATATTAACATTGTTATTCAATTTTTAGTTAGGATGGGTTAGGGTATATGTAAAATTTTCGTACTAGTGCGACAAAGTACTGTTCCAAAATATAAAACTTAAATTGACCTCAAACTACGATTGTAAACACTTTGTTAAAATTAGTTTATTTTGTCATGATAATGATAACCACGATTTCGTTGATTTGTTATAAGCACAGCAAATAATAATTTTAAAATTACAAAATTAGTTATTTTGATCTTATACGACAGTAGAAAAAATATTGTGTGCACCTTGTCGAATAGAACTTGTTTGTTGCGCTTGGCAAGTCGTCGATCTCGGCTTCGCCTTGAGCGAACAAATGTATTGTCGCGTGCAACATACAATGCTCTATCCGTACTTGATTCACAAATAACTATTATATTGGTACATAATATGATGTATATTAATTTGCAGCATTCGCAGCGAAAGTTTCGCTGCATCGTTTGTAGACTATCAGTTTTTGGGTCTATCTCGAATGAGAAATCAAAATATTTCTACAGAAATTTTAGGCGATCTCAACACACAAGATAGTATTAAACAAGAGGCCAAACCAAGTGAACCTGATTTATTAATTGATACAGAAACAGACACTGAATCTTGTGGAAGTAAAGAAAAACCTGCTGGCAAACCTTATGCCGTTGCTACTCTCGATGGGACTATTATGCTGGTTCAAGATGAGATAATACTTTGGTAAATATTATTTTTAGCTTTTGAAATTGATTACGATATAAAATATTATAGGGCAATTCAAGTAGATCACCAAACATTTGCATTAAGTAAATTAGATGTCACAGGAAACGGCTGTGATGATATTATAGTGTGTTCTTGGGACGGGCAGACTTATATTTTAGATCAAGAGAAAAATAGTGTTAGATTCCAATTAGACGAGCCTGTACAGGCATTTTGCACTGGGCACTATACTGTTATACCTGGAGAAAAACCAATGCCATGTTTGGTTTATGTAACATTTTGGAATAAGGTAAATAATTATATTAAAATGTAGATTATTTTATGTATGTATTTTTAATAATGCGTTGAATTTCAGATATTTTTATATTATGATATTCACATAAAAAGCATGACAATTAAAAGATTTAACCCAGATTTATCCACTTTAGATGGAATTGAGAAACTTATGGAAGATGGAAATGCCAAAGAAGTCACACGTAAAACAAAACGTGAACTTGTTGAATATTTGTTATATGGTGTCAAAAATAAAGAATAATAGTAATTATGTTATCCTGTTAAATATTATGTTGTTAGTGATTATATAAAATTATACAATTTATATTTCATGTAGTTGGTTTATTAAAATTTAAATTTTATAATTTGATTTCAGTCTAAATTTTATTACAATTGAAATTAGGCCTATTGCACAATATTAAAATTTTCACTGTATTGAACATAATACACATATATAGAAAGATCTTAATTTTAAGATATGTATGTACATTTTATCAAAATTATTATTTTTTTAACTTTCGATGGTTTTAAAAAAAATCGGGGGAAGTTTGGCACAAATACTTTTTATGACTAGTTATCTAGAATTATTTAAAACTAAACTAAATGGTCGTACAATTGTTTAATTACATTACATCTTACGGAATTCATTTACTTTCAACAACATATCGATATGAGAAAAAATAACAATTAATTTATTTTCATTTTCGGTCCCAGTTGGCGGTGTTGTAAAACCAAGATTCGTCTCGCGATTTGCTCCAACTGCTTTCCAAACTATTTTCCTGAAACAAAACAAAACACAAAATAAATATGACATAAATTACTCTTTTACACCTTGAGATTTTTACAATAATATATTTTACGTCACTCGGAGGAGGAAAGCAGTGTTTTCCTCTTGCTAATGGAGGGAGGGAAGCTAGTTTTCCCTCCCGCTCGGGAGGACCGTACTTGTTTTCCTCCCGAGCGGGAGGAAAACACTGTTTTCTTCCCGGTACTGGCGGGAGGAAAACATTGCAAGAAAGGTGATTTCGAGGCCCTCGTGACGTAAAATATTGTGTGTCCCACGGGAGGGAAGGCTATTCCTCCCTTGGGCGAAGCCGGCGCCCTCGCTCGGGCCGCCGCTTGGCCCGCGGGAGTAATAGCAATTACTCCCTTGGGCGAAGACGGCTCCCTCGCTCGGACTCGCCTGCGGCTCGCCTTCGGCTCGGGTCGCCGCTTCGCCCGCGGGAGTAATAGCTATTACATCCTTGAGCGAAGCCGGCGCCCTCGCTCGGACCGCCGCTTCGCCCGCGGGAGTAATAGCACGCTTCCCTCCCTAGGTGCACAAAATACTATTTTACACACAAATCATAGTTCTCATATAAGTTTTCATCGAAATTTCAACATTGTACATTGATAACTCTCCGCCATTTTGAAGTAAAATGGCGAACAGATATTTAACCATCATAATATCTAAAATTAAACATTAACATGCAAATCTAATAAAAATCTGTTATGTTTTTTTTATATTTTATGTCACATAAATGCAAAACTCTACTATTCAAGTTATAATACGACATTGCGCATTGCTAATGTGTTTTAAAAAATATGAAGATAAAATTCAACAATATTGAATTCATATTTACAAAAATTGATCTATTCATTTTTTAATTATTCTGCATGGAACAAACAAATAATAAAATAATTCTTCATACCCCAACATTAAACTGTGAGTGAGTCATAGCACTTGAGGAGCTCAGGTAATCCATATTTGTGTAATAAGAATAATTTTGATAACAATTCGAACTTTGAGCACTTGATGATAACGTAGTGGATTGACCAGGTGAGCACCAGGATCTGTGTTGATCCAGTGCTAGGGTATCGATTGCTGCAGGAGACCATATACTTGCATTTGAAGATGAGCTATTTGTGTATGGTGCAGTTGAAATCTGAAAATAATATTCCAATTAATTCTTTTTCAAATTAAATTGGTTAAGATTTTATTACATACTTTTCGAAATTGTGATAGAAATGTTACGGTTTTATTTTACTTATAGTATATTATATATCAACAAGAGTTTAATAAAAGATAAGAACATAGCATACACAAAAATATTACGGTTACAACATTATTTAGTATAAAAATGGTTTCATTCTTTTATTGAGTATAAAACCAAATTCATTAAAATGAATTTGATTGCTCCACTTATTTTTTTTTTTTATTTTGATGGTAACCAACCTACAGAATTAACTTCCAATTTTAATTTAAATTTTAATTTAAAATTTAATTTTAAATGTTAGTTTAGACCAAGGTTTAAGTTTGTAAGAAATAATATATATTTATATAGTAAATATAAAATATTTTGAAAAGTTTATAGAAATTTTACGAAATACCTACTCTTTTACGCTTTAAGTTCAATTTCTGACTAAGATATTCGTACCAAAATCTTCTCAACTCTTCCATAATATGTACACAAATATAAAATATTTAATGTCAAAATTTTTGGATAATTTGTATTTTAATTGTCACTATCAGTATCCAGAAATCCATGCCCAAAACTCATCCTTACATACATACATTATGGTAAAACTGTAAGAAACTGGTTGCCAGGACTAGAATTCGTGCGTTTATTTACTAAAAACTCACTATCCGATTGTAAGCATGATTTCTATTTCTCCCTTATTTTTGTAGCAGAAGGTAAAAAGTATGAAAATATGGATTATGATATGTATATAAACCATAATGACAAACGAATGATCACGGATAAACTACACGTATTGTACATTGATATATTTTTATTGTATACGGACAAATACACCTATTATTTTATTTTACACGCATAAGCTGTTTTACACGAATAAATTCTATTCTATACGGATAAGTATTATCAGTATTGCACGATTAAATTATAGTTATATTACTGAAAGATTATATTCAATAAGTCTAGAAAATTAGATTTATTTATTATTTTTAGTAGTCATCAAGCATTTAAAGCAAAAATATGACAATCTTAAGTTATAGAACAATATGTGTTATAGTAGATTTCAAGAATTTTAAAACATCTAATCTTTTAAAATACATTACATTATTTTAACGACTGGTCTAATTTGACCAAAAACCCAAATAAAATAAAATAATATAAAAAATTAAGAAACAAAAACAATACATGTATATTGGGAAGTTCTTATGCTTTATAATAGTTTGAAATATACGGTATAATTTGTAAATTACCCCTGTAGGCGTACTAGTATTGCTGGTTGTCGTCGATAGAAGATGGGGTTTCACGTAGTTAGGACTGTCTCTCAACTGTGGCGTTGTATGTATCGTTGGTGAACTTGTAGTAGAACTGGAACAAATCAAAACTTATAGACTTTTATCTGTTTATAGATAGTAGATTTGCTATTGTTTTAAAAAGAAAGAAACGCACACAAAAACAGTGAAGAGGATTATTCCATGCTTCTCAATCTTGAAAAAGAAATTCACTGTTTTGAAGCTATGAATTCGAAATTATTCTTTTCAAAGTCTCACGCCGGCGTACCATGGTTAGCAATAAAATATTTAAAAATTTTACTACTAACTGACCAAACCATAACTGAATGTTTTTATATTAATTTAAATTTAAATAATCTGTATTTTCATATTGTGTGTAAATTAGCAATTATACCAATCAGTATGTCAAATAATAGAGATTGATTAATGTTGCACAGACAATTAGTATG
This sequence comes from Agonum fuliginosum, assembly GCA_947534325.1. Classification (NCBI taxonomy): domain Eukaryota; kingdom Metazoa; phylum Arthropoda; class Insecta; order Coleoptera; family Carabidae; genus Agonum; species Agonum fuliginosum. The sequence continues at coordinate 36,743,158 of OX384031.1, read as the reverse complement.
TGTCATGTATTTATTATAGAAAGAATTTTAAAATGAGAGACGGTGTCACTCTGAATTTCATATCGAGTTAGCACTCGTGCATTAATATTATATGTCCAGATTCGGGAAATCAGTCTCATATGTGTTGCACTCGAGTCAATTAATACATTGTTAGTTTGTCAGATTCCAAAATAAATTAATGCACATGCACTTTTAATCGGTATCAAAAAGAAATTTTTTTTTTCTGAGTGCCATTAAATATAGTATTTAGGCTGCGAAATTTCTGTTTAGCGTCCGACAGAATTTTTGGCCAAGGCGAAGAGCGAAGCTTAAATTCTCGAGGACATTAAACATATTTCGCAGACGATTTACACAATTTTTTTTGCAACTGCAATGCATATAATAAAATATTTAATTTTTTGTAACAACAATTCTTAAAAATATCTGACATTGGCATGCACAACTCAATAAATTTATTTCGCAGCCGTTACTAATAGCAACGCGGTTGCGAAATGTATCGTATACAAATGTTTTATTTCGCGGCCTGGATTGCGGACGTCAATGTCAACTTGTTAAGTTTTTGTGGCATGGTGAACAAATTTTATGGAAATAATTATAGTAAATTTCATGAAAAATATTTCTTTAGATGAGTATTTTTTTATAATCGTCATTTTGTATCGCGAATTTTTTTTGTTCGAGTTCAAATTGATACCTACATAGTTATATAATTTTTTAAATAAGCAAATGAAAACATTATGAGAATAAAAAAATGTATTATAGGATAAATATTACCGTATTACCTAATTTAAACATGTTGTATTTCGAATGAGAATACCAGTAAAATCCTTAATCTGCGCTCTGAGGGTTAATCTTCGAATATGAAACAAACATTTTTGGAATTATGCGACTTACCTTGTGTTTGTATTGCTGTTATTTGAAACTGGAGGCGATGATTTCGTCAATACTGATGTTTTACTTTTAATTCGAATGGATTTTTCCGCGCTTTGTTGCTGATTATGTTGTTTCTGTTGTTGTCTGCACTTCGCTCTTCTGTTTTTAAACCAGACCTATAAAGCACAAAAAGATTATTGAGCATTTTTAATATTGTTGAACAAATAATATCTTTGTGGATCAGAATTATAATACATCAAACAGAAAAAGTGAAAAAACACTGATTATTAAATATTATATGTTTTAGTTAACAATAACTTTGTTAATTTAAGGCTTTTCATTGCCGTTGAAATTAAATCCTGCTACTTTTACTGTTACATAGTTGAAGGTTTGTAGGCTTCACCTGAAATTTGATATTTTTGATTGATTTTTATGGTAATGAAACTTACATCACGTATTTTCAAATGGTACCTACAAAAAGTACCAAATTTACCATAATCATAATCGATGTTAGCAATCAGCGTTCTATGTTTTTCTGTAGTAGGTATAAAACTTCGATTTAAAAAAATTAATATTAAGTATTTTGTTTCTATTTTCGAAAGTATTTTATTGTATAGGTACTGTAATACTGCAATATGCGTTATATACTTATTATACACGTTTCTTATTTAATTTATCTATTAATCTAGATAATTTCTTCAATGGTTATATATCGTATCTAGATAAAAAAGTGTGTTATCTTTATCTAGACAAAAAATATTGTTATCTATAACAACACTGAGAAAAAAATTTCGCTTATCCAAAAAGAGATAAATATTTTTATCTGGTTAGTTGGTATACAAAAGGCATATCATATGGAATAGGAACGTGCTAAATACAATATATATGTTACACTTACACCCTATGCGAACAAAATGATATATCACCAACCCCGATGTTTGCTTGTACTCCTAGTTCAGTTCACCAAAAATACAGAGCGTAAACTTTCTATGTCTATTCTGTACATGAATTTGTTATTTTGCTTAACTACCTTTTCAACAACTTCAAATTGGGAATAAGAATAAACAATTTCAAATTGTGAATAAACAATTTTAAATTGGAACTAAACAATTTCAAATTGAGACTTAATAATATGATATTTGTATTTGTTTAATCCCAATTTGTATTTATTTATTCCCAATTTGATATTGTTTATTCCCAATATGGAATTGTTTAGTCTCAATTTGAAATTATTTCGTCCCAATTTGAAGTTGAAAAGGTAGTTTATGTATGTTAATTCTTTATTGGTAACTAATGTTAATTTAAATACGATATAATAATTAATGTAGAAGGATATAGAGTAAATTTGAAGTGATCAGTCGGTTCAGCTGCGTGAATGGGTAGAGGGGTAGAGCTAAGTTTTTGTGTACCTACTATACCTTTTACACAATTTGACATACCGCTTGCTCCATACCTTAGCATAGAGAGTAGAGAGAGTTTCTTTTCATTTCATCTATAAATCTTTCTCTAAGACCAAAATTAGTAACGCGCTACCGACTCTTCGTTTCAAAAGTACTTTATTACATTTTTATTTATCAGTAATATCAAAAAAGTCTAGTTATGAATTGTATGCTATTATTGTTACGTCACTACTTTGTTAATTAATTGTTGTGTTACGTTGTATTAATTTTTGGAATAATATTGGGTAATCAATTTGTTTATAAATGTAATAGAAGTATAATACCAGAGAGGCAGTTGCTAGTTGTAAACCGATCAGAACTGAGCAAATAAATAATTTAAACAATAATAAGTTTATTTTGTAGTTGTTTGAGGGTGTCTTGTGTCCTGTACCTAATATTATAATCAGTTAAAAGATTTAAAAAATGTACGAAGTAATTCCTGAGAATTTCTTGTGAAAACAGAAGTATAGACAGACTGTCCAAATCATATCTAATTAAATTTTCTTGCAGGATTTAAGGTAATAAGCTCAATTTAAAACAGTAATTTTCATATTTTGCCATTTTTAACAATCTATACTAGGTACCTACCTACATTTATAAAAGTCGCTCTTAAAAATCACATAAAAGCTATAAGCATTTAGTTTTAAGGTTTAGATTTATGTTTACGTTTAGAGCCCTGTTCACACATGGAAACATAGAAGACACACACAAACGATACACAGGCAACAGAAGCAAAATGAAGAACGTGTGGAACGTTTGTGGCCTCAAAATTGATTTTTTCTTTACTTACATAAAGCCACAAAATAGCGACGCCTCTATTATAAAATTTATTTAATACAAGCAACACACAGTATTTTTTACTGTTGAGTGAGTGTGTTCTTCTATGTTTCCATATGTGTGAACAGGGTATAAGAAAGTTTGAATACATCTAACTAAATCTGATGAGCATTCACAGTACCTACTTGAAAGTGGAAATTGTGAATGCTCCTATATTGTTATATGAATTTAAACATTCTTAAACGTAAAAATAAATGTAAACCTTAAAATAAATGCTTATGAATGAAGCTTAAGATTCAACATTTAAGTAATTTAAGAAAAATTATAACTTTCCTCGTTTCCTTACTGCTCAGGGGTCCTATTCTATTTCACTTATCAACGTTGATAAGTTGGGTTGTCTTGATAACCCCCCACTATGTGTGACGTAGTAGCCAAGCGACTGTCGCTACGACTTATCAACCGTCGCTACGGTAGACTTGCGCGTTGCGTTGATTTTTGTTCGTTAGGAGGTTAAAATATGTATTTTATAAATATAAAATACCAATAAATTATGGGTTCATTATATGTATTTAATATTTTTGATTAGTTTATTAAATAATTCAACTTACAAATTTTAGAAATAAGAAATTGACATTTTTCTTGAAAAAATAATTTACTTTGAAATTCAAAAAAATGGCTTATTTTAAAACAAATAATACGTTTATGATAAGTGATAGGTAAAATGGTGGTTTAGCAGTTTTTCTTGTCAAATTTCACAGTAAATGTAAAATCTCTATCAGTCTTTATCAACTGGAGGCCAAATATCCCTAACCCTTGATATAGTTACAAACGGAATGACGTCACGAAGTTATCAACTGAACTTCGCTAGCGACTGTCGCTATGAATTAGAATAGGTACCCAGGTCCCAACTTGTCTTTCATATTTGTGCCGTTAGGCTACTTCCATGATTTTTATTTTTAAATATTTTTAAAGAAGGGATAAAACTTAGGTCATATATTTTTTATTTTGACAAAATTCTTATTAACAAGCCCAAAAAACTAATGAAAATTGAATTATAATATGTGAACCAATAAATGGCCGTGAAGCCATAGCAACGACTCAAATAGTTTGCACTTATATATTGGAATGTTTGTGAAACGCTGGTTTGATAATTTAGCACTTATAATTGGTTAGGTCTGAATCTAGCTTAACACTGAAAAAACAGTTTGCCGCTTTTATGAAATAGTGGACAGGGTTTCCAAACTGCAGGGGCGTGGAGCGAATAATAATCAAATACACTAATTTTTCGTCTAGGTCGGGCCGGGCCTTATTCAAGATATTGTACGGCACAACAGTTGAAGGCAAAACGTGTTCGTGAATTTCAGTGTATAGTTAATAAGTAGCCTCAACCCCTCAACCCGCTAGAGTGGCTACGGCCAGCCCTTGGTTCAATGTATCACTCTAGTCTAACGATGTCGTTATGAGATTTATTAGTGGCTTACAATGTCCTGACAATAAGTGTGGCCACACTTTGTAGGTTTGAGAAGTTTTGGACATTCTTGCACTTGGAAGATTTCTATGAACTTAAAATGGTAATGCTAAGCTCACGATTCTAAAAACTAGAAAGTTTATTATAATAATGTGCTTTTTCAATAATTTTCACGTTCTAATATAATATATATTTTTTAAATTTATATTTTTGTTCTTCATACCTAGGTAAACAATAGTGATTAAAATCTCATTTTCAGTATACCATCCAAGAGTAGCCTATTGTAATAAAGCGTGGCTCAAAGGGATGTAAAATTACGATAATTTTATTATTTTATAATTTACCACTGGAAATTTACCGATTTTTATTACCATGTAAATTTATAGCTATTAATATAACAAGATTATTATGTGATTTATAATACCGAGGAAGTTGCGCCAAGCGACGAGGTGAAACCGAGTCTCGTTGAACATCCAAGGGGGCTTGAATTGCATATATTCGCGTTATATTCAAAGCTTAATCGTATCATCAACGACAGCGATGTTCAAACAAATCAACAATTTTATCTGTCAATTAGTTGACAGTTTGCATATTATGGAAGATTTTGATGTTATTATGGTTGTATTAAGTTCGTAAATGAATTATACGTATCTAACATATTATAAGTACTGAACTAACTTATTATGTTGATTATAATTATCAATAAATGTTGCATATTAAAAGATAATAACAGTTGATACGATTAAAAATATAAATTACTGAAAAATATTTTAATTTACCGTAAATTATCGAGAAATTACCTATAAAAATTACCAATAAAATACCGAGGAAATTTAAAATAATGAGAAATATTTAATTATTTGGTGAATAATTCTAACAAAAACAAACATATAGGTATGGTATAGATTATAGATAAAGAAAGAAAATTGTAAATTTTTTAAATAAGTACAAAAATACAAATACAATTAACAATATCATAGCGCACCAAACATTTTCAAATGTAATTGATTAAATTGTTGATAATTTATCCGTAATTTATGGTACCTACCTAATAAAAATTTGGTAAATTACGGTACCTAATTTATTTCGTAATTTACCCGGTAGTTTAAAATTAAAAACCATAGGACACTCATTCACCCATTGCATTGCACTGCGCTGTTACATTTTCCTGTGTTCACAATTTTTATTTTCTGATGTTGATGCCAGAGTAAATTTTCTACTCAAGTTCTTATTATAATATTTATCTCATTCACTCATATCGTTTTAAACTTATTATAAGAAATAAATCTGAGTGTACCTGTACTCTGGACTCTGGGAGGTTGATCTTCAAGGCGACTTCCTCCCTCATGAAGATGTCCGGGTATCGCGTCTTCGCGAACAGCGACTCCAAGATGTCAAGTTGCGCGCGCGTAAACGTCGTTCGTTCGCGACGTTGCTTGCGGGGATTCGCTACAAATAAATCATTATTTTATTATATATTTAATTTATCTTCTATGGATCATACAAGATTAGTACCATCCAAATACATGTTCCTATAAACCATACATTATTACGCGGAACTGTTTATTAATGATCATTAATTTATTTGATGAATTTCGGTTTGGAGAAATGTATAGTATTATTTTACGATAATACCATATTATGAAATTCAAACTAAACTGAATTCCTGGTAGGTAAAATTCGTGTTTTGATCAACACTATGAATCAACTAATCAGCAGTAATACATTATACATTTCATGGAAGGTTTTACTTAAAACGTAAGTTCTCAATATTGGAAAATACCTGTATATTTATCATTTCATTAGCTAATAACTTATAAATGAAGTTACTTTATGTTTCAGTCATTAATTACATTAATTATTTGCTAGTTTTAGACACGCAAAACTTTATTAATTCACTAACCAGCTGTGCAAAATGATTTTACTTATTTCAGTATTGAGTAACGAAATATGTATGTAACATGTAATTTAAAACGATTTTATTTAAGATTTTAAAGATTTTACCTGGTTTTATACAGGTTGGTGGAGGTGAAATGCGAACATAGGGAAATATATGACAATGGAGTTAACATACTAGGCATCTTGATATACGTGGAATAAGTACTGTCAATGTCAAAATAGCTGTCATATATTATTGAAATTTGTATTTTCATATATAATAAGTGACTATGATTTTGCCGGCAATTTTTGCCCTCTGGTCACGACTGCTTGTTGTGTCGAAAATAAACACGAGTGCGTAGCACGAGTGATTATTTTCTAAAGTAACAAGCAGCAGTGACCAGACGGCAAAAATTACCAAAAAATCATAGTCACGTATGGTGGCTTGACAATTTCTCTAATTATTTTATTTATTCCAAAAATAGTAATGTATTTTATTTTACTATGTCAGTTGATGATTGTTTTAATCATAAACTGACATTGTATCTAAGCAACGCTTCGCGGCAATTTTCACTAGTGAAAATTGTCAGTGTAATTTTCACTAGTGAAAATTGTCACTGTAGTTCGTCTGTGATTGGTACAATTCAGCAAAATACTGTGTTTTGATTGGGTGAAAACCTATGAGTGGAATTGCCATTAAAATATTTTCTTTGCATAATAATGTATGTGTACGAGCAGAACGAGAAAGTTTACATGGAATTTTAGATTTTATTATTATTTCTGTTATTGATTACTCTTTTTGCCACACAAATTCACATTACTTCGTTTTGTGACACTACTACAAAATATATCAAGATACCTGGTATGAAAGTTCGATTGTCATGTATGTTCCCTATGTTCGCATTTCACCTCCACCAACCTGTATTTTATTTTGACAAAAAAGCTACTTTGTTTCACCTATCTATTTTTAATTAGACTGCTAGCTACAGGAAGTAAAATAAAATTTGACTTTTTCGTTAGGGATATACACATCCAAATATTATTTGGCACATATATTTAAGATTATTGTTATTTAGTAAAGAGCGAACAAGATGCCTTAGAGAGATAATTTGGAAAAAAGTTCCATAAGAATAAGAATGGCATTGCCATCTTTCCAACACACTGAACCTAGTAACGAAATAACCTATTGGCACAACAATGTAGTTATTGTGTGTAAAAGTACCTAGTTCGGGGTTTTCCCGAATTTTACGAACGATATTGAAGATTTTGAGACCGTAGCTACACTACCATATTAAGTCGTCATCGTCAGGAGGTGAAAAACATCTGACCTTTTTTGGTTACGCCACTAGTTTGAAAATAAGAATATAATACGAATGTGTAATGTTGTTTACCTACCGATTACTTAAAATTACTGTGTAAAATAACTGAAACCATATGAAACTAATCTGTGTTAATATTCACGATATTAATCATAACTGATACTTGTAAATTGTAATCTATTAAATGTTTTATTTATTGAATATATTATTTTATTATAAAAACTCATACATCCTTTTTAAATATGTATGTAATAAATTTGAGCATTATAATTACACAATATTTGTATAAATAATACATGCAAAATAAATAAATGAAATAATATGATTTTAAAATTACGCGATTATAATGGCATAGTATTTGTGTGTATGTGCAGTAATAAATAATTAAACACCTATGCAAAATACGCAACAACGCAACGTTGGGTGTTTGCTAAAAAGCGATTGTTTCATATGACATTTATTTGATTAAATGTGGTGAGCTTACACGGGAATCGCTAAAAACAAAACAAATGGGGATATTTTTATCAAATGGAGTTATATTCTCACTAAATCAGTATTAATCGTTTAAACAAAATGAAATCCCTTCGTTTCCAATTGTGCGGTTATCATAAATAACTGCATTTACGTTGCATGCGCCCGGCGTGAGCGTTGCTGTACGCGCTAAGCCGCATCAATTCCGGTCAGTTATTTAATTCCGGGAATCCGGAAAATGTGTGCAAAAATAACCAATATATATTACCGCTTACCGCACCCATTTTTACTCTTTGTGGTTTTGCGTTTTGCCTTTGACATCGCCATTGCCGTCATTCTATTTTTAATATAAAAAAATACTGGCTAAACAGTAACCATTTTAAAGTTTTCATCCCAATCAAATACATACCTATATACTTATTTAATATTTGTCTTAAAAAAAAATTAAGCATAATATGCACAAGCAAAAACTCAAAACTTTTTATTGTAATATACCTAGATAGAATCTTATTTGTTAATTCCTTTTTTTTTATTTCTCGATCATTTAGTTTCCAATAACTGCGCTTTTGTAAAATGATCTTAAAACGGGAAAGGCTGCAAAACCCGAAAATGTATTTTCCGAAAGTGCATGGAGCAAAAGAAGTCGAGTGTGTGCACGCGATTTCGGCTAAGTAATGCATTATCTTGTGATGCATATTTAGTTCGGTTCATGCATTTTCTGCACTTTCGGCAAATGAATTTTCGGGTTTTGTATTTTCGGTCGAATTATTTTTGGAATTTGCATCAGTTTTCCATACTGCACCCTTTTAAACTTGATTATTTCACACACGTCATTTTTCACCAATTACAATGCTTTATTTTTTAGAAGAAGGCAGTTTTTTTTAGCGAAAATCGCATAATGTTCTTGGCAATAGTGTCTAGTAGCTATATTTCCGGAAATATTTTTGTAGACCTTTTTATGAACTGAACGTCATTTTTAAAAATAACGAATAATGCTATAATTCTTAAATAAACGTGATATGATACTGCGTCGGTTTGAGGCATTATATTTATGGCTTTCCACACCCTAATGAAATTAGAATGTTATGTTTTACCTGAAGGGTAGCCCATGGTGGAGTGCAGCGAGTCCATGGTGGACATGAGACCCAGGCCGTTGACGGAATACGGGGAAGACTTCAAGTAGGCCATGCCGGCGGACGTGGTGCTGCCGCATGCGGTGCTGAACGCAGGAAACGCCAGTTCGCCGTCTGGGTTACACCTGGAAAACGACATCGTAGGTGAATCATTATTGTAACAATGTTATAGGTACCTATTAGTTCTATAAGATTAGATTCTTCAAAAACTATTGAACTTGTTGTTGTATACATTATTTTTACCTGAATTAAAGTAAAAATCTGGCATTCTGGGTATGATGAAAGAGGGGACTGGAAAATTAATAACAACAACAACAAGTTCAACAATAATACTAATAATATTGCCAGTAAAAAATGGGTTTTGTGGATTTTACCATGTATCTTAGTGGAAAAACGTGATTTTCGGACTTTGAGACGTGGATAGCGAGAAATTAAGGCATTTTCAGACCCATGTTGCATTTGAAAGTTCGTTCTAGACTTCGAGAACTGTCATTTCCCAAAGTTACAGAAAATTTCACCGAGATTATTGGTCCCATGTATTTGGTGCGGGGTCCTTTGTAAAGAAATGTTTTATTTAAAAAGTCTTAGATAAAACGTCGTATTTGACTTGCACAAAATGGCTGTGATTAACTCGGATGATTATATACTCGTCTTCAGCTTTCATTTTCTTGAATTATAGCTTACACTATGTGGTCGTTAAAAATATAATATTTATATGCGATACTAGAGAAGCTTTATTATTTTAATTTAAATAAGACTATTCAAATCGCACAAATATTTATAAACAATAATCCAAACAAACCAAACATCTCCCCTCAAATTGACCGCATCCTGCGTGCGAAGCCCAAACACCCTCCAGCGATCCCACGCCACCATCCCATCATCATCGTTGCTTTTTCCACGTTATCGCCGCGCCGCACGAGGGCGCTGAGTGTGTGCTCAGATAACAGCAACGTCCGCAGGACAACTGTATCACTCACAGCTAGGGCTCTGCCCCCCGCGGGAAGCGCTCGAGGTGCGGAAAAGTGCGGAACTAACTGTTGATTTCACTTGAGTTGTCATGATGTTTGTTTATTAAATTGATGACAGGGGTGGTTGGCGAGGGAGTCAGTGTGAAGAAGGTGGTTTAATTGCGAAATGATGTAAGGGGTCTTCTTCTTTTTTTGGCAAGAGACACTTGTGGCCACCAACAGAGGGTGTACCATTACAATTTAATGTACTAATTCTGGAACAAAAAGATTTTTTTCGAAATTCATATAAAAAGGGTAGTTTACTTCAGGAGAAAATGTTTAGTACCACTGAATACTACCTATTTATTTAATAAAGAAAGAGATATATGGCTAAATTCAATTATTGTATTACGCAAACATAGTTTATCAATTCGTTATAACATTATAACTACCTATTTAACCAGTGGCTCAAAATTGTTTCCTTCACAAATCTCATAAATTGGTTCTCGAATTTTGAAAAAAATAATTTTGTTCCGTGATCAGTACGTCAAGTTCTATATGCCATTTTAATATGTACAGTAATGTTCAGAAATAATGCCCAGACTCCCTACTCCAGTGCTGACGATTTATGAAAAATTCGAAATACGTCTGCAGCCGTTGATGAACAGAGGCAGAAGATACAAAGCAAAAGATAGCTATATTCCCAATTTTCTCGGAAAAACAACATTAGCTACGGTAAACAGAGGCTTTAGATTTTGAAATATTTTGTAAATTAGGATTCACTACTTTCGATGATATCTTGGATAGATACTTTCTTTTTGAATTTGAATCACTTGTATTGTCAAAATTCTGCATTAAAATTAGAACTCATTAATTCATATCTATTTATTTATAAAACATACTCGTATTGTAGTGAAATAAGAAATAACTCAAATAAAATTAGTAGATCATGAAATTATGCGTTAAGAATTATCATAAAAAAATAATTAAACGATGCTTTTTATATTTACATACTCGTATATCTATTTATAAACTTTGTAACACAAAGACAATAATAGGTAATTTAATAATAAAACATATTTAAGAATAATGTAATTTAATTACATTATAACGATATATTTTTATAGATCTTATATTCAAATAAATAAATAAATATTATTATATTACAAAAAATGGTCGTCAGAAGTTATATTTCTAATAATAATTAAAAATAAGTATAAATAATTTAAATAATATATTTTGCAATCCTGCATAAAGCGGGAGGAAAAGTATTTTTTCTCTCTAGAGAGGAAAAGATAAAGTGGATTTCCGCATAAGGCGAGAGAAAAAGTACTTTTCCTCCCTAAGGAGAATAAATAAAAATAATCTAAATAATATATTTTGGAATCCTGCATAAAGCGGGAGGAAAAGTATTTTTTCTCTCTAGAGAGGAAAAGATAAAGTGGATTTCCGCATTAAGCGAGAGAAAAAGTACCTTTCCTCCCTAAGGAGAAAAAATAAAGTGGATACGCGCATAAAGCGGGAGGAAAACTACTTTTACTGCCCAGGGAGGAATATTAATGACCGGTCAGAAATACCTCACTTTCGTCCCTAATAATAGCGACGAAAGGTGGCGTTTTCGGTGCAGGTATTGAAAAAATAATTTATTGAATTAGATTTGTTAATTAAATCAGATTAAAACTGAAACAAAAATCTAAACATTTTTATTTCTTACATAGTAGGTTACAGTTTAACTGTCTGGTTCAAAATTCATTTGGATTTCATACACTTGACGAAATTCTAAGTCAAGGTATTTTCTTGCCTCTCAGGTAAAGAGGATACTTCTAAATTTGGTTCTATTTTCTTGGAATAGAAGCAATATACCTTTCCTTTGCTACTTATCTCTCATCACCCTCACTCAATCGAACGTATTTCGAATTTTTCATAAATCGTCAGCACTGGAGTAGGGAGTCTGGGCATTATTTCTGAACATTACTGTACATACCTCGAGTTATGGTACCAAAACTGAAGAATTTTTGGGACCAGGACACTTCTAGCGTTCTAGCATTCGACAGATTATTTTGTAAATCTAATAATTTTGCAGTATTTCCAATTATTATAACTTAATTCTGATAATTCTGTAGTACCTACCTATTTACAAAGATTATAACCCAATTCCAATAATTCTTCAATTCTTCAATAATGATATCCAGAAATTCTTCAGTACCTAACTCAAAAATTACTTTAGTAATTCCGAACATTCTTTAACAATTCAGAAGTTTTTCAGTAGGTAATCCCGAATTTTGTAGCAACTTCGATAATTTTTTATTAATTCCGTTATTTTTTTAACTTATATCCATAATTAATAATTCTTTGACAAGTCTGATTATACCTTAGTAATTCTGGTAATTCTGATAATTTATTTAGATATTTTCTTTTGTTACTTCTTCAGGACCACTAGCACTACGTGTCCAGACAATTCATCGCAGGAAAATTCATCGCGGAAAGTTCATCGCGGAAAGTTAATCGCAGGAAAATTCATCGCGGGGAAAATTCATCGCGAGGTAAATTAATCGCAGGAAAGTTCATCGCGGTAAAGTTCATCGCGGGGTAAATTCATCGCGAGGTAAATTCATCGCGGGCAAGTTAATCGCGGGAAAGTTCATCGCGGGGAAAATTCATCGCGAGGTAAATTAATCGCGAGAAAGTTCATCGCGGGAATGTTCATCGCGGGGAAAATTCATCGCGGGGAAAATTCATCGCAAGGTAAATTAATCGCGAGAAAGTTCATCGCGGAGAAAATTCATCGCGAATATATTTATTGTAGTAATGTGGAATGGTATGTTGTGTTATGTTAATCCTTATTGATCACGAATTATTTTATAATATGAAATTTAATATTTACCATTACAAACTGCACTTGAAGAAAGTTAATAAAATTCTAACGTTTGCAGGTGTTCTTTGGCTTACAATTTCTATAATAGGATTAAAAAGTCATTTACCATTCGTTCACAACATCAATAGCTAAGAAACAAAAGTGTAATACTGCAAATTTCGAAGAAAGATATAGAAACTCAATAACACCTGAATATATTTAATACCTCAGGCCTCAGGTATACCCAACTGGTGTAACAAAGTTCTGTTGGACTCAATTAGGGTTTTGTTAGTATTGATTAGTTTATGTCAAAAAAACGGAGTTCTGTTGGACTCAATTAGGGTTTTGTTAGTATTGATTAGTTTATGTCAAAAAAACGGAGTTCTGTTGGACTCAATTAGGGTTTTGTTAGTATTGATTAGTTTATGTCAAGAAAACGGAGTTCTGTTGGACTCAATTAGGGTTTTGTTAGTATTGATTAGTTTATGTCAAAAAAAACGGAGTTCTGTTGGACTCAATTAGGGTTTTGTTAGTATTGATTAGTTTATTTTTTAAAAAACGGAGTTCTGTTGAACTCAATTAGGGTTTTGTTAGTATTGATTAGTTTATTTTAAAAAAACGGAGTTCTGTTGGACTCAATTAGGGTTTTGTTAGTATTGATTAGTTTATTTTTAAAAAACGGAGATCTGTTGGACTCAATTAGGGTTTTGTTAGTATTGATTAGTTTGGGTACAAATGTGCAAATCGAAGTGTGAAAATTGGTATATGGGTAGCTGGACATTGTAGTGCGGGAACTTTTATACGCTGTGGTTTTTCGGACGTGTGGTTATGGTTTTTATACGCTGTGGTTTTCGGTGGTGTGGCATTTACTCTTCGAGTAAGTTAAGTTCAGAAAAATGTTAGGTAAAAATATTTTCTAGTTTTAAAAAATTCAAAAAGTATTGTTAAAAATACCTACTCTTCGAGTATGTTGGGGTTATGTTCAGAAAAATGTTAGGCACGAATATTTTCTAGTTTTGAAAAAATCTAAAAACCTTGATAAAAATACTCCTCGAGTATGATGTTAGACAAGAATATTTTCTAGTTTTAAAAAATTCAAAAAATCTTGTTAAAAATACTCTTCGAGTATGATGGGGTTAAGTTCAGAAAAATGTTAGGCAAGAATATTTTCTAGTTTTAAAAAATGCAAAAAATATTGTTAAAAATACTCTTAGAGTATGATGGGGTTAAGTTCAGAAAAATGTTAGGCAGAAATATTTTCTAGTTTTAAAAAATTCAAAAAATATTGTAGAAAAACTGTCGTACCTACAATCCCTAAAACCATCGTGCTTTTCAAATGTGCACTTCTGCGCTTATGCAACTGTTGTGTTAATAACACGCAACATTGTGATTTATTTGTCTGCAAAGAAGAATTTACAGATCATGAATATGTCTGAAATTAATTTTTTGGCGATTAATTATCATCGCGATGAATTTTTACGTAATTAAGTTACCTCGCGATGAATTTATTTCGCGATGATCTTTCCCGCGATTAATTTACCTCGCGATGAATTTTCTCCGCGATGAACTTGTCCGCGATTAACTTTCCCGCGATTAATTTACCTCGCGATGAATTTTCCCCGCGATGAACTTTCCCGCGATGAACTTGCCCGCGATGAATTTACCTCGCGATGAATTTACCCCGCGATGAACTTTCCCGCGATGAACTTTCCTGCGATTAATTTACCTCGCGATGAATTTTCCCCGCGATGAATTTTCCTGCGATTAACTTTCCGCGATGAACTTTCCGCGATGAATTTTCCCGCGATGAAATTTCCGGGAATCCTAGCACTACTTTTAGAAATCTGAAATTCTTTAAGAAGTCCAGGAATTGTATTAGTGTACACTGTAGAGTATGTTGTATCAAAAACACAATTTAGACAAAAATAATAATTTCCTAAATACGAGTTCATTAGTAGGTGTGTTACTACTGCAAAATGAGAAGAACATATTTCACTAGGTATACCTACGCTCAGTAAAATTAAATAGAAGAACAAAAAAATTGTTTTATAGGTTAATAATTTTTAACATGTGTGTTAGAGTTGGACACGGGTCGTTAAATTTTCGAGTCACGTCGTGACACAGCCCCGCGTGAGCGTTGCGATTTTGAAAATTTGCATCGTGATCGGTCGTGACTGAATTTTTTTTCGGGTGTGAGTAAAAATCATAAGTCATGACACGACATAATACACAATTTGCAAAATATCAAAACAAAACAAATGATAATTACGGGTTATAGCTTATAGCTACTCCAAGCGCTTCAGTACACAGACTTAGCGCACAGATTGGTCGAAAAAGTTAGAGCAAAAGTTTTGTTTATCTATTTCAGATTTTGCAAAGATAAAGTAAATTATCATTTCATATAAATATTTTAACATGACCGGACGTGACCCGTCGTGCGTGATCGGGCGTGACTATAAAAACAAATTCGTGAGCGTGAGTGATCGTTAATCAAACATAAAATAACGTGTGTGATTGGGCGTGATTCCGTTTTTAATTTCGTGAGCGTGCACAAAATGTTACCTACGCGTCCAGGTAATGTGTGTGTATTGTTTTGAACTCTTTTTAAGGTTTTTCAGATGGTTATCCCTTAAATGTCAAAAAAATGTCTGAGGTTTAAATTTTTAGGATAATTTAGGTCATTGAATCCATTTTGTAAAATAAATGCTTGTATGTTTTGTAAACTTATCCAACCTGAAGGAAAGAAACACGTCGCTTTTCAAACGTCGTTTTCAGAAGGTTTCCTTCAGACAAAATACATACAGATCGAAACCCAAATAAATAATTATTAATTTAAAATATGTCATCGTTTTTCTAAAAAAAATGTTACATAACAACAAGAATACAATTTCATAAAAATGAAAAGCACTCGCCGTGCGCGAAGCTCATCTTTTCAAAATGACACAATATCCAAAAACGTATTGTCCTCGCGTTAACAAACAAACCAAGCTGGAAGTTCCTGCATGAGCGATTGATTTTTTGTCAATAGAATAACATGTTCCTCGAGACCGCGTGGTGCCTCGGAATTACTTGGAATTGACCAGTAATGTAGAAAATACCAACCATTATATGCGGCTTATGGCGGCGAGTTCACTGGCTGGGCTTGCAAGCCCTGTGGTCGTCTTCCCAAGACGCCTCACCTGTTTTTCTAGGCGATTAAACTAGGAAATTAGGCCTTATTCTTGCCTTTTTTCACGCACTGTATTTTAAAGTACCGGGAAAGGATTATCATACTGAGCAGTACTGAAAACGCCGGTGACATTCTTATACTGGCTTCAAATAGGCGGTTTGTTGTTTCATCGATATCCTTTTGTAAAAGGATGTTTAGCTCACTTGGAGGTTTAGACGAAGGTATCAAAATATTTTCTATAGATTTTTAATAAAAAATAAACTAACAAGAACATTAACACATTTAATAAAAATTACAACTAGTCGGGCGCTTTGTAAATTCAGATTAACAATTTGAACGATTCTGGCTGTATTATAAAAAATTTCAAATTGAAATTTAACGTGAAGAATCATGACTCATTAGTGAATCAATAAATGCAAATTAATAATTGCTGTGAGATCAATTAGCAAAATTTTGGAGCTAATTTTTATCATTTAATAATCCATATTATACGTTTATTAATGCGTACAAAAAATATTTTCTTTTGCATTCGATAATATACATTAGTCTGGAAGAATAGTATTGAGATTTTTTTTAAACTGTTAACCCATTGACTGTAATAATTTATGTAAAAAAAGTAATTTTTAGAAATTTTTTAACAAAATACGGCAAGTTTTTTTGTAAATTTCATCCTCTAGCCATGTAAGCTGTAAGCACAACCTATAAGCACATCATTGTAAAATATAAGGTCATCGATTTCAAAACCAAAGTTACAAAATGATTTATTGTAACATGCTTTTTTGGTTTGCATTTAATAGCAAGAGATTGGCTCTTAATACAAAAAATATAAGAGAAGAAAGGCAAAATCAAAAAATGTGAAAACGTGCGACATCTTTTTGATAGCTAAGTAGGCTGATTTTTATTATTACATATAATTCAAATTATGATTGTAGAATGATATTAAAATGTTTATATTTTGATAAAAATTATAAATAGTTGCTCTCATTTTTGAATTAAAACAACAAAATGAAAATTACATCAAAAGGTTCAATAATAATATAATACCTTTGATTTGATGATTGTTAACTACGAGTAGTATTAAAACTGCTTAAATGCTTAAATCCATCATTTTATTTTTTAATTAATGTTATGTTTTAGTTTTATGCTTATGAAACAGTGAACAATTTATTTTCTTTGATTTTGACCTATTTAACAGTTAAATCCTAGATTTTATAACATGTAGGTAAGTTTTGTAGCAAAATTTTTAATTATCATTATTTTTTCTAATAATTGGAGATTTTATAAACTAGATTAATTGGATTGGATAACCAAGTGCGTTTTTAACCAACAGTGTTTCTGACAACTCAGGTTTGACACCGCCATCAAGTACAGATTGCAATATATTTTATGTAGCACAAAAATCCCCTTTCTAAAAACTGAATGAATAACCGTGAAATGAAGAGTGATGACTAGTAACCGCACACAGTTAAATAAATTTTTACAGATACCTCTCAGTAGGTAGGTAATGTGAGGCTGGCTATAACAACCAAATTGAATTTAAGGGTGATGGACTGATAAACATAATGTATATATATCGTCGGCACATTACAAATTTTGCCATTTTATAAAACACGACCAAATTGTAAAATCATTGTTCACATAGTTGATCGGCCAGAATCTGTTGTTTTGGAGTTCCATTTGGAAGAAACTCTGATAGAAATAAACAAAACAAGCAACCTAATGCAGCCCCAATATCTTTTTTGAGTCCCACCGAGTCCCACATACTTGGTTTGGGTAAAAACTCTAATTGAACTGAACTCTGAACTAAATAAACAACCCAGAACCCAATACCTTTCTTTATGCCCAAATACTCGGTTTTAATAGGAACGTGTTTTTATTATTATTACCTCTCGCCTCATATTCTATAAGAGAGGTATTGTAATTGGTCAAAATGTTCGAGTATGAGGTTTTGGTGGATAAGTATGTTTCAGGGTCTACGAATTTACTATTTGCCGCAAACCGGAAGTAGTACTTTTTGAAGCTTGATATAGTTTTCCTTAAATATGTTGGTACATTATTTATTTATAACAATTTTTGCAATTAAAAGTAAAAGATACCTAATATAATTATCTATGGGTATAGTTAATTTTAAATAAAATTTGGTAGTATTTAAGAATAAAATAAAGTGCAATTATAATATTGTATTTTTTGAAATTTCAATATCTTTTTGTCACACAAAATTTGAATTATTATGACAGTGACAGTACAGTTGACATCTTTTGCTTGCATCTTGGTTTCCATTGTCGTTTACATTTTACATGAACATGAAACTATTAAAATGTAAGTAAAACTATTTATTAGATTAGTAGAATAAAACAGAAGAGAGGTCGTGTGCTGGCCTCATCAGATTTTTTTATCTAGCATTTAATTTTATTGTCGTTTAAGAATGTGGTTTGATCGACCAGTTTATAAAATATCTACCAGATTAAAAAATAATTAAAATTAACGATCATTTTACAATGTGGGTGCGTTTTGGCTAGCTATTATATAAAACAGCGGAATTTATAATGTGACTACGACATTTAATTTTGAACTCTATTATCTGAATTAAAAATCAATGATGAAACTTGGCGTATTAGTATGATTATTATGATGTGCATAGAGTGCAGCAAACATGATCTGTACTTCCTAGTTCCATTGTCCATAACTAATGATCATTATCAGCATCCTAATCTACACCATCATCAGTCATCACGCTAATTTACAGAATAAATCTGCCCATTATAGTATTTACATCTTCAAACAGATAGAGTCAAACAAACACCAGCAGCATTTAGGGTGCGCTGTGCGTTTTAAATCTTCACAAGTTTAAAACACGTGCGTTGCACCGAGACCGAGTGCAGTTAGAACGCTAGCGGCGCAGCGCCGGCGGCTATTAGCAAAGCAAACAAAGATTTGATTCGGTCATTTAATAAGAGTGGTTCGCATTAGCCCTCTCGCGTTCCAATTAGCTGAATGATGCTGGAGATCGCGCTCACTATCGCGGATTATCTGACGTGACGCTAGTGAGGATGAGAAAGCCAGGGGTGGATTCAGCCAAAACAATGGCACACAGAAAGGGGTAATAGATCCATGCTATTCATAAAGTTCATGATTTTTATGATTAAAACTAGAAATAAATATTGTAAAATCTTTTTGACATCAAGAGTAATATTGATATTTGATTGAAAATACAAATTTAAGTTTTTTTTAACTGCTGGAAAACAATTTGCTTCAGTTTGGAATCTTTGTCGTTTAGTTTACCATTTCACATCAGAGTCGTAGCCAGAAGGCGGGCAGGTTGGGCCACGCCCTGCATGTTTTAAAAACTTTTGCTCTTCCTGAAGGTGAAAATTTGATTTTTATCTACTTTCATCATTTTACAAATAAAAATCTTCAAAATTAGTATTATAATAATTATTTACAAAATAATATCAATAAAATCCGAATTAAGTAAATCTTCGAATCAGGAACTATGGGTCAATAACTGGCATTGAGTATCACCGTCATATTTTCATTTCACCGTCGCTTCAGACTTGGCGTGTCGGCGTTTAATTTGATTTTGGTAAAAAAACCAAAATTTGATAAAATAAATTTTGTTTTCTAAAAGTTTCTGTACTTCTGTTATCCGACAATTATTCATTTTCATCATGAAGTAGGTGAAAAACATACAGCTTCTCATCCATGGAAAAAATGTAACTTTCAATTATAAGGCATTTAACCTTGAATGGAAGAAAATTTTCGCCTGCGGCACATTTTCTTTCCTCAACCACCAACCTCCCTTTAAATAAGTAGGGGAAGGTGGGGCGGAATGGGGTAGCATCTTATTTTGGGTGATAACATGACGAATTTATTAGAAATTTAAAAAAAAAAATTTCTTTTATTTAGACATTGTAGAACATTTTTATAGTAAAACCATTATAAAAAATCAATAAATTGTACTTGAAAAACGCAAAGGAAAAAAGATCATTTTGTCTATATTGATTTGATAATTAATTAATAATTAATTATCAAATCAATATAGACTCATCGTCATAGTTTTGTCAAAACCCGCGCACGTCATTATGTGCCCATTTGTGACACAAGTTGATCACAATAAAGGCCATGATCACAATAAAGGCCATGACAGTTTCTACAGCATGTTGTACGTTGTCTGACGACCAGCTTTGCCGCTCAGTTTTTTTTGTAGTTACACACCATCTAAATATAATATAGAAAACAAAATAATTCACATACCTACATAACCTTATGATAAAACATGTGGGCAGAACATCCCATTCCGCCCCCACCGTTCTGCCCCACTACATAACATTGCAAAAATAATTTTAAAAAAAATTATAGTCAGTAATTTCACCGTAATATACGGCAAAATTGTAAGAAGACTAAATAACAAATGTACTGGATAATCATCATTATGATAAAACTTAAAAATGACGCTTACCTGCATTCAACATCCATATATTAAATACAAATCTAAGAAAAATTTCGTACACACGTAGAAACCGGCAGAAAGTGAAGACCAACACTAACAAATAGTACTTCTAACCAAACTTGACCTCTGACTAAACGTCAAAATATTATTTAATGGATCCCTACACTCATGCGCACGCGCTAACAGCGTTTTCCCATTCCAGCCCGCTACCCCATTCTGCCCCACCTTCCCCTAGGTAATATTTGGCCCTTCTTATAGAAACATAAACTGGTTACGGCTCTGTTTCACATACAAAATCACAATGGGTTTCTACAAATTTTCTACTATTTGCTCAAAGTCTTAAAACAAGATACTTAAATGCTTTAAATTAAAGTGAGTAGGTATTCAGTCTTATATCTACAAGTACCTAGTTTCAATATACTTACACAAATTTTCTCATTATGTACACTTTCAATAAACTTCATACATGTTGTATTAGTTCAATATAATTTTACATGACTATTGATTGTATTTTGTATTTTAATCAAAGTATGACTTAACAATGCTTGCTGTTTAATTTGACACGAGAATTTTAGGAAAAACGTCTTAATTAGTTCGACTGGTACACGAGAGCTAATTACGTTGTTGGAATGCACGATAAAAAATTTCCTGGACATGAATTAATGCACGAGTGCATATTCGGTAAGAAAATCGCAATGACACCGCCGCCGCCGCTCTATTTTTAAATTCTTTTTACAATAGAAACTTGAAATATTTAATAAATTTGTATTTAACATTCATAAATATGTATTATTTATCTTATTAATTGTTTATTTATACAACAATTTAACCAATTTTTAATTTAATGTCAAAGTGACAGATGCCGGTAAATTTTCCGCTTATTAATTTCAGTTAAGTTACTCAATATATTAGCAAAAAATTTCCGAGAAAATTTTTATTTAACCATGGTTAATTATTGTAATCAATTCATCTATTAGCTGTTATTTGTGTCATGCGATTTTCAGGAAAGTTTCATAAAAACACAAATTATGTAAAAATTGATTGGGTTTTTGATACAAACCTAGGCACTTGTTGATTGGTTGACACAAAAATGCAAATTTTGAAATTGCATATAGCACCAGTGACTGGTAAGGCACCCACGTATCATTTTATTAAATGAATAATTTAACAACAAGAATATTTCCAAACATGTTAAATATCGAGTAGACATTTCATACCTACATAATAGATTAAAATAAAAATGTAAAAGTTTTTATTACAAAAAAATCCAAATTTTTCTCTAAAAGTGTCCAGAATTATTGACACTATTGTACGGAATGTAACTAACTTATGATGCTGACAATTTATATTCGGAAGTATCAAAATATTCCTTTTTAAGTGCAAAAGAATATCCCTCACAATAGGTGTGGCTGCCATACCCAAGTTGGAAAAGATAAAAGGTGTGTTACAGATATGTATATTTACTTCATTGCATCATTCATTACATAATCATGGCCAACATTTGTACAATAATTATTCGATACCTCCCTGTTTAGCCCACCCATCTCAACCCCCGGCTCACTGTGGTGGTTTGAACCCCCGCTCTCGCGTGGTCGGTGGTTAGCTAGTGTTATGTTGTTCAAGGGGTTGACCTACACCCCACCCCCTACACTACACAGGGTTTGCATAGTGATTGAGTTAACAGCACTAACGGCTAATGATGCATAAGGATAAACAGGTATACACTGCATGAGGATTACCTTGGCTATGATGTCCTGTAGTTGTTGTTAGGGGTTGGTTTCTTTTTAGTTAGAGGGTAATTAATTGTGAGGGAGGAGAGAGATTTTTCGATGCTTAAAGGTTTTGTCTGCTTTTGAAATATGGTCAGGGGTGAGTATTGTCTTTATCCTTTAAAGGAAAAGGTATAGATTTAATCTCCATATTCAATTCTTTTAGAAACATCTGCTTAAATCTTTCTTCTACTTGTGTTCAATTTATATGATACATTAAAATGTATGGGGCACTTAGCCTGCGTTATGTGACTGACTATGCATTTATAGTGTTTTCTAAAAGTCCCGGGACGGAACTATAAGTTTTGAAAATTTGGGGATCACTAAAGATTCATAACAACTACATTCTTAGATAGTTTAGAATTTCCTTGCAACGTGGAGGTTTTTAGATGACCAACCCAACATATTTAAATAGCAATTCGTTGTCGAGTTTTACCTTATTTTAAAGGTAACACATCCCCATAAACCAAAACCTTATATCTTCTTTCAAGAATTTAATTTTAATTAATTTTAATGTTTTTTGCACGTTTATAACAAATGTTCAAATTGTCGACCTTCTTCGGTTTCGCAATAACCCAAACTCTAGACTGATTCCTAAATTTTCAATTTTTTTTCTTCACTCGTTCAAAACTTATAGCTCCGTCCCGGGACTTTTGGGAAACCGTATATATGACGACTTATAGGTTATAATTTAGCCAGATACAAATTTTAGTTTGAGGGGCCGGTATACCTACAGTAGTAGTAAGTAGTAGTGTAGTTACTTATTAATTAATTAGGTACTTGTCTGTTTTGGTTGCCAAATTTCGGTAACACGTGTTCTAACTGTAAGTAATTAATTATAGTTTATTAGAAGAAATAATATGATAACCTAGAGTTAAATAAATTAACAAATAGCGTATACATATTTGTCTCTTGCAAATTTATCTTATTAAAGGCTTGATTATTTAACACGTTTTTCTTTAAAAAATACTAAATTTGACTAATTTATTTGGACAGTGTAAAAATTTCGTCTGTCCTGCCTTATCTCATAAATTGTATGTTTGTATTTTTTTCGATTTTCCGTAGGTATTTAAAAAAAATTAAAGAGGCTAGAAAATCATCAATACAATACAAATAACTTTATTATTGAATTATAATATCTTTCTCAATAATAATTTTTCGCCATATTGTTCTTCGAATATGTCTCCACTCTCCATTCCTTGCAAAATTTATTAAAAATGTTGTTAATTTGATGAATTATGGTACTTTACTCTTACTCTCTAAGGTTTGACTATAAATAATATATGAACAAACAAGAGTACGCGATTTTGAATACGTGACGAAATGTTATATAAATAGATTTATGTTAATAAATTATGAGACCATGCCATTAGTAAAACCACAACCATGTGGCATTAACTAAAACCGAAATTAAAATTTCAGAATATTTGGAGCTGAATTAATAATCATGGATAAAATGAAGAAAAGGCATAGATACTCTCTCCGTGAAATTGAACTCAATATCTGTCCAATAACGCATGGCGGAAATTTATAAAAAATTATTAACAAACGAAGAATAGAACTAAGTTCGTGATCCTTAGATTTTCTAATAAATATTTGTATCAAAATATGAGATATCATGTTGAACATTGCTTGTAATAAAATGTTTTATATACGGGAAACTGGAGTTGGTTGTTACGGGAGTAAGTTGTTACAGGGCACATTTACAGATAATGCAAAAGACAGAGATGTGTTATAAAAACTCAAACGATCCTGCTATCGCCTCTTGTATTCTAGTGGCGTCTACGTGTAGTCACTGAGCAAGGATACTTAACAGAACAGGATAGCTCATCCGGCCTGCAGCCAATGAGCGCCGAGTCGATGCGATGACGTCACGCGGGTATTCGGCACGCTTCAAGTACATGTGTTTAAACGTATTACAAGAAATATATTTGCTTGAATTATGACTTACTACATACATATTGTTAAATAAACTTTATTTTTACAAAAACTTATACCACATAATATCTTACTAATAAATATTATTAATTTATACTGTTAGTTTGCGCATTTTTTGTTGCCTTGCGCGATCTTCGTTGCGTTCACGAGTTTTTATGTTTAAATTAGATATTATATTTTAAATAATATTTATCTGCATAGGTACTTTATTTATACTTCATACACATGTTGCTTTAAAACATTGTTTGTAATTATTTATTGACTAATTACAACAACAAAAATGATTAACTCAAATACGTAGATAAATATTCTTAACATTTATAGAATAATTACAATGAACAATTATTATAGTAATCAAATATTGCTACATAGTATCGGTACCGCGGTATAAATAATGCGAAAACAGTAAATTTAGGTTTTACTTTTGTTGAAATTTGTGTGCATTTAACTAAAAATTTATATATTTTTACTCAACTCTCAACTAACTATCCAATAATGTAATATGAAATTAATCGTATCATCAACTGTTATTACCTTTTAATGTGCAAAATTTATTGATAATTATAAACAACATAATACGTTGGTTACTTATAATACTTTAGATACTTATAATTCATTAGTTACGAACTTTTTACGTTAGATACAATCATAATAACATCAAAATTTTCCATAATATACGAACTGTCAACTAATTGACAGATAAAATTGTTGATTTGTTTTAACAACGCTGTCGTCGATGATACGATTAAGCTTTGCTTTGAATTTAACGCGAATATATGCAATGTAAGCCCCCTTGGATGTTCAAAGAGACTCGGTTTCACCTCGTCGTTTAGCAATATCCTCGGTATTATAAATTGGATAATATTCTTCTTATATTAATAGCTATAAATATTTATGAATAAAAACGTACCTAACAGTTCATTACGAAAATCTCTTTGATAATCTTCTTGTTTAAAATGATCCGAGCAAATTCGGCTTGTGGATGGATTGAATTTATCTTTTCTTTTGCATATCATAATCCATTCATGGCGAATCTTGTCATCTTTTGGGAAAACGTGGTATGAAATATTTTCTGTTTTAGAAATATAATTTGTACATATGGAAACAGCACAACTTTTCCCCCCTTTCTTTGTGTTCGGTTGACTGATTTCTAGATTTATCATTTATTTAAACAAAAAATAAATAACATACCTACTTTTAATTATTATCAATACTTTATAATTTTGTTAAAATAAATGGAAACCAATAATTGCAATTCAAGTATTTTATATATTGGCAAGTGGCAAAATATCAACAATAAGTAGAATATTATGATTATCAATTCATTGCGACATAGCGCTGTGTAGACGCGTGACGTCAGAATTACCTCCCACTCCAGCAGAGCAGTGCCGTATACATGAGCATAGGCGATGAACCATCCTGTTCTGTTAAGTATCCTTGGTCACTGAGTACATCTCCATACATGGTGTCCAAAACCAGCATGTTTGTAACTTTTATTCTTTTTCGTAATTTTCATCTCAAATCGTAGAGAATTTATTGGATTTATGTTATTTTTGATACTTAAGTTTTTTTTGTTTATAAAATCACATTGTTTATTTAAAAATAGTTGTGTAGTATAGTTCTTATCTTTTCATCTCAAATGTGTCATTTTTGTATTGGGGCAGAAAATTACATACAAATGAGGCAGGTTGAAATCTGCCCCGTTCAAAAGTTTTGAGTTATTGGTTTGAAATTTGTATTATTTTCAGTATAAGAACTAACTTAACTTTTTCTCCTAAAATAATTATAAAGCTGCGCCAAAAGTAAAGATCACACGTAGGTAATGTTATAAAATCAGCAATTTTGACAGACACACCAGAATGTTCATTCAAAAAGAAACCAACATTGAAGTATGACGAATTATAAGTGACTCCATCGAGTAAAATGAGAAATAAGTGATTAAAATGTTCAAGACGCTGTAGCAATGTAGGCTTGAAATAGGGAGTAGGATAAAAAAAGGAAGGAATATTTATGTAAGGGAAAGGGATAAACCAGTCGTG
Source organism: Agonum fuliginosum (assembly GCA_947534325.1). Classification (NCBI taxonomy): domain Eukaryota; kingdom Metazoa; phylum Arthropoda; class Insecta; order Coleoptera; family Carabidae; genus Agonum; species Agonum fuliginosum. The sequence continues at coordinate 36,716,634 of OX384031.1, read as the reverse complement.
GCTCGAATTAGGAAGAAGGGATGAATTAGGGAGCGGCTCTAATCATGACATAACGAGAACTAAGAGCACTTGGCTTAAAAATATATTTAATAAAACACAAAAACTCCGAATAAAACACGAATATTAACAATAAATAATGACTTTAAAACTGAAGAACTTATAAATATGTTTCCACTAACTTATAAATGAATTTATATTACAAATATTACTTAAAATTTACGCTCAAAAGCGTAATGTCCGTAGCAACGGGCTACATCTTGGACTTATCTCAAACTCTGCCGTCGAAGAACTATCGCAGACGCCCAAAAATCTATGGATCGTCTGGCGTAAAGGGTGCAGAGGGGATGCAGATGACCTCTGAACTTTTGTATCTAAAAATAACTTAAGATAACAAAAATACAGAGCGTAGCATATGCAAGTCATCTTGCTACAACGCTTTCTGTAACTTTTTGTCCCGTATGCTGTAACAGCCTAACCCAAGGCTTGAGTAGGTTGTCACACTTACCAAATTTTGAAAAACAATAATTTTCATCCATTTATCATTACATTAGCCTCCAAATAAATATCATATATTGTATAGCCAACAAGCTACTTTTAAAATCCTAACAATTTCATTTTAATCTTTTTACCCAATAAAATATTAGGATATATTTTCTAAAATATGTCACAACCAACCCTGGTCTCCCCTAATACACGACGGAAAGAGTGTGAAAATTAGTACAGCAATATTAATAAATTTAATAAATTAGAAACTGTTTCTATACATGCTGTTTCATAACATTTCTATACATGCGCAATATTTTGTTGCGTAGACTGGAAAAAATCAAATATTAAATATATTATAATTGTATAAAATTAATTGAAAATAACAGCTAAATATTTAATTGATATCAATGAGGCGATTTTTAATATTATATATATTTAGGTAATAAATTATTAGCGAATGGTATCAATTTTTGTATTAGTAAATAATATAACAGTTTAGATTAATTCATCGCCAATGTTTACAGATTGCGGTTTATTCAAATTACATTTTAAATCCGCTAATCAGCAAAAATCCTCGTTTTGATTAATTTACCGTGGATTTCACTCATTATTTAACAACAATACAGATTACGCATAATTTATCCTCTGGTGTTTGGTATGTGTTAGTAAGATGTGCCGTACGCACTAATTTGATGCGAGATAGCACTCGTTTAAAGGCTTACCCTTATCATCAGCTCGTTAGTTAAAACTGAGTTAACTGAACACGCACGTGCGGATGTAAACATGGAGAAGATCTAACTCGCAGATTTCAGATTTATCTACCTAAGTATGTGGACAATAGAACTAGGGTATAGTAGATCATTTTACCTTATAGTTCGTATAGGATACCTTATACATATAATTATACAATATTTAAGTTATAACTATGTTTGAAAGTTTGTTTTCTATTAAAGTTAATGTTTTAAAATAAGTTTTAAACATACCTAATTTTAATTATTATTTTATGTTATAGTTGTTAGAGCAATTCAACATTATTTTAGATAATGATGTCAAATTATTTATTTCAAGTCCCGGGAATTCTTTGGTAAAACTCTATTTCTGAGTAATTTGTGGACATAAATAATAATTAATTTAATTGAGTTACAATTGTTTCAAACAATTTCTAACTAATTAATTACCTACCATGTTAAAATATAGAAATACCTACGAGTGAAATGAAACACTTCATTTATTTTTAAAAGTACAAAATAAAAATAAATGCTGACTGCAAAGTGCAGACACTTATTAATTTATTTTCAACTCCTTTTAAGACACAAACAATTTTATAAATCAAACTTGTCATACAAAAAATAAACTATGCACCTACAAAAACCAAAAAAATATCCCACCAATAGCGACACACATTTCTCTACATCACACATTCAAATAAAAATATAAACAGATACAAAAAAAGAAACGGTTACAAAAATGGCGAAGGATTTAAAGAAAACCTCTTGGCGTCATATCGAAAGTCGACCGGTGGTGTTCGATTTCAGAAACGAGACACTGCACTTCGTCGAGAAGAAGCAGAGTCACATTGGAGGTAAAGAGGGAGGGAGGGGGTCAGTTGTCACACCTCTGACTAACTAGAGGCGTTGGGCTGAGGACATAATCCCAGCAGACAAAAGAAACGTCATACCTTGCCAGATTAGGACAGATTAAAATACATTTTAAACAACTAATATGTAGAAGGGCGATTGTTCGTTTTTTCAAAGTCCAACTCTGGAGATTGACTGAAAGATGATATCGTCTGTTTCGTCTTGATGCTCAGATGTTTTGTTTGAAGAACTGTCTCCCACAGGTTATCGTTTTAAGTTTTTAATTGACGTATAATGTCGAGGCATAAATTAGCATCTGACACATATTACAAAATGACTCTCTCGTTATGGACGTACTTAGTAGGTTAGGTTCAATTAGGCGCCAATGCACTAATTAACATTAGCTAGTCTGTTATTTCCTAGTATTAAATTACATGCTTGATTTTAAAATGCACCAACAGAAAAACAGATTATCTGTATATATGACTATTTCTGTTCGGATATTTTTACCAATCAAATCATTATAATTTAAATTACAAACTTTGATATACCTAATCAAAAATAAAAGTGAATCGTACTTTTGAATACAAACACAAATATTTAGGTAGGTTATACAGACTCGGGCAGGTATACAGGCACATTCTGATAAAACGAATTTATAAAATACTTATAACAATTACTTAATTTTTCAACGTGTAAACACCTTTGTAGTATAATAGTGGGTCCACACTTAAATATTTTAGTCCTAACTAACAGAAAGAAAGCTAACTATAATACTTAATATGACTTCATATTATTTTAAATTGGTACGTATATAGTAGTATCCGAGGTAGTATCTAATAGTCAGCTTCTGTATTGAATAATATAAACGTTTGTCAGATGGTTAGTTATTTTCATAAATCTGTCAATATTTTGAAAATCCCTCCTAATGTAACATCACATATTCCAACCTATTTCACAAATATTACCTAAACTACGTATGCCATATCAATATGACTATCAGTATCAGTAAGTTCGATATTCAAAAAATGGATAGTTTGGTCGTGTAGATCTAGAACAAACTTTAATTTGTTCCCATATTAAAGTTTTTGTACAGGGGAGACCGGGGCTGGTTGTTACGGGAGTAAGTTATTAATTACAGGGCACATTTACAGATAATGCAAAAAACTTAGAGATGTGTTATAAAAACACAAACGATCATGCTATCGCCTCCTGTACTCTAGTGGCGTCTACGTAGTCACTGAGTACATCTGCATATTGTGACCAAAAGCAGCATGTCTTTTATTCTTTTTCGTAATTTTGATCTCATGTCGTAGAAAATTCATTTATTTTTTTCTTTTGTTACATAAGTTTCATATTTATGAAATCACATTGTTTATTTACAAATAGTTGCGTAGTTCTTATTTATTTCATCTCAAATGTTTGATTTTGGTTTGGGGCAAATGTTATACAAACGAGGCAGATGGCAGGTTGTTACGCGTTAAAATCTGCTTAAAATCTACTTGATTTAACAATGATAAAGCAACTTTTTATCTGAAAATAATTACAGACCATATCCAAAAGCTGCACCAAGAGTAAAAATGATCACGCGTAATACAAGAAAATAGATAGACACACCAGAAAAAATGTTCATTGTTAATAAAAAAGAAATAGACATTGAAGACTGACTAATTAAATTGGTTCCATTGATTAAAATTAGAAATGAGTGATTAAAATGTTCAAATTTCAAAACGCTTTCTGTAACTTTTTGCCCCGTATGCTCCAACATCATATCTATAGCCATAAAACTACTATTTAAATCCTAACAATTTCATTTTATTAGTTTTATCCAATTAAATATTATACCCTATTCACACGAGGAAAGTTTTTTCTAAAAAGTTTCTTTGAAACAAGTGTTAAGAGCTGTCATAAAAAACTGTTAATACCGGTCATACGGCGAATCCGTAAGGGAACTAATTAAAGCTAGTGATCTTAAATATATTTAATAAAAATAACTACATTTCGCGTATGAACGGTATTGACGCTTTTTTTCTATGACAGCTCCTAGAACTTGTTTTACTTTGAAGAAACTTTTTAGTGAAAACTTTCCTGAGCAAGGCATTGGATAAATTTTGTAAAAAATTTCACAACCAACCACGGTCTCCCCTACTAAGTATCAAATTTTCTTCTTATTATTATTATTATTATTATATATAATATTAACTTACCCCGTTGTAAGACTATTAGGCCACATTGACGTCTGCTACACCTAGAAAAATAAATAAATCAGAAAACTATATCTTTGATCGTTTGATCACACAATGTGCAGAGAACCAATGAACTAATTTTAAATAAAGCCAGAGCTTGAAATTCCCCATTCCTCCATCAGACCAGTATCAGTATCGTACAAATACATCCTTAATACCTATTGATTTATTTACAACATTAACTTTGCAAGCAAATTGAAAACGATACCGCTTCAGTGCGCCTCACTCGCGTTTCGCGTTCATACACAGGAAATCTTTTATCCTTTGCTTTTTAAATGGCATCAAACAACCAATAATACCTCGGAGGATCAGTTCATAACATACGGTGATTGAAGTTTAAGTCAACAACATACACTCGAATCATTCCAGTATTCTAGGGAATCTTTGGCAATTCTTTAAGTTTACATCCTGTTTAATGATTTATATATTGGAAGTTCACTCGCACGTGAAAAGACCAAATCCTCCGGCCTTTGTAGCGCCAAAAGTTAAGGACTGTTGAATTGAGCTCAGATTCGCTATCGCTAGATATTTTTTTATTGTGATGTGACCTTGTTAAGGGATGGTTTTATAAATGCCTACGATGCCGACGTGTTCGTTCTTGCAGAAGGTGGGATTCTTTGTCCTCTATGGCTTCTACTGAGGGATCGCAGGGAAATTTCTACATGCGAGGTGTATTGATTATAAATACAAGTTTATTGTGGAAAGTTGACAAAGGAACATTTCAAGTTACAATCATTTAAAAAATATTAAAAGAAAATTTGTTAACTAGTCTTTACCGTCAATTCCAAACCTGCAATACTTGCACATGTCTATGCGAATCTATAAAAATTAAGTATCTATGTGCTGTATTTTCTGTGAACTGCTATAATCGAGTCGTAAAAACTGAACTGTCTGACAGAAATTTCATAGAACGTGATCGTAATCGTAAATGCCTCTTCTACTAGTACCTATCAGTTTCCTAAAAGGATGGCACAAATCCCGCAAAACAAGAACTTTAACATCATCTATTCAGACATTCAAGCTCAATCAATGTTCGTTCCTGTTCTGGCACCATTCTTTTGCCTCATCCACATTAATTACTATCCTTTTGTACAAGTTCATTTATTCGTCCTATAGTCAAATTTATTTCGTACAGAAGTTGCATAAAAATTATATTACTATTGGACCATTTTCGTTATTTAATTGATAAATTTTAGTGGCTTGCAATAATTTTTTCCCAATTAAAAGAATTGACACTCAATGAAAGTGAGGTCTGTGTCAAACGGACAGTATTTTAAATTTATTTTTCATCATACTGCCAATGTTCTTAATGCCAAACTTACATAATATGCCGCCATATCACCCAACAACCCATATACCATATACCTACATCACATAAGTACATTTTCTAAATAGAAACGTTAAAACTATAAATACGCCATATTTGTAAACCTTAACGGCCTCATAATGTCAATTGCAACATTTATAAAATTTGTATTTTTAAAAGTACTTCATCTTGTCTAATCTATTATAATACTCATGGAAATTATACAAACTGTCAGCGATATTTTGACCCATCGATAAAACTTTTTATACATATTTGTGTTTTGTATATAGTATATCTATGTTCACATAAGAAACTTTGTGACTAAAAGTAAATAACGCATTGTATTTGGAGATATATTGATAAATAACTTCATAATACTTCACAAAAATAAAATAAATGGGCAGAACATTATTAGATATTATGTTATAATATTAAATGTCTTTTATTTGTTCGTAATAGAAAAGAATTCATTACAATAAAAAGTAGGTATCGTATACTCTTGCATTTTGAACAATGAATGTAAATAAAAATCCGTTGATAATTTGCTTCTTCGAATTGATTTCTTTTAGTTCCCCCTAAAAATTACCTTCCAACAGATTCTCCATTAAAAGCTCCTAACAAGCAACCAATTCTTTTATTAATGTCTGCATAAAAATAAGAACTCCTAATCCGCTGGCATATTTTTATTTGTGCATTGAAAGTAGCGTGTGTATGGGTAGGTAGTACAGTCCTATATCGCTATTTGAAGTGGATGACTGCAAACAAAGTATTGTAATACGAGAGCCCCTCGTGTGTTCATACTGAAACTGAATGCTGAAGTGAATGCCGACGGTAGAAGAGTCGAGTAGCTCTTCAGATACAGTGAAGTTTGGTTCGTTGGTTCGTTTCTTCGTTTTTTGTACGTAGGATGCTACATTCTGATTTTGATTCTATCCGTTAATTCCGCTATTCTTATTCTACTTCGTGAAGTACAGAGGAGCATCATATTTTTATTATGTATAGTTGTAGTTGTGACGTTGAGAGTAGTTCTGTTTCTGTACCAATTTCAAATTGGAACAGAAGAAATGGTTATTTTTAATGCAAGCCATTAATATTGGTAATATAGTTGATGCATTAATTGGAGAAAACATTATAGCACCCACCGAGTGCGCTAATTTTTACTTTTATGTCATACTACACATGTGCCATATAGAATTATTGTTAAAAGTAACATATTATATTATTGTCAAATATTGGCCAATGGTAATTCAATTTTGTTCAAAACAATGTTATGTTTGCAAATTGTTTGCTTATTATTCATAAATAATTTAATGATAACACAATTTAATTTATAGTATAACTATCATTACTTGAAATTAATTATTAATAAAATAAATAACAGACAATGTCATTAACCTAACAATTAAGTTAGGTTCAAGTACACTATAGTAATAATATCTATATTCTATTATTATCAACTGTAATTACACAATAGCTTTTTATTTTGCCGGATAAATATCTGTTTGTATCGAAACCTTATTGTTGCCTAGCAATTTGAAAAGAAAAATTGTTTAATAAAATGACGACACCATAGGTGGAGTGACAATTTTTCGAGTCAAATTGCTGTCAGGTGACAATGTTGAGATGTCAAACAGAAATTGATTCGGAGGAAATAAAATGCTCGAGTGTAATTCAAGGAGATAATTAATTTAACGACTATTTTGGTTCTTCTTCACAAATATAAATAGAAAAAGGTAAGGTTTTATCACTTGCATAAAGTTACCATTATTTTTATCCGCTGTCAAAGTGATAAAATTGTGCTTTGTTTATGGCTTACTTATACAGGAGTGGAATTATTAACTGTAATTCTAATTACACAAGAGCTTTTTATTTCGCCGGATAAATTTCTGTTTGTATTGAAACCTTGCTGCCTAGCAATTTGAAAAGAAAAATTGTTTAATAAAATTACACCACCGTAGGTTGAGTGCAATTGCTGTCAGGTGACAATGTTAAGATATCAAACAGACATTTATTTGGAGGAAATAAAATGCTCGAGTGTAATTCAACGAGATAATTTAACGACTTTTTGGTTCTTATTCCCAACATCTAATCATTTCACTGGCAAATATTAGAAATATGAAGTAAATGACATTTTATTGCTTTGTTTATTGTTTGGTTGCTAAGAAAAAGGTAAATAAGATTTTATCCTTTTATCACTACTTGCAAAAAGTAACATTCCTTTTTAACCGCTGTCCGCTGTCAAAGCGATAAAATTGTGTTTTGTTTATGGCTTACTTTATATAGGAGTGAAAAATTATCTATACAATTGATATAAAACAAAGTAAATACTAGATTGAATTGAAACTAAACAAATCTTGATTAGCCCATTAATTACTTTTAATTTTTCTATGTTACCATTTTATTTCGTTCGTGCGTTCGTTCGTTTGTATGTTACAATTTTTTCGGAAACGATAACTCCAAAAATATCAAACATTTAAATACTTTTATATCTAAGATTTAAATAACGATTTTCAATAGACCAATTGTATTTTGGTACCAATGCATAAACCGGAAGTAGGTAGACAATTTTTTTATTTTAAATGAAAGATTATGTGATTGTTATCTACAATGTATTTCAATTTTTTTTTTCGTACTATATCTGTATCTGCTATCATTTGAGAATAATTAAAGTAGGTATATTATACATATAATTTAGTATTTCAGTATCTTGTAGTCCATGATCGTTTAACATTTAAATGTGACAGTAGTAAAATATCGTTTATATCTTCTTCTGCAGTTTAAATAAAATGACTAAAATATATTTGTGAGTAGTAGTACCTTATATTAATAAATTTGTATAATAATTAAAAAGAATAAAGTAAGTATTGCGGGAGGTCTTGTGCTGGTCACATATCAGATTTTTTAAATACTTGATTTGCTATTGCAAATGATTGATTGTGATTGATTCAAAATAAAAATCAGTTCAACAAAATCCTAGAACAATCGTACAAATAATTTCACCCCGCATTCCATTAAACTATCATTGAACAACAAAAACAGTACTTAATTTAACTAGGGCGTAGTAGGTAGTAAATCAAAACCACAGTATAGAATATGCGAGCAAAACATAACCAAACAATATTAAATCAACAAAAGCTCAAAAGCAAGAACAATGATTGAAACCAGTTTGAACCCACATCATTCAACCTTCCTCTTCAGTACACAAACGGTAGAAGGTAATATTTTATATTATACCAAAACCGCAATATAGAATATTCGAGTACAACCATAAGTGTACAAACAGAAGCGCTAGCGGTTTAATATCGCAGGTTTGAATGGTGCCAGGGAAATCTAATACCGTGTATATTGCTCCTCGTGTTTCTAAACACGGGCTGGCGAGGCGAGGCGAGAGTCATTTAGCTGCAGCTTTGAGGACTTTATTAGAGGCGCACACAGAGTCGAACAGGCGGACAAGTGGGTTGTGAGTTGTAATCAACTGGAAAACCATTGCGGGATATTTTCAAATTAAGTTTCGCTGACTTTTTAAGGATTATTTGGTGCTGACTTGCAGTGTTGTGGCTTTGTTTCGTATTATAAGTTGTGAAGAAATTTAAGAATGCAATGGTCGTTGATTCAGTTTCATCTTTATAAAAAGCAGGGACTCGAACCACACAAAATATCGACTCAGATTCGATTCGCGATTCATTGTAGTTTATAGGGTTTGGTTTTGTTCCGGTTTCCATATTTCTTCTCGAAATAAACCGGTTACCGGTTTTCAAAAAAGCGATTTAAGTTCAGGTTCCGATTCAATTATTTATTAAATAACAACCAATTAATTATAAAAAATCGTTTCAATTTTGGACTAAAATATAAAATTAATTTCTAAAATCTTAACGAAAAATTTCAATTCATGCTTAAAACCGGTCCTAACCGTACACAGCCACCGGTTCGGCTCTGGTTATGGGTTTGCCAACGTATTTTTAACGGTTCGGTTTGGTTCGCTATTCGCTAAAATAGCTGCGGTTCGTTCCGGTTTTTGTTCCTATTCCGGCCCAGTTTAGGTTCTTGATAAAAAGCATTGATGTGTTGACTCTTTCAGAACTCATATTTCAATAATTGTGGCGATATGACCTGTTCGATAACATATCGAACGGGTTGAACAGATATTTGATATTGTTTATTTTTGTAGATGTAACTGTATGGAAACTGTTTGTTTCGAATTTGGTTGTGGGAAAACTATATTTTCCTTATAGTAGATCTAGCCACCTAAATATCAACTAGGCCTAGTATAGAATAATTATGTAATTTAAGCTCAAAATGAATAAATTCATGTAGAATATTTGGCATTGTAACTTATTTGACAGTTTATTTTGATACAATATTATTTAAAAATAGATCTTGCTCTACATATTTTACTATTGGCCTTCCAAATTCAAATCTCTTGGTAGGTATTGGTATTATGCTATGATGTTATGAGAATGTTATTAAGTTACAGAATTTATTGTAGAATGCTTATAGTATAATCCACTCTATTTTACTATATAAACACAAATACGTCAGAATAGTATTTCATAATAGATAAATGTACTACTTTTAGTTCTTTCACCAAGCAAAAATATCAAAATTTTTAACATGGAGGTCTTTCAGTTTACCAAAATAGTTCCACTTTCATCACAGGTGTATTCTTACATTACCGCATATTGTGTTACAAGAACCTGCAATTTTCTGAGTAAACAGCACTTCGAGAAATGTGTTTTCATGTAACTGAACACCGTTGGCGACAAAAAGGAATGTTTCTGTGTCCTGCCGATCGGTGACAGATAGGCGTACCGTTGCCGCCGGATTCGAGATACGAGATATTATCGCCGATCGCCATTTTTGTTAAGAGATGGTAACTTCGATGCTTACGCATTTTACGGTGGTTGAGTTTTCGTGTGCAATGGACTTAAGTTAAAATGTGGCCACAGATTTTTAACATAATAAATTAATAGGTACCTTCAAGTCTTCAAGTAGTTCGTCTATTGTTAGGATATTCTATGCCAATAATAATAATAAAATAATTAATTCTGAATCTGTCATATTCGAATTTGACCAAAATCTTTATCGATCTCAAAATTGGTTAGATAAAATGTCCAATCTTGAATCGGAAATTTTGTAAAAATATAAAGCAACTTTTGAAATGCTCATTGCTCATTTGACAGTAAGTAGTTTACCGACTTAGGGCCGGTTTCTGAAAAGACCAGTTAATTTAACTCTTCAATAAACTGTCAAATGGGTTTCTGAAACATCATATTTGGATTTAACTGCCCCGTTAAGTTAACGCGGCAAATATGTATAGGTTTAAATTATCTGACGTTTAATAAACTACGATTTTCATCATTTCTTTGTATTCACTGGTGTTTAATAAATTAAAAATTATAGATGACAATGCGCGTTTTTGCTAATTTAACCAGTACGAATTAAATTTAAAAATAAGTGTTAGGTAGCTCAGAATAAAACCATGAGTTAGTTATCTGATGTATAATTTAACTGGAGCATGTTTTCAGAAACCCAAAACAATTTTAACCTCTAGCTATAACTGGTCAGTTAATAAATATATCATTACAGAAACCAACCTTACGACATTTAAATTTAACATAACATAATCTATTTTTATAAAGTATCTAGGCTTTTCTGAAAAAGGATATTTTCATCGTACCTACACTTAATTTCTGATAGTTCATCTAATTTATTTCGAAATTTGACTTCAAATTTAATGGTTAAATAAAAAAATTATTTATTTTTAATAATACATGTGATATTTTTTTACAAACTTAGAAATATTTGCATTATTTATAGAATACTAAAGAAGTTTTGAAGTATTAGTGTAAATATTTCTTTAATCATTATACTGTTCGAAAATAAAATTAAAACTATAATTATATTTGCAAGATGTTAAAGTTACTAAAGTAATATTAATATTAGGTACCTTTAAAAAAACTAATGGCTGTGTAAATAATGAACTTACATTGAATAAATGTGAATTTTTAATATCACTAAATATATCACGTAACAAATGAAAAATCCATAGAGCACAAAATATAAAACAGCATCACACATCAGCATTATAGATATAATAAATTCATGAGTTGATTTATTAATATTACAATCGGATTTAATAATGCACAAATATCACGTGAACCTTTCACCGCATTTTCAAATAATTAAAGTTTAAATCTGCATCAACACCGAGTAATTAATATGCAAATAAAACATCATTTACGATTCACGCGTTGCAAATTACAAATCACGACACTAATTTATTTATCAACTTGTTTTATAATTCATCCCCGCTAGTTATTTTATCTATCGACCGATTCCGACTAACACCGGATGTAAATACTAGTGACACTTCACACCGGAAGTAAAGGCGTGCTTTACTCTAGAAATCCCGTCTGCAACTGACTTATGCAGCCTGAACGCCTTATATACAGTTGGCACAGAAACTGGTAAATCCAATATAATCATAATATAATGATAATGCCTAATGCTCTTTACCGGATCTGTGGATTTAGCTAACTAATCGTCTTATGTGAATTTTGCCTTTTTCGAACCTGCCACCATTTGCCAGAAGCGGACGCCTTAACACCACGGCTCCGCCTCGTTTTCATAGTGGAAGCCTTTACAGCCCAGCGGGTAAGAAAACAGAAAACACTTTTTGTCTTATTGATACGGAGGAAGGGGTATCGAATCTTTAGATCTGAATATCAAATTACCAATTTCAGTTAAACTGCATCGACATCCACAAATTAAATAAAACAATCCATTCTATACTTACAGATGTTATTTGTATATTAAAATTCATCGTACCTACACAAGATTAATCATACCATTTTTTGTTTAAAAAATATAACGTTAAGGAAATAAAATTTGCTGGATATTCACAATCAAAGTTGATAACAAAAAATATTTCAGTAGTTTTGTCGAAGAATACACATAAAATCTTAGTAGATATTGGAATGAATATTTACGTGCACTGTGGGTATTCATAAAAATTTAAATAATACGTGCCAACGAGGGTGCCAACTACAGTGAAAGAGAGTGCTGAGGAATGTGAAGAAACAAGTGAAATAAAAGAATAGTGTGCCACAAACAAGAATAATAAAAAATGTAAACATACCTTCAAAAGATCGGAAATACAAATTTATAAATCAGCTTTTAACAGAACAAAAGTCAATAGCTATCACTCCATCTATTTGTTCACTTAAACAAACACAATACACTAAGTTAAGCCTCGGTACTTAGTGTAGATAAAACCGGAGTTTAGCGTAAATCGGTTTACAGTGGGATTCTCTAACTATATACACGTTCCTAATACGCAGACGAAAGCTGTATTAAATAAGTAGAATTGATCCTAACTTTTCGTTCAAGTTGGTCACGCCCCGAATTCAATTCGGCAAAGCTCGGCCTTGCGCCGTTCGCTCAGCGAGGGAGGAGTGACGCTCGGCTGTTTTCGTCCCGACGCCTGCTGGAGACGTCCACGGCGCCGTCGGCGTCGCAGCAGGAAACGCGACGCGAAAACGCACAGTCACCAACGAGAACTACAACTTACTACACTATTACTTTTAGACGTTTGAAAATCTCATAACAAGAAAGCGTTATTAAATAATCAGTTATATTAGAGTAAAGCTCTTCCGAAATAATTGAATCTTCTAGTGGAATGTAAAACAAGCGTGGTGATCACAGACGATGCAGGTATGAGCATTGTTAGCTCCCACCATTCCTGCTTCTCATATAAACACACATATCCCACTATTCCTGCTGCGGAACAGTTGAGCTCTCCCGGAAAAGTAATTACACATCGCAGCAGGAATTGCTTGGACGACTCGAGGGTTGGAAAAGTGAAAATGCATCCCCTCCACTCCGTCCGTCTGCTCCCACTTCCAACGTCGTTCGTTTCAGCCAATAGCGCATCGACTTTACATGTCGGAAATCGGAAGTTCATTTCCTATACTTCCGCCTGTCTTTTTCATATTGGAAAAGCTTCATTTCACAGTTGTAAAACCGGTTCAATAGAGCAATACACTGCGCTGTAAATAATAAAAAGCTTTTGTTAAACGCTGCATTGTGCAATCATCGTGCATTTCAAACGCAATGAAACTTTTCCAATGAAATTCTCGCAATGGAATTTTCTCAACAATGGTAATATGATTTGTTGATGGTGTAAGCAAATATGAAAGATATTGTACGGGGTAGTATTGTTGCATTGTAGCGTGTGTAGACCGAGGCCCCGCCCAGTCTTTGTTTCAATGCCGGATGATAGCGCGTGCGTGTGTCACGTGGTTTTTTCGGCCAATGGTGGGCCGGAATGCACAGATCAATTCAGGATGCTGTCGGTTTGTCGCCGTGTGCAAGACAGGGACAGAGAGAGCCCGTGCACGTGGAGAAGTGAAACGGCAGCACGTGTTAGTCGAGACTGAGTGGGCTGAACTCAGCCGAATGCTGGGTGATTCGTGACTTTGGTCCATATATACACTCTAAGAAAACGACTAACCGCCCTCGTTATAAATTACATGTCTTTAAACAACACTTTCTCTTGTTTATCGCTACACATGTTGCTGAAACTTCTACAAACTTCTTCTTCTTACGTCTAAATATTACAATTGTACTTTTACTTATTGATATTAGGATGGATTTACGTTAGAATATCTTCATATGGAAATAGGAAGTTTAAAGTGTGAAGTTCGAAAGACTAGGTATATTATCAAAAAGCACTTAAAGTGTATTAATTTAACGCTCTGTATATATACCTATTGTATGTTGCATTTTACAAAGTATAATAAGAAAAATTCTTAATAAAATATAAGAAATTTAACACAAATTTCCAACAAAAATGAATGTGATGTGTTCAACTCACTTATGATGAAACTGAAAGAATTTAATCAAATTTCGCGAAAAAATGCGCAGATGGACATTAAACTCTGATTAAACTAAACTAAATAGAAAATCTTATCCTTCTTGAGTCCCACATACTGGGTTTTGATTGATTTTATTCTTTTTTTCACGACATGCGGAGAAAACACAATTTTCTTCTCGCGAAATAGTGAGTTTTCCCTCTCTAGAGAGGAAAGTGAGCGGTATTACAATAACCAGTGTTATTTTACGATTACATATTGTATAAATTGTAAGTAAATGTATTATTTCATTGAAAATTATGATTTTATAGTGATATCCTGTAAACTATTATTTTAAAATTTATTGTTTTATATTTTCTTTTTCTAAAATTTCACGATTTACCTATTTAAATTTAATTTGATGTATTGACTGCAGTGCAACATTTCGTTATTTTTAAACGTCTTTCTGACAGATGGCAGTTATAACCTTACATCTACTATGTTATGTGTTTCTTCCACATTTACAATGTTTTGAAATATGTCGTGAAAAAAATGTTGTCTAACACGAGAGGAAAGATCTTTTTCCGCTCGAGCTCGAAGTTTGTGTCACGGGCAAAGCGAGTGAGGCAATCGAGCGCTTTCCTCTCTAGTTGGACAAATAACTATTTCACGTGCATCATCTATGTGCATTTCTTTGCAGCTTAGCGTTTCAGCGGTCAGCGCTGATCAGCGTTTTATTTTCATCCCGTCTCAATCTTTGCAGTGAATCAATATAAAAACATTACATAGGTCCCTACGAAAAGGGTTAATTTTTGCGGATCCATACCATATATTTTGACGTCATTTCTGCCGTGCTGCATGATGAGGATGACGTATGAGGTACGAACCTGGAGTTCCGTGTTTCAATTATCTTGTCTTCCGTCCGCAGGGATGTAACTAATCATAAAAAACATGTTTCAATTAAATCTAACTCGGGTGTTTCAAGCTGACCACCTGAGCGTCTAAAATGTAGTTCTATGGTTGCATAAAGAATCTCTCCGTTGCCGCTTTTAAATGTCGTCGTACGGATTGAGATTATGACTGCACCGAGATGAATCGGTCGAAGTAATTGGATACCACTCTAATAAAAATCTACCATCAAAATAATAAAATAAAAACATGTTTCTCTATTTGGCGTTCACAAAGTTAACTTTGTGAAACGCAACTAAATGTCGCCAGGGCTCACTTTGTGACACGCAACATATTTTTTTAGAAAGTTGGTATTGGTAGTATAAGAAGACATTTACTTCAATTGTCAAACGTCAAACCTCAGAACGAACAAATTTCAGTATTATCTCTAAATCTGATTTGTTTAATTAATTAGTTTTTATTCAATAAAATTTATGAATCTAAGTAATAAAAAATATATAAGTTCAATATTTTCTATAATATCTGGCACTTATTCCTAGAATACTTCGACTTGTGTATATTGTGGCAGTATAATTTAAATTTGATTAAAAAGACACCAAATAGAAGAAAATAGTGTACATAACTCATTTTATAAGACTTTTTCGCACTTGTCCTTCAGTAAACTCGCCATAGGACTCGTTTTACTAAATTTGAACGCGTGCAAAAAAATAATGTATTATAAAACTTATTCTTTAATATACTATTTTAACACCCAATGCCATACAAGAACCAAGGACTCACTTGAATTAACTTCATTATGAATCCCACGCCCCCGGTGTCCACCCACACCCAGCTCACCTGACTCCTGGTGATCTTGCCGCGTCATCGTGTTGTGTTGTTTGTACCCACTACCCAGTGAGCTATGGATTATAGATCCAATGAGCTGGGTGAAAGATCTACGGGTGTCCCACCACAAACGAGGCCCTGATTACACTAATCCAGACACGCAGCATGCTACTAGCCACCCACTAATTGTAATACAGTGGCTGAAATCGATCGAGAGATATTGTAACCCAAAGCAAGGAGAGTATGTTGTGTATGAGCTACTGTATGGATGATTGCTATGCCATATAGGTACGACATGAGTGTGACGAATTTATTTTGTTTGTAAATAAACACAGTTTGCGACCTATAGGGAGTCCACTGGACGTAAAATATGTTTCATCCACCGATAAATATAAAAATGATACCAGATCTTTGGTTTAAAAAAGCTTCATTAATATATGAAGAAAATTACTTAATCCAGTTCGTCAACTTTTGTTCTATTAAATCAATTAAGTGGTTCATAAGTAGTTCATTATTTTACTTATAAGTTAACCCTTCATTGATTCTTGCAACCAAATGGTTACGTTACAAAACAACTTCAAATAAAATTGTGACTATAGATGGCAGGTTAGAAGTTGAAATAGTATCTTTCTTTCCCTCATTTAACAGAATTGATATATATTGATAAAGTGGGATATGCTTTTTAAATCACTGTAATCATGTGGTTATTGAGTTCAATAAACGATAAATAATTATTTTAAAATTTAAAAGAAGGCAACAGCAACATCTAATTAATATAATAATAATATAATTAAAGAACTTTTTTTACTTCCTTGTACGGAGTAATAAGGAAGTATTGTAATCGCGAAAAATTTCGGTTTTCAGATTTTGATGGAAATATCCGTTTTGACCTTTTCTGAATCCATTATGACTAGTTTCGTCGTGACGTCTGTACGTATGTACGTACGTGAGTACGTACGTACGTACGGACGGACGTATGTGTGTCGCATAACTCAAATACGGTTAGACGTAGAAAGTTGAAATTTTGTATTTAGGACTGTTATAGCATCTAGTTGTGCACCTCCTATTTTTGGTTTCAATCTACAAACCGGAAGTAGTAAATTTAAAAAAAAATTCGATAAATATTTAATTTAAGACAATTTTTTTATTTTAAGGTGGATTTATGCAGCCAAACTAAAACTAACATTAAAATTAACATTAGCACTTGCACTAACATTAACATTAAAATTAAGAGGAGGCATTTATGCAGACTTACATTACGCCTGCGCAATTGAAGCATTCTTAGTTTGACACAATATGATCAGTAGGTTAACCTATTTGTTTTCATTCGTAAGAGTTGTGATTTTTTGTTAATATTGATACTAAACAATAACAATCGCTAACAAGCAAGCAAACTAACCAGACAAACATTTAAAAAAACGCTTGAAAAATAAGAATTCTACAAGTGACGTTTGTAGCGCTTGCGCAGTAGTGAAACCAACTAACATTAAATTAAGAAAGTTGGAAGTTGGTCATCTTTCTAGTTTAGTTTTAATGTTAGTTGAATGCGTAAATCAGTTCGTACACTTGTGTATATTTAACTTCTTAGTTTTAATGTTAGTTTTAATCTTAATTTTAATTTGGGCTGCATAAATCCACCTTTAACTGAAAGATTATGTGATTATTACCTACAATCGGTATTTTATAAATATTTTTGTATCTGGTATCATTTAAGAATAATTAAAGTATATATTTATAATTTAGTATTTCGGTATCTTGTAGTCCATGATCGATTAACATTTGTTACTACGTAAAATTTAAATGTTTATGACATGACAGTGACAATAGTAAAATATGCTTTATATCTTCTTCTGCAGTTTAAATAAAATGACTAAAATATATTTGTGAGTATACTAGTATAATCATGCAAAAAAAGAATTTTTTATATTATTCTACATTTTAGTTATTAAGAAAAGTATGAACAAACAAGGCGTACAAGGAAGTCATGTGGTGTCCACGTCAGATTTTTTATATTACAAAAATAATCAAACAATTTTTAATTTATTGTATTGTATCAGAAAAGTAAACATTTGACAAGTATATTATACTTTATTTTCGGGGGTAATATAATTAGTGCTATGATTGCATGATTATCATCTGTGAAAGCATGAGTTACCCGATGAAAATTGACCGAGTTCAATTTTCTGAAAACCTAACGAATGCTATCACTTATGATTAATCATATATCCCGAGTTATATTTTGGGAGAATATATTATAATGAATGAGTTCAAATGTTGGTTAAATTTCTTCAAAACCTGTCGAAACCGTTTTAAACTTTATTTACCTTTCTTAATTTGGCGTTTTCTTCTATATTATCTCTATTTTGATACATTTTAAGTCTTATTTTTGACAAATAGCAATTTTTTTAGCCAATCAAATTAGTCAAATATGTACCACGTGATACATGGATTATATGTTCCAGAATATATGTCTGAAACTGAAACAATCTTTGAATACGTAAACAAGCAATTTCATTACAGATAGTAGGACAATGTTCTCAAGTCATCCATACAATATATTTCATTTCGGTAGTTACAATATATAACATTTGCCATGAGATACGACACAATACCGCTAACTTTTAAAATTTAAAATTTAAAATTTAAATGAACTATATTTCAATAAATGATTACCAACACGAATTTATTTCTGAATTAAAGAAAGCTACTCCTGTAATACAGCTGCAACATTTCTCTTATTTTCTTCTCCGCTGATATTTTATCATCATCTAAATCTTCGGCATTAGATTCCCCAGTGCCCAGTGAATGAGAGTTAAATTTGCTATGACACAATATTTCACGTCGTTCAGCGTTCCTGGATAGACTGTCTGACTCCTTCAACATTTCCTCCTCGTCATGCTCACTGCCTCTGTCTTCGATTCTCGACTGTTTCTTGTATGAGAGGCATTTCTCCTGGGAGGCCATGGAAGCATTGTTACTATGGTTACCGTTTATTCTCTGCGATCTTGCGATAGATGCTATCTATGTCGACTATTGTGTAAAATTGTTCGACAATTTGGAAGTTGAATACTTGAAGCTCTTGTGTGGGAGGATATTTGGAGGAATTTGGTGCAAGTTTTTAGATTAGATCTATCAGGTTTATTTATAATTTGAATTATATTATAGCCAGAAGATTACATGATGACTTATAACTTTTTAGATTTATAATGAATAAATGTAAAATGTGTCAGAAATTGGTGAAATTGGATAAACTAAATAATAAACGTCGTTCAAATCGATAATTTATACTGCAGCTACTTCCCACTTAACTATAAGTGCTGATGACTAAAAATAATTGTTATTCAATGTTTTGGCATCTACATAAACCTACTGAAATATTGTATATTGCTGCATCCAAACGTTGTATCAAATCATCATTTCACTAAACCGTCTCTAGATCAAATACTATTCTCACTCCCATATACCGACATCTGTTCGTTACGAAGTGGCTTTTAAAAATATTATATCCCTTACATTTTCCTGCGGAGCTAAAACATCTTTTCTCCACTTTTAGACATTTTTTAGACTGTACTCAATTTTAGAAAGAACTTGGTTTTGATACAATATAACCAGATCTTTGGAGACAAACTACACTATAGAATTGATCGATAGCCGATAGGGTCTTGGAACCTATTAAACTTATCCTAGCTAGGTTAGCCTTGCTTCGCTCACCGTTTAATACTCATTTTATTCTAATGTTATTTGCCCGATTGGATTATTTTTACTCCGTAAACCATTAAAAATAACTTGGTTTAAACTCTGTCCATCTGCAGTGATTATAAAACAATTTTTTTCTACTCTTGATATTAAAGCATCATTTAACGACTGACATATTAAGCACAGGACGAAGTTGTCTCCTATATTTGATATTTAATTTTTATGAAAAACTGAGGGAAATTAATGATTTTTTACAATAATTGTAAAATTTTGCCCCTTAGAACAGTTAAATACGCTTGCCTATATAGAATTTTGTAACTATGTATATATCGTTTAGGTAGCCTAAAATTATTATAAATGAAATATTACATATTTATAAATTTATGTGGCGTAATTTGTTGTTGTTGTTTGTTGCAAAAGAATAGTATGTGGCTCGTTTATAAACTCTCTAGATACTCTTTTTTTTATACAATCGTTGCGCTCGAAAGATAATGCTCACTAAAGTTGAATAAATGCATGTAACCGTGTGGTTTTTATATGTATTGCTATGATATGGTATTCATAACAAATTCTTGGTATCAACGTTTCAGAGTGAAATTGTCACAAAGGGAATGTTAATGATTTATAATGTCAGTAAATAATGACGTAGAAAAAGCAAAATATCCTTACATAGGTACTCATGTTTTTGCGGACTCCTCTTTTGAGTCCCGCTTTAAATTTAATACACACGCATTATTTTGACTCGAACATCCTGACGTTAAAGTAACATTGTGTTGCAATTTTTGTTTATCCAAGGCATAATTGGCATAAACAAACAATTAAGACATAAAATAATAAATTTAGGATCTAAACAATGATTCAACACTATTTAGCCAAAACCATCCACATAACACCATATCATCAACCAAACATATTTTCCTACACACATTAACAATGGCAGTAGATTTGTATCCAACTCTCTTACGAATATGTCAAGTCAGCAACATCACCTCCACCTCCACCTCTAACAAGCTAACACTCGGTGGAACAGTGAGAGGTAGCCGCATGCTGAAGGTGTCGGCTATGCGCTAACGACGTCGTTCCGTGACTGGCAGGGCGATCACGAACTATTTCAATAACCTCTGACCCCACGCCAATGCCTCATAAAACTCTATTCAGATTGTGACAACCCCACGGTGCGTTATGAATTTGTTAGAGCGGAGAATGTTGGAAACGTTGCGAAAGAGAAAATTTTGAAGCCGTGGGTGTGAGAATAGATAAGGTTGTTTTCTGTTTTGAGTAAATTATTTCCTAATATCGTTCTAGCTACTAGCAAATCATTTTATATTGTAATGTTTGTAATAGGCATAATGTAGATATAGATACAACGTGAATACTACTTATGCATATATTTTAATGGTTTACTTAGAGTAGGTATTCTACTTATACTGAACAAGAACAAGAACAAAAAAAGAATTTTTCTAAAAATTGTAAATTTAAGGGCAGTTTTTGCAAGGAGTATAGGTCATTGGATTGAAGGTTTCGATGAGACGAATGGAATTAAATTTTTTTAATAGATAGATTGTTTATGTATCAAGGGCATCATGATGATGTTTTTGCTTATCCGAAGGCCTCTCGCCCGAGGGTCTGTAAATCGCCCAAACATCAATGATGGCGTTTTTTAATATTTTTGATATACTAGCAACGTACAGAAAATATATTAATTTCAGATTTGTGAAATGACATATCAATATTACCATGGTAATTTCTTAATGCCCTAGGGCAGAATGTAGTATACACAGGGTGTAACCCAACCTGTGTAACAAAATTTAAGGGTGTATAGTATTGGACGCACTGATCAATTTTGTTGGAATTCGATAAATTAACAGTAGTTTGCAAAACAATATCATTTTGGATACCACTGGTTGTCACATTTAAATACAAAAAGTTAAACAATAGTTATGCAGTATTTATTAGCGTAGTAATTACATTAATGTAATAATAATTTTACAAACAGGAAAAAATGAAATTTAAGTACCTACTTACAGAATGTCTCATTTGGTTGAATCCATTTTTTAATTTGCGAATGTCAACAAAATTCTTTTTGATTCAAGATCAGTGCTTCCAATACTATACATCCTTACATTTTGTTACACAGGTTAGGTTACACCTGTATAACGTACCTCGTATCCATGACATAAATAAACAATTACATACTATGAAGACTTGAAAATAATTATATAATGGTATAAGAATTTTATTGGTAATTAGAATTGCTTTGTATGCAGTTAAAAATTAAATAAAGTTATAAAATTCCATATATGGTAACTGTGGCCCAAACTGTTTGATTAAATAACTGGGAAATTAAAATTTGGAGATTTGAAAAATTCATCCAGTTCCATGATCAGTAACGTATACTATAAACGCTGGTTTATAATGGATGAGATGTAACCGGTTACTTATTATGTAATATGTAAAGTTGAACTGTGGACATTTCTATGCTCGATTCATAATGACATATAGTTGTAACATAGAATTATCTTTGTTCAACTTTACAGAATAAAGAATAAGTAACCGCAGCTACATATGCACGCAGATGTGAATCATACTATATGTCTCAAATAATCGTAAAATTATGATGTTATATTGTCTACAGACAAAGTGCAAAATGCATCACAACATCACAAGCATTATTTGATATAGAATATAACGGTATTTTAACCTTATTTTCATGATGCTTTTGGTATAGGTAAACAATTTTGTAAACCAAATTCAAACCAAATCAAAATAAGATATTTTAATATTAACAGCAACAGTTAATAAACAAGTAATAAATGCAGTGATGAGCACCCCTGCTAATGAATAAAAAACGAAATCACTATCCTTCTCTCGTGTTCTATCATAAACACCGCTATTAGCAGGCACCA
This sequence comes from Agonum fuliginosum, assembly GCA_947534325.1. NCBI lineage: Eukaryota > Metazoa > Arthropoda > Insecta > Coleoptera > Carabidae > Agonum > Agonum fuliginosum. Next base: position 36,693,831 of record OX384031.1, on the reverse strand, counting down.
AGCATCAGGCAAACAACATTCATTGTGGTCGTCCGCAATATTAAAAACAACCCCCTTTGAATGGAAATTCAATCACGTACTAATATGCCGTTAAAGAGGGAGGAATTCCCAGTGGCGTCGCGCGTCGAGGGGTTTGAAATTTCCGCTAACAGCCCTGAAAGACTTGTAATGAACTCACGCAGTGTGCAGGCCACCATCTGCTGGATAATTCAATATCTTGTTGCACAAGTGCGGAGCATTCAGACCGAGTCACAAGAGAATACACAACGTATCAGATACTGTGATGACCGTGAAATTATTTTGATTAATCTCATGGATTCCGAAGCGTTTAGAGCGTTTGCTGTAGTAATTTGAGTCATTTTACTTTTTTACTTTCAGCAAATACGAGTACCTACATTGTTTTGGATTAAAGTGTGTATTATTTATTCAGTTCAACAATGATGGTAATTTATAATATATCTCTTGTAGAAATTGACGAGTGCTAGAAATGTCCCAGTACTGTAAAAATATTTTTGTCATCCTGTACGCAAAATAACCTTTTTCGTGGCTATTGGCAACAATTATTTAAATGCCATAATATCAAAAAATAATTGATGTAACCCTACTTTTAAATAATTTTTGGCATCATATTGAGTGCATTTATTGCGAAAACTATATTTTGTTATTTGATCGTAGAAAAAATAGGCTGTACAACTCGAGTGGATTGCCTATATCGCACACGAACGTTTGCAGACACTCCCCCTATGGGACCGTGACTGCAAACTCGTTCTCGTGCGATAAAGGCATCACATCCAGTCTTGTTGTACAATATATTATTGTTTTAGTGATCTGTTTTTCGACTTTTAAAAAATATAATTTTTTTGTTATTTTCTCCTTACAAAGTAACGTAAAGTATTTAAGATCCTGTTAAATATTACCAAGGTACAATTTACTTACATTAAAAATGAAGGAAAATGTAAAATATTATTAATTATTGCTGAACTACTAACACAGCAAAATGGTTCTGTCTTCTGACTTTTAGCATAATATATGCTTTACTCTGATATACTCTTATATTTTTCCCAAAAAAGCCATAAAAAGATCTCTTCGACGTTTACTATAAATAGTACGATATTGTTTCCTACCTATTAAAAGTTTTGTATTTAATGAAGTTAATCTTTTACTTGAAACTGTTATTTAATTTAAAAAGGATAGCAATCTCAAAGACGAAGATCAATTAAATTACAATTCCTCAAAAATTTCACACAGAAAGATCAAACGACAAGCTTCAAAGTGATTTTTAACTAACCGTGAGATTAAATTTCAATCAGGGCTGATTTTTAAACATGCCGATTCTGGGTTTCACTACTTGGACGCTTTTAACTTCATATTGAATTATCTTCCACTCACTTTAAAATCAATAGGAATTGGCTTTTAGGAATCACATCGAGTCTATATTTCGTAGATTTGCCAAGCCAACAAAAGACTAACAATCTTTAAAATTTATAAAATCAGATATTTTACTTATTACATTTTTAATTAAAACTAGATTTTGAACTTTTAGTACCTTGATTTTGGAACAGCGTAAGGATAAGGATCTCAAGTTTAGTAAATTAAAACAGTACACGATTCGGGTTATATCATCAAACTATTGAAAATTTTGGAATTATATAGAAATTTGCATTCTATATCATTTTTGTTTTGAGGCATAATTCCCATGTTGTATTTGACTAGAAATAGTTTATTTAATATGCGTACCACCTGCCAAGAAAATTTTAAAAAAAATTACCACACAAAAATGAAAATACACTAAATTGGTTTTAGTTGAACTGTTGAACATCTCTCATCTTATGGTCGATACCACTTGGTATAAATATTATGAAACTCTTATGAAGATGATTCACAATTTCACATATGGAGTACTCAACTTATTGATTATGGAACAAAAGTAATATGTTTAATATTCGTAAATTTAGAGGCAGTTGATGCAAGGTACACATTTATGGAATCACTATGGATTACATTAAAGATTGCATAATGGATATCTGACTATGACTAATGGAATAAAATAAAATTTTAATGAATTATACAATGGCAAGCCAGTTAAAAAAGTTAGATAAAGTTATGAAATTGTTTGATTAAAACCTGTATAGATTAAAATTGTGAATAGGTACTATTATGCCATTAAAATATATGCACAAAGTTGTGAATCGCCCTGTATATGTATAGTGGGTACAAATAATTTTTTTTATTTTTTTAATATTAATTACAATTATTTTTACAGTTTATACTTTATGATAAATTAAAATAAATTTGCCAAAGTATTCAAGCTACAAAACAAATTAATATTCTTCATTTATACTTACTTACTAAAATATTCCCATTAATCTTGACTTTTAATTTTCTTACTGCGCGTAAAGTAAAAATTGAGCTACATTTGTGCTACACTTATATTTGGAGGATAATGAGTCCTGTGGGAGTTTGCACGCGCCAGGATCCAGGACTTCAGTACCTGGGGGATTTTACTCATTCTAATTAATTCTGCGTTACCATAGGAGCGGCTGAGGCAGTGGTAGCCGTCTTAAAATGCTTAGAAACATTTCATTTTAGTTTATAAATGTGCTGATGTACCGGAAACTGGACAGCATTTGTATATACCTACTAGTTAGTAAAGAACACAAAAAAGCTTTGAATATAAATGATGAAATAATGCATTTGTAGGCAAAAGTACCTTCCTAATGGAATAATTTTAAAGTAATAAAAGAACAAAACTATTGCTTTGTGCTTATTTCATTTTTTGTTAATTTGCGGGACGAGTTACAAATATTTCACTGCGTTTCTCTATTTATTATTCAACCAATCATTTGTGTAACAAAAAATAAGTATGTTTTTCCCCATAGATGGATGGTATCATTTTATGTTTGAGAAAATATAATATTCATTTTATTTAAACTGCAGAAGAAGATATAAACGATATTTTGCTATTGTCACTGTCATGTTATAATCATTTAAATTTTACGTAATAATAAATGTTAAACGATCATGAACTACAAGATAGCTACCGAAACACTAAATTATAATAAGTATATATTTTAATTATTTTTCAATGATAGCAGTTATAAAAAAATTTATAAAATACCGATTGTAGATAATAATCACATACTATTTCATTTAAAATGTTTTTTCTTAAATTAATTATTTATTGAAATAGTTAATATAATATTAATATAATATTTCAGGTTTATGAATTGGTACCAAAATACAATTGGTCTATTGAAAATTGTATTTAAACCATAGATATAAAATTTGGTATTTAAATGTTTGATATTTTTGGAGTTATCGTTTCGGAAAAAATTGTAACACACAAACGAACGAACGCACACATACACACACAGACATCTCACAAACGTGTAATTCGTATTCTAGAGACCCTAAAACGTGCTTATCTGCCAAAAACTCACTCGAAAATTTAGACCCGTGACAATACCTCTCTTATAGAACATGAGACGAGAGGTAAAAACACATTCCTTAAAACATTGATGAATTCACATTTAAAGTTTTAAATTCAAATTTCGTGTAATTTCGTCCACATTCGGCAATTTATTAATAAACCGAAGACAAGTACATTAATTCTTGCCAAGAAAATAATTTTAATCAAGGAATAAACGTGTTTGAGTTGGAATAGTTTTGTGAGGCTGACGTTCGATTTTTGCTGATGCGTTGTTTGTTTGGGTAGACCTGCAGTGTAGTAGTATCTCTGATAAACTTGTGTTGTGATATTATGTTTTGTGCAAATTTTGGAAAATTATATAAAAAACTGTCGTCAGAGGATCTTCGAACGAGTCTGCATCAAGGTAGGAATTTTTCTCACATAACCAATTTGTTTTTATATAAATATTTCTGTTTATTTCGGTATTGAATTCAGCGAACTGCGAAAATTTGTATTAATATTTATTATTGGTGCCGAAATAGGCAGTTATAACGGTGGTTATCAAACATTTAATGTATACCTATGACATAATATTTAAATTATATTTTAATAATTTAATATACCTACTATGTCCACCTACCATAGTACCTAGGTATATTGAACTCTCATTCTGAAATGAAATTTCTTTAAAAACGTAAACATTTGTATATGAGGATTAAGTTCTTGAAGTTTTATAATATTATGTAGAAAATGTTTATCACTTTTATATATTTTGCAAGAGATTGTATGGAAATATTTTACACTGCATATGTACAGATACACACATTATAGATTTTAATAAGACTTTGCTTGCGCAGTATTTAAATTAATATTAGCATTGGTATAAAAATGTACAAATATTTTAAGGGAGTCTCTAACGCCACACAGCGTGAACCTAGCGTGAACGATTTCTGTTGGACTCAAGAAGGGTTTTGTTAGCATAGATTAGTTTATGTCAAAAAAACGGATTTCTGTTGGACTCAAGTAGGGTTTTGTTAGCATAGATTAGTTTATGTCAAGAAAACGGAGTTCTGTTGGACTCAAGATAGGTTTTGTTAGCCAAGATTAGTTTATGTCAAAAAAAACGGAGTTCTGTTGGACTCAAGAAGGGTTTTGTTAGCATAGATTAGTTTATGTCAAAAAAACGGTTCACGCTGTGTGGCGTTAGCCCATACCATATTTTAATCGTAGGAGTAAATATAGTACGTTTACCTGATATACTAAAACAATAAATTAAAATTAAATCGTTAAAACACACAACTTCAATATAATAATCTTTAATAATTATATTATTAATTTCAATATTATCAATCATTAATTAAAAATCAAATGTAATTTATTATTAAACTTAAAGAATAAAAAATTAATACCAGTGGGTCTTAATACGGTTCTGTAACAACTTTCATAAAGATCGCGAACAAAATGAAAATGAAAATAAAGAAGAAAGGAGACATAATAACTGCTGCCTTCTTCAGGCAAACAATTAATTTTATCACAAAGAGATTGTCGAGAAAATATAGTGAGTTGTTTGGCTAAATATAATTTGCATTGTTATTTTTATTTAAAATGTTATTTAATTTGTCTCTCATTCGACTTAATTTTTGCTTTGATCTTCCGGGCAAATTAAATCCTGACTTGCGTTTTTCATTTTCTGTGTGTAGGTGATTTTGATGAATACTTATATTTCAAACCTTTTAAACACATTGGTAGGTATGCTTTTCAAAACAAATTAGGTAATATTTATTTTACTGCCCATCAGAAACACTTATACAATATAATTTAACACTTCCGACAATCCTTTTTGCGACTTCTGATTTTGCAATAAATTTTATATCTCCTGATAAAATAATCAAATAATTAACATTCATTTAAATTAATTAACATTTAAAAAATATTTGAATCTAATATGTGTATATAACATATACAAAATCTGTAAACTAAACTTACATCTTTCCTGCGATGTACTCTCCACTAACCATGAGTCATGAGTACCCGTGAGTTGACGACTGATAATTTTCAACATGGCAAAATACTTTTATTTATTTATATTTTGCTGGAAACCATTCAACATGATTTACTCCCAATTATAGAATGATAGATGTTATTATAGTGGAATTCAACCACTGCGACCGATTCGTCTTGGTAGTGCAGTCAGAAATCTCAATCCGTTCGACGACCTTTGAAATTCAAGCGGAATCAGAGGTTCTTTTCGTTAGTACGACTATATTTAAGACTATCAAGTGGTCAGCTTGAAGCATCCGAGTGCTATTTAATTGCTATAGATGTTTTACAATTTAACGACCAGTGATACCGTGAGACGAGACGAGACGAGACGAGAAATAATAATAATAAATAATGAAATACTACTTACCCTACTGCTACGGTTTGTTGTACATACTTGCCTGAATAGACCGCTATATACATAAATACCTGTATACACAGAAATAAAAAATGAATAATAATAATTAGTTGGTTCTCGTGTTTTTTCGAGACGAGAAATTCAAGTATTCTCGTCTCGGTCATTTCTCGGCTCTTCAATTATCGTCTCAAAGAAATAGTTTCTCGAAAATAATTTGTTGCCATTTATTTGAAATGCTAGAAGTGAATTTAGAATCTTTTATGTACCTACATTTATCTTAAATTTGCACACAATTTTTGTTTTAAAAAATGAACCCGTAAAAACAAAGTTTGTGACTATAAATCCTTTATTTATGAGACTCGATCGATATTTATTTAAATTTTTGTTTTCATAGATAGTGTGTTTCAAGAAAGAGTTAAAAAGAGTAGGGTATGGCGGGAGGTCTTGTGCTGGCCAAATCAGATTTTTTCTTGTGCCAAAATAAATGTTTGGTCACAACGAGCCTATGTACCAAATTTCAGAGTTAAAAAGCGTAGGGTATGGCGGGAGGTCTTGTGCTGGCCACATCAGATTTTTTCTTGTGCCAAAGTGCATTGTTAGGTGACAAAAGTCTATTTCCAAAATTTCAGCTCGATGGGATCCCGGGAAGTGGGTCATAAAAAATAAAAATATTTATGTCAAAACAAAAAAAATTGCTACGAACAAAGTAAAATTAAAAATTATTTTACATTTTCGAAGAGAATAATATCAAAGTCTTAGTTTGCAGAATTCTCGATAACTATTTCTCATCTCGTAGTTTTGAATTCTCGTCTCATCTCGAAAATCCGGAAATGTATTGGTTTTCGTCTCGTAATTTCGAGACGGTGGCATCACTATTAACAACAATCATGCACTGCCGACCGAGAGACTTAAATCACAGAACTTCGAGTTCGTACATACGTCATCACATCACAATAAATATGTGAGACGATCATATCCAAGTTTAGTGAAAAGCGTTATAGACATATTATGTATGTATGCAATGAATTAATATTGTCACATACAAATTATTTGACTTAAAAGATTGAGCTTCAGACTTCAGTAAAACCAAAACCTTTGTTGCTTGGTTAGCGAGCTTCCGAATTTTTCTGTTTAAAATTTCAATTTTCGTTAATGTTTTCTAAACTACAGTTTAATGCAAATGACAAGAATAACAGTAGTGCAACCTGGTGCTACCTTCCCACGATTGTGAACTAAACGGCAACAATAACAATTTGACGCTGTATATTGCATGTAATTTGTTTGTGTTGTGAAAATAGGTGCGGAAAATATCTGTAAACTGTGTCCAGGTAAAATTTATGAACGGACGTTACAGGTAGTAGGCGGAGAATGGACAGATGAATATTCGCACTTGTTCCCATAGCTTTAGGAGTTAGGAAGTAGGGTTCTGGATTTCTTTCTTAAGGTCATCTTCTCAGGTGTTCACATCTTCCAAGATTTCAAAGTTGGAGACTAAGTGACCACTCATTTTAATATTGCTGAGATAAAAACTGATGCAAATACCAATTTATTATTTCGATATAATAGAAAAAAAAATCGCAATCGTACAAATATGATCATTTTTCATTCGGGGTAAAAAAAGCACATTTTTCATACCTAAAACACTTTATTTGATGTAATCTCTGTAACAAATATTCAAATGGACGATTTTCACTGAATTTGAGACAAAAATCATTTTGCTGAACTAGAAATTGTGCAGTTACTGGAAGGTCAAAGCTGTCAGCTGTCAGGATATTTTTGACTTCAGAAACAAAAGTTTAGATTCACATTGCCGAAGAGGTTCAAATAAACTCACTTTCACTATCACTAAAACATTCTGCATGTAATGTCATTATTTATATCAGAATTACAAAATTGTTCTGTCAGTTTTTAGATATTGTTATTATTTTCAGCTCTGACAGTAAGCCTACCTATCTGATATGTTTTTCTTAAATTTGAAAATATTGTATTTCCAAATTTTTGTATTTATTTTGAATATTTCCCACTTTCGTAGAAAAAATAGTATGTAACACACTTGTGGAAAGGGTCATTAAAAAACTCGTATGATAGGAGAACTCTACCGCTCGAGCTCCAACTGTCATACTAGTTTTTCAATGAAGCCCTTTGCACACTTGTATTACAATGAATATACTATTTCCACCAACCTAGGTTTGTGCATACTTCATACATATTATTACTACCAACAATATTAAATCAAATTCATCCGACGACATTGACTATCGAAGTGGCAATTATGGAAGAATTCACTTTGTTTGGCGTTGAGATCAGAAAATTAACTCTTTTACTTTATATGTTTATCATGCGTGAGTGTTACACTACATTTAAAATTTAAGCTGTATACCATTTAATCATTTAACTTTTTTGATATTATTCTATTATTGACTCTTTGTATTGTTTAAATATTGTTTCGTTTTAGAATTTTTCGAATAATTAATCAAGCGGCTTTATAAATTGAAAAACACTAAATCTTTATTAAGAAGACTTGTTTCGCTCGCAGTTTAGAAAACAAACAAACCAATTGGGACAATATGCAACTAATATGGGTGAATGGAGCACCAGTTGCACCAATTCAAATGTACTTAATGACATTTTTTCCCTAAAACAACTTCATCTGCTTTTTTACAAAACTCTTTTTTATATATATATAAAAAAAAAGCGCAACCCTTAGGCTTCGGCACAGTTCCTAAATTGCCTAATGGGTAGCAAAGCAAAGCAAGTCTAGCGACGGTCCTGCGACGATGCACCCTGACGTAAACGTCTATTCGTTTCATTATCGATTGACAATTCACTTCACTTAGTATCGGATTACGGGACGCAAAAAGCAAATCCTTGTTCGTTGCGGACTCATTTCATTCAATTATATGACACTGGTACATACAATCAATTCGCGAAGCCAAATTTATTTTTAGTGTACGATTTAATCGCGATAGAGACATATCTGTGCACTTTAAGGTTTTTCAAAAAATAAAATCTGTTCTAGAATGGAAGTTAAATGTCACAAAAACCTTTCTCGTTCGGGCACAATACTGAATTGAGTTTTTTTAATGCGATGCTATAAATTTCAATGCAAGAATACCGGGATTTGGATTTGACCGGAAATCGTCGGATTTATTTTTTCTAACTACCTACTGTACGCGTACGTACCTAATACCCATATTCCTACGTGTATGGGTGCTTCACTTTTTCATTTTTCATTGGCATTCTTATTTTTGATATCTTTCTCGACCATCAGGCCATCAAGCTTTACTAAGACAGATTACAAGCAAACGTAGTGAGCACCCTTATTGACTGAAATAAAAATAGTTTAAACAGCAATATAAAATTAAAAGCCGATATTGGTACTGCATTCCTACTACTAATACTGTTTACAATGTATGTAAAGAGATTCGATTTTTGTAATTTTAACAGAACATTAAACCCCAAGGCATAATCTTGTCTATTTACATACACGTACACACATTCATTTTCATTTTAAATTTTGCGGCAATTCACACTTCATTCAAAAAACAATAATTGAAGTAAAAACCTTACCTGTAAAAATTAAGAGAGGTAATAATATCAAAGCAATTAAAGGACCCCATCTTCCAGTATCAGAAGAACTTTGTAGAAGCTATGTATCAAAAAGAAGTATTCTGCTAACAGTTTTGTAGTAGGTAACTACGTCCTATCGGCGTTTCAAAAACTTCATCTGATGATAAACTATTGAATCTTAAAAAAAACAAATAAACAAGCAGGAGTTGTCAATAAATAAATATAATTTTCAAATAATTAAAATGATAACACTTGGTTTATTGGTTTAATGTTCTTATAGTAAGAAGTAGAGCAAAATTAATAATTCAATGAGTTATTTAATTGTTAATAAATAATTGGGAAAAGAACAATCGTATAGTACCTATATGATCCTTGTTGGAATGGAATTTTACCATTATTCATCTTGTACTGGCCACGAAACACTCGCTACGTTAGTACATTTTATGCTGGATTTTAGGAGGTAGACTCTCTGGCCTCTTAAGTAAAGTAAATAGGCCAACAAGTAAGCACCTAGTGTTTGAATTCGACACTTTTAACATAAATAATAATAATATAAAAAACATAAAAAATAATAAAAGAATGCTATCTAAGAAACCTCTGCCTCCAAAATTGAAATGATTGCACAAGATCCAAATATACCTACAATACTAAACCATGCAGTCTAGACAAATTTCCTCTACATGCGCTGTATGCTAATGTATGTAAAGAACAAATCTTGCGTAAAAAACTTATAAAAAACACGTTTAAAACCCAGTATTTATATAGGTGTGGGAGAAATCTAGCCAAGCAGCATCCTATAACATCAAAAACCAACCCTCCGTCCGGAAAACATAATTCACACAGATAATGCGGCTGATACGTGGGTCCGAGCTGGCCTTTATTCCGAATTATTTGCTTTAGATTCTCCGCGGGATGTAGCAGTAGCATAGACCATAGAGGTCTCGTCTCGAGGTCTCGCCTACCGGATATCAAATTCAGGGAAAAAATCACCCAAGGAAATGTGAAATTTCATGCTCCCTACCCTAGCCACAATACTCTGATTTATTACTGATCAGATGTGGAATCGTAAAAAAGATTCCTTTTTTAATCTTTAAGCTTTTGATTTTTGACGTTGAGTCGTAATTTATTTTACTGAATATTACGTATTGAAAAATTGATTTTTGTAAATCTTAAAAAACCAAATAGGTTTAGGATGCTTAACGTCGGAGTTTTTGCACACTCTATACTTTCTATCATACGTTATATTGTCACATTCTTTTATCAATACGATGTTATGAATTTCTATTATCTATTATCTTCTTAGTGGCTACGTTTAGCGAGAAGTTCAAAACTGGGTATAAAGTAAAAGGTTATCAAAAATATTTTATTCCAAATAATTAATCATATTATGTATGGTGTCTCTTGTTTTTGAAAGTTTGGATTATTATTCTACGAAAGTATAGAAAAATTTGAAATCATGACTGTTATTTACTTGAGTCAGTGGGTAATTTTTAAAATGAATATTTTTATTGAAAAAAGAAACATTACCAAAGACCAAAGAAAAATTGTGTACCTATTTAAAAAAGTAAGCATACTTTTTGATCTTATATGATTATTGATTTTGCTTATTGGTTGTTATGGGTATCATTTTCGTAACAAATTTATATTGCGTATAGGTTATAAACGAGACATGTAGCAGTTTGAAAATAGTTATTTGATTCATTAATACAAAAAATGCATGATTTGTTACGAGTACGACGGTTACCGTATGACACGCAGCGGAGTTCGGCGAACTTACGAATCAAACAAGAATTTTTTAAATGAATGAAACACAATCTTTTTTCGCTAACCGCTTAAGTAGATGTAATTTCATATATATTGACATATTCTCATATTACGCAACAATTAAAATCTAAACATAAACATATACCTACCAATTAGTTTTTACGATGGCAGTAGAAATTTTTTGTATTAGTCCGAGAAGTGATTTTACTTTTTGTACAATTGCTATAGTGACCGTAACAATACCTAAATAAAATAGCCTTCTTTACAAAAAAAAAAGATATATCATCAAGTGCGGACGGTTGTCTTCTGGGTTGTTCTCTTAATCTCAGTGCATCATGAATCCAGAGAGGTTCATTAATATGAGAAGATAATAAAGAATTGCATTTGAAATTGAAACAATGTTTAATTTAATATGATACATATCGTATGAGACAGATATTTATTAGAAAATATTGCGTCGTACAAAAGTTTTATTTTTCGTCTATAAGCTCTTTTTAAATCTTTTATTTTTAATAATATGCATCGTGGAATCGATACACTTAATTTGTCTTTTATTTGTAGTTTGAATCTTTGTTTTACTTTTAATATCTATTGCAGATTGTAAGATAATTAATGGTTTATTATCAAAATTACATAAGTATGTGTATTCCTCATGTAGAAACAAGAGTAAATGAAGAATGAGACGATTAATTTTTGATTCCATACTCCAACCAGTAAACAAAACAGTATACAGGTCAACAGTTCATTCATAGTCCCAAATGCAAATTCTAGTCAACAATAAGCGAAATCAATGCACGCATTATCGTGCAATATCACAAATAGCATCTATTCCACTTAGTTAGTTCATTTTACCCCCAATTATTTTGTACGGCGTATCCAGAGAGCCAGTGCAACTCTGCACTTTGTACGACTTCATTGCCGTGTTGTTCCCAGCTGGGCGACTCCCTGGTGTACCGTGTACACGAGATACGACAAATGCGATGCTTTGACAGATTACGCTAAATAATAGATTAGTCTGCTAATAGAACCAAAAGATGGGCGAGGGACAAATGATGCACTGGATTCGGATTTGAAATGTGAATTTATCAGCGCTTTGGAATTATATTTCCGGTGAATATAACTAAATGTGAAATTAAACAAAGTTACAGAGGTTTTACCTATTTTGTCTTTCTGGTGCTGAAAACAGATTATTTCATCTGTCATTACTACAAATATAAAAATCCGATGTGGCCAACACATGACCTCTCGCCCTACTATTTTACTGAGTGTGTATGAAGGTACTTACTCACAAATATACCATTGTAGAAGGGAATTCGGGAATTGTAGTTTTTATAATATTATTAAAGTTTTTATGAGCTTATAAATAATAAATAACATTTCATATTTTCCATTTCAATTTGTCAAAAAGTCAAAAAGTCAAAAATTTATATGACATTAACACTCAAATATTTTATTTTTTGTTTTCATAGGTAGGCAGATAAATCAAAATTGTAACAAATTTGTAGAATTTTTAAGTTCTTGTTATTGCAAAATGGTGATAGATAGAAACAACGTTTTGAATACATATTGTAGACAGAAACATTTAGTATACAATGTTATTAAAAAAATTCCTATTAATTCATAAATTTTGGAGATATTCCGGAAAAACTCTTCAGAACTTCAAGAAACCACCACTTCCGGTAGCACGATCAACACCAAAATCTAATCAGATCTAATCTAGGGTGTCAGAATATTATATACAAAATTTCAAATTTTTTAATTCAGTGGTATTTGAGTTATAGTACCTCCAACATCCATCCTGACACACACACACACACAGACACACACACACAGACACACACACAGACATCATCGCGAAATTATCAAAATCGTGTTCTAGGGACCTCAAAACGTGCTTATCCATTGAAAACTCACTATCGAAATTTTAGCATGATTACAATTAATACCTCTCTTACAGATATGAGTGGCGAGAGGTAAAAAATTGATTAAAGGAATCATGTAGTTTCAACATCAGAAAATAAAAATCTAGAATATGTAGGCATATAAACAGAAAAATTTAGTTTTCTTTAATTTTGCTGGTAACCATTCAACAGGATTTACTCCCAATTACAGAATATAAGATGTTATTATAGTGGAATTCTACCACTTCGACCGATTCATCTTGGTGCAGTCAGAGTCTCAATCCATGCGACGATCATTGAAATTCAAAGCGGCAACGGAGAGATTCGTTTTGCAATCAGGACTACATTTAAAATGTTTTTACAATAATTATTTAACGACAATCGCACACTGTCGACCGGGAGACTCGAACTTAGAAACTTCGTGATCTAATATTCTAGATTTGAATGAATTTTTTGATGCAGCTATTTTATTTTCTAGATTTGCATCTTCTGGTGTTATATTTTTCTGTGTATGAAATATAAATACTCCAGATTGTTATTTTCTATGGTGTTGAATCCATTTCCTTCTATGATTCCGAGATACACTACCCACCTCTATACCACATATCAGTATTTTCATTCAATTATGTTTTACAAAGGTGCTAATGCTATTTTGAAACCGTACTGTAACTGTAGCTAAGTATTTTTAAGGTTTTTTGCAGTTTTTTTTAACTTATTTTGAAATTTGAGGAACGACATAATCCTAGATGATTATTCTTTAATTTGCTGTTACATTTTTCATTTTATTAATAAAACTAGTGTTCAAGTAAGTCATTTTACCCATGATAATTGAAGGTACAAGGGTAGTGGATACTAAATTTTTGAATATAATTTTTGACAACATTTTTTCGTTCTTCTAAAAATTATGTTCTCTTAAAGAAATAGGTACCTACATATTTTCTTTATTATACATGGTCCTCAAAAAATTTAAAAACAACAAACCTAACAAATTAAAAATGTTAAAGGAATCGAATGTCGGACACTGGAAGGCGATATTTTTAACCGTTCAGTTGATAATTAAATTCAGTTTCAATTTATTTAATTATAATTTGTGGCTTTCAATTTTTGGCAAATAATATAGTGTTTTACCAATCGTTAAAATCAGATAAAGATTATTATTTTCGAAAAATGCAAACCATGAATACACTACTTTTTAAATTATGTGCTCTATATTATATCATAAATAAGTACATGCTTCTAACTTATAGTTTTGTAGTATTCTATTGAAACTAACTTTTTCATCAGCACCCGATATCCTTCAATTCAGTTCGATGGTATCGCATCGCATGTAGGGAAGCCCTGTAACACAGTACACACGCGCACACACATACAATGCCATAGTTCAGAGCATAGAACATAGGACAGACAGGTCAGGAATGTCGTGTGTGTTTCGATAATGAACTGGTCACGTGACTGAGCTAATCTGTCAAATCTAGTGTGTCGTGCACGTGCCACGACCACCCTGCACCCTCCACCACCACCGACACTCGATCGTCATTTGTCAGTAAGTGAAATACTATCGTCAGGGATGAATACTTATTAATGTGGAGAGGAAGATCAATCATTATGGAAATATAGGATTTTTCTGAATCAAATAATTTATATGTATTACGAATATTAATAACTATAGTACAATATTTAAAAAAATTATTACGGGGCTACCATGGCGAAAACCGCAACTCCTGAGATTTCCTGTCGTAGATAGTGAATTCTAACATCTTTTACGGCTATAATAAAAAAAAATTAGTAGGTAATTTTTTTCTTAAATATTCGTATTTTATTATAGAGATTAAGTTTTTTTTAATTCACTAAAATCATTAATCAGGTTTAAGTTCACTTGTAAAGTATAATGATTAAGGTATATTATTATTAAGGTTGATGTCTGTCTAGTCAAATTGATGGCGACAGAAATAAAAAAAATTATTGGGCATTTATATGGTAATACGTAATGCACCAAAATAAATTATCAGAACAATCGTCACTTTGGTTTGGCATTTATGAGGATGTTAAGTTGACTTTACATGTACATGGCAAGCATAAGCATGCAGGTGACTAAAATTGGGGCGTTCTTAAATTAGTGTGTATAGAGCATAATATTAATTGAATATAGAAGAATATTGTATTAAATTTTCAAGATAATCGTCAGTTTTATAAAAAAAAAATTCATTTTAAAATCAATTTATCGAAGAATTGAGGTTATGAATTATCAAATCGGCAACGATATTTCAATTGATCTGACATTTCAAACGTAAAACTTATTTCATTATTACATGTAGGTACTTCTGTGGTGCGGTAATGGAAAATTTGTTTACTTTTTTTACCATCTATGAAAAAAACTGCACTTCATGAAGCCTACCGTCCGATGTCGCTAGATTCGCTAGATAACAACCTTAAATGCAATACAATACAACAGTCAATACTACAAAAATATATACGAACTACCCTCTTGGTAAATGAAACAGTGGAAACAAAATATAGGTACATGTTGTTTCACATTATAACTTCAGGGAAAAATTCAATGACAAAGATACCTAGGTACTATGTAGCATACATATCACAAATATTTTTTTTTCAAATTCACAAAATAAATTGAAATTTGATATTTTTTACGGAGGTTGTGAAACATTTTGTAATACTGAGGTAACATTTTTGTGCAAATACAGTGAATAAATCGACTGTACCTTATATCATTAATTTGCTCTATGGTCGGTATCATCATTATAAAGGTTGCAGTTCTCGCAATTGCAATTGCACTAGGTATTTTCATTTAGAAAGAAAAAATTACAATTACCCAAAGCTATCAAAGGCAAAGGCTTTAATCAAGAATTTAATATATTTTTTTAAATACATAGTGAAATTTAATATATTTAAATTAACGGAGCACCTATATTGCTATATAAGTATATTTATACCTACCTATTTCTATGATAAATAATTAATTTTTTTTAAACAGATTTGCGGGTAAAAATAACGAATCCATTGTGATAGCTAAATTAGATGTAAATACGAAGTGTTGCAACTGATTATTATAATACATATTAATTTTTAGGTGAGTGGATATAGAACAGAGTTGGAATTTTATGAAATGTGTTTGATGTTAATCGGTTTATGAAAAGTCCGTTATTATTTTTAATCAATCATTTAATTATGATATGATTGATGTTTGAATATTAATATTATAATATTTAAACGCAATTTGATTCAAACTGTAATTAACTCTGTATTCTGATAATATATTTTTTTGATGTAAACATCGGATTATGTCATTATTTTTGTCGTACACATGTGTTGGCTTATAAAATGAGCATTTTAAATTATTTAATGCTATTATTGTCATTTATACTAAACCTACTAAATCACTATTATCATATAATGAAAACGCATCCAATTAAAAATTCATTAATTCTCCAAATTCTGCTATAGGTATATTTTACAAATAAATAATTGAACATCGCGATAAAATTCAATATACCTACACAAATGCAGCCTTTATCAGTAATTTAATATAAAATACTATTTCATAGAATAGATTAACGTAAAATTTAAATTATTTTAAAACGAGTTGGCATAGGTAGGTTGTAGGTACATTTAAAGTGTGGTACCCAATGGTGGTACCTATTGGTGGTACCTATAATTACCTACTAAGTATGTTTTTAGAAGATATTTATAAATATGCTTTAATGATAACGAACGTCAAGAAAATAAGCTAATACGTCATCGCTCGAGACCAGTCAAGACGCGATTGACTTATCTAACTGAATATTGAATTTCTATATTTCCGTCAAGACTATAATTTGCTAAAACATGGAATTGACGTTTATAATTAAACATCTATGTCAATAATTTGGTTAAAATCATGTTACTGTAATAAATATAGATGCCTTCCAAATTAAAGTTGAATAATCTTTCCAATTTTTGTAAAGAAACGGTCTTTGTAGGGCTAATAAATTCACTGTCCTCTATCCAATCGAGCTGAAACTTGACACATAAACTCATCGCCAATAACAACGCATTCTATCATCATTTGAGTAGGTAGAGACGAGACAATACACATTTCATTACTTAACCGCGTTTCGATATTTCACATAGCATTATATTATCCGGATTTTACAAATTTTTCGATAATACTATTTTTGAGTTCGATATCGAATTGAAATTTGCGGCATTGTATCTCGCACTATAATTGACTTAGACCAAATATTAAAATAAAATTTGAAAAATGAATAATGTAATTACAAATTTTAAAAATCTGATGTGGCCAGCAAATGATCTCTCGCCTAATTCAGCTTAATCTACTAATCTAACAAATAGTTTTACTTACATTTTAATAGTTTCATGTTCATGTAATATGTAAACGATAATGTAAACTAAGATGCAAGCAAAAGATGTCAACTATCACTGTCAAATAATAATTCAAATTTTGTGTAGAAACAAATTTCGTATGATCTTGGACAACAAGATACTTAAGTACCTACTGGAATTTCAAAATAATAATTATTGTACTACCAGATTCAGAAAATTGTATTTAAAATTAACTGTACCCATAGATAATTATATTTTCTTTTATTTTTAATTGCAAAAATTGTCATAAATAAATAATGTACCAATTTATTTATGAAAAACTATATCAAGCTTCAAAAAGTACTACATACTTCCGGTTTGCGGATTTGTACCAAAATCTTATCCGGTGTTAAGATCCTTATTATAACCTTAAATATGAAATTTGGTTATTAGTGGTTTGATACTTTTTAAGATATCGTGGACGAAAAATCGTCACATAAGTCTATACATCCATATGCGCACACACACACATACACACAGACATCATCGTGAAAATAGTGCGTGTTCTAGAGACCCTGAAACGAGCTTATCCACCAAAAACTCATACTTGAAAATTTTGACCCATTACAATTAATACCTCTCTTATAGAATATGACGCGCGTATTCATCTGAGCACGAACGGGAACGAGGCAAGGCGAGGCCGAACGATCATACGTATGTGGACGTGTCACCGAGGCGCGGCAAACAGCATTCGGCTGTGCGACGTACGGTCCGAGGCCGGGATGCCATCCGATGGAAGTCGGTACTTCAAAGAAAAATTTGATCAGATGTGGACGGCATTTGTTCGTTTAGCTTCTGCATGTATGGGATGGATCGGTGCCTCGTTCGTTGCCTCGTTCCCGTTCGTGCTCAGATGAATACGCGCCTTAAAATGAATTAGCTTCGATATCTCAAATATGGAACGATGGTCCAACTTAATATTTTCCAATTCTTATCGAATTACACTATTATTTATTTCTAGAAAATGGATCACCTATAATCAATTTTTGAAATGCATTTTTGAGATGATATACCAAAAAAGTAGGTATTAACTACTACGTTAATACAGGTGTAGTCTTAAATAAATAAATTTATGCTGCATTGCATGCACAGTAACGTACCTAATTAATAAATAAATAGTTCCTCCTCAGAAATAAATAGAAAATTAGTTTCTAGTTACACATTTAATTCCAAACTCAAACAAATTACCCTCTCAATCGGCTGATGTATTCACCCGTGTTCATTCATTCATCCACCCTAACCTCACTTCTCGGGATTCATCTCCGGGAGTTCATCGTGCGAATTCTGCCTCCTCCGCTGTGGTCACGTGACCGACACGTGTCCATTGTTGGGATTATTAATTCGGAGGCCCTCAATCAAATGGTGGTTTCGTGTTTCATGCGATCAAGTATTAAAATGCGTTGTGCCTTCCGGTTATTAGCTATTTTCTCAGTAAACATCACATAAATGTTCTGTACATCGTGTTTTCTGGTTGACAAGAATTTGCATTTTACTTTGCTTGTTTGGTTTAACACTTGATCAGCGCCGTAAAGCTCGTGTATGTGCTGTTTGTGAAATGGCAAACATACAGTATCAAATAATAAGCTTTTAATAAGTATCTACTGAAAATTTTTGAATTTATTGAAAATTTTTTGATTGCCTTCTTCTGGCATTTTTGTTATTACAAAAAGTTTATAAAATTTATACACCGTATTAATTATTAAGTATTGGGCAATTTGGCAAAAAATTCAAAATGTAGGTATTGCATCTAAAAATTAAACAAAGAGTTCAATTATAGAATTGTAGAATATAAACTGTTGGAAATACGAAATTTACAATTCAAAAAAGTAGGTAGTTATTATAGAAAATCGCATGACACAAATAACAGCCAATAGAAAAATTGATTACAATAATACTAACCACGATTATATAAAAATTTAGCGGAAATTTTTTACTAATAGCTTGAGGAACTTAACTATACTGTCAACGTCAGTTTGACATTAAATTAAAAATTGGTTAAATTGTCATTTTGAGTGTAAATAAGCAACGAATAAGGAAAATAATACGTATTTATTAATGTTAAATATAAATTTAGTAAATATTTAAAGTTTCTATTGTAAACATAATTCAAAAATAGAGCGGCGGTGTCATTACGATTTTCTTACCGAATATGCACTCGTGCATTAATTCATGTCTAGGAAATTTTTATCGTGCATTTCAACAACGTAATTAGCTCGAGTGGTACACGAGACGTTGTTGGAAAGCACTAAATAATTAATTTTCGGAAAGAATTAATGCATATAGGTATGTGATATTATAAATGATTATTATTCAAATAAATATACTGATATAAAAAATATAAATTAATCTTGAGACTGAAAGTAAACTATATACAGGCCACAGGCGAGTGTCGATACCACTTGTGGGTAAATTGTTACTTTGCTTGGTGGAAGTCACCAACGATATTTTAGGTTGAAACTTAATATTTTTTAAATATTTAAGCAGCTATTAAGAGGTGTTGAATAAAACGTTATACTTAACACGTGGACAAAAAGAAAATTATCTTAAGATTTCCCTCGTGGATAATTCCTTACTTTGCCCACTTGTAAAGTAAATAACTATTATTATTAAATTCGATTATAAATTATTATTTTATCTAAGACTACAGTAAATTAATAGTATCTTCTTTTTGTAATGAAAGTTTAAATTTAAAATGACAACTGCCTATCAAATTATATATTATTTATCATCTCATAAATAATTAATGAGATTTTTGCAACAAATTATCATTGACTAAATGCAAAAAAATGTTAATGCATTTTTTTGTCATTAAATGTAATAAGATAAAAAAAATTAAACTTTTAATTGATGTTATGTGTAATCCCTCATCCATACTTTTTGATATAAGTTTACAAAAATATTCTGAACCATATTGGACTTCAACAAGATCACTTTTCTTACCTGTAGTATTTACATTGTTCATTTTCTTCTTTTTTCTATCGATTGGAGAAAACATATGGGTTCCGAAAGCTACCTGCATAAGATAAGAAATAAATAAAATATCAAAGGGAAAAAGAAAAGGATACGTTAAAAACACAATAAATGTTTCTTTCCATATAATATTTTATTTACAATTTTAATAATCTTTTCGAAACTGTACACATATAAGTAAAATCTTGCATAAAAATTTAAATTAACTATGATCTTACAATAAAAGAGTTAAATAATGATTCAGAGTGTTACATAAAAAACACGTTTTAAAAGTTAAACTTGAGATTTTAGTTTTTAAATCAAAATATTATTTCTATGAATTCTAACAAAAAACATTTTTCTCAGGTTAAACTCGGTATTGTTTTTTATGTAAAACTATTTTATATTTAATGATATATTTATAATTAATATCTTGATACGAACAATTTATGTAGGTATGTATATGGCAGCTTTAAAATACAATTGTAGTACAAAAATATAAAACCAATATAAAATATATGACAAAAACAGTTAAAATGATCGGAATATGCAACTGAAAATATGTAATGTTTTGTGAATATTTCCAGCTTTGTCTTTTTTTGTTGAAATACACATTACGCTACGCATTGCAATCTTATACATAATATACTAGAATTAACCTAACATTCTGTTAGACACTCACGCCACATACTATAATGTAGTGAAAAAGATATCGATTTAAATAGTGAAAATTCGTTGAGTTGTTCACAATAATATATCTATGAATACAATACGTATTTACAAAAAGAACTTTATAGCCATAATTCGATTGTTGTTAGTGAAATGATTAGAGCCAGTTTGTACACATCTACACAGCTATATTTACACATGATGAACACCACACATCTAACCAATTTGTCCGGCCAACACTACACAAAACACGTTTCTGGGAATGATATGATTTTCTTTCAAGTCTACTAAACCATTTGATATTTATCCTGTCCCATATACTCCAAACTGCAATCCGGGTGTCTGGGGCTGAAGTTCTGGTGATGGTTCCCCATTGCGACAGTCATTCCAGTAGGGTAGCCACTCATTTGGTAGGCAGAGCCACCCATATGGTTGCTCATTTGTACTTGGCTCTGGTGTGTCGACGACTGTTGGTTGAAGTAGTCCATTTGGCTGTAATACGCCGGGTTGTAGTTCTGTGAGTAGTAGTGATGCGGCGATGAGTTGTGGCCATTGCTTTGCCAGTGGAAGGAGTTGTAGGAGTCGTGTTGGTAGGCGAGTGGGGGGTTCGAGGACGGCGTGATCGGCGGCGATGGCGTGGTGATCACACTGCTGGTGTTGCTTCCGAGCGGCGTGAGGTTGCCATTCACCCTCGGGTAGGAGCTGATCTGGGCTTGGGGCGACTCTTTCTTCACCGGAGGCGACACCGACGTTGCTGGCGTCGGGATGTTGGTTGGGGGGACACTCGTCACGGAGTTTGTTGCAGTGGAGTTTGGCACGCTGCTTGTTAGCGGGGATGGTTTGCTTGGTTTGGTTTTTGTCGGCGCGCTCGTTGGCCGGGATGGTTTGTTCTGCTGCTGTTGCATCTGTTGGCGGCATTTCGCGCGGCGGTTTTTGAACCACACCTGGAACAAACAAATCTTACGTTAGAACGAGTTGTTTGATCATTGTACTTCAAACATTTTGAAGCAATTTTTCCTGATTAATACAGCTACGAGTATATTACAAGATAAAATGTGCAAGTAGTTTAGATGAATAAGACTTGAACTGGAAAAATATTTTAATTGTAACAGGAGTTTCATCGTGCTAATATCAAACAATAGTAAACCTAAGAACCAAACCATAATATCCTACAGTTGCAGTTTGGCAAACTCACATACTGTAGCACTGTAGGTATGAAATAGAACGTGTTCGTGTTCTATTTTTCTACAATTTTTCAGGGAATTCTAGGGATTTTTTCCTTAGTTTTATCGTTGCCATATATTGTGTTTACTATTTGCATGACGTTTGACGTTCCTCGCGTTTAATCTTTCATTCATTTCGTTTGCGTTTAGATGTTAAGATTATTGATATTATTTTCGTGATTTCTTGTTTTTTGGATCATCAAATTGATGTCCAACTTTACTAGAGACTCGGTACCTGATATCATTCTACGAACAGTTGGTACTATGAAAATTTTCAGAATATATTAAGAAAAACTTGATGTGTGTAAAACGAACAAAAATATGTTCCTACTTGATCAATTTATTGGTGAATAAATTGGATCGTGTAAAATCAGCTTCAAACGTTAGAGTTTTAGGTTGTCGCCCTTAATTTCAAAGGTTGTTTGTATGGTGTGGTAGAATAGCGAGTTTACTTAAATAGTTCCAATCACAATAAGTAATTTATTGGATTTAAATATATTTTCCGATATTTTCTTAACAAAACCTTTTACTGAATCATCTATTTTGTACAAAGTATAAATATGAATGCAGACTTCTGTTACACTTCTCAATACTCTTACTACCAAGTATAAATAGAATTGTATCTTTGTGTGTGCGTATCTTACAAAATAAAATTTGATGTAACTATTCACTATTGAGTACAACGTACAATCAACCTTGATATTTATGTACAAATTCTGCTCTTTTACTACATCGGTACCATTTTTCAAGTCTTTGATCATTCGCAAATCGTGAAATCGCAATGAAAATGCATCGTGTGCCACATATGCACATGCATGAACCTTGCCATTCATTGGTAGAGTATACAGTACAGAACATAGACAGACACATCAGACTCTACTTTCGTCCCCTGGCCTGGCATCAGTACAAAAACTGTTACTCGGTAATGCTCCTTTTATAGAAGTGCAGAGTGAATACAGCATCAGTGCGTCGACCGTGAGGGGCGGGATATTTTAACCGAGGAACAACCCTAAATAATCCGTTGGCTAATGGAAAATTGTCCCCTAGCTGTGCACACTGCGCGCACATTGTATGTTATTGTGTCGGAAAAAATCACAGTTATTTTATCGCGGTATGGCAGAGGCAAGTACGAGGGCAGAAAGGGGGCACGGGGGGCGAAGGGCGCAGAACAAGGCAACTGCGCCGCGCCCTTCTTGCCGATAACACGCCTGGCAAATCATCGACGCCTGCTTACATTTATATCCGCTGCTAAAATATTTATGGGCCTTGCTCATGCAGTAAATTAAGCAGTATATCTACCTACAACGCTCTACTCAACTTTGACATTTCTTTTTGCTTTGATATCGACTTCAGTGTACGAAGAATCGTGTCAAGGAGTTTCAATAAATTTTAGAATTTACGAATCTGAGTTAGAGCGCAAAACTGCTTCAATTTTTCGTTAGGATATTTAAGACAATGTGCAAATCTACTGTTACTATACGTTGCTTGGTTGCTTAATTAACAATCAATCAAGAAGTTATGGAGTTCGCCAACTAATGCAGGAACAAAACAATGATTATGCATTGTGAAGCCATTTTATTCTCTAGATAGTGTAACACAATAGAACCGAAGTAAAGTTTTATAATTTGATATTTGTTTTGCTTTATTAATTTAAATTTGCAATAGGTATATGAATGTTCACTTGCAAAGGAAGCGTTTCTAGAACAAGAAGAATAATAAATTTGATATGCGTCTAGCCGTCTAGCGTCTTCAATATTAACTCATAACAGCACTTGTTGGTGGATTCTATATTAAAAACCATGAGTTCCTGTGAGTTCGCGGCTGATAAGCGAAGCGCACACACGGTATAGCATATAAGCGAGAATGTAGATCCAAATTTTTAAATAATATTCTGTCTCTAGATCAGTGGAAAATCGACAACTGAATCGAAAAGATTATTATGGTACATTATATCAGAAATAATTAACAGAATGGAGGTTAAATATACCGGGTGGAACACCAAACATGAGTATGTACTTACATAGGCGATTAGCTTTGCATTATTGCATTTCACATTTATGAAGATTCCTGCTCCCCATTTCCACGTAGAAATATGGTAAAGGTATTACTCGAAAGGTAAAATTATTTGATACCATGCAACTAATAATTTCCTTCTAATTTACTTTTAATGCACAATATTAGGTAATTTTAAATTCGATAATTTTGACAGAGGTATCAGATTTATTTTGTATTATTAAAAAATAGATTTAAATAAACGTTATGAAGCATAAAAGTCAGATTAAATTAATTAACTAATTAAATACAAAATAAATCTGACATCTCTGTCAAATTTGAAAATTTTTTGTACCTGGTAACCATAGCAATGTAAGATTTGATTACAAAATATCGAATTAAAAATACCTAATATTGTTCTTTAAAGGTAATTTAGAAGGAAATTTTAGTTGCATTTAGTGTGAGAAAATTTTTCCTTTCGATTGATACCTTTACCATATTTTTACGTAAAAAGGGGAGCAGGAATCAGCATAAATGTGAAATGCAATGCTAATCGCCTATGTACACATATGGTCTTCCACTCAGTATAATACAATATACATACAATGAAATTATAAATTATATTTTTGATCAAACTTAATATTAAGAAACGATACATTTTACGGTACCTATGTGTAGCCATAAACTCGATGGGTGTTAGTGAAAAAATATCACAGGGGAGGTTTTTGTTCATTAAAATTGAAATGTGTATCTAACTGGTTTAAAACTTGAGTTGTTGTACAGTCGGTAACATAACGCAATCAGGAATTGCAATGAAAATAATATTGGCAGCAACAAAATTACTATTTGAAAGCCTTTCCGTAGTCACCATCAAAACCATACACTCTTCGTAGCCTTCTCGTGTTATTGTCAAAATACTTGCAAACAAATTCTCATTCTCTGGTAACATATCCAACAACAAGACATTGAACAACATCAACATAGTCTGACAAACAGCAGCTGTGCTGAGTTAACACCAGAGCGTTGAAAAGAGGACCATAGAGCTGGGCTCGTCAGTCGTCCACTGCTTCTCCAAATTGAATCATTACCCGGGGAATGACAAACACGCCGCCCCTTGCATTGTGCCATTGTAACAACCACCGCAACTGCATTGCAACGCCTAGTAGCTGGCTATGACTACTGTGTGTTGTTTCCCTCCCTTGTTAAGACTGAGTTATGGGTTCTTGTGAGTGACACTGAATTTTTTTAAGTGCTGATTTTGGGGAATCGTTTCCGGGATATTTGTCTTGATTGATTTATGAGGTTTATTTCACTGCGGGATATTTTATTCATAAGGATTTCAACGTTTTCAGCCGTTTGATTCGAAAATAATAAGGTTAACTAATGAAATAATTAAGTTTTTCACACATTGATTGACATTGACATATGACAGTTTAACGCATGTCGTTACTCACTTCAATGATTACGATACTCGCCTTCGGCTCAAATAGTAAACATCCATTCTCATAAGTAATTGTCATGTGTTAAACTACTTTTATCTATTTATTTTTTTTATTTTCTTTTAAATTTATGTATGAACTACGATTCATACAAACGTATCTACCATACCTTTTACCTAACTTAAGTGTGGCAACTAGGGTTACCAACTGTACGCTTTTAGAGCGTATATAAAATATTAATGGGTAGGTACACTACAGAAATTGTAGTAATGAACGCTTTCTGCTAATTCCTAGTAGAATCCTAGAGCTCTGAACCTTGCTTATCTTATGAGCGACTGTGAGTCAACGTCAATCTCCATCTGATTTTTTTTAATGCAGTATATAACAGAGCATGATCGACAGAGCTCAGAGCTTTATAACTTGCTTTGTGATAGGGAGAATCATTAAGCCAGAGCATGGAGCAGTAAGTTTAAGTTTTAATGTTTTCAGTTATCAGTCGTTTAAGTCAACTTTTTTTTAACAATTGTTTAATTTGCTTCATTGTTATAAGAACTCTACATTATTTAACTTTGCATTTAAACACGTTAGAGGTTAGATCTTGAAAAATTTTTAAAAATTCTAAATTTTATAATCCATCAATGTACCTACCTACTATGTACGCTTTTGGGAAAATTGGCAACTGGCATAAACTCACATATTGTATGTCATGACGTCATGAGCCACATGAATAATTTAAAAAATATCTATGACATTATTCAGTGAAAACAAGTACCTATAATGTAGGTACTAATCTACTAATGTATCTATTTTATATTTAATATTTAAACTTAGTAGGTACTACTATATGTGTACTTGATACCTATATCCTATGTGTAATTCTGTAGTTTTTGTTGTTCCATCCCATTTATCATCTTTATACGAGTAGGTACATACACATGCATGCAATAATTGCACCTTGCACCAGTTTAGGTGCAACAACGGGCTCATAATTTAATTTAGAATTAAAGTATACTATTGACCAACGACAAATTCGCGTTTTTAAGAATAACCACAACCTGCATTGTTACATATATTTAAACTGTTATATGTGACAAGAAATTTACAAAAATATATATTTTCGAACATAAATAATAATAATAATAACACAATTCATGACTACAATTTTCCAGTGTATAAATTTTTCAATACAGGGTTAGTTACCAAACACAAAAGCATGTTACAGATATATCGACAGGGTGTCCAATGTCCCATGTGTACAAGGGTTACAATCGCAAACTACCGATGATGTATTTGCTGTACGCCACGTATGTGTACGTGCGGGTTAGCCATGTAAATACATAAATCATTTTTCATGTGAATCTGTCAACGCCTCGTTGCGAGTTGCCCTTTTGATGCTGACACCACACCGCCCTTCCGCGGTGCAGGGGCGGACTGTATAGAGGTTTTTTTTGCAACTTTTGGTCTAATTTTATTAAGGTCCATTTTAGACGATTAGTTTTATTTTTATCGAACTCGTTGTTACTAATGAAAAACTTATTGATGTCGTTCATCGTTCATAGATTTGACATTTTGTCAGTGAGATTTCGTATGGGGTACTTGCATGGTAATGAAAATGAGATTTTTAACACTATGAACCTAATGTTAGGTGTAAAACTTTGGTAAAAATACAAATTTTATTTAAAAAAAATTATATGTTTTTTAGTAAATTGAGAAAGAAATTTTGCTGTGACGTAACTATTTTGTATTTGACATATTGGCAGCTTTCTACGTCACACATATGAATCAATTTTCATTAATTATTTCTGGGCTTGTCAATAAAAATTTTGTAAAAATAAAAATACGGATCCCAAGTTCTAATCTCTTCTTCAAAAATATTCAATAAAAAAAATCATATAAGTAGCCCATTGTTGAGAGCTGGGCATTACTTAAATGTCAATTTTAATAACAACTAGTACTTGACACTTGTACTTAAGTATAAATATGTTTTTGGTACTTACTACTTTAAAATTTTAAGTGCTAATATAAAAACTTTCATAATCGTAAATAAAATTGAAGAACTTTTTAAGTACCTACTTAAGTTTTTTAACAATACTGAAATAGTGTAAAAGTACTTAAGTTTTTCAATAGTTTAAGTAATTATACTGTTCAACCAGCGACCACAGCAACAGAATGCAAACCAAAT
This sequence comes from Agonum fuliginosum, assembly GCA_947534325.1. Classification (NCBI taxonomy): domain Eukaryota; kingdom Metazoa; phylum Arthropoda; class Insecta; order Coleoptera; family Carabidae; genus Agonum; species Agonum fuliginosum. The sequence goes on along the minus strand of OX384031.1, from coordinate 36,665,955 downwards.
GAATTAATCCTGTCTTATTTTATTTCTTTATAATGCCTGAATAATTCAAGAATGTATTGTGCTGAAAATGTCTGCAAATGTTGCAAATCAGGCCCTGGCGCAACCACATAGCAGATTGGTTTTAAAATGTTATTTAAAATACAAATCCGTAATGCATTTAATTAATTTAGTTTTTGTATGAAATACATTTCAGTTGAAATTAAATACAGATCAGTTCGTTTCCATACATAAATTTCATTTATCCTACTAATTTTATGTTGGATTTGTGTAATAGTGTATAGCTAAACTAAATTACAAATGTTTATTTAATTGCAAATTTTATATTTATTAAAATAATACGTGCACTTTGTATTGATTTGTGACTGTATTGTGGTTTATCAATCATTGAATCATTTATGAAATAAATATTATCTGCCTTCAATATTTGATAATTATTATTGTTTTAAAATAAAATACGAGAGATAATGTGATTCATACATTCGCATATTTACAAAATGTAATTAATTTAATAATTGCAAATACAGTTTGTTTAAGAATAAATTAATTATTACATATTATTATACATATGAATATGATTTTAATTTTTTAATGAAAACATCATATATTACAAATGCTATTTGTATAATATCATATTCATTTAACCTTTTAATTAATATTGTGTTTAATTAGAATTATTTCAAAATTTACTGAATGTCGAATGTCGAAAATACGCTAATATGAATAACAGCGAAATAAAATGAAAGTTAACAGGATGCATTTTTTACATTACATATTTCGGTAGTTAATCATAAGGTAAATGTAATAATAATAATAATTATTATTATTATAATTAGTGAGAAAATAAAGCAGAATAATAATTATTATTATTATCAGCTTCGCTGAGGTAGTGAGAAAATAAAGCGGAATGATAATAAAATAACCCGTGAGATCCTCGTACGAGCACTCATCCTAATAAAGGTTGAAAATTTGGAAATGTTGAATTATTAGTAATTGTAAATGCGCCGCAGGCAAATTTTTTGTCAAGCTCAAATACATTTAAATTGAAGAATAAAAATTGATTCATATGGAAAACTACATGTTTAACACCTTATTACTGTGCTCTTGTATTCACACAAGTGCTTAGTATTTATAGTAGAAGTAGATGCTATATTAAAATCTAAATTAACAATCTTGAACTTCGAAGACTGCTGTTCGCTTTACGAATGGTCAGTCACATAGAATTGTTTGTGATTGTACAAGCGAAGTTCACAATTCAGTAAAAGTGCACAAACACGCTGCATGCATGACAATACGGTAATTCATAGAAAACACTACCTATATAATGGCCCAAAATATATTTTACGAACTTAATATTTATGAATAAATTCAATTCATGAATATGATTTTAAATTTGATGAAAGTTATGTATTAAGAATATTGTCATTTAATCATCTTGGGAGGGGCTTAACCCTAAAGCCCCTATTCCGTGTGCTACTGACACACATATTTTATTTATTCGACTTACTATGATCATGGAACAAAAAGATTTTTTTAATTTATAAATTTAAAGGCAGTTTTCGCAAGGAGTAGGTACATGCTTGATATCTTTGGATAAAACTATTTGATTTAAAAAGCCTAGAAATAAAAATTGCGAATTTAAAAAAAATTCTTCTATTTTCGCGAACAGTAAATTGGAATTAAATCAGCATGCATACTTCGTCTTAAAATTATTATAAATAAAGAATCTGACTGTACCTGTACTCTGGACTCGGGGAGGTTGATCTTCAAGGCGACTTCTTCCCTCATGAAGATGTCCGGGTATCGCGTCTTCGCGAACAGCGACTCCAAGACGTCGAGTTGTGCGCGCGTAAACGTCGTTCGTTCGCGTCGCTGTTTGCGAGGATTCACGCCTGGAACATACGGCCAACCTTAGCACACAGAAAACAACGTCAGGAACACAACGAGATAGAGATAGATAGGAAGGAACACATATATTAGTTGAAAGAATAAATATATACACACACAAGTTCAGATAAACGGAAAGAGTACTACGAGAGTACGAGAAATTTCAATATTTTTATTTTTACTCTTGGTTGGAATCTTGAATGGGCCACATGCATGACTTCTTTAAATTAAATATTTATAAAGAAGAGATCAGAACTTGGAAAATTAATATGTGACGTAGAGCTAGCTGGTATCAATGACTGGCCGTAAGCCATAGCAACGATTCACCTAGTGAACGCCTCCGCTTGTGCGTGAAGATAATGACGTTACAGAAAATTTTCACTTATAATATCACATGTGCATTAATTCTTTCTGGAAATTTTTTGTGTGCTTTCCAACATCTTTCTAATTAGCTCGTGCTCGAGTGATACACGAGAGATAATTACGTTGTTGGAATGCACGATAAAAATTTCCCTGGACGTGAATTAATGCACGAGTGCATATTCGGTAAAAAAATCGCAAGACATCACCGCTCTATTTTTGGATTATTTTTATTACAATAGAAACTTGAAATATTTATTAAATTTGTATTTAACATTAATAAATATGTATTATTTACCTTATTAATTCCTTATTTACACTCAAAATGACAATTTAACCAATTTTTAATTTAATGTCAAATTGACATAATGACAATAAAGTTTCCGCTTATTAATTTCAGCTAAGTTCCTCAAGCTGTCAAGCTACTAGTAAAAAATTTCCGCATACCTTACAATTTTCTCATCCAGTAAAAATATCTGTTCAGTAATTTGTGATAAAGTGAAGAGTTTTCAATTTTTTTATAGCACACATGCACAAACTTATATATTATAAAATTTACAATCAACTTTATGTATCTGCATTGCATTTATGTTGTTCATTGCAACGTGGAAGACAGACATAGAGCATCCAGGTGCTATTCAGCTTAATTGGTTGATTTATAAGAGATGACAATATTAAGAACATGGTAATAATTAGCTAACCTACCTTATTAGAAAAATTGGTGCAACTAAAAACTAGACTTAATAATATAAATATGTATTATGTATGCAAATCATCCGAGAATTTAATTTCTTGTGCAGTGTATCATCGTTAGTTTCCTGTTTTATCTACCGTACTACCGTACATCATATTAATAATATTGTTTATAAATCTAATAAAAATATTCTGGAACAAGTTCTAAATATGTAGAGTTATTCATAGAACCATAATTAAGTAATTTGTATTTAAAGCGTTAATACCAGTAGCTCTAGGATCAAAAAACCAGCTTCTCTTCCAAACATAAACAACAGTGAGTCGCCAAGTCGCCATAGCAGACACGAGCCACAATCCCATGTAGAGGAAAGGGGGGCAAACCTCACCCATACATTACAATATAGCGTATAGTACAATTCTAACAGAGCCCGCCGCTCATATCGCAGGAGCCATGCCGTAGCCACCGTGATATTTTTTATTCTTTATGGTAACTGTTTATTGGGGATTAGTGCGCACGTTGGGCAGCTGTCGACGCATGCGCGCACGCACAAGTTGCCTCGTCCCGGTTATTGGGCATTATACCTCGTCTATCTTCTGTTTCGTGTGCGTACGTAGTTTTGGGGATTATCTGTCCGTCACATTCGGACGCTCAGTCAACTGTTCACGATTCATTTCTTTTCCATTTCTATCGCTTCGGTGCACAAGATCGTCAAGATGAGGACACTTTTGCTACTAGATTTTAGAATTTGGGTTTTATCAGCTTTTCAACAGACGTGCACAACGAAGAGAGTTTTTAACTTTAAAATATTATTTCAATCTATTTGTCCAGAGTATTGCACGATTCTTTATGCGCATAATCTAGATTTTCTTACTGTTTTGTTTATAATAATTTATTGTTTCTTCGAAACAGCAGTCTTTGACTCTAGTATACCTATTAATACTGCAGGACCAGGACTACTAGTTAATAAAACAAGATCCTGAAAATGTCAGGTCAGAGACAAATTTTAAACCAACTTTGACTCTAGTTGTTGTTGTTGCGCACAACGACATAGCCGGACCGGAGGAAGGAATAAAGAAGTCACCTAGTTAATGACAACAAACATACCTACTGTCTTTGTACTACTGTAGCCAGATTTGTCGGTGCGGTAAGGGAGAGAAAGAATGTGCCTATGTTCTACACAGAGCCGAATCAATGTTCGCCAATTTATTAGTTGCCTTTTCAGGAGAAAAACCAAGCTGGAAGACTTCTGTATACATTATTTCAAGGTAGCGAAGCGGTTTCAGCCAAAAAATTTGCTGATAATCTATATCTAAGCCCGCAAGCCCGGCCATATCTTACTTCGCGTATCTAGGTACTGTAGTTATTTTTGTAGTATTATTTTGTAATATTTTATGATAAATAAAGAGTAAGAGGCAACAAACTGTATAATTAAGTTATTTGTGTGGAAACTGGAAATATTTTATTTTAACTGAATAGTGAAAGAAATGAATAATTGCGGACTTTGCGATGTCAATAGACGTTATTTGAACAGTTTTATTTCATCAATGCAAAAATTGATATCTAGTTCACTATAGGGCGTAAGCGCGTATATGATATTATAATTGAGTCGCTCCTATACATAGTAGAAGCATCGGACCGCTAATTTCCACCGGTTTCATTGACGACATTACTTGCATTTAGTGGAGCTAGTGGTCACCTCACTGTCTGCAAGTGACTTACAGCGTATAGTGGATTCCGAACCACTCAGCACAGTTTTTTGTGTGGCATCCAACTCGATTGCCAAACTATTCGAGTGGATTCGATCTCCAGTTCCGAAAGAGCAAACACGTTGCCACTGTTAGATCATTATTCATCTTTTAAACGACATCTCCGTCTCCACTCCCACAATACCTCGATGACCGCGCACAATCAGTATCTCTACAGCAGGAGCTCTGCCTCCTGCTCTTGCTCCTGCTAGTCTAGTGCCACTAGACTCTACTTTCCGCGTCTTTATCTCGACGACGCACTGTGCAGTGCAAGACCAGGACCACGGACACGACACGCTAAATCCGGATTAGAACCGCGGTCTACGGGGGTTGGACCCTTGGTGATGAGGGATGGTACAGTTGTACCAAGTTGTAGTGGAATATAATCATTCATACAAGAATTTATCCGAGATAGAGAATTTTACTTCAGTTTACAATCATTATTACAGATACACTGTTACTATGATTATTTGAATATTCACTGAAATGTAAGTAGGTAAAGATTAGAGATGCAACGAATAGTAAATGTGCCGAATACAGAACAACGCGAATATTATACAGGACTATCTGCCGAATAACAGAATATTCGGCTAATATTCTGTACCATTTTGGCGCCAAACGAAAAACTATAACAAGGACTGACGAAGCTACTTTGAATGCAGAGAAACTTACTTTTTTATTCGATAATTTGTTGCTTTTAAATTTTAATAATGAATAGTTCATTTTTATCAGAATTACAAAATAAAGTTTTTGACATTATTTTTCTTATTTTAGTAATAATGATTAATAAAAACTCAATATAATTTTTTTTTGTCTGTCAATATAATATCTAAATAAAGCACTGTTATAGACAATCGCTGTTTAAGTATTGTATGTTACATGTGACATCAAACTACTCGGTATTCGGTCGAATAATGAAAAATGTGCCGAATAGGCATAATACCGAATAGTTGCCAAATATTCCTTGCAAATCTGGTAAACATATACAAATTATTATAGATTGTAATAGCAAACGCTGTACTGTACTGCACATTTTTTTAAGTCGCAGGTGCTAAGCTAAAATCGTACCTACAATTGGTACTTTTATTTCTAATAAAAATAATATTGTAATTGCATTGAGTACTGGCTAAAATTGACTAGGTATGTCGTGAAATTGGCACTACTAGTTAAAAATTTATATCTTAAAGTGTCTGATTGATTCACTAGAAATTAACGATAAATTTTTCCTGTGAATTGCATGTACTTATGTTGTATACCTACCTACTTAAAATTTTTGTTGGAGAAGTGAAACAGAGTAATTAATTTTTATTTCTACAGTCCACGTTTATATGAATTTGTTAATTTCATTTTTCGTTTACCAACACGTGTTTGGTTGTATCATTTGTTTTCCTTTAAAAAGAGAAAAATGTTCAACTCGAAGTTTTTAAATTACGCGTCTGCAGGTAATCCCTGCTACAATAATGTTTAACAGCGCAGTTATTTTCTTTTAAATTTCAAATGAAAAAATTAATTAAAGAAGTTTTTATGAGTGACTTCGTTATTTTCATATTTCAAAAGAAATTAATTTCCCAGAGTTTTATTTGCCATTTAACCGAATATGGTTCGGATAACCAAGTACGACTACGGTCTTAACAACTGAGGTTCGAATCCAGTCAACAAACACATTTCAGTTAACCCGTGACGTTGAGTCTCCCGTGATTATTGGTAAATTTGATGCAATAAAAAATAGAAATTAGTTATGTTTAGTGATAGATCACTATATTTTGTGCATACAAACATAAAAACATTGACAAAGAACAAAACAATAGTCAAGTTAGTGCACATTTTAGGAGCATTTGTAGATTCTACACGAAAAATCAAAAATTATAACCATCGTTTTAGTAACGCCAGAATTTTTCTATAGATAAAGTGAAACAATGGAAGCAGAAAAACCAAACAGTAAGCCTAAAAATCAAAAAATATTTTTTTCAAACCCTGGGAGACTCCGCTTGATCTTGGCGAACAATTTTCTTCACAATTAGAATTCGGAAACTACTGATATTCAGTAGAGCATGTTGACTGATAAAAGTACATAAAACGAGGTACAGGTTAAACGCTTAAATTAAAAAATATACGGCTTGCAAACTCTTGAGGAATCTGGTGGACTTCACGTCACCACTTAGGTACGGGTTAAACTGTACAAAAATCTCCATTGTAATGTACTTTCCAACTTCCATTAACATAACAACAATGATTGTTATCTACTATCTGTGAGTTGGCAGTTTAAAACCGCACATACAGTAAAATTTATATCTACAAGATGGCGCAAAAGTAATGTCATAATTCGAATTGGCTGCCATTTTGTTATAAATGAAAAAAAGAACTCTGTTTTCATCAAAAGTTTATTTGAAAGTGTAAAATTGGTGACATTACTTGGAAAAAATTATATCGCTCAAATGGCCACCTCCCGAGTTGATGCATAATTGCGCTCGTTTTACGGCATTTTCAATTGTTGCTCGAAAAACATGTGGCTCCAAATTGGCGATTTTTTCTTCATTGTTAGCTTTCAAGACCCCAAAGGAAGAAGTCTGGTGCTGTTAGATCTGGCGTACTGGACGGCCAGTTCAAATCTCCAAAACGGGAGATCACTCGACCTGGAAATTGGTGTCTCAAAATCTCCATAGTTTCCCGAGCTGTGTGAGCGGTTGCTCCGTCCTGTTGAAACCAACAATGATCGAGACCCAATGCAGCAACTTGCGGCAAAAAAATGGCAACCAATTCAAATTATGATATTACTTTTGCGCTACCTAATATATACCGGTGACCCACAGTTTGTGAGTAAAAGGCGTGATAGATGTATCGAATATTTGGTAGGAGAGCTACATGAAGTTAGTGCTTGTAACCCAAAATTATCCATAAATCAAAACTTTACAAAACACGATTCAGGTTGCGGTTCCTAAATCCAGAAATAAAAGATTGAAAAAATAAATTCAGTGGCGAAATTCACGGGTAAAAATAAAAAGCAGCTAACAACAACTCATATAAAATTGACGTTAGTTTTATGCCCATATATTTTATTCACGATAGCCGGGAGGGTTTTGACATTTTAATCCGGGCCTGAACGGTGAGCGTGGCGCAGATTGGAAGACACAAAGGGCAGCAGCAGCTGTGAGAGGCCAACTCCAGTGACGGAGGTGTACACAATAGCAGGATAGCAGCGTTAGACAGTTATTATTTTTTGTTTAGTGCAGGAGCTTAAATTGATTATTATACGCGCTGCATTGGTTTGTCTGCAAAAAGAATGTTTCTGGGTTTGTCGAAAATATGACCTACAATTTATTGTAATCAAGCCAGAAAATTCGTACGTAAGTAATTATGAGGCTCTTTTTAAAAAAATTCTAACTAGCTACTATTTGGGAACGTTTCTTAAGCATTTCAAAATGTTGTCTCCGTTTATAAATGATGATGCGACGACGGAGTTGTATAGACAATAGCAGGAAACAGTTATTATTTTTTGTTTAGTGTTTAAGCGGAACCATAAATTGATTTTTTAGCACTGTATTGGTTTATCCGAAATATGACATGCAATTTACTGCAACCATGAGCAAGAAAATGTGTAAAAAATCCTGGTGAGAATTGCCTGAGTCTTAGAAAAGAAAAATTTCTAATTCATTCATAGCTTCAAAACAGCGAAACATGATAGAATCCTCAAAGAATCATGAGCGAACAGGGCTTAACTATACGAGGAAGAATACTGAATGCATCGCCGGTTCAAATTCAAGATCGATTTAAATTTTTTTTCTGGTTTAAAATAACCTCTTTCTGCACAATGAATTTGGCTTATTTGGAATGTATTGTACCTATAGTATTTCCCTTACATGAAAATTAATTTTATAAGACATGCATTTATACATTGGATACTACAATTTTAAATGTTTTACAATGGTAAATATCTGTTCTCAATTGAATCATGTTTACCAAAAGATCTAATGAGGATCAAAGCCAATTGCGAGTAGAATGTTGGCAATTGTGCTATAATGCCCTGTTCATACATGGATTCTTTAGGGATTCTTTAATGCTTCAAAATTTGAAAAAAATAATCTTGATAAGAATTGCCTGTCAAATACCGGCGCCGCTAAATTGAATCATGGTTACCAAAATATCAAATGAGGATCAAAGCCAATTGCGAGTAGAATGTTGGCAATTGTGCTATAATGCCCTGTTCATACATGGATTCTTTGTGGATTCTTTCATGCTTCAAAATTTGAAACGAAAAAAAAAATATTGGTGAGAATTGCCTGTCAACCGGCGCTGCTAAATTAAATCTACCATGAGTCTTGGCAAAGAAGAATCAATATTTCATTGATAGCTTCAACCCGGTGAATTTTCTTTCCAGGATTCAGAAGCATGAAAGAATCCTCAAAGAATCTACGTGTGAACAGAGGTTAAAGTTGCAGGATCATAGAAAGAGAAACTACCACAAATATTTTTGATAATCATTATGTTCTGTGCAAAATGAATTATTTGGGACTTAATGCTTTGGAATAAATATTATTTTCTTTAAAAATTTCGACAAATCTAAAATCATCAGTGTTTGAGTTCAGTAGGATTAAAGACTTTTTATGAAACCATGTACTATTGGTTACCATAACTTGATTATTATAGATCATTACCCACTATAATAATTATTCTACTACTTACTACTACTACTACTACTACTACTACTACTTACTACTACTACTACTTACTACTACTACTTACTACTACTACTTATATCTTGCTGCTGTGCTATGCCAACTTCAAATATGAAAATCCCTTTGGGAAAATCTCCTTGGAAAAATCCCGTCTCCGCCACTGCATCTGGCCGAGGCGACTTGAAAACGGATTACCGTGTTGCGTTTGAACGTCAGCCATCTTGGCTTCGCGACAGGATTTACTTAAAAAACGCGTCGTATCCGTGCGTCCTGGTCAGCGCTCGACGCGACAAACAAAACAAAACCGCGGTAAATTGTGTCACCGCAATCGCATTCAACACGGCAACATGTCGCCGACACACTGATAAATGTGGGAAATTTTATTACTGGAGTCTGGAGTTGTCGCAAACAGAAGCGAACCAATGGAAAAATGCATCGAGGTTATGTTATTTAATTTTCGTTTCAGATCATCAGCAGGATTAACTGAGTTTCGATGGATTTTCTATTATTTACTCTGGTTTTATTTAAATTGAGCAACAAACTTACGTAGTCAGTTATATCAGGGTTCAGTCAATTCAAGTGGAACTTATCTTACTTATAATAATATAAACCATATATCTCACGTCCAAAATAAACGAAACAGTAACATACTACTCAAAGATAACACATGAAGAGCGAGTATAAAACAAAAATAGTTAAATAATATATGTACTCGTATATACATTATTACAATTTTAGAATGTGTGTAAATATCAGTTCAGTTGTAAAAGGTTACTTTTATGTACCTATATGTTACCGTTTAAATCTGAAATCAGTCAAAACTAGTTTAAACTAGCTAAAATTCGAAGTTACCAAGGGTATTTGTGGAAATTAGTTTTGACTAGTTAAAACGCAAAATTGCTAATCGCTTTTGAAAAAATCCGAATAATTTTTGTTTTCAAAGAGAATCACTTTACAAAAATGAGATGAGATGATTATTTTGACTAGTCAAAACAATACCCTTAGTATCGTCGAGTTTTACACGTAAGGAAAAAGCGTTGGGTAAGATGATATACTAAATCTGATTAGGCGAGAAAAGTGGTGAATCTACACCAGCAAACATTTTCATTTCCGTTAATATTACTTATACGATACCTTCTTATTTTGAATTTCATAGTTACGTCGAAGTACTACATTATGCTATATAGATGACAGCTTCATTCACTAAACATATAGGTTAAGTTCGCGCCAAATTTTGAACTAATAAAATGTATGAGTTTAAAACGGGCTGCATTCGCAGTGCCATCTGCTTTTTTCTTACGTGAAATAAGGTATAGGTATGTAAGTACCTACTGTATATTGTAATTGTATATATTTTTCACTGTTTCAAAAGTGCTCTTTAAAACTACTTTCTCTGAGTCTCTGTTTCGCTGCTATGCACCTATTTTTAAATTCCATTTAAATACTTAAATATTGTATTATCTCTCAAAGATACAAATTAATTCAAATTTATACATACTATCTACTTTATATTTATATCTTTACAATAATAAGTGTTATATTGTGTTCTTATGCTATAGTCACCATGTCACTTACTCACTGAATATACATAGTTTCCTAATAGATAATAAATCACATATCATAATAACTAATCTACAAGTCGCTTAAGGAAAACAATGCCTGACTGTCAACATTCATTTACAAATAAATAAATTTGTTTGGCATAATTATTACTTTAATACGTTTATATGCAAATTAATTTTCTTTCTACTATAATTTATGGGCCAGAATTTAGCAAGAACATGAATAATTTATTTCTCCAAATTTGTTTTAATCCTTTTATTTCATAATCAACAACATGTTTCCTATAAATTTAACCGAACATCATATAGAAGATATCATTTTTTAACGTTGCTACGTATCATTAGAATAGGGTAGGATGTGTTAAATATTTGCTATTTTAGTCACATCAATATTTACTTTTCCTGTGACTTCTAACAGATTCTGCGCCAGCAGTCCTCAATAAAACACCTCCAATTACTTTTATTTACACAGCAGTGCAACCCTAACAAAGCAATTTAGTTTGGAAAACACTGGTCGACGTGAGATCCACCACTTGTATAAATTTTCGACCCCTCGTATACGATATAGCAAATTTGCACCGTGCACCCCATAGCAGTTATTTTAATTTTTTATGGGGGCATAAGTGCAGATTGTTTTTTTAATCAAAAGGTCTTGAAATCATTAAGAACTACCAGATTTGAGAAGGTAATTATTTCTTGGGATTATTGTGGAATAAAAGAAAGAATCTCTAATTATTTTGAATGATAATTATAAGGAGAAAATTAATAACTATAGTAATTAGAAAAGGGAATTCAATTTTTTTAAACCGTCAATTCATTGGTAGGTACTGGGCACTTATAAGTTGTCAGAACCACTAGTGTACCGTGAGACGAGACGAGACATAGTTAATTCTCGTTTCATCTAAAATTTTCAAGACGAGAAAAGCATTCTCGTCTCGGTTATTTTTCGGCTCTTCAATTTTCGTTTCAATTCTTGTCTCGTGTCAATTTCTCAAAAAGTTTTTGTGCCATCTATGTGAAAATCTAGAAGTGAAACTATTTTGTTCATTTTTGTTAAATTTGCACACAATTCGTGTGTTAAAAATAAAAATATTTATATCAAATGAAAACAAAAATGCTACGAACAAATTAAAATAAAAAATAATGACTTTTTCGAAGAGAATAATATCAAATTCTTAGTTTTAGTTTCGAGAATTCTCGATTTCCTGAGAACTAATTCTTATCTCGTAGTTTCGAATTCTCGTCTTATCTCGAAATTACGAGACGAGAAGAGAAATTTTTCGTCTCGGTGGCATCACGAAGAACCACGGCGCGTAATTATTTACAAAAATTATTAATCAATAATGAGTGGTTATGGATATGCATAGTAATTTAGTTTTTATTTGTATATTTCTTTCGTGCTCAAAGTAAAAATAATGTTTTAATTTTCGTAACTAAAAAAATAATTCCATTCATTTTGTCACTACGCCATGAAATGGAAAATAGAGTGGGCCGTAAATTCCACTCCAGTATTCCAATGATTAAATTTTTTCGAGAAATGAATCTCTCCGGTTTAAAATTCAATCAAATCATTGACACACATCCCCATCGCATCGAATTCGAACAAGAGTTCAAAATTAAACGAATTACAAAAACAAACAAAAAAGAAAAAAACACATTGGAAAATTTAAAAAATAACAAAACATTGCGCCACAATGAATCTGGCATGAATAAACGTATTCGATTTAAAATTCATACGGTTAAAATAACTTGATGAAACATCGTAGATTCAATTTGACACCCCATGGTTTGCGTTTGGCGCTCGCTCAGCGCACAGCTGGGGGTTCCCACGGAGCGAATGCGAAGCGACGCGAGATTGGCGAGGCGGACGGACCGACGCCACCGTGTTGAAATCATGACAATTTCGGTTTGCGAATTATGTTTAGCACCGTGGTTATTAATTACTGAGGGAGATGCCGCAGTATTGGGACTTTCATTTGGTTTTCATTTTAAACTTGAATTGGAAGGGAGAATAATTTGTAAATATAACAATTATTATAATTATACAAACTACAACGAAAATAATAGTAAATGTAGGAATGCTTTTGAATTTTACTTTTAAGAACATAAAAAAAATAATGTGTATTACGACGGCTTGTTGGAAGTTTTATATTCAATTCTCGACTTTAAACTCGAGTTTAAAAAGTCGGGATCCAGAGATTAAAAAGTTGAGATCCCGAGTTTATATAGTCGGGATTCCGAGTAAAAAAATCGGGATCCCGAATTTAAAAGGCGAAATGCCGAATTTAAAAGTCGAAATCGGATTGAAAAAGTTGGAAATTCAAAATAATAAAATATTTATCTTGACCGTTTCAAGCCGTCATAGAATTCAACCACTTTGATCCATGAATATTTTTATGGGTTGTTGGAATTAAACTAGGAACCGCTAGCACGCTATATGCAGGCACTGAGCCATGCTACCACTTTCTTTATTTTTGTTGTTCCACAACTTAGGAAAAAAATTAAAGAGTACCTATTGGTACTGTACGACTTGCTGATCATGAAACAATTTTTTTTTAATTTCGTACAAAAATTGCATCGTTTTGCAAGCAAACATTTTTTTGCCACGGTAGTTATTTTTAATAAATTTTTTCAAATCTTCTACAATGAAACTAATTGTTTACATAATATCTAATACTAATAAATGTCAAATTATCAAATATACCATCAAAAAAGTGATACTTAAAATGTACACACGTCAAGTAAACTAGGTAGGTACCTATCCTTAACTTTGTGAATTTTAAAAAAATTCTTTTTGTTTCATGATCAGCACGTCGTACAGTATAAGTATAACGCACCTGTATATAATTCTTTTTCAAAATAATGCACAGTAAAATCTTCATATGAACATTTACTGTGTGCACTAATTTTGTTTATTATTAAAAGATTTACGAATTTGAAAAACTTGAATAGCAAAATGCGTTATGGAATTGACTAATTTTGATATTCGAATTTGGAATCGAATATACGAAACGCGCGCAGGGCGGCGATTACAGACTTGTTTTCGCGTATGTATGCTTCCACGGCAAAAGCGCGTTGCTCGTTCGTCCACATTATGTTTTCGACTGAAACCTTTTGTAACGCAAACGGCATATCCACCGGCCGCTATACACGCCATTATCGCTTCACAATTCTCTATTGAAACTAGGGAGGTTGTTTTGCCCCACCTGTACAATTTCATAAAAATATTTTGACGTGATCCGAACGTGACCAGTCGTGCGTGACTATAAAAACAAATTCGTGATTCCGTTTTCAATTTCGTGAGCGTGCGTGATCGTGCACAAAAAGTTACTCAAGCGTCCAGCTCTACTGGTGAGTATAAGTTATTTAAAATTTGCTTGGAATACCATGGAAGAGTTGTTTTTGATTTTGATAGTTTTCCGATGGCAGTCTTAATATCATCATCCCGCTCCTGGAGTCACTTAGTGACGTTTGGTTTGCAGGAGGCAGGAGGCGGTGTTTTGTTAGCTATTTGTTCAGCGACGCCGCTAAGCCAGCGCCCTCGTGAGCGAAGGCAGCGCCGGCCGATTAACGGCGGCGTGAAACGTAAACACACACGGCGCACGGCATCAAGGCTGCTGCTCGATAAAACGCTAATCTATGTTAACATATGCGCGCGTTAATTGAAAATAAACTCGCCTTCTGATTGACCCCCAAAGTTTTTGTTTACGATAGCTTCCTGTACCTACTGACAATGTGACTATGTGGAAATGCTACAGTCACTCTCCACGCCTCAACCAAAAACAGGGGAAGCGCACAGTAGTTTTTAAATTTAATTGGCAAGTTTCATGAGAAGCAAGAATATAGATTTATATTTAAAAATTAACTTAAAGTGTTAAACGCATATGTAGATAATTTATGACAAATATATAATTTTCTTTATAGAGTAAGTAGAATGAAGAGATGCGGAAGAGATGCACAAATGAAAAGCTTGACTCAAAATATTTTAAACAAGCTCTTGCGAAGTGGTCAGATTAGTTATTTTTATAACAAATGTGGAAAATAGTAAATCTGAAACGAATGCAAAAGATTCAAAAGCGCAACGAATTTCGGAATTTGCATATTAATATGGAGTTTCAGAATCACGTTTCTCGCATGTGTTACAAACAAGATTTTTTTCTGCAATCGTCCTCAAAAACATAATAATATTTAAAATAAATGAAATGGTTGCTCCCATAGCTATAATTAAAATAAAACAGAAAAATTTTCATTTCTCGCATTAGTGCTAAGAATTGGCTATTCCCTGCACTCATTATGAGTATTGCCCGCACGACTGCGGAAAAAATCATAAGTGCAGTTTTTTACACTATTGTTAATATTAAATAAATTAAGATAGGTATATGGGCGTTTTTCCATATAGTGTCATTTTTCGTTAAAAAAGTGATTTTGTCACGGTAACGTTCTGGGCTGTCGCGGGAGCCCGCTTCACTCGCCGGCAATTCTTTTTGCAGTTTTTGTAGTGCTTTAATGCAGGAATAAAATCATCAAAATGAAAATGATGTGCTCCTAATATTATACGACGTAGCTACGTCGGTACTGTGAAAAAAATCGTGTGTCACCAGTTTTTGTCACGGTAACGTTCGAGGCTGTCGCGGGAGCCCGCTTCACTCACGGGCAATTCTTTTTGCAGTATTTGTAGTGCTTTAATGCAGGAATAAAACCATCAAAAAGAAAATAAGAAAATGTGCTCCTAATATTGTGCGACGTAGCTACGTCGGAACTTTGAACAAAATCACTTTTTTTAAACGAAAAATGACACTATATGGAAAAATGCCCATAGGTATATTATTTGTTTGAAATGAAATGGTCAAAATTAGTTTATATTTCAATTTACATACATATCTATTATGTGTTATACCCAACTTGAGTGTCAGCCTCACATGTTGTGAGTTACTAGTACAGAGTGTTCCGTACCATAACTTTAGGTACATATTAGAATGGCACATAGTACTTAATGTACTGATTATGGAACAAAAAGAATTTTTTCAAAAGTCGAAAATTAATTTTTGAGTTTTGTGAAGGAAACAGTTTTGGGCCACTTGGTTGAGTAGCTAAATATTACGTTTTAATTAATTAATAACTAATGTTTGCGTAATAAAATAATTAAATTTAGTTTCAAGTATAGCTGGCTACATAACTATCTCTTTATTCAATATAAATAGTGGTACTAAAAATGTTTTTCTTAAGACAAATACCCTTATTTTATAGGAATTTCGAAAAAAAATTGTTTCAGAACCAGTAGGTACGTTAAATTGTATATTTATGTCATTACAATATGCACCTCAAGGTATGGTACACTCTGTATATTACCAGTCGTCAACTCACAATACATTAATTGATATGAATGTAGGTAGCAAAAAATATATAAAACATAATTTTTGGAATAAATGTACCTATAGTTTTTGTTGAAAGTAGTAATCTATTTCATATCTCCTGAAGTTTTTTTCCTAAATATGAACAACAATTTAAAACACATAATAATCCCTTCGCGCTCCAGAACAATACAGCCTACGAATTCATTTCCCACTCCTCAAAACTAAATTCTCTCGTTCCTCAAACGTCCATTCCACTCCAGGAGATGTCTGGCACTCTTCTCGGTCCTCGCCATCAACTGTTCTCTATCTCTTCTCTTCTCCACACGCGCAAGGCGGTGCGGGAGCCTTGAGCCGATTACCGGGGTGGTGGGTGGACGGGTTCCCCGTTGCCCTGGCAACCAGCAGAATGGGTAGCATCACCCGAATATACGCGCTTCCGTTCCGTACGAGAACGTAGAACCGTGGTTGTGAGGACCCGAACAGTTGTCAAACTTTCAATATCACGGGGGAATTTAATTTGAAGATGGATAATTAATTTTTGTTTCAATTTTTGTGATAATTTGGTAATAAATAAAGTGAACTGGCCAGTCTTCGCTAGCATACTAGCCCCAAGTTCGATCCTAGTATTTGACAAATATCACTGCGGATCCGAATGGTGGAATTCTAGTAAACATCCACCAGTCTGAAGTTTACATCCAAATAGTTATCTGTACAGTGAACTACACATATGCTAACTAAAGCGTATTTTGTATCAATTTTGTAAGAATCTGATTCAAAAGATTATGATATACGAGTATTTTGTTATAAGAAGTCCAGATTCAGTGTTTCCCAGTCTAAAATTTAGAGAAAAAAAAGTTCCCCGTCCCGTACAATTAATTATACTAGACATCGAAAGTGTATTTTGTATCAATATTGTATAAGAATCTGATTCTAAAGATTCTGACATATTTAAAGTTAAGAAGTTCAAAGTCCAGATTCAGTTTTTCCATCTCATCTTTTGGTAATTTGATCTGTTACAAAAAACGAAACTAAATGTCACAGTAGGGTAATATAGTTATTATCATAGGGCTGTAAATACAATTTACTGTTTATTTGGATAATGTTTTAAGATTCACATGTCGATTTCATTTTCATTGCATCTGCTCAAAATGAGATAATGCTTAGTATATATATAGTTGTAGATACCTATTTTCGTATAGAAAGAACTGCGAAAAAATTCTTACTACTTTCATTTTACGATCCCCTGCATTTAACATTTTGTTGTGACGATAATCCTATTACAGGCAATTTTAGATTATTCATTTTACAGTTGAAGTTGATCAAAAGTATTCAAAACCAAGATAAAATTGATATATAGGTAGTTTGAAGTGAAGAGTCGGTTCAGCTGTGCGAACGGGCGGAGCTAATTTTTGTGTACTACACATATTACACAATTTGACCTAGTACCATAACAATTAACAATATAAGTACCTATTGTATAAGTAACAACAACGACAAACATAATACGAAACACCATACAACTATCAAAACAAAGTATTCACTAAGGGATGCAAGCATCAGTATGAGAAAATTCCTGACTGATGTTTCTGATATAGAGAGTAGAGGAATTTTCTCTTTCTTTCATCTATACATCTTTCTCTAAGCCCAAAGTTAGTAGTTGGCGCAACCGACTCTTTATTTCAATAGTAGGTAATATAGAATGCCAATCCAGTTTATAACAGGAATTGGACTAACCTGCTTCTGACCCAATCCAAAACCTTAGTTCAAAGTCAGTCCAACTGATGCAACAAAATTTTAATTATGAGTAAGAAAATAATGAGTGTACTACTTTATCCCGGGATCCGCTGGGAATTTTGTAATATTTAAACTTTATTCGATGTTTCGTCAATTAGGATTTAAATTACCCTTACATGAATTGGTGACTTTCATACAATTTTCATTAAACTTCTCATTTGAATAATTCATTAATTCCACAAACATACACAACATCTCCATTTCTCAGCTAAGCTACTCTTTCACATTTCATATTTCACATCAGCAACAGCTCGTTCTGGTGAAAGATATATAAGGCCGTTTGGATTCCGTTCCGTCGCTAACCGGCATCGGGGAGATGAAATAACGCATGAATACAAATATAATATCCTCTGTGATGATGCGACCGAGCTCGCCAAATACAGCGACAGCGGCGGTCGCTATCTGGACAATTTGTACGAAGCAAACGAGAACCAGAGACCAGGCTGTACTCTGGGGAATCCAAAAGATAAGCGATAGACAGTGAAATGGCTTTTTCTGTATACGTGCATTAGTTTTGTACAAATCGGAATCGGAACATTTTCTGTTTTTATTTTGGAACAAAATTGCTGTTAACAATATCAATATCAAATACGAATGCTAGGGACGTATAATCTTTGACACAAATTCTTCCAATTCCAGATTTGTAGCAAAATGTTGTACATGTTTTCATCACACATTGTGCTTTATGCCATACTGGCCCACCTAGAAAAAATCTTAGTTACGTCCCTGACGAATGCTAAGCACAACTAGTGTTTTATTAGGTTTACAATAATTTATGAAACTGCATACCAAAACGATTTCAGATACTATTGGAAATTTTGATTTCTTCAATTAAGCGGCTCGTCTACGTTTTTACCGAATTCCTAGAATACTCTCGATTTTATACTTTTTTTCCATTCCACTCTTTTCCCTACTACTAGAGTTGCCTGAAACCAGCCCGAAACTCGTACTTTGCCGTATCCTAGCTATGCAATGTCATTTTGAAGTTGAAAAAATACTGTAAAAGTGTTTTCGTTGCGAGTAAACTGCCAGATTATTATTGACTTCAGGATCTACAAATGTGCCTTTTTAAAATTTTAAAAATTAATTTGTATCATCAGATATAACCGTGTAAAGTTTGCATAAAATAGGATTTTTTTGAATTGTTCGGAATTTTTATATTAAATGTACAAATTTTTTATCAAAATTTTAGATTCATTCTTTCTCTATGAAATCCTTGTTGAAATACAATTTTAACATTTTTGTACTGGTCACAAAACACTCGCTACGTTAGTAGATATATACTTTAGAATTAGTACTTATTAAATCTTGTAAAATACTAAATCTCGCTAACAAATAAGTACCGCTGACGTCTCAATTGTTCTGTTGTGAGTTACGTAAATGAATGAGTTTAAATTTATAACACATTCATAAATTCCCCTATATGTCTTAGATAATTGTTGATTTATGCCACGAGATTACATCTGGATTGATTAATACGCTTAATAATTATTACTTATATACAGTCATGCACGCATCGCAGGTTTTCCGTTAAATGCTGGTAATCCGCAGCGAGAAAACGATTTTATCTGTTATGTGTAATTACTCGTATTGCGGTTGCATTTGTAGACGACTTGTAATGGATGGTTTTATTCTATTTATTATTATATTTTCTTATATGATTGATTGAAGAATGCAAGAATTTAGCTCAAAGCATTGTTTACTTTTAGAGCGATTTTTTAATCAACTGCTGCAAGAATTTTACATAATTTTACATAAAATTCAAATTTATCCAACTAGTAGGTATGTCAATCTCACATATTTTATTTTAATTTTTGGAATTGGTATGTATTGTGTATTGTGTGCGGTTACGGTTAGCAGGTACTTATGGTTGTTAATAGAAGGTACACCAGAAGGAACATTTATGTGCAGTCAAACTAGAATAATGTACCTGACTGAATTAAAACTTGAGTTGTGAGAACTACAGCTGGTCATGTTACGCACTCAGCTCAGGCGACCTTAAACGGTGCCAGAAACTTGTGCAAGTCACTAAAATCCAGCACTGATTTTAGTACTTGCTCGGTGTAGACATATATTTTTGCTCTAAATTCCATCATTGGTTTTAGTTATGATTCCAGTCAAGTGAGTAGAAAGCAGAAAGCAGTTCTATTTACTGGAACAAATGGCACTTCCACTCCTGGTATTCTGTCAACTAAACCTGTGTATATAGACAGATTTTTAGTAGTTTTTTCATCGTTTGTTTTTAGTGACAAAAATTTAATGATTCTCTAGAAATAAACACTAGGTTAGGGAGATACTTGAACAAGTTGCTTACTTTGCAGCTATTTTATATAGACACCATCATTTACATTTACCTACATAAAATCACTCGCTTTGAATTCTGGATTTTATCGACTTGAACGAGTTATTGGAACCTTCTTTATGTTCAGTTTCTAAAAGTTTACAACTTGATTTGCATTTCTAACAAATATGGGTCAAATTAACAAGTGACATTTCGATGTTTATTTTATTGCTGCTTATTGTCATTGGTTCAAAATATTAAAATTTGAATCAAACGTTGAGGAAACTGAACATTATGCTAAAATATTATTATACTAAAATCAACAAAAGCTTTCTTTCCTAAATTAAAGATATCAATTCGAAACGGTTCTCTAAAAGATCGACTTAAATTTAAATCAAAGAAAATGACATCACCGTCTCCTCAACTCAACTTATCTCCTGTATCATCTTGCAGTATCCAATTTGTCCGTAATAAAATAAACATTATCTTCGTTGCGTGGGGTTCGTTTTCCCAGTCCGCACGCGTGTGTGTTTACACGTCTATTAGACACCGATGTATTCATTGCGTCGCCCGGAACGAGGGGTAACCGGAACCCGGAGCCCGGAGCGGCGGTTGCACGCACTGCCGGAGGACTTGGCTTGCCTCTTGGCTCCCCTCAAGTGCACTCACGCGGTGAAGTGAAGAAAATAGAATCGAATGGTGCTGCAGATTGTTGCGCTTTTGATGCGGGAGTAATTAAATGTAATAGGATAGCTGTGGACGATTTCATTTGCGGTGAAAGAAATTTCGTTTTGTAATCAGTGATGAAGATGTTACATACATTTTACTTTTGCAATTAATAGTTTATATTAATGCTAGAGTGTATGAATGATAACGAAAACTATTCTTCTCCTTCTTTCTTAATTTTCATTTGTTAATGTTAATGTCCACCATGTCCATATTTTATGTCGTTCATTATTCATGGGGCAAGAAAAAGCAAACGTCATATAAAATAACTGTAGAACCAAACTAAAATAATTGATATAATAATTATTTTCATGATTTGCTGTTATTTTAAATTATAAAGTGGTGCATTTATAATGTTAACCAGTTTTTGTAAATCAACAATATAATATTTATGTACATTTGAACAGTAACAACTTAATAAATTGTTAGTTATTGAATTAATCTACTCGTATTATATGAGCAGTCACCAACAAAAGAATTCCTTATATAAGTACATTGTAATACTTACATAAATAAATAAAAAATTTGCATATATTAAACCGCAGTAATTTACAATCTATATTGAAAATAATATTATAAACATTTAAATAGGGTTCAGAAAAGTAGAATACAACAGAATTCTTTCTATCTGTGCAAATATTTTCAAATAGTTTCGATAAACTGTACCTACCAACCAGGGATTATTAAACGTGCAGTTGGACACAAAATGTGCAGTGGGAAAATAAAAAGTGCAATGAGAATTTTTAATTTGTGCAAGATTTTTATTATTATTTTTCAATTTACTTAATCTTAAAAATATATAATTTGTGAATAGTGATTCTAAAATGCGTAAATTAGTTTTTATTTTGTTCTGCACATATCAGTCATCTTTAAAAATTCAATTTTATTTAAGATACTACCGAAGTAAGTATTTGATATTTTTCTTATGTTATTTTTGCCAACCATCACCAAGAAATGATTTGGTGTAGATTTCAAATTATTCTAATATACTATGAAGGTATACTTCATTTTAGTTTAGAATAGATAATTATTTTAGTTTTTGTCCACGATATTGATCATTCAATCAAGTTCACATAGAAAAAATAAATTGACACAAAAATGTGAACAATGAAGAACTGGTGTCAGTTCCCCAGACTTTTGACGTTTGAGTGAGTAAAGTAAACAAGTACTACATTTTCTATTTATTTTAATGCATTTTTTATACCAGGGTATCAAAAAATATATTCTTTACTCAATTGAAGTACAATTATTGTAACATAAAAGAGGACAAAACATTCAAACCAACTAATAAATTTTACAGAAGATCACTTTTCTCTCCTATCCTCGTAATTATTTTCAAATCACCATGAAAGTCTCCAACTATAACTACTGTAACTCTGTCTTGTTCGCTTCCCCTGGTTCGTCACCCTAGTTGACGACATATCCTTGTATCACACTAGGTATTGTATAAAGCAGATCAATGGAAGCCGTGGAAATCTTGTTCGTGTCGTCTGCGTCCTTGCGAGGTTTCCCGTGTCACTGCGTCCGCGTTCGAATATCTACACCCCGTATAAATGTGAACACGCGAACTTCAGGTCGACAACCGATAGTAGATAATAAAAAAGACTAGAATAATCACTGTGGATTATTTGACTCTTATGAGTTCGTTAACCAATTTTGCATGGGAAAATAATTAGTATAAACACTAGATCAAGATACTTAAGATCTGCACGAATTATTTATTATTTTGAACTTCTAAAATTAAATCAACATGTATATCCAAAATGTTTTTCAAGGATCCGTTTACTTTTAGTGCAATTGTAGGGGAATGGGTTCAACACCAGAAAATACAAATCTAGAATATAAATACACAGGAAAGTGTAACATCTGAAAATGCAAATCTAGAAAATTCAAAAGACCTGCATCAAAAGATTCGTTCACAGGAAAATTAAAATCTATAATTTTAGATTCGGCATAAATGCAGACACAGGATGATGCAATTCTAGAAAAGTTTTAATCAAAACCGAGTTGGTCGTATTCAAAAATGCTACTCAGTTGTTCATCCTAATTTCGTCCTTATTTGTGTATCCCGCACTTATATTGAAGAGACAAACTACCTAGTTTTCTAGTTTTGACTCTTTCTACATGTTTGCATCTTCCTGCGTTTGCATTTCTGCCGAATCTAAAATTCTAGATTTGAATTTTCCTGTGAATGAATCATCTGATGCAGGTATTTTTTAATACCTAGTCACTAATTTTTTAGATTTGCATCTTCTGATGTTGCATTTTTCTGTGTATGATTATTCTAGATTTATATTTTCTGGTTGTCGAATGGGCACCCCCAGTAGTATATGCACTTCTTTCATTTTTCTTATTACTAAATGAATCCAATTTTGATCAGGTTGTAGATACTTGTGAAGTTATTACAATTATTACATATCAACGTTTCCAACATTCCATATTATTTTTAAATAGAAAACCTTTAAAGATTTGCTACTTACATAATGTCCGAACGATGAGGATGAGATTATCAAGTTTCATTTTTAAATAATTATTTTAAGACAGATCCAATATTAAGGATTTTTCATAAATCTTATCACAATTTCAAAGTTTCAAATGTATGAGACCTTTATGTATTTTCTAAATAATTAGATAACAAGTACTTAGTTGCAGTATGTAAAAGAACAATAATTTAATTGAAGTCAATTAGTAGACACCTAGGTACTATAAGGGTAATTATCGATGGATTTCAAACTTTAATTATGTTTAATCCGATTTCATTCATCAATTTAATGAAATCAATAGTTTTTTTAAAAAAATGAACATAAAAATAGCTATAAAATATGAAGTGCAGAATATCCTCTGAAATCCAACAAAAGTCGTTTAAATATAAACTAATGTCAAAAGCAATTATGTGTTTATAATAAATTTTGTATCTCACAAAACTATTTATCTAAAGTTTTAAGAAAATTAAAGAGATGTTCTCGTCCCATCCTCGGTGTAGTATTTTAAGGATTTAGTCGTGTTTGCTTTTGGAGCTCTCGTCTTGGTGTAAAGACTGATAACATGACGTAGGAACTTCTCGGAAAATGAACCTTTCGGATAACCGGATAGTAAGACTTTTAAATACGTTTTACAAATCGGCGGATTTTCGCGCTACAAAGGCGTGTTACGCAGCACTCTTGGCAGGTTGGATTGGCCGTTGCCACCGCACACCAAGATCGCAAACGTGATAACGTTCTGACACTTTTTATTCAGAATTCTTATTTGTTATCTTGGACCGCCTTAGTGCTTTCAAACCACAGTTATGGAAAGTAAAGTCTGGTGTCAGAGATGGAAATCAGATAATGCTGGTGTTTTTATTTACTAAATATGGATTCATTTAAATTTTTGTTAGATTACAGAACCTTTCTGCTTTTTTTTTCATTTTTACTAACTCGTCTAGACGCTTCGTATGCTCTACTAAACTTTTCGTGTGCATAAAATATTTTATTTGGCCACCATAAATTACAATGAGTTTTTAATTAAAAATAATACTTTTTTTCTTTTTTGGATGTTTATACCTACTTTCTACTTACATTTAAAACGTAGCAATATAGGTAGGGACTATTAAAGAAATAATAAGTCAATAAGCGATGCCTATTAGCTTAAGTAGTATTTCGGGCCAAATCACAAAGGCAAATTCAATAATAGACTATATTGATGTTTAAAGTAGGTATCAAACTCAATTGGGTATATGACGTCACTTATTTCAACTTTCTGTGCCAATCAATGAAACTATTCATATTTTGCAAATAAGAAAAAACAATTGTGAATAATTAAAATTGATTTGTTTTTGTAGAGGAATTGTACCTAAAGTGACATACCTACCACTTTTCATGATTGCGGTTTTATTCTTTTATTTATCAGAAAAAATAAGTTATTTTCAAACCATTTGTACAAGAATAGATAAATCTTATATAAAAACAGTATCATATTAACAGTGCAAATTTTTTAATTTTAAAAAATGACATCTGTTTTTGTAATTCTTAGGTAAATTATTATAGTTTTTAAACGCTTGCAAATGTCACTATACATTGTTTTATATACTTCACATGAACAAATTCTAAAAGAATCAAAAAACGAAAACATTTAACGACATACGGGTAAAATGACACATGTAATTTTGTACAAGTACCTATCTATACTATGTAATTTTACCCTACAATTTTCAAATTCAAAATATTGAGCAATAACTTAGATAAACTTTCAGGTTATGGTTTATTTACAATCCAAGAAACAAACAATCATGCACGATATTGACAAAAATAAAATATAAGATTATAGTGCTTATTGAAAATAATTTTGTGTTGACTTGAGAAATATTTGCACACTGAACTTATACATTATTTGCACATGAACAAACTGACCTATGCGTTTCTGGATGTTAATTTTCTTGAGAAGGCTGATATCGTACACTAGTTACTAGTTCATAGTACCGCACATTTCGCCAAATTCGAGAAATGGCCAGTGTCATTTTAGGCACATTTCCCCTACATTATTTATTATTTCTTGATCTAGCTATAAGAAAATGTATTAAACTAATAGATATGCACTTTGTAACTATAAGTTTAAATTTAAAAACTTGACAGTTTGATGAAAAATATATCGTCTATTTTAGTTTCACCAAGTACCAAAAACGATTTTACGCGTTAGGATACGTTAGGATACAGTGTTCTTTTTATGTTTAAAATTGCATTCATAATCGTCTAAACCTATTTACTGATAACTTAAGATCAAACAACTATATGAGTACCCGTGAGGTCAGACACAAATTGGGTACAAGGCGTGATATAATAATTCGTCGTAAAATAATTACAACAAATTGTAAACTTCTTTGCTCTAATTTTGCCCGCTGACCAGAAACAATATGATTGAAGTAAACAAAACAATCGCGCGTTATCTGAACTATCACTCATCCACACACACACAAGCGCTACCGTGATCGCTCGACTAACCTTGAGGGAATCCGACGGGATCCAGCGAATGGGGCAGGCCGAAGGGGCCGAGGCCGGGCACGGGCATGCCGCCGAGGCCGGAGCCGAGGCCGGCGCCGAGCCCCGGGTGCGCCGGGAAGTGGCTGTGCGGGCCCTTGGGCGCTGTCAGGTGGTACCCCGTCATGTTCATGATGTTCAAGTAGGGCAACACCAGCGACGGCTCGACTCCTGGGGGCGGTAACGGGGAGCTGCCGTAGCTGCAAGAAATAGAAATTGTCAGTTTTCTCTGATCCATGCCAGAAAACAGTCAAAAATGTAGATTCCGCACGCTATTCTATAGCGTTTAAATATAAAAATAACAAATAATTTATGTTTGAGGGGAAAAAATCATTTCGGCACCCATATTTGTAAAAAAAACTGCAATATTTGTAAAAAGAGAGGGATTTCGCGTGCCACTGTACAGTTTTTATTTATACCTATGTGAATTTACTTCAAATTTTAATATGTTGGTCAACAGAGCTTGGATCTGCGAAATAACAGATCGATTTTTTAAAATCCGTTTTGAAATAGAAGATATTTGTGTTCAAAAAAATAACAAAAATTATCAAAATTCAAATTAACATACCTATTTAGATTTTAAATCAAAATTTAAAATTTAAAAAAGTCTTTATAGACCATTTTATAGATTGTATGTTTATCTTCAACAATATTTAACAAAACAATAAACGCTGTGGAGCGGCGCGCGAAATTCATGTTTTTGGCTGTTTTCTGGCACGGTAGAGGATCGTCTTCTCAGTTGTGGAATATTTACAACGAGTTAACGGCTGATAACTGCACACAAGTTTAAAATAAATTTACAGTCTATCCAGCAAATCAACCGATGTCACACTTAAGTAACAATCCAATGAATGCTACAACAGTATTAAATGTGGTTGTCACACTTAAATTGATCAACAGTCATGATTGATATAAAAAAGTGAAATTTGTTTGAATTTCAATGTTTGAAGGCGTAGGCGTTTTTAGAGAAATAGAATTATAATTATACCAATATTTGCAACAACAAGAGCACTATAATGTTAATAAAATATTGTAAAACTAGGCAGTTATCTTATGGGTTCAGTAAACGTAGCAACGCGTATAGGTGCATAATTTCTTCTCAAAAAAATGTGTTAGATTAAATATGCGATTTGAATCTGATAAAATAGAAATATTTTCTAAAATGTGTTTCTCTGTAAAATTCATACGATTTCGTTCTTGCAATCTAATTTTACTTATTTTAAATGTCAAATATTAGCTCAAATTTGACAGAAAACATAAATATCACTTCAGAAATATCGTCAACATCAATCCCTCAAATATATAAGTTAAAAGTTATCAACTTAAAAGTTGCAAACGCACATTTTATAATTGCAAAGATCAAATCTTACTTTGCAGTTGAATTACCAATTAATTAAAATGACTTTACGAGATGTGTAAGTTGTCAAATGTAAAAAATATCATTATAACATAAACAAATACATTTAGCTTCCTCAATGTAGTAACAAAATATGATCAAGTAAAGAAGTAGGTACCTTTCTTCATAATCCACTTTGTACATAATTCAGTTAAAAGAAACACAAAACAACATACATTGGTAGCAGTAATACTTAATTCCACCACACGCTACAAAACTAAAATCACTACTAAACCCAGATTAAACTTACCAAAAACCAATAAATCCTCAAGAACAAATCAGAATGACAAACATAAATCACTTGGCATCAAAAGACACTGAATAAACTCAATTATCACTTCACTCTCTTACCAAACTAAACTAGAAAAATCCCGTAAATGTTAATATTGCACTACGTTGAAAAAATCACAAATTCACAGCACACTTGTCACCGAAGTGTTCAGTTGTTCGTTTTTGACAAGACTGAAGATCATGATCATAGTGGGCCAGTTTGAGCTATCTGCTTACCTAGGGGTTGGTAACGAACGGTAAAAGGAATAGGCTCTCTATTGTGATGACGGGAGAGAAAGGGACAGAGCTATTACCCACAGGTAGGGTGAGGGGGCAGGGTTGTTGTTGTTTATTGTTTTGATACCTTGGGGCGTGAGTTTATGCGAGTTTTGCAATTCTCGACTTTCAAATGATGCAGCTATAGGTTGTAAGAGTGAGGAATGTTACCGTTTTGAGAGATCTACCTGGCGAAGTTTTGGTTTTTTTCTGAGCAGCCTGCTCAGATCATTGTGATTATTTTGAATTTTACTGTGCGATATTGGAATAAGTAATAATGCAAACAGAACAACAAGTTGTTGAGTTAGTTTATAATGTTCATGATCTATTTACTTATTTACTTAAAGTGTTATGCACTATAACAATCTGTAACAAGTAGGTATACAACCAGAGATGCAGACAATATTACATTTTATCTACGACTACTGTGAAAAAAGTTGATTGTTAAAAAACATTATTGCGCGTCTTCTATGCCAACGCGCGCTAAAGTTTTTGATTGTTTGCATAAAATAAAAGAAACTTATAGAATCAAACAATATATTTTGTGTTTATTAATTTCCATATTATTGGTATCGTCATGGTTACAAATAGAAACATAAATTGGTTGATCGTAGATTTAACTAACTGAATAGGTATCATTATTTTTAATAACAAATAATTTCAGTCGTACCTACCTATATAAAATTATTTGTGTTTACGAGCGTAAAGTGTCTTGGTTCCTCTTGCACTATTGCAGCTCTCGCCTTCGGCTCGCGCTGCAATTGCTGTGAGCGAGTAATAAAGAGTCACTTTACACTCTTAAAACACAAATAACTTTTATAAACTTTTATTTTATTTCTAAGACACCTACACTTATTCATACTCTTCCGAAGAAAATTATGCTGAAATAGTATTTTATTTTTTCAGTAAAAAAACATTATATATTATTGCAAATGGTTATACAATTATTAGAAAATATGACTACTGTTTTTAAACGTTTTGAATGAACAACTACTATTTAATAAATTATTTTTGAAAATATTGATAGCTGTAGTTTGCTAAGAAATTTCTGTGCCTAAATAATAAAGACCCAAGAACGAAAAATTTTATACAGATTTGTATCTAATCTTTACGTACACTTGTATTTTACTAAACAAAAGTCATACATAACATAAGTAATGCATATTTCTATTCTTTTCTGATGGCAAATATTTAAACCGTGTATGTTACATCCGTTTTATAATAATGACAATAATTGTTGAAAATATTCTAGTTCTAGCTCAAATTTACTAATCACCTCTTATGCTTGTGTAAGCTTTAGATAATGTCCTCCCCTATCACAAATACCTAGTTTCCAGTAGCTAAGTAGCTACTCTTGACAAAGGTATTTTATTTTTTATTCACCGTATAAAATGGACAATATAGTTAAGATTATCAAAGATAGTTGGAACATCCCAAATATGATAATAAAAATGAATTCTATTAAGATATGGTGTAACGAATTCGTTCCTGCACTTAAAGAACGTCAGCCGTCGTTTACTGCATTCCAGAGATAAGTACGAGCATTTTTTATAAAGGTGAACACGGACAGTATAAAGTTACCCACTTACCTACTGGCTAAATGGATGGAAAAGTTGAACATGATGCACTTTTTTCCACAAAAATATTAAGTAAAAAATAGGTTTATACAAAAACAAAAATTCTAACGTGCCAACAAAATAAGAACTTGATGTTAAAATTTAAATTTTTGTTATACCGGTACCGGTGCCACCTCTTTCACAGTATTTCATGTGGCAAAATGCTATATCGAGCACCGTGCTTCATGCCACGCCGGTGTGACATAGGCATAATATAATCCTATATTTTTTAAATATTAAATATGGTATATGGCATATTATTGAGTGATAAAGATAAAGGACAACCAAGAGTACACCTATGAGTTGAGAGTTGATAACCACGCACACAGTAAAATATTTATATTTTCCAAACTAATATTTATGTATATACGTATGTTTATAATCAAACATATAGGTAGGGGAGACCGGGGATGAAAGTAACATTTTTTCGTTTTTAATTTTTGTTTTCTAAACCTTTACAAATTTTGGGCATCCATATTTATTAAACGATAGACCAGACATTCAAGTTGCATTGGAAATTTTTATTAGATATGTTTTGTCAAGCAAATTAACAAATATATATATATATATATATATATATATATATATATATATATATATATATATATATATATATATATATATATATGTGGGCAGAGACATGTGTTACTTTCAACCTCAATGTTGGGGCAAAAAGTAACAGTCATTGGGGTAAGATGTAACAGTTGATTATTGCAATAATTAACAAGAATATGTATTTTTTTTTCATATAATTTATCAACAAAACTGTTAGAAAAATATAAAGAAACATAAAAGACAATTATTTAATCTGAAAAGCTATCATCTGAGTCGTAATTTCTACATAAGAACATTTTTTAAAATTTAACACAGTTAACATGAGCCCATAATTTACATTGGAGACACTGCACCACTGCTCCCCAGGCAAACTGCATTATAATAGGGATCACAATACATGAGGCAGAATGTTGCGACAATCTTTTTAGGTTTCTGGACTGTGGTCACTCCGGTTTCATCTACATTCCAGATATGTGATGTACTTAAGTTGTGTTTTCTCAAAACAGCCTCCAACTTATGAAAAAAATTCTTGACATTAGCCTTATTAAAAGATGTGGCCCGGCTTAAACTTGTAGGCTCAAGTACGCGAATTGATAGAGTGGGATTTCGTTTCATGAATGAGTTTGTCGCTTCTTTCTTACATAGCAAATGAGAGTAACGTGACAAATATTTAACTCTTTTGTTACTGCTCTAATCGGCCTGTTTTCGCCGATGACCAAAGAAATTCTATTTATCAAATCTTAGGAAACAGTTCCTCGATTTGTTTTCAGTTTATAAGCTCTCATCTGGCAAGTGGCAACATCAATTATATAATAAAAATAATATAATAATGGAAAAATATGTTGGGGTTGGTTGTAACACTTTGTTACTATCAGCCCCAATGGTAAACTAAAGAAGTTTAGAGGAAAATTACACATAACAACAATTTCAATGGTGAATTGTATCATGCCGATTGATAGCTAACTAAAAATAGATTAAAATTATTTACTTACATTTTGATTATTATTCAAGAGCTTCTGGTAAAACCACTCATAAGAAAACACAGCGAATTTACTTTCAGCCGAAAAGCAGATACTAATTTTGTCTTGAACGTATTCTCAACGACAATGGCAAAACTCTACTTCGTGTCGACAGATTCATGTCTTTAAATGCTATAATAGCATTTATAGTGTCATTTACCAAAAACTACGAAAACTATAGGCGATGTTACAACCTACCTCTGTTACTTTCATCCCCGGTCTCCCCTAAATGTTCTTCTTTGATTTAAAAAAAATATATTTGTTGCTGAAATTTAAAACTTCTGTCCCGATTGTCATTTTAATGTTTGGATTTTGGACGCACCTTGTTATATTTTTATTAATCATAAATTTTGGTATATGTATCAACTATCAAATAGTTCAAAAGTTGACCAGGTGAAACAATCATGATGTGTTTATTTATTATTTAAAATTGCAATAAACATGGTTGTACCACTGACCAAAATTTTAACCAGATATTGTTACCTACTTATCTAATTGGATCTATGTTAACGAATTAAATTGTGGTTGTTATGTGGTATAAAAGCCATATGGGTTTTCCATGTTTTCGTACTGTGATCATAATAAGATAATGTTGGTAATGCAATTTAAATCTATTAAATACAGACACAGATTTTAAATTCATTACCGACAATTAACACTGTAAGTTTTAATCCCTATAATACTAAACTGTTGTACCTAGTAATACACTTAATTTTTTAAATATCATTCATCTCTTGAACATAAGTCAAGTGACTAATCATATTTCATGCATCCACGCGTTGTCTTGGTAATCGCCGTGGTTTCTAACAACCAGATAAACAATAGAAATTCCTCAAATTTTGAATTTATCCTAACGATAATCATCATTGTCCAGTCGACCACAGGTCCCAAATCTGCGATTGTAAATTAAGAATCTGTGGTCACTAATAATCAGATCCCTAACGCTTATCCTTTTAATACCTTAAATCCTAATGACTGTCATCACTTCAACTTAAGAGGAGAATCGAACCCATGCGGATCTACAGTTCCACAAATTGTTTTCAAAGATCCCTAATGTGTTTGAGTTAGCGTTAGATTCCACGTAAGGGCCAATGGCGGGATAAACAGGCTCCCGTAGAGAATAATTACCGATATCTGCCCAACCACTGCGAAGGGCGTAACGGTTTCAGAACCTTTCAACAACCTGGTGGTTGCTATTTTGTTACTGAATCCAATGGCTACCAACACAAGGGTAATTATCACCACGCTCAAGTGCTGTTTAGATTAGAGTATCGAAACTCTTCTGCTTTTAGGATTTTAACAATGGAAGAAAAAAACAAAACTATCTTCTACCTATATCTGAATTGGTGTTTCCGGTAGTTTTTGTTGCATTTGGACCAGATAGTTAAAGAGTTATCTTGTTTATTTTCTTTTGATGGTTTGCTTTACCTTGACGTACCTACCTTAAACACTTTCTATTATTTTGAGCCATATTACTGCGAATTATAAATTAATCGTTATGTGGCACCAATAGTTAATCAATTATCAAACATGTACCAAATAAGTTTAAAATATTAAATTCAGATAAAGAATTAACTGAAGAAATAAGAGTTCTATTCACTTCCATAACCATTTTACTAAATTTTAGATTGACTCAATAGGTACCTTCATTGAATTAACGTCAAATGTAAATGTTATGTAGATAACTGCAATAAAAGGTTAAGCTAGATTCAATTATTAGTATAAGTAGCTAATTTAACCAACCAGCGCTCAAGGTTCGCACTTATAATAATTGGAATTGGAAGCGCTGGGTTGGTTAATTTAGCACTTACATACTTACCTATAATTGGGTAGGTCTGAATCTAGCTTTACAGTTTACACTTAGGTAGGTACTTAAACGTAAAATAATTCAAAATAAAAGCTAACTTAATTCATAATTAAAATTTAAGTATTTTTCTTGAAAATAATAAAGAATTTCAACAAATAAATCTATAATTTTGAAGGGGCATATTTAAACTCATAACAACTTTATGCTCCAGACCAATATCAAACATTTGAGATGAAATGAATAAGAACTACCTACAATTATTTTAAATAAACAATATATTATTTTATAAACAAGAAACTTAAAGTAACAAAAATAACATAAATCCAATAAATGAGACCAAAAATACGAAAAAGAATAAAAGTTACAAACATACTATTTTGGTCATCGTACGCAGATGTACTCAATGACTATATTATATAGATGCCACTAGAGTACAGGAGGCGATAGCACATCTCGAAGTGTTTTGCATTATCTGTAATGTGCTCTGTAACAACCAGCCCCGGTCTCCCCTATGCTATATAGTTTCGACATTAATTTACAGTACAGTTTCATCAGTAAATATTTATAATGAATCAGTTTAATGAAAAATCTGATTATTTGTCACATGTTCTGCAGTCATAACAACCTTTGTATAAAACATCAAACAATTACAAAAGTAATTAGTAAGTGAAAATGTAATGAATTTAAGTATAAGGTACTTACCTTGTTAGGTATATTGTTTACATAAAGGACATAGTACCCACATCAACCTAAATTAAATGTGCCACAATCAGCACGACAATAGCAATTAGTCAATGCATTGGTTGCACAAAGCATCGCCTGTGATTGCAGCAAGTCGAAGCAAAGCTGCAGTAGCATTCGCAGTGTTCCTTTGTCCTGTACAGTACACCAACGCCTGCAGCCTGTGCCTGTAGTGGTGTGTTTACGTCACTTCTCAGAACACTGTGTCCAGTTTGCGCTTGGATAATCCGAGGATACTAATTAGTAGAGTGCATTGTCGTATGACCACCGTGCTTAAAACCTGTGGCGAGGATGCACAGGGATGAACTTTCTGTTTTTTGTATAAGGAGCATAATGTAAACTTGCAAATTCAATGGTTTTGTGTTATATACCTATCATCATATTTTTATGTTTTTTTAATTAAATAGATGTATCAGTTGATCTGAAGGAATTATGGTTATAAACAACAGAACCTGACCTTTTCTGTTTTAATTAAGACCTTGCATTAAAACAAAATATTAGAAATAAAAGTACAAACATATGCGGACTTGCGATTTTAATTATGCTATGTGATTCTATAAATTATTTAATTGAACCTTAGACCATATATGTATAGAGGGTCTTCAAGCCATTTATTTAAGCGGGATTGTGGGAAGTGAGAGTAGAAACTAAAGTTGCATACTTAAGAGTTTTTAAGTTACATTTATTGCTAATTCTTGAATACTTTAATTCTTGTTGTCTTCTGTCACAATTTTGTATTTGGAAGTATCTTTCGAATTTTGATTGTGTTTGAATACTATCAATGATGCGAATCACGAACTGTCAGTGGTGAGGGATTTCTGCGATTTTATTGAGGTGGCAATATTGGAGTCTTTTTATCAACGATTCAGACATATAAAAAGAAGAAAAAAATTCTCATTAAGGTCAAATACCTTATAATTAAAAGTTACTTTTTATTGAGAAATGTGAAGCTTCATATGTTTTTCCCTCTCTTTCATGCAGAACAAAATATTGTTTTTTTTTGTCCAATGAAAAGTATCTTAAAATGGAACTTTTTTTGAAAGGTTTAGAGAAGTTGCAAGCTCCCTGTAATAAGTATGTTATATTAAAATGAGACTATGTTGAATAAAAAATATATTTAGGTAGGTACTTAAGAATTTTTATTGCTCCTTCGATAAGTTAAGAATAATATCAATACTCCCTCGTAGATACTTTGATTATAATTTTATTGAAATCACAAATAGCAGTTATCTATATCTAATAAATTAATACAAATTAATCTTTTTGTGAGCAAAACGAAATTAAATCTAAAATCAAAGCTTTTTAAAATTTTCGGTGACACATAATATCTTATACGGTCCTGGATTGAAATTTTCTTCGAAGTTAAGCCAGAGTTTAGGGATTGCAATACCTGTAGATAATACAATGCTGCTGGGTTTTCCACAACTTATTGCGGTGGTTTCATGCTGTGTTAGCGGTTTTTCAGGATTTGTAAATATTTTGATCCTTGTGATTTATTGATTTATTGTTGGCATATAAAATTTGAAGTGTGGGCAGTTTGGTTTTTGGTTGCTTTATATAGATTATAAGGGATATTGAGACAAGGATAAGAAGTGATATTTTGCGTATTATCTGTAGAATGCAATCTGATTTTTTGCTGATCTTTATCGAAATTTTATTGCTCCATTTGGGCATCTTAACTTAGTACCTAACTTGCATTTTTTAATAATATGGTATGGTTTAAATGGAGTAATGCGAGAATCAATCACATCGTAAAAACTGACAGGTATATCGAGGCCGTAGCTGCGCGTGTTTAGGCAAAACGCGCAGCTCTCTGAATGTGATGATGTATATGTATAACCCAGAGTTCCGTGGTTCGAGTTTCCTGGCCGGCAGTGTGCTGCAATTGTCATTAAATTGTAAAAATATCTTCATCATACAATTAAATCGCACTCGGGCAGACAAGCTGACCCCTTAATCGTCTCAAAATGTAGTTCTGGTTGCAAAAATAATCTCTCCGTTGTCGCTTTAAATTTCAAATGTCGTCGCACGGATTGAGAATCTGACTGCACCAAGATGAATCGGTCGAAGTGGTTGGATTTCACTATAATAACATCTGCCATTCTGTAATTGGGAATTAATCCTGTTGAATGGTTTCCAGCAAATTACATAAAATTATAGTTATTTTTGTATTGAAAGTGCGCGAAGTTGATGTTTTTTTGTTCGTGAGAATGTCACTTATTTGACAAGGCTTGCCGAGTTAAGGGAATCGTGTACCTTTTACGAATTCCTAGAATACTCTCGATATAACTTTTTTCTATTTCACTCTGTTGCCCACTGATACGGCTGCCCGAAACCTATCCGAAACCCGTACTTTGCCGCATCCTATAGATATGCAATGTCATTTTGGAATTGAAATATACTGTAAACATGCAAAAACGTCATTTTGAATTTTTTTACTTAAAATTCATACGCCAAAAACAACAAATTAAAAATAGATGCATTTAGACATTCTTTGTTATATATATATATATATATATATATATATATATATATATATATATATATATATATATATATATATATATATATATATATATATATATATATATATATATATATATATATATATATATATATATATATTATAATTAAAATAAACGTGGAAGGCATACACTTCTGTAACGCTGTAAAATTTTAGGGTAGACGTAGGTACCTACCTACACCTTAAATCCATGGGTGGTCACAACCCAAAATATGATTTGGATAAAAATTCATAGGTTCATTCGCACACCGAAATCACGCACGTCTATAATCGACGTATTTCCTACCTTAAGTAGGTAAGTCTTTCGAACGCACTAACACAATTTGCGCTCGAAATACGAACAACATTTTTTTCTACAACTATACCTAATTCTAAAATCTAATAAAATTTTGTTAAATTAATTTAAATTTTAATCATTTTCAATAGATAGTTTGTCAGAATCAGTGGGTTTAAATAACATACTACTTAACTAAATCCATTTATTATACTTTATGCAATTAACTACGTAGGTACGTTGTGCAAGAAGCAAGATATTTAAAAATAATTTGTAATCAATCTGAAATAAGTGTTTTCTATTTGTAAATATATTTACCTTATCCACCACGTTTAATGAAATAATAAAACTAATAAAATGGTGCAAAATTATATTTAAATTTTATTAGATATAAATCTGATAGTTAACATGTACTTATGCTTTTACTTATCAATTACCTATCAAGAAGATAATCGACGTATTTCCTACCTTAAGTAGGTAAGTCTTTCGAACGCACTAACACAATTTGCGCTCGAAATACGAACAACATTTTTTTCTACAACTATACCTAATTCTAAAATCTAATAAAATTTTGTTAAATTAATTTAAATTTTAATCATTTTCAATAGATAGTTTGTCAGAATCAGTGGGTTTAAATAACATACTACTTAACTAAATCCATTTATTATACTTTATGCAATTAACTACGTAGGTACGTTGTGCAAGAAGCAAGATATTTAAAAATAATTTGTAATCAATCTGAAATAAGTGTTTTCTATTTGTAAATATATTTACCTTATCCACCACGTTTAATGAAATAATAAAACTAATAAAATGGTGCAAAATTATATTTAAATTTTATTAGATATAAATCTGATAGTTAACATGTACTTATGCTTTTACTTATCAATTACCTATCAAGAAGATTATCATGAATATAAAATAAAATCCATCATGATGGAAGTAATAAAACATAAAACGATATGATTACAATAAAAAACAAGTAAATACGGTATGTTAAACGCTTTTAGCACTGGCAATGTTTATACAACGTCGCTTACATTGTACAGCAGCTTGGTAGAACGGGGTCGCGCGGTCGCGGTATAATAGCATTTAGTGCTTAGCTCGCGATAACTCTATAAGCAGTTTACGGTAATCGACACACATCATAAGAAGGGATAATCGGTCTCACTTTTGCTTTTGCTCTCGCTGGAGAATCATGCTCCTTGCGACGCTTCTTTCCACAAGGAACAGGAAGGTGACAAACCGGATGAACTACACCTGCGCGTCTTCGGTTCTTTGTGGAGATTTATGTATTCATAAACTTATATTACAATAAGATTATCCTTGCCTGAAATGGGCGTACCTTTTGGTTTTGGGTGATTTTATAATTATTACCTACTTACCTACCTATTTAACGAACTAAGGAACATTATAAAGATGAAATTTCTTAATTTTTAATAGTACCTACCTACCTACCATTCTTAAAAATAAAATATAATTCAATTTTTTTCTGTTTCTGTTTATTATCTTGTGTATTTTTTACCTAATCATTATTGGTCAAGTTATTTTTCATATTGTAATAAAATAGGCGCAAGACGTGTGTATGTATGTTTAACTAAATATTTATTAACAAATTATGATAATATGATCACTAAACTTAACAATGGAAATAACGAATAGGTAAACGATCTTTAAAAAACTAAACTTAATGACTATACCTACTTGAACGCTCAAAGCTCGCGGACCAAAATTATTACATCTTATACGCGTTCACTGTCTTATTACAAGTCAGATTCCAAATCTTACCCTTCTCGAGAATGTTAAGGAGTTACAAAATTAAGCAATTTAACAGCCTGCATACGTAACATTCTGTCTTACAGTCAACTAACCTCTGCTTAACTAAATTCCTAGACGTGAGTTGCTGGTCCTAACTGACATATACACTCTAAACGTTCTAACACTCTAACACGTTCAGTGTAAAAATACCCTTCAAAGTTCTGGTCACGTTGTTCATGTACAGAGTTGGTATACAGATCAGACGTACACTCTAAAAAATGCATGCGTGTAAATTAAAATTCTGCCTTTGGTTAAAAATTTAGTGTTAATTTTTACACTAAAAACTCGTTAAAACAACACTACATTTTACACTACGCATGTGGTAAAAGTACACTAAGAATTAGTGTAATATTTTACACTATGGAACTTTTCACAATAATAGTGCGAAAGTAATTATTTCAGTGTGATATTTCTGAAGATAGTGTAATATTACCGTTATAAAACATTAGAGTAACACGTTCAGTGTAAAAATACCCTTCAAAGTTCTGGTCACGTTGTTCATGTACAGAGTTGGTATACAGATCAGACGTAGTGGCGTGGGTTAGTATATTGTGTTGTTTGTGTTTAGTTTTTATACGTTTCATTTGGTTTTAGTGTTTGATCTTTTTGCTATACTTTCATATTTTGGAATGGTGCATAAACCTAATTATTGTGACTGCACGTGAAGATATTTTAATGTGGATGTGACCAGAGTAGAACCATAGGTACCCTATTATTACATTATAGGTATTTTAAACAGCACAAGGTCAAGAAGAGTAATGTGGAGTGAAACGTGCAATCTTCCATATCTAAAAAAATTTCAATTTAGAAGTTTTTGACCTTGAACAAAGAACAATTTAGTGGGTGGGCAATTTATAAATTTTTAAAAATTCGATCTACCTTCTAGAAATTTCTACGAGCGCCCATGTACTTACCTTCTTACAATAATTATTGATGTAAAACCGATAAACGAATAAAATGATTTTAAGTATGATTCATTGTGAAAAAATCTAACTAGGTACCTAGTGTTATGATTATCATCGATGATAGCCTATTAAAATTATGATATATTTTTTAAAGAAAATAATTTTGTATGCATGTTATACGCGCAACTTCACATACTTTTTGTTTCTTGTAGATGATAAAAACATACTACTTATTA
Source organism: Agonum fuliginosum (assembly GCA_947534325.1). NCBI lineage: Eukaryota > Metazoa > Arthropoda > Insecta > Coleoptera > Carabidae > Agonum > Agonum fuliginosum. The sequence continues at coordinate 36,626,433 of OX384031.1, read as the reverse complement.
ATAAGGTACAAATTACTCAAACCCGTGTAACAATAAAAACAAATGAGCGTAATTGTAATTGAAGTCTCCACTTTCGTCCACATGTTTCTCCCTTGTGTCTAAACTTACTTCCAGCAACATAAATCACTTGTCTTGCACCTTTCTCACGCTGACCAATAGGCGTACACAAGGCGTGCCCTACCCCCACCGCTCCGCGCAAGCCACGCCTCCCTCTGCGCATGCGTGCCGCGATGCTCAGCTGTCTACTCACTGACGGAGAAAAGAACAGCTGCGAGTCGATTGAATAAAAAAGAAATATTGATATTTTACGGCTGTCAAGGGCTAGGGAACTTGCCCTTTTAACACAAATTCAATCACGGTGATCAGTCGGGGTGATAAAATTAGAATTTGTAAGGTCAATATGCCTAGGGTGACGGGTGAGAGTTCGCAAGGACGAATCAGGAGGAAATGATATTTTATTAGCGTACTATCCTCAGAAACAATGTGAAAATTGTGCTTAATACAACGTTTTATCTGATTCATTGTGCTTGAGTTTACACGGGTGCACGGCCCACTCAACACAAAAAAAATACTAGAATAATAATATACACAGGAAAATGATGAACAAGAATATGAATGAAACACCTGTATATTAAAAGATTCCTTCACAGGAAAATGCGAATCCATAACTTTAAATTCGGCATAAATGCATCAAACATAGGAAGATACAAATCTAATAAACTAGTTTGTCTCTTCAACGCAAGAGGGATATAAGTACATAAATTAGGTTGAAGTTGAACTGAACTAAATGAACAATCGGGTGCGTTATATAAGCGCATTTGGCCTTTATCAGTTTTTGCTTATCGACGTACGAAAAGCGCAAAAATTGACGTTATATAAGCGCAGAACTTAACCCCAATAACCCCATCACTCAAAGAATATTTTTAACAAGATTTTTTGAATTTTTTAAAACTAGAAAATATTCTTGCCCAACATTTTTCTGAACTTAACCCCATCGTACTCGAAGAGTATTTTTAACAAGATTTTTTGAATTTTTTAAAACTAGAAAATATTCTTGCCTCACATTTTTCTGAACTCGAAGACGATCTGGACTAACTTGTTGTTATGGCCAGAAATCTCATTTTCGAAAAATGCGCTTATTGAACGTTACGATCTGCGCTTATTGTACAAAAATTTACTGATTATAGTTCTGCGCTTTTCATACGTTTTGATGACCAGAAATGCGCTTTTACAAATCTCCGGAACAATCCAATACCTACCATTATTGTGTCCCACCCGGTTTTGACTATAACTTTTCTAGATTTGCATCATCCTGTGTTTACATCTTCCTGTGTGTTGCATTTATGCCAAATCTAATTCTAGATTTGAATTTTCCTGCGTGAATGAATCTTTTGATGCAGGTATTTTATTTATGAATTTTCTAGATTTGTAGATTTGCATTCTCTGATGTTGCATTTTACTGTATGGACATTCTAGTAAGTACCTATTTTATTTTCCGGTAGGTATATGTCTAAAAGCCCCTGTATTATATTTATAATCGAAATAAAAAAACCGCAATGATTTAAGTGAGCCTAATATTCAACATCATTTTCTCTTAAATCCTTGATTTTGAGTTAACACAGTAATGTACCTACTGAGAGTGCGATATATAAAAAAATTGTTTAAAAATATTGCAAATTAGTGCCAATTTCATGTCCCCCAACGAAAGTAGAAAGTGGTTAAATATGGTTCATTCAGCCAATCAACCGATGTCGTCTTAATTGGTATCAATTGTTTGTGACGGCATCTTTGATTCGTTAAATGTACTTTCAAAACCAGTGGGTATTCCTCTTAAATATTCTAGTTCACCAAATTTTTCGCGCTAGAAAACATATAAGTATACCTACTCGTAGTATTTATTTTTAAACACGTTCTGCAAACTAATAATAATATAGGTAGGTACTAGTTACTTACTAATTATAAATTAAATATTATACTTTTCTTTTCTTATTTCGAGCCCTATGCATGCCTTATCCTTGTTAATAGTGTATTTATGTTTAGTTCAGGCTTTTGACACCTGTCAGGGCTGTGATATGTCGCCACTATTGCATCAGATTTCGGAAGGCGGACGTATAGGAAAACGGTTTGAGATTACCTGTCACATAAGCTTCGATAGTTCGAGGTTTTTTAGTTTTTTCACCTGGGCCTGGATGTGTCATGCTTTTGTTGAATTTTTTAGAGCAGAAGTTTGATGTGGGCAATTAAAATGTTTTGGAAAATTAATATTGAATGAAACAATTTTTTATGAAACTATACAGATTTTAGTTAGATAAATCAAAAGATTAAATTGACATTTTAAAATATACTAAATCCAAATTCTGAATCATTTGATTTGATAACGATAATTATATTAGGCAGTATATAATGGAATTAAATTATTACTATTATATGAGGTGGACAAGAGCTGAGTGTATAGCCGAGTGCATACTTTGTTCTTTGTTCAAACTCAGTTTCGAATTAAGTCTGGTATACCATTTTAAATGCACAAAAATCTTCTCTCTGGTGTCTTCTTTTCTTATTATTAACTACAACTAAAAGTACCTTTTAGTTCACGGCTGGTAACTGTTCGGTATTATATTATTATAATTATATATCTTACGACTGACAGTAGGTATAAGAGGTTCCCACAACCCGCAAATAAGTTTGATTGAAAGGCGTTATAATAATAGTATAATTTACGTCATTTTTAATTTGAACCAAAGCAAAAAAGTATTATTCAATCAATCAGTTTTGTAGTTTTAATTTTTACTAAAGTTGGCAACATTGCGAGCAATGCCCACGCCAAATGATCAGCTGATAAAAAACAAATATGTACTAGAATTTTTTGTGTTATTGTGTTAAATGTTTAAAGTGTAACAATATTGTAGTGTTAATATTACAGAAATGTTTGGGAACAAAGTGAATTGAAAGCAAAACGAGAACAATAAATTACTGACTACAACAATCTTTTCAACATCAAGTCAAAAATGTAAGTTTTTTAAAATTATATAAAACTTCAAATAATTATGATACCTAGGTGTATAGATACAAAAAAAGTTTTGTTAAATCTCGCTTCATATTCTACCCATTATTGTTTTCGTATTTCATGATCTTTGTTATACTTATTTATGTTTACATGTGATAATTTTGGATTCGTCTAGTAAAAAGATTTAAAGCATAAACGTATGCAACCTAGTTAGGTACATGAATAATACAGATAATAAAAATAAATTTTAAATATCAAAGTATATACCGACATCCGTATAATTTAAATGCTAATGAAAGTATAAAAATATCTATTAGTTTATTTTTCGAAAAAATATTAGATACAAATATAGCTTTACTATATTACTCAAATAAACTGAGTTATTAAAGTTAGTAGTAAAATTTTCATAACCTATAATAAATTTATTATGACGTATTAATTAAGATTTAATGGAAAGATAGTATATTATTACCTCTATCCATAAAACTTTAAATGTCAAGTAGTAATTTTACGTTTTGTTGAGAAAATGTTAAACTTAAACTATTAAATTAAATATCAATAATAATTTATTGCTTATAGCTTTAACTCGTAATCTTGTTATACTAATTACCTATTAAAGGAAATCTTTATACACAAAGTCATTTAAAGCAGCGATTAGATATTGTCTCTGATTATAGTTATAAATTAACATTTATAATTAATAAATTTAGAATCGACATAAAGCCGCATAATAAATAGAATATTCTCTTTATTGAATTGTTTATAGTAGTTTTAGATTAAGAAATTTAGCTTTTATTTATTACTTACTATATGTTTGAATTACTGAATGTACAAATGTGAATAATTTATTTAATAACTAACTATGTTACATAAAAGGTATAATGAATAAGGTACCTACCTACTTATATTTTTAATTCTGTTTTTGTGAAAAAAGATTATAGAATTTTAAAATGCACCCCTAGTTTTTTTAAAGCTCGAGGTACATTCTAATTTAAATGTTGATAAGAATCTATTATACTAGGTACGTACTCCTACTCATTAGTATCAGATTATAAGAATTATTTAGACCAGCTCTTGTAATTGTGGGTACTTATCTTTTATATAAAAAAACATCATTGTATTCTTCTAAATATCATCTTAATGCCTACTATAAAAAATAGGATGATTAAAGAACGCTGAAAATGTACCTACCTTAATAATTACAGTCTTAAATTTATTTTAATGACATCATTACAGATAATTAAAATCCTGAAGAAGTGGGTTTAAAAATATTATAATGGTTTATATTTAACAATATAGATAGCTCCTTTTCGTCAACTAAATTAAATTAAGGCGCTTGACTTGTCGTTCCGTTACATCAAAAATACTACCTTATAATACCTATTACCTTTAGCTTGTAAACTATCTGAGATTTACTTTTGAAATTTTTTTAACAAGAAGGTAGAATAAGAAAAGGATAAAATAGGAATCGAAATCGAAAGGGTTACCGGTCCAATTGAGGCTTTTCAGACCAAGGACCAACATTTTTAGTCGTATATATTATGACAATAGTTTTTGTAAAAAATAATTACTTCACAACAGACCCACGAAAACTGTTTCAGACAAAGCGCATCTTTTTGGCGCTGGCCTAAAGAATTTTTTCAGCTCGTAATGTTATGTTATATATGACAAAGGGTTTAATGCTGCCGTCAATAAGAGTAATAGATTCGCAAAATTACCATTTAAAATTAATTTAAGCAAAAAGAAAATAGAATGAGTTTTTCGATAAATTTATTTACTCATACATACTTCTATGTATATGTAAAAAATAAATATCAATCCAATGTTTTTTATTGAAATTTATTTTTCGCATTTTCGAAAGATTGTTTTTGATTCGTATTCAACATATTAATAATCTTAGCGAGTTTAAAATAATAAAGTTTTCTGCACTATTCATTTTTTTATTTCATAATAATCTGCAACCATATGACCATAACCATATGGTCATATGGACAGATTCGTTTTGATGTAACCTTGAAAACATAATAAATACCCCTGTCAGCCATAAATTACATTATAAAAACTACAAAAGTAAAATATAAAGCAAAGTTATAATATACAGAAAATGTTGGAAATTTCCGGTTTAATTCGCCGTTTCCAAGCTCCATTACGTTCTTGTCGCCCGCACAAAAAGCAAAATAAAAAATTCCCTTTCTTCAACTGTTACTTGAATTTATCACGGCTGCCTTGTATTGGTTTGTCAATTTTATGAATTTTTAATATGACTCAGGCTCAGGCATCGGATCGGGGATTGACGAATGCCATGGGCGTCACAAACAAATTTTTAAGGGAGTTAAAGAGACTGATTTGTGTCGGCAGGGACGTCGCGTACGATTTTTCAAAGGATACTTCGCACAAGTGTTGCCAACTATCGAAAAATAAATTTCTCGTCTCACGTGTTAAAATTTCTCGCTTTTGTATATCAAATTTCCCTTTCAAATTAATTTTTTTGAGCTGGTATTGTATTTTATATTAAAAAATTGTGTCACTCTTAATAAGCAAATATTATAAATTGTACAACATACGAATACAAAAATTACAATTCTGTAAAACCAAACTTGTTACTACTTAATCACTTTGCTTGACGATTGAATTTATACTCGTAAGTTTTGCAACGTTCAATTCCATGAGATGCCAGCACTATTTATATTTGCAATGATTATTTCCGTTTTAATTCAAAATTTTTACAAAAAAGAGTTAAACTAATATAAAAATTATTTGATAATAAAGTTTCCCGTTTTTAAATTTAAATTCCCTTTTTCTCTTTCAACATCAAAAATTCCCGCAAAAAGAGGAATTTAACTTTTAGTTAAGGGCGCTCGGTAATGCTTTAAATACGTCAATTTTAAAGACATTTCTATGATTTCAAATTTATTATAATAATTGTTTTTTATTAATTGCTAACATCAAAATATTGAATACAGTTTTTTTAAATGTCAATAAAAATATAGGTAATTATTATTAACAAAACGTGTAACAATTTTTTACCTTCCGCTTACCTGTAAAGGAAGGTATTGGAATCATGCAAAAAATCGGGTGGTGAATGTTTAGTGGATGAGCACGAATTAGGGTCCTTACAACTCATTTTTGATAGTTTTACGATGATGTCTGTGTGTATGTGTGTGTGTATGTGTGTGTGTGTGTGTGTGGTCAAGGGTTGTTAGTCGCATAACTCAAATACGAATTACCCGAAAATTTTGATATTTGGTATTTAACATTTGTATATAAATTGGAAGAGCTCCCTAGATTTTGGTACAAATATCTTCATCGGAAGTGATATTTTTTGAAGATTGAAAAGGTTAATTGTCAAAATTGTATATAAATTTGGAAAAATATAGTATTTATTTGTAATGAGAATAAGAGGAAAAGTTATTTGCAACTTACGTTATAAAAAAATTGTCTTTATCTGGTAGCATTAAAGAACTGCAGTAAAATTTAAATAATAAATTTATCAAATAAAACGTTGATATCTTGTAATCCATGATCGGTTGATTTTTGTTTGTGCGTAAAAAATATTGACAGGTGAGACGGGTCACAAGTTGGCATACTAGCGCTATATAAGTCCTAAGTAAGATATTAAATGTAGTAATTGAACGGAGGATGGCTTCAACACAGCAGAGTTTTCCATGTGAATGAATCTTTTTATTCAGGTGATGCAAATTTCTTTGTTTGAATATTTGAGATTTTTATTTGTATATTTTAAATGGGCACCGCATTGCACGTATACATTTCTGTTTAAAGTCTAGATATGGCGGAAGGTTGTGTGATGGCCACGTCAGATTTTTTTATTTTGATGTCAGCAATTAATAAAAATAATTCAATACATTTGAAATCATAGAACCATCAGGAAATTCCAGTGAAAATCGACGAATTAATTTGAAGCGTATTTCCTGTAGGTGCTATGATCTCAAATTTATTGAATTTTTTATTAAAAAACAACCTGAAAATTTTTCAATTTTTTGATGTTAGCAATTAATGTAAAACAATTACTAAATTTGAGATCATAAAAATTTATTTAAAATCGAAGTATTTAAACCATGACCGAGCGCACTTAAATAAACTTAATTTTACATAACACAGAGTGATCATAAAAGATGGACCGTCACGTGACTTAGAAAAGTTGGTTTTTTAAATCAAAATATTATGTTCCCCGGCAAAAAGTTAGTACTCATTCATTGCGATTTTGGAGTTGATCTTTATGTTTTTTATACTTTCAGTACAGCAGAAAGTAATGAAGATCACTATTTAAGTAATTATTTTGAAATTAAAACTATAATTTTTTGACGTTTTGAGGTTAGTATGGTAATCTTAGTTTAGTATTGGATCACATCGAGCGATAAAGATAAAATCTGATCGAAAAGGTACGGCGTGATTACTCTGTAGAAAAACTACAATGAAAATATGTAGGTACGTACGTTTGGCAATGCTGGTTTAATTATTTTTCGTATGTCGTAGAAACAAAACCATATAATTATCTGTATAATAATTAAGAGTTAAATGCTAAATGTGTTCTGAACTATGAACGTGAATATAAACACAACGCCGCCCCTGATCCTGATGTAAAGGCAAGAAACATCGACCCTCGACCGTGCGTGTTCTTCGGGTTTCTTTTCAAACTTTTCACACGAATTTGTGAATGAAGTGCGTCGAGCCTGAGCGTCGGTGGTTGTGCCAGTTAGTAGCCCATGTAAATACTCACTGCTCAAAATTACAAGATGAATAGGTATTGAGCAGTATTAAATAAAAAAAATAGGATGATTCAGTTCAGTACCTATTTCAAGAAAAAATTTAATGACGAATAGGTACTTGTATTATATGATTTTACAAAATTAATTAATACATAATATTTTAGAGACATTGTTTTAATTTATTAGTATGTACTTTTTGATAAGATATAATTCAGAAAAAAATATAATCCCGTAATATAATAAGTAGGGTACCTTAGTAGGTTTGTATTTGTAAGTTAGGTACATCATGTTATATATCTGCCATTAATTTTTTTCCTGTGGTCAGTAGCGGATCCAAGGGAGTGCGATGGGGGCGATCGCCCCAACCCCCTTTGACAGAATTTGTTTTTTAAATGTTTAAGAAATCGTTGCCTGACAAATTACAGATAAATAAATTTGGCAATTTTCATTTAATTTATTTTTACATTTATTATTTATTTTAATTTCTATTCATGAAAGAGGGTAAAATATATATAATTTTCCCTTTATGGCAAAACTTTTAATGAAACAGCCGTTGACCTTGAACCCAAAAAGATTTTCGCCTGCGGCGCTATTTTTCTTTTTCTTCAGAGAACAGCATCCAGATATTACAATTTATAAAAATTCGCTCCCTCCTTGCAGATTTTCTAGATCCGCCCCTGCCTGCGGTATTGGGTGAATAACCCTGTATTTCATTACTACTTATAAAAACAGTGAAATTGAGTTGTCAACCAATTAATTCATTTGTATTATTTTAGCAATTTCAAGTTCATCGTATTGTCATTGCTTGCAATTCTCTGGCTCCGTGCACTTCAGTTAATTTAAGCTCGAACACAGATTGAAAACAAATTACGAAATGCATTGAAGCGCATAAATGAGATCGATATTATTCGCAGAAAACTCTATTATTAAATAAAGTACTTGTCACTACTGTAATTATATTTTAAATCAACTGTAACGGTATCAGGTTGTTTGTAGAGTATTCCCAACACAAATTCAATTATTTCTTACAAGAGTATTTACTTTGTGCTTTCATTTTATAAGGCTTTTTAAGTAAAATATAATTGTATGGTAAATTATCATTTATACAAATAATATAAAACCTGTGCTTTAAAATGTCAAACATCTATGTTGACGTTTTTCTTTGATATTTTATAAAATTCTTATCACTATGCCAGCCTTACACCATTCAATTTATTAATCAATTTTTCCTTCACCAATAAATTGATCAATTACGAAATAGAACGTGTTCTATTTTTCAACAATTTTCTAGGGAATTCTAGGGATTATTTTCTTAGTTTTGCCGTTGCCAACCTTTGTGTTTACCCCTTTGATTTTAATTTGATTAAAGGTTGCGTTTTCACCGTTTTCATGACGTTTCCCGCGTTTTATCCTGTTTCATTTCGTTTAGATAGCGTTTTATAGTGAATTATTAATCTACAGTTCATACTTTCTTTGAAGCTAATTTTATAATACATAATATTTACAAGTCAAAAGAACAAGAGGGATGTAAAATGCTCGACAGTTGAGCTTGAATGTACAATGCACGATATTTATATCTGATGTTGACCAAACGATATTCTCTATAAATGGATAGGTATGTCTAAATCTAACTAAATCTTGTTGATAGTAAAATAATTAATGATACATAGGAATGCAAGTATGCCAATGTACCTAGTTATAATCGTGCTTGTTCGATTACGAAGGCGAAATTTAAGATTACGTGCTAGGTGCTAATTATAAAGTTGCTGGACACGGGCAGTCTTGAAGATGCTCTGGTACGAGCAGCACCTGTCCGGAAATAGCCATCTTTCCTTGTCATCACAGTTATATATCACGTTAAAGTAGGTAGTCCATGACATGAGTGCAAAATTTGTGATTTGTTTGGTGATTCAATTAGTTAGGTAACTATTTAAGCGAATGCACGAAGTTTAATACATACAGGAGTGTACACTGGGGCGGATGAAGTGTGGCCTTTTTGTGTACCGTTTAGAGAGAGCCAGAAAATACGGGCCAGCTTGGACTATTCTATGACGATAAACAACGGTAACGATGGTAACGCACGGCCCGGGCCTAGTAGTCTGTAATGATATTTCTCTCACACACAGTAAACAGAAAAGCCACGAATCTACAGTATTGCTAAGATATACGGAGTGTTCACTCCTGTATTTATATTATACCTACTTCGTGAGCAAATGCATTTTTAATAAGTAGGTACCTATATAATTTAATTTTAATCATCACGTAACTGTCATTTAATTTATCGACTGCTCATTTCGTACTCCGACATAATATAAAATTTGTATAAACAAAGTAGGTATAATATATTGAGTCAGATACCACACGGTATCGATAAGAAATATTATGGAGACAAAAAAGTAGTATAAGTATCTTTACCTTTTTAATTACCTACCTATAGGTCATTTCACCTATCAATATGATTTGTTAACAGTTAACATTTTAGTGTATTTATATGTTAGTAAAATTATGTTAAGAATAAAAAACTAATATTTCAATATTAATAATTAAATTGTTGCAATTCAAATAAAAATAATTTAGACTAAATAATTTTACGATAAAATTAAATGAAACAAATTATATTAACTGTGAACTAATTCAGTTTGAACTAATCGTTTGCTAAAAGACAAGAATTGAAATATAAAGATTTATTAGTATTAAGCATACTTCATTATCTTTCACCATGTAATATTAATTCTTAAAAAATATTACTTGAACTAAGGGTATATTAACTATTACTACTTTATTTTTCTCAGTGTACCTAATATAAACAGATTGCTGTTTGGAAAACGTTAAATTTAAGTATTAAATGATTTAATGACACCTATACTGCCCTCCTAAGCACAGAGGGGGTATCTACAGTTGTTTCAGTTTCGAGATAATCGATGTTTTTCACTTAATACTGTAGTAATTTTGTAGTGGCTTGTACATACCCCTAAGATAAATGAACGTTTTAGACTCTTTCGAGCGTAGATACGGCTTCAAAACCTTAGTTTTACATATATTACAACCTCTATAGTTACTAATAGTATAATACCACCCGTTTTTACGCGAAAAAGAAACTAGAAAATGAAAAGGCCCATATAACATTTTGTCCAAATTTGTATATTTTAATAAGAGAGGCTATTTTTATAATCGTTGATTTAATTTGCTTGCTAAAGTGACTTCCTGCAGCACTTTTTAAATAAATCAAGTACCATTTTATCAATTTACCATATTTACGAGTTGAGCGAATGTATGAAACTGTAAATTGGTTTAATAAAACAAAACGCACAGCCGTGAAAACGGTTAGACGTAATAAATCAAGTCTAACAACAATAATTCTTGTCAGCAGAACGATATTAATTAGTTTGAGCGTCAGCACTTGAAACAAGTGGCTGTTAATTTTCACACCATCTCGCAATGGTGGCCATAAAACCCAAAACAAACTACCCGTGACTAATCTACGCATGCGCAGAACACTCCTCATAAAGAAAGCAAACACATTAACCTTCCTGAGCTTCTGGTCGCTGCCGTGAGCGTCGCCACAGACGATAAGAGTCAGTTTTTTTATTTCACGACTACTGGTTTTATATAAAAAATATCAATGCAGCTACTTTAATTTCAAAATACGGTATAATATATTCCTCCCGAGATGATGTCGCGGCGGCCACAGAAAAAGAAAAAGCCGCCTAGTATATTTCCAGCCCAATAAAACATTATGATATATGTGCAATGGACACAGGTGTTGGAGAAGCGATGCCCCTCGCGTTAAATTATTCAACGTGAGGACGTTATGAATTCTGGTGGCCCGGTCGGGTCATTACGTTAAATTGATCAACATTTAAATATCCTCGGGTTTTTTGTACCAGACCCTAACCTCACACCTGCGGGACTTTTATATCATAACCTAACCGCAAACTTTTTTAGTAGTTTTGCAAAAAGGATAAAATGTGTCAAGGAATGTTATTGTTATGTTTAACATCTGTGATGATGATACAGAGATTGAGGTTATGTTCATGTACCCTTTCAAAACCACAAATAAATATTTGATATCCTTGCAAAAGAAGACATTGAAAACTTTATATAAAATAAAATAATTTTAAATATACCTACCTACTTGGTCGTAATAAATTCTACTCAAATTAATTATTATGCAATAATGACTTATTAGAATAAAGTCGCTCGCCTGCGGCTTATGTAATAAATTTTTATTAAAAATTAAAATGGATAGACATTTAAATTATGTTTATATAATAATTACAAGTTTAATTTAATTTAAGATTAGATTAGATTAGAAAATGCTAAATAATCAAAACATTTATGTGTTCAAATCAAACTTTAAACTTAAGATTACTTACTTTGTAGAATCTAATAATATTTGAATTTATCTTTCACAAATCATGTAGGTAGGTATATTATGTTTATTTATGGTAATATTTCAAAAACTTCATTTATATTTTACTGCTCTATTTTTTACTTTTACCAATTAATAAAATTCATAGACATCTTAAAATTTTACGCTCAGATCAAGGCCGCTATCACAATAATTAATATCTTATAAATTTTTTAAACTAGTTTCGTCAATCATGTAACCAAATGAAGAAATATATTTACACTATGTTAAACGGCACCCACAAAAGAATTTAAAACTTTACAAATTATGCTGATTTATCTACGTCTATCAAACGTTAAAATTAGCATATGAAAACAGTTTTTTTAGGTTGTTTAGTATCGATTACTTGCAGCGTTTTTTACGGGCGATTTATAAATCTGCATGAGCTTAAAATAAGAAAAAAACTAATTTAAGTCAAACAAGAACATGTAGATAACTTAACCATTGAATATAAAAAATAAATACAATAAATCAAATATGCAATGTTTGACTTTGAGTCATGACAAAGCATTTGTATCAATATATTATTATTTTTAATTGGAGCATAACATTGTTATTTTTTATATTATGTACCTATTCAATTACCTATTTATTTTATATCTGATATTTATTTTTTGTTATTCTATTGTTCCAGGTTGCAGCATAAAAGGCAACGATGGCTACCTACGAAAAAGAAAAGGTCAGTAAATAATAATTTATTTCAATATTTAATTCAATTAATATTAATTTATTATCACTATCAGACACGAAAAGTATAATACAAAATATCTATGAAAAACAAAAAAATCGATGTTTATCTAAATTTAAAACGTTATATTTATATTAATACTGTAGTACTACTATTCTTTAACCTAGTATATGCACGAGTGGTTGTCATTTATTCCTTTGTGTACGACATGTTTCGTTCATAATGTTAATTTGACATTAAATCTTTTGGCAATTTTTTCATAATTCTCTTGATACCAAAAATAACAATTTTCTACTCCTGGTATTAAAACATCATTTAACGAACTGGTTTCCATGGCGCTAAATAACATTTTAAACACATCTCGACAAGCCATCGCTTCGGTCGTTTTTAATCACGGGCTGAACATAGCAACTGACATATTAAGCACGGGATTGGCTATTTGACATTTAATTTTTGTGAATAATTGATTGAAATTAATAATTTCTTTCAATCGTTGTCAATTTTTTTACAATATAACAGTTAAATACACATGCCTATAAGTAGAATTTTGTAGCTATGAATGATATGATTATGATTTAACCTAAATTGTTCAAATTATTTTAAATGAAATTTTACATATTTATATTCTTTAATTTGTGGTCGTAGAAAAAGTATAGATGTGACTCGTTTATAAACTCTATAGACATGGTTGGCCTGATTTAAATCAAAGTGATTTTTTAAAAAATAATTGATTTAAATCATTTTTTGATTTAAAAAAAATTGTATTAATTTAATTATATTTCTGATACAGAACAAAACAAGTGACTTAATTCAATTTCAATATTTATTTATTAAATGATAAAATATTAAACAAAAAACTAAATTTCCATCAATGGAATCTTAAGTCGAGCGTATAGTTTAAGAAATTCGTATTAAAACTTGAAATGTGCAATAATAATCCAAACTACATATTTTTAAAAGGAATTTTTCATATAAATGGTTAAATAATAATTACTTTAACTATATTTAGTGCTATAATTAAAGACAATTAAAAAAAATTTAAAAAATTAAAATAATCATGATTAATTCAAAAAAATCAATGATTTTTGATATTTTTTTAAATCATAATTTTTGCCAACCCTGTCTCTAGATACTCGTTTTTTATACACATGCTGCGCTCGATCCGAAAAAACTCGTGCCTAAAATAACGTTTATATAAAACTTGATACCTACCAAATCTTAGGTAGATACTAATTAAATTACTGCGTAATACTTAATGACTTCAACGTTTTAACAATTTCAATAATAAGTAGAATCAAAATAATTAACCATATCTACAGCATCCGTGTTCAAGTATTATCAAAAACTTTAAAAATCAAAACCCATAAAATTATAAAACAAATTAGGTGTATCATAACTCATCTCATCGGCTTTAAAGAAAGATGTTTATGCTAATTAGAAATTAGAAAATGTCTAAGATGCGGGAGTGTGAATGTAATGATTTCTGCCTCGGCATCAGCAGCAGCAGCTCTCGACCTCTCGTCGCGGTCGGTAGGAAGGTCGCTGTCGCTGCCAAGTGTGTCTTCTTTTACTATCGACATAGGCGCAGGAGGCATCTCTTTCAGAGGAAGTTTTACATCTTGTGCTTGTTGTTTATTTGAGGGTATACAGTATAGTATAGTTTTTGTCCATTCCAAAGTTTTAGTCCCAATTCACAATGAGCATAAACATACGAACTACATAACGTAAAACGTAAAAAAAATACGTATGTTCACAATGATCATAAACATAAGCGGACATAAAGCGAATGAATTAAGTGATTTTTGGATGTGAAGTTGGTAGTAAGTAGAGATAATATTATTTTGTTGTTGGCTGTATTGTATTAGCTCATTGTATTTAATAATAATTAATTTATAATTCAATATTAATCATTTTCAATACTTCTTGTTATACACATCCATCACTATCTGTCAGATTTACGCTACCATGTCGTGAATGCAGAAATGCAGAAAATTGTTCATTTGACGCATGCGCTTTGTACAAAATAGTACGTAATTTAGACATAAAGTTGAACTGATCCCAACTTTACGTTTTTCTTACGTATCTACATAAACGTAAGAAATACATAACGACATTGTGAACACGGCCATTAAAATACATTAGCTCAACTTTATGTTTACGTAGTTTCTTCTGTAGTTCTTATGCTTTTGCTCATTGTGAATTGGGACTTAAGCTTAAGCTTAACAACAACAAACAACAAACTAATATGCTAGCGATGGTAATAGTTTTTAAATCAGACTGTCTATTAGAATGTCAAATTTATCAATTTTACTTTGACATCATCCACAAACGGTCAGTTTTTTTTATCGAACTGTTAATATTATTGTTCAAGTACTACTGAGACGTCATTTATTGCCTTCTATTGCATGACTTCATATATTCCAATATAATTTAAAGTTTGAAATATTGACCTGAACAAAACCGTCTATATAGCAAAAGTTCATGTTCTGTAAGGTGGTGACTTTTTCTTTTAATTATTTTTCCGTTTAGTGTACCCTAAATGGGATTTAATCATGCTTCTAAATTTCGAGAAAAATAATCTTGGTAAGAAATTGTCTGGGGCACCGCTAAATTGAATGAGTCTTGGAAAATAATAACTTCTTATTAATTGACAGCTTCAAAACAACGAATTTTTTTATTCCGGGATTCTGAAGCATGAAAGAATCTTCAAAGAATCCTTGTGTGAACAGAGCATTATGTTTTTCTCTGCGAATAAGTTACAATATTGTTAAGAAAAAAAATTATTTGTAAAACTAGAAACAAAATTATTTTCTTTGTTCCGTAATGGCTGTATCCCACGGTATGATATATCCGCAATTTGTTGCCCGCAACTGCAACGGTTGCCTTCAATGGAGACATAACCTAATGTGCTAGGCAACTTTTTAACGGCAATTAATTTAGCTTTGTGCAGCTAAACTTTTTCTGTAGCGGCAATATTTTATGAGCAACTCGCGTATGCGCATGAGCAGTTCGAAGATTAGATTACTGCGCATGCGTTGCTTATGTCAAAACAGTGCAGTGAATATTTTAACTTTTAGTTTAGGTAGGTTAAGTTATGTTATGTTTACATTGTGACATATTTGTAATTTATTTGCTGATATTTTTGAAATACAAATTTTAATAAACTTCAAAAAATGTCGAATGTCACTTAAAACAGAAAATTTCCTATTACACAGCAGAAACTTTAAGTAACGAAATTCCCTAAGTTTTAAAGCAACTTTTGTTTGTGGGATAGAAAATAGAAATAGTTGCCATTATTAGCAATTTTAAAATTGTCTGTATTTCTATCGTGGGATACAACCATAATGGAGAACAGAATTTAAAATTTATAATGTCCTGTTTTTATAAGTAGTTTCGAAAGCCATCACAAATTAGTAAATAAGAATTATGTTAGAAGAGCTTGAGTTCTGTGGACTTGTGCTTCTTAAAAAGTTGTTAAAACAAATAACTAGCACAGCGTAAAAAGTATATCTATACCTCATTTCAGAGCTAATAAGAAAAAAGCAGATGGTACTGCGAATATAGTCCCTTTACACATATTTTATTAGTTCAAATTTGGTGCGAATTTAAATAAGATATGTTTTGTGAATAAAGCTGTCATCTATAGAATAATATGGTAGGTACTTCAGGGATTATTCTAACGTGCACTGAACACAAAATTTGCAGTGGGAATTGTTAATATGTGCAAGATTTTCAATTGCTATTAGTCAGATAAATTTGTGAATAGTGTTTTTGTTTTTATTTAGTTGTCCACATGTTATTCATCCTTAAAAATTCAA
Source organism: Agonum fuliginosum (assembly GCA_947534325.1). NCBI lineage: Eukaryota > Metazoa > Arthropoda > Insecta > Coleoptera > Carabidae > Agonum > Agonum fuliginosum. The sequence continues at coordinate 36,609,785 of OX384031.1, read as the reverse complement.
TCCAAGACAAACAAAAATTTCGTCTGCGGCGCTTTTTCTTAAGCTACCTATCGTTTATAAAAAAAATTAAAAAAAAAATTAAAACGAAGTGCTCATTATGTGACATGTGCTGGGAAGAAAATTTAGAATAAACCCTCAGGTACTTCGATGTAACTATGAAATTCAAAATAGGACGGTATAATGTACACAGAAATGAAAATGTTTGCTAGTGTAAATCCACATTTTCTTTTAACCAATCAGACCATCATCTTGACCAAAGCTTTCATCTTAGCTGAAATGAGGTATAGATTCACATTATATTTGTCCAAATTTTTAACAATGTGAGAAATTCCTAGTTAAGTAACAATGCGCTATTTAGATACAGCATATTTAAACCTTCACAATAATAATTGAGAAACTACTAAATTGAGAAGAATTTCTACTTGAGCGGCTTTCCCGAAACATCTAAACTGGGGTGAGATTACAATAAAACCATCATTCGTTCATTCCTTAAATATAAAAAAGAGTTTCCGGCCCTTTGAAAATTTTTATGGATGCGCCCCTGGTCGGAATGCGGTCCCGTACAAAGGTGTTGAATCAGTTAGTTTGGGAGGATATTTAGATAGTGTCACCTAACACATATTTCATATTATGTTTATTAACCGGTCGCGCATTTGTAAACCACTATGTTCATATTGTACCCTCGGGTCGGATTATAATCTTTCTGAAGTGTTTCGAAGCTTGGTCCAGTACACAGTAGCAGAAGCTGATCTCAGAGGCTCTCATTTAGATTTTGTGTAACTGGTTATTTTTAGGATTTTAAATGGCGTTTAAAATGAGATACAGTAGTTTCGAGTTTGATTTGTTTACTTCGCAAGTCGAACTGAAACTAGTAAAGTTAGATTATACTTTCAGATTAGATTCATTATTGACGTTTTAATCAAATATTTGATGAGGAAATTTTATGTGTTAATTTACCTTATTTATTTATTTATTATAAAAATTCTATCAAAAACAAGCATTGAAAATTTAAATAGAAGCAATTCACTTAAGCCGAATTCCTAGAATACTCAAGATTTCACTATTTTTTCTATTCCACTCCCTTTCCCTAGGCCTACCCGAATCCAGCCCGAAACTCGTACTTTGCCGCATCCTAGCTATGCATTTTCGTTTTGAAGTTGAAAATTTTTGCAAAATTGTTTTCGTTCCGAGTAAACTGTCAGTTTATTATTGACTTCAAGATAATGTTTTTATAAACATTTAATAGATATAGGATAAATCTGCAGATATTCATAAAATATAATCGTGTAAAGTTTGCAAAAATTGGACATTTTAAAGAATTTTTCGGAATTTTTTATTAAAATTAAAATGTAAGTATTGAACTATTAAGTACCTACTTATATAATCGTAGTTGAAATAAAATTTACCACTCTTGTACTACCCTCAAAACACTGACTTTAGTACCTACCTACATTTTATGCTGGATTTTAGAAGGTAGACGAGTCCCTTAAAATATAAAGAAATTTCAAAAAAAGTAAATTTTTGTTTAATTAATCGTGCATTCAAAATTTTTAATTAAAAATTTAATATTCACAACAACTTTATTTGAGTTTCAGTTTTGTGTTGTTGACCTCTTCCGGAAGAGCCTTAAAAAATCATTAAGCATTTAAATAATTAAGAGATAAATTAAAATAAGCAAGGCACCAAAGGGATTTGTATTCCACAAAGGGAGAAAAATTCAAATGATCATACAACTCAGTTACTGAGTTTTTGTAGACTGCCCGACCGGAGATTGGAAGCGGTTGAATCCTCCCGGATTCTAATTCCGATCCGGGGTGCTGGATTTTTTGCTCAAATATTAATTGTAGAATACAAATATTGAAGTAGAATACAAATACCTACACGAATGATAATTTTTTGTCAATAAGTAAACACATTCTCAACATGTTAACATTTTTAAATCGTTAACAAAGTTGATAAAAATGTTTTTTCACGGTTATTAAAAATGATTTAAATATTTATTAATTTAACAATAAGTTAATAAGAATTTAGAATTAAAATTAATTAATTGTTTGGTATTTTGAGCGGAAAGCTTCATCAAAAAAGTAACATTCTCATACTCACAAAAAAACATCAATTTCGAGCGACTTAATACAAAAATAAGTATTTATTTATTTTTTTAAATTCCTACAATTTTTAGTTCTGTTTTTACCTCTCGCCTAGAGAGGTATAGGGATCGTGAAAAAATTCGATGTCGAGATTTTTGTCAATAAGCACGTTTTAGCACCTTTAGAACCTATTTTGACTATTTTCACGATGATGTCTGTGTGTGTGTCTGTGTGTGTGTCTGTGTGTGTGTATGAAAGTCTGTATGTACGCCTACTATAGCCTTTCGTCCCGGTTCATTATCTCAAATTCTACTGAACATAAAATTCTAATATTTTGCATTATACATTTATATATGTTAATGAAGAGCTGAAAAGATTTTGGTAAAAATCCACCAACCGGAAATGGTACTTTCCTTGTAGCACTATAACATTTTTTGCAAAAATTGTATAAAATAATGCGATTGTTACAATTTGACATACCACACATGAAAGAAGAAATTACATTGTACAATATTCAATCTTACTTGTTTCTATATCTTTAACGAATAAAGAAATATAATTTTTTTAAATATATAATTTTACCTACCACGATTTGTGAATCCCGAAATAGAAATAAAATTTAAAACAAAAATAAAAATTGTCAATGTGACAGATAAATAGAAATAATATAATGTATGATTATTTTATATTATTATATCAAATGTTATACGGTGTTGTTGTATTTTATATAAATTAAAGCTTAATATTTGGTTAAATACGAGGTTAAATAATAATACTTCAATGTCAAAGCGAGAGGTATTGTAACGGACACGTCAGATTTTTTACCTATGTTATCATAAATTAATTCTATAATGACACATTTAATAATGCACCCCTAATGTAAATGGCTTTGTTGTACAGCGTTGAAATTTGTTGAAAATTCAGTGTTTGCTGTAAATACAAAATATCTAATAAACACGAATTATCCAAAAACTCTGTGTTCAATAACAGAACAAAATCAATGCCACAATCATATTTACAAACATTCTACCATTCACGTACACCGTGCGAGCAGAACCAATATTAATTAATCTGCGCGTTATTAACCGCACTTATTACCAAAAACCAGAACGAATTTGGTAATCCGCAGTTGGCATTCGCGTTCGCAAAAAGTCCGCCGTTCGCTGGTGCAGTATGTAAATGAAAGTGATACGAAGTGATCATGAGGTGATCCCAATAAATTGAGATTAGCGCGGACCGCGGGCCGGTAATCCACGGTAGCTCGCCGGCCTGCCCGCCTAGATATCTGTAATTTAGCGGCCTGCATACGGCTTTATCGGGAATAAAAACCTCACCTGGTATGATATATGCCCGAGCTATTGTACCGAGCAACGGCCAACTGGATTTTTTACTGTCAAACTACCTACTACTACTGAGAGGCACTATGTTTATATGGATGCTCTCAAACGATACATAATTTAAAGAGCTGCCTGTGGACCAGGACTCGAACCGAACCGGAACAGGGATTAAAAATGGAACCAGAGCTAGGCAGTATCTAGCTACTTCGGTAGCTAAGCTACTAGCTTAGCTACTTTTTACCTTAATGTAACTATATCTTAGCTACTTTATAAAATTGGTACTAACTTTTAGTTGGTAGCTTACATTTTTTAAAAAGCAGCGGTAGCTTTTAGATTATGAAGTAGCTAAGCTACTTTCTTTAGTAGCTTAGCTACTAAAAAAGTAACTTAGCTACCGAAAAATTAGCTTATAGCTTCCAGAAAGTATAGGTACCTTAGATTATAAACGTAGCTCTACTTTTTGTTGAACAAATGTAAACCTGTCTGTAATACATAATCTGCGAATATTGTGATTTTACTTGTTTGAAGCAATAAATGGATACGATACGATAGTTTTTAACGGTTTTTAAATGACTGATAAATGTGACATTGGGTAACTAACTAAACTATAAACCAATTTAATATTTTAATCATATTTATGAATAAAAAATAATACATGCATCTCCTTTTACTACTTTCTTATGGATTAAAAATATTAAAATACAACAAGGATCACGAATATCGTGAACTCATATAAATTTTGACCCTGCATAATAATAAAGTGAAGTAGCTATAAAAAGTAGCTTGATATTCTTTAAAAGCTACTTTAGTAGCTTGTAGCTTAGCTACATTTTTGGTGAAGTAGCTAAGCTATTCAGTTGCTACAGCTACTTCTTTGCAAAGTACCAAGTAGCTTAGTTAAACTACTACCAAGTAGCTTGTCCAGCTCTGAATGGAACAAACCGCTGCTGTTGTAAGTCTGGATCCCACGACGGACGGAAATTATCGACAATATGTCGATACCGGCAACTTTTGTTAGAAATTGCAAGTGCAACACAATTATTATAAGCACATTTCGGCAATGTTTTACTAGCATTAGGGCTGATTTATAATGGATGTAATCGGATACTTCTTCTGTATTCTGTAAGATGTGTGATGTGAATGAGAAGTGTGTGGTTCATAATCATTTCAGTAATCTGCTAACTTGTCGACATAACCTTTCTTATAACTGTCAGAAATAGATCCGTTTGTTGATAGTTACATAGTTGGATCTGCAATGTTTATAAAACAATAAATATTGTAGCGAAATATAAAATCCTCATCAAAATGTAAACAAAAATCAACAAAGAACAAAAGTGATACTCTAGGAAGTTTTCTTAAAAGCTGGCGAACCTTATACTACTGTTATAGTATTATAGGTAAACGTCAAATCCAGTGCCATTATGAACCACAACAAATCTATTATAGCTAATTCATGTTAACAGAACATAGAAGAAGTCACCAGTTACATCCATTATAAACCAGCCTTTAGTTTGTGTAGGTAAATATAGGTATTAAGTCTAATTTTGTTTGATTTTAGATTTATTTTTATATTTTAGTCCAAAACTGGAACGAAGGTTTTTAAATTAATTGTTATTTAATAATTCATTGAATCGAAACTGAACCTTGAACCGCTTTTTAATCGGTTACCGGTTAATATAAAATAAAATTAAGAAATCCGGAACAAGTTCCTGCTCTGAACACAGAGGTCGCGGGTTCGAATCCGAGATTTTACAGATTTATTCTAACCGGTATACACTGTCGTCACCATTCTAAGTTGGAATATAATAAACTTAGCAACCACAAGCTATCAGGCACCGGCTGATGGTTGTAACAACGGCTTATGATTATGCACCAGAGAGTGTGGTGGAAGAGTAAAATATTTTTTTTAACTTGTGTGAAAATTTGAAAAAGAATTATTTAATCAAAAAGTACAACAATAAAAATAAGAGATACATAATTAAATGATTCGTATTTCTTACCTACCAACAAAAAATGTTAATTGCAATTTATATAATTTAATCATTTAATGTCAACTATATTATGCAAAAAACTTATTATTGTACACATTGAATATTTTCAGAATTCGAACTCCAAACCATGTAAATCCATCACAGAATCTATCAATACGAAAGTAGACTGCGAATGAAAATATTCTCGACGCTAGAAAATTGTCAAGCGAAAGTAATATAAATTCAAAGTCGTATCTTGCATCTCGAATCGCATTTGATAGGTTAGGTTTATTGAAATATCTCTACGTTAGTGTAAATAGATAAGAAATGGGTAAGTTTTATGAACACTCGTATTTAAAACAAGTTTGCAATGTTTTGTAATGTTAAAATTTAATAAATCGTTGCTAGAAAGTGTATTGAATGAATGCTTACAGTTACAAATGTGGTATGTTTTATTCAATTAATGTGATATATAAATTTATTTGCATATAAATAATCCATATATTTTATTCAGTTTGTTATTGTACCTACGTACACGTAGTAAATACTGTCATACCGAGATACATGTTATACATTTTGTTAATACTTTTATCACGGGACTATTGATTTAACCAGAGATTTAACTATTCATTCATAAAAAAATGTGCTTTGGCTTCATATATTTCAAATTTGTGTATCTTTTACTATAATATTTTAGTTCATTTGTAAAATTAAGTTAGGAACTAAAATCGATGACGATAGAAATAAATAAAAATTGTATAGGAAATTTATCTAATTATAATACAATTTAAAATTAATTATTAGGACAATCGTCAGTTTCGTTTGATAACTATGGAGCTGTAAAGTTGACCTTTTTCACATTGCAAGCATATAGGGAGGTGAATTGAAATCGTATGCGTTATTAAATTAGTGTATCTAAACCAGACGACAGATTTTAATGAAAAACTAACACAATATTGATTGAATATAGAAGAAGATTGTATTAAATTTTCAATGCAATCTTTAGATTTATAAAAATGATATTTCATTTTAAAGTCATTTTATCGAATAATTGAGATTATGAAGAATTAAAAAGGCAACGATATTTCTACCAGGCATTTCAAACGTAAAACTTATTTCCTCACTAATATACTATACTACATACATGTGCCTCTGTGTTACGGAAATGCCAAATTTGTTTACTTTTTTTACCCTCTTCGTAATAAGGTACACTTCATGAAGTCAACTGTCCGATGTCGCTAAGTTTCGGTAGGCAACGTAGGATTTGTTACAATGTGTAAGTGTGCGGTTTCCTGCCGTTAACCCACAAATATTCATAGTTGTTAGTGGATAGTTCTCCATAGGATCGGTTTAAACAGCAAATTCCACTCCATCTCCTTTAGAAGGTATTGGTCTTGCCGTGTGATCGCATACCTGAAGCCACTCCTGTCGCTATTCCATGTTACAAGACCATCACAACCTTTATCAACTGCACAACTGCAGTGAGAGTGACTTTATTAATAATAGCTTTTCGTGTTTTATTGGCGTTAGGTTTGTAGGGTACTTGAGTAGTAATTTCCAACGCCCACGCACACGTGTTCAGCGCGACTCAGTGAGCATGCAAGCATTGAGCGATCGAAGAAGGCGCAATGCTCAATGCACTGAACATTCGTCCTCGTCCTGCCTTGAATGCCAGGCTGCTGAGGACGCACTTGAAAATATGTTAGCGTATTATGATACGAGAGCTCACTCATTGGAGAATTAGATGACGATGGATTTAAAAGATTGTGAATTGCAAAGGAAAGATTATAGAAAAGGTAGTGGCAAAAGCCATTTAAATAAACACAGACGTTCTTAGTTTCAAATTCATTTAACAAAGTAGGATTTTTTATGAATTAAGACTATCTTAGTACATTTGCGCGCCTGCGGTGCTAAAAAAATCGACGAACTTTTATAGAATAAAGAAGTTTTTGTTGATTGGTGGAATGTAAGGAAATTGAAATCAAGAATTGCAGTCTCAATTAATGTAAATGAAATACGTTTACTAATAATCAATTAATGTATTTTTCTAAATCATTCAATTCAAATCAATGAAAATGAGTAGCATGAGCTACTCCACCGCTTAGAGACTCTGCTCTCTGAAACGGTTTTTCTAAATTACCGACGATTCGGCACACCCTAATGCCTTCTTCAGGGTTAATTAGACTAGTTTTATATAATATACAAAATACATTGAAGTTAAATTAATAGTATCTACATAAAATTATTTAAAACACGTTTTATAGTGAAGAACATCAGGACCACTAATCTACAATAAATAATTTTATGCTATGTAGATAGGTACTATTAATTTAACTTCAGTGTATTTTGTGATATAGTATATCTATATACTATTGTTAGAGTTTTAATGTATGTTATAGTATTGTTTGCAACAGTTAAGAGGTTGTTGCCAATTTTATTTAACAATAAAAATGTTACCCATGCAGATTTTTTCAGTCTTCAAAAGGTTATTTTATATATTTAAACTCTTTGTTTTGTATACATCTATTTGGTGCGTCTTTATATCTTCATTTATAAAAATCTGACGTGGACACCACATGACTTCCTTGTACGCCTTGTGTGTTCATACTTTTCTTAATAACTAAAATGTAAAATAATATTAAAATTCTTTTAACTTATTATACTAGTATACTCACAAATATATTTTAGTCATTTTATTTAAACTGCAGAAGAAGATATAAAGCATATTTTACTATTGTCACTGTCATGTCATAATCATTTAAATTTTACGTAGTAACAAATGTTAATCGATCATGGACTACAAGATAAAGAAATACTATAAATTATAAATATATACTTTAATTATTTTTAAATGATAGCAGATACAAAAATATTTATAAAATACCGATTGTAGGTAATAATCACATAATCTTTCATTTAAAATAAAAAAAATTGTCTAAAATTAAATATTTATCGAAATATTTTTTAAAAGTACTACTTCCGGTTTGTAGACTGAAACCAAAAATAGGAGGTGCACAACTAGATGCTATAACAGTCCTAAATACAAAATTTCAACTTTCTACGTCTAACCGTATTTGAGTTATGCGACACACATACGTCCGTACGTACGTACGTACGTACATACGTACGTACGTACGTACGTACGTACGTACAGACGTCACGTCGAAACTAGTCATAATGGATTCAGAAAAGGTCAAAACGGATATTTCCGTCAAAATCTGAGAATCGAAATTTTTCGCGATTACAATACTTCCTTACTTCGTACAAGGAAGTAAAAATATACTTACAAGAGTACAATCAGTACAATCAACTAAAAGAAAATCATTTTATGTTGAAGCGTCTGGCAAAAAATTGAGAAAAATATACAATTTTTTGCCTGTCAGTGTGACAACAATAAAATTAAAAAAGCAACCCAATAGAAATTGATAGATTCAATTTTAAAGCTTCATTCATAACTTCCATTCATACCGTAAAAATCTATCTGTCAATCATAAACTAGTTTAAAAACACATTCCCCAACCTCTGCACACACACGAACACACCACATATACTGTAACACCGGGGTCCAAAAACGTAACAATATCCCGTACACAACACGCCCGCAAAATAATTTTCCACTCTGGTGAATTCAACCCCGAATATTTAGCGAATAATGTCGTCACCCATGCAGAAGTAAACCCATCGGCAGCCTGTGCTCTCCCTGAGCCCCTGAGGGAGGGGGGGGGGGGGATGGTTTCCTCCGCAAGGACCGTTGGTTTGCTCCATGTTGAGGCTGTTGGTTTCACGCAGAGTTGTCTCAAATCAACCGGGAAACACTTAATAAGAAAACGATACTTGTAGATCTTACCAGATACAGGCCAATGGGAAATTGATACGTTAATTGAGACATTAAACTGTTATCAGTTTTTTTGGAGTGGAATGGTTTCCGAGGGTTTTAATTGGAATTTTGATGCGCATTTCGAAATAATTTGAATACCAGTCATATATTCATAACCGGAGCAATATTCCATTTGTATTTACTTGCCACTCTAATGCTAGTACGCAATAAAGTATGATACGTATACAATTTTGCTAGCCACTCTACTTAATCTAGGATAATATTATTGCAATTTAATTTGGTTCGAAGACAGATATTATTTAAAAGTAAAACATAGATTTGTTACACGAAATATTTCGTAGTCATTGCTCAGTGGTCGGTTTTGGTAAACACTGAACTAAAGATGAAGTTACACTAACTAAAGCCCTGTTCAGATGATGATTCTTTGAAGGTTCTTTCAAGATTCTGAATCTTGGAAACATAAATTCACAGTTTAGAAGCAATCAATAAATTATATATTCTTCTTTTCCAAGACTCATTGAAAATTCAATTTACCGTCACCGTAGTTTGACAGGTAATTCTCACTAGAATAATTTTTCTCAAAATTTTTAAACATGACAGAATCTTTAAAGAATCCTTGTGTGATCAGGGCCTGACGAAACACAACGTCAATTTCTGGTTTGAAACAATATAACATCATGAATTAAATTTGATTATGTACCTAGTTTTAGTTTCATTAAGTTAAATTTTTACACGAAGATAGTTTGATGGTAGGTAATGATTTCACATGAAATAAAATTTCGAAATATCAAAACTACCTGGTGCACCATTATTATACTTATGAAAATTTATAACTTTTAAATGATATATTTGTCATGATAAGACTTTGGTCACTTGATATAAATCACTTACGGGGCTCGTCTACCTTTTCTTCGAATTTCTAAAATACTCTCGATATTACTTTTTTTTTTCTATTTCACTCTCTTCCCCACTACTATGCGACTGCCCGAAACCAGCACGGATCTCGTACTTTCCTCATCCTAGCTATGCAATGTCATTTTGAAGTTGAAAAATATTGTAAACATTGGCTCCAATATTTCCATAACAACTTCTGTATTTTTAAAGAAATTAAGTTAAACAAAAATTTTTTGAAAAAGACAGTTTAACTGCTTCTTCTTGCTTTTTTAATCTTTCTTGCCATTTAGTGACCGAAAAAAATTATATCAATTAATGAGAAAAAACCGCAAAAACGTCATTTTTAAATTTTTTACTTCAAATTCCTAGGCCAAAGACAAAAAATAAAAATATAGAAGCATTAAGACATCCTTATACCCATATGTAAAAGCATCATATATTTCAATTATAATTAAAGTAAACGTGGAAGGCGTACACCTCTGTAACGCTGTAAAATTTTAGGTTAGACGTACACCTTAACACAATGTCATGCAATAGTCAACAATAAAATCTTATGGAGGCAAAATGTAAAACGCTTTATACGGTGTGCAAAGCTAAAAATGTTATAAGTTATTAAAAATACAAAACAATAATTTCGTTAATTAAGCAAAGCTTCATTAGCCAAATCCTCAGCAACTAAACCTTTTTAAAGCAACCATCCTGAATTTTAAGCCGACATGGGCTAAAAACCACCAAAACATACCACCCGAGAGTGTCTTCTCGCACAGAAGCTGCTGGTTCCAGATTCTGTCATCCAACAAGCAAAAGCCTACAAATTAGGTGAATGGTAGCTACCGTGCGGCTGGTATGCGGTATATGCGGCTTGGCAAAGGCCCGGGTGACTCTGTGACGTGAAGGAAGAGACCAGGCGTGCAGACATCACGGCTGCGCTAATGCAGCAGCGTTTAGTGCAGCCGCCGACCAGAACACCTGAAGAGATTGCCCGAGTGTGGTTCACAGGGCGGTGCTGTGGTAGATGCTGATGGGTGATCGCCTGGTTTACTGGGGTTGATGGAATGTTCAAAGGGAGAAATGGAATATGAACGTTTTTAAGATAAAGATGTGGTACTATATTTCATTCTCATTATAATCAATCGCGTCTTTTACCCAACTACAGTGTGACAGCTAGAAACTACATACTATGTGTCATCGAAATTGGTTATCGTCTGTGCGGTTACCAGCCGTCAAGTCATGGGTATTCATCTATTCATTGATATAAGTGAAGAAGGTATCATACATCAGTGCGGTAATTTTTGTACGGTTGAACTAAAATCCGCCCCGTCTTTTATGTTTTCAAAAATTCACAGGGATTTGGTTAGGCCGGAATAAAAATAACAATCAGATAGTTGACATTATTTAGTCAGTAAACCGTAAACCTAGGGTTGTCGGCGCCCTGATGCAATGTTTATTTATGGCACCCCCTCCCCTTAATTTAAAGGTATAGAGGTAAAAAAAAAATTTCTATTATTTTACCTATATGACTATGTCAGTTTTCCATTGAAACAAACATTGTAACCTGTATGTTATATTGTTATAGCTTTTCATGTGCTTTATGTTTCATATTATATTGTGTGTTCTTTATGGCACCCTGAGGAAGGACTATTGGTTCATTAATTATTTCAAATATCTGATTGTTCTCTTATTCCGACCTGATCGAACCCTGTGTATTTTTGAATCTCTATTTCAAGCATACGGTCGATAGCTCAATCACACTTTGATTTTTCTACTATATGATAGTATTTAAGGTGGAGTCGACGGCGTGATTACCGACATTTGCCGTTTTGCAAATATTTCGGTTGGAAAGCTAAATCAACTACTGCAACTCATTCGTTACATTTTCTCACTTTCTAAACATCTTTTGAACCTGGGCAGGTTAAAATTTGTAAAGTAAAATTGGTTATAAAAAATAATTTTGTTTATTGCAATACATTCTCCCATGACTAAAGCATCTAATGAATCAATCTGGAATGATTATATAATCTTATGTTGACAATAATTGTAAACACCCTAACTTCGTGGCAGTAGACCGTCGACATCACCTCGGCTAGACGATAGGCATTATGTTTTGTTTCTATAAGACAAGAGATGGCACTATGATCAGCACTAAATGGGGAGTGTTATTGCTCAGTGACTGAGCGGTTGGTTGCTCACGAAACAAAAGGTCTTATAACGACTCGCTACATAAAAAAGCTGAATCTACTATGAGATGTATGTAGGTAGTAGGTACTATGTAGACTGTAAATTGATCACCCGTAACACTCAATACAAATAAAATCGTAGATAAAAATAGAATCATGGAACTAATATAGTTAACCAAAGCATTGTAGTTAAGGTGTACATTTACTTACGAGAACTCATAAAATTGGTACAATAATAATTTGCAGAGTAATTTAATTATAGAATTTTATGAAAAGAACTGTTCAAAACTCATTGCATTTCTATTCAAATATTTCTCCTTCAAGAATCAAGACCGAAAGTACATTTCCCATTACGAAGTTGCTTAGTTTCTACTAGCAATAACTTCATCAAGAGATCCACATTTCAATTAATGTAATTAAATTCTCCCTCGACGCAAATTTAATTCCCTTTATGAAGCAATGATCAATAAGTGACATTTAAAGCTGCTGAGTGAAATGCAAGGGCAGAAAGACATGAAGACATGGAGAAGACGGTAAGCACTAAACAACAACAGAAACCAAGGCAACAGCATCTAAACCTACATAACCAAAAATAAACATTATTTTCAAATTTATTTTTATTGTATCGATCGAACAAAAAATATTATAAGCATCACGAACGTTATGTGCCTTTTTGTACCGATTTCGGATAATGTTGGAACTTAGACTACACGTCTCAGTTTTCAAACATTATCCTCAACCGGTATACTGCACATACCGCATACTGCCCTTGATAATTAATATACTATTACCGTGTGTGCAATTACTAGCCGTCAGAAAAAAAATATGCGAATATACACCATGCATGGAACATGATTGCATGGAGGGTCCTTTTTGAATGGATTGAACTGGATTGGAATCAGGTCTGTCAGATCAGATCGACAAACGGTTATGTGCAATTAAAATTTAATTTGTTGCCCGTGAGTTTTGTGGACTTACGGTTAAATTCAAAGAAATTACCTAGGTATACAGACTAATTCTACAAAAAATGAAGTTTTTGTTTTATATTATTCATTAACTTAGGAGCTAGATAAGTCGGTAATTTTGGAGGTTACCGGTAATTAATTTTTTCAATACCTGCACCGAAAACGCCACCTTTCGTTCCTATTATTAGCGACGAAAATGAGATATTTCTACCCGGTTCTCCCGCTTTATGCGGGAATCCACTTGATTTTTTCGTCCCTAGGGAGGAAAAGTACTTTTCCTGTAGCGTTATGCGGGTTTCCAAAATTGAGTATTTAGATTTTTATTTTATTTTATGGAATTATTATACTTATTTCCAATGTTATCATCCGGTTCATCCCTTTCTTCAACTTCTAATTGCTTTTCAGTGCAGGTATTGAAAAAATATCGTGCATGCCGGGACAAAAGTTTTCTCCCGACTCGTGCGGTGGCATCTCGCGCTTTGCTCGTGTTGCCAACTTCGCACTCGTCGGGAAAACACCACTTTCGTCCCTAGTTGCACAATATACTATTAATTTGCTGCTCATTTAAATACAATCCTTTATTGTAATATAAAAATATTGTAGTCTAGTAAGTACAGCACTGTTGCTGGTAACGATGTGAATATTTTATTCATTAGTAGGTACCTACTACTTGTTGTAACTATTTCTTTTAGGTTATTATAATTTTTAGTGTACGATTTTGGATAAAAGTATTATAATGTTATCTGATGATGCGTTTCATGAATTTTTAAATCTTTGATCCACATACGAAGCTATTATTCCGGGTGTCGCTTAAACGCATTAACAAAACTACATTTATATTAATAATAAATTCCATTTCCATACAATCGTGACATAAAAAATAACTAGAAAAAGTCTTACGACATTTTCCAGTTTTAATCAGGCGACCTTCCTCTGGGGCTCAGTTCGCACCCATATTTCAGTCCTGCGGCACATAGTCTACAGCTTCTTGGCCGCTGCTACCGCCTTTGAATTCGGTAGCAGCTTCGTTGAAATGGTGCGCCTTAATACGTCCAATAAATTTTATTCACACAATTAAACGAATATATTTTTTTGGCTTTGTGAAGAGGTGAAACTTGCTTTAACGTCCTCTGAGAAATTTATAGTGTCTCAATTCGGCAGCACTGTTTGCTGTCTTTATTTTTTTTTACATGTCCGTGGAAAATATATATTTTTAAATTATGATTGGGTTAGAAGCCTCTGAGCCTGCCGCGGAGTGCTGGACACTGGACAACTTCACATCTGACTTTTTTTTTAGAATTTGATTACGTGCTACGTGATTTATTTTTAACTTATCTCATTATAAAATGATAAAATTATATTAACGTAGCAACGTAGGTACTTATTATAAATGCATTTATAATAGTGCAAATTAAAACCACAACTCAAACTGATAATGTGATCATACTCGTGCATAGTGGAATTAATTTTTTTTTAGTTATTCCTTAGATAGCAAAATATGAATATTATAAGAGCATATCGTATATTTTTAATATTTACTCTAATTCTCAAATACTGAGAAGCGGTCAATTTATTTCTCCACGCCAGTGATATAATAATATTATTATTTTCATCATTTTAGTGAGGTAATTTGTTATATTACCTCACTTGTAAAGTAATATGATGTGCTTTTGTCATATACTTCTCGCATTTGCATTTATAATAATATACTTATTTATTCCTTAAATATTCGTAGAATAAATCAATTTTGAAATATTGTCCCGTAATAAATAATTTATAAACGAATAATAAATAAATATCACGTATAAACTTACAAATTAAGAATTTGTTTGTACATAAAATTGACAGGATGTTCTGCTTTCGAACAAATTGTATGTACCCAGTTGCTTTGATTTTTAATCAAAATGGATCAAAATTACAGAAAATGACATTTATCAATTGTCGAAATATATAATTTTTAAAATTTGAAATCTGACATTTAAATAAAAATTATATCAATTTTTATTAATTTTGAGCAGTCGTGGATAAAATTTTGTATATCACATGTGGTCTAAAGCATATTGCAGCTCTCATGAATGTGATTGTGATTACATGACTCGATCTACGACCTCGTCGTGCAATTCTTCACATTCGACTGCTGTATAATAATGCTATTATCCCACTTGTAACATAAATAACTATTTTCTATTCTCATGCTATAATTTTGTTATTTTTTATGTCTGTCATCTGTAGATACTCTATCTGACACTCATTTCGATATACCTATAGATTTAAATTTTCATTTCGATACGGATTTTGCAAATGAATTGTTTTTTTTAAATTACAATATATGGAAGTAGAAAAAATAGTGTACGCAACTCGCGTATTTATGCTTATTAATACACTCGAATTACGGTACTCGTATCGTAAACTTCATACTCGCGTATTGCTAGCTATCAATATAACCTCATTGCATAATATTATACTATTAATAATTTATAAATTAAAGTAAAATTTAGTATGTGGAGTTTAAAGTGTTTTTATTTAAAAGGACAAGACAAGTCAAACAAAAATTAATTTAAATACCTAGGTGTTCCATTCTTTTACTAAAAATAACAATACAAGATAAATTGGTTTAAAATATTATGAGGTCCGATATTTAATATTATGATAAAGTTCTGCAAAATCAATTTGGCATTATCTTTTTAACTTTCTAAAGTATTTATTAAGGTACAAGGTACTTAAGGGATTTAGTATAAATACCTTTTTACCTTTTATTTTATATTATGAAACAAAGCTTCAAAAAAACTACAAACAAAATTTAGAATTTTTATTTGTTTTTTTTACATACAGAACCCCAAAACTTTGAAATACAAGAATATGTTTAAAACACATCAAAAGTGAAATAATAATTTATGAAGGGATGATGAAGGCTTCAGAAATACATGTATAATAAGTTAATTCTTAGTTTATTGAACGTTTCGGAAAGAGTTCTCTTCCCATTTTCAGCTTGTCCTAAATTTACAATATTTGAAACATTAAAAGTAAGAATTCAAACTGGGAGCAACAGCTGTTTGAATTCTTACTTTTAATGTACCCAGTGCCGGATTAACCCATGGGCATTGTGGGCAGCTGCCCAGGGCCCCGACGTTCAGGGGCCCCGGAAGAACAAAACTAATTTTAATATAACAATAAAATTATTTCAATTAGTATTAACTTCTTCCCAAATTATGAATTCAATAGTATTTTTTCATGGATTAATACAGTTTAAATTGTGCAAAAAACTAGGAATTATTAAATTTTTTTGATAAAAACTTCTTGAATCAGTATTTTAATAAATATAAGCCAGAAAATGTTTTGATAAGTACGAGTAAAATTTTCGATGTCCCGATATTGGTAAGAGTTATTTTTATTATGACGATTTATTATGTACCCAAGGGCGGCAATTTAACGGGGCTCATGTACCTATGCAAGTCTATTTAATGCAAATTAAATCTGAAAACAGATTTATATTCAATATAATGAAAAATTACTAAAGCATATAAAATCATATAATAATTTTGAAATTTTGTTTTAATTTTAAGTCATGACACAAAATTTTATTCGATTCCTCGAGACTCGATCTTAGAGATGTAAATGGTGTTTTTCATCTCAAAAACTTAAATTTTAAGATACCTATACTTAACATTAAATTAAACAAAATTTTCGCCTGCGGCGCCTTTCTTTCATTTTTTATAATTACCCTCTCTGAATGTATCACAGGGATTTGCCACGCAAAAAAATTAAATCGCCGCCCCTATTTTGTAGGTACTTTTTTATTTATGTTTTAATAACAAAAATAATTCTTGAAAAAAAAAACGAATAACCTAAACTAGGAGAGGAGGGCCCCAAAATCATTACTGCCCAAGGCCCCATAAATCATTAATCCGGCTCTGAATGTACCAAATATTGTTAGAATTGTCAATTGTAGATGGAAAGAGTACTCTTTCCGAAATGTCCAATAAATTAAGAATTAATTTATTATACATGGATTTCTGAAACCTTCATCATTCCTTCATAATTCACAACACACCAAAATAAATATAAACATTCTGCTATTTTGCAATTAAGTTTTTACTAAATTATGTTCAAAACCCAGCCCGCCAGGTGAAAACACCACCTTTCGCTAGTTTAAAATATTTCATTCTACAGAATAATAATTCCCAAGATCAAATATTTGTTCAACAGCCTCAATTCTTGTTCCACATGCGGTTATGTTTACATATCCAGTATGACAAATCAATTACATATTTTCGTACAGATGTGGGATATTTATTTTTATAACTATTTCTATAGACCGGCCAGGATATCGGTAGCGGTTAGCAGGGCCGGACAATGGCCCGTGGCCAATGTTTGTTTGCACGAGTGTCAATACAGCGAGCGGTACGGAATAGAATAGAGAATAGAGGTTATGTTTGAGATCTGTCACTGGACAGAATTGCTGAGTTGTGGAAGAATCATTTGAGGTGTTCACACGTATTGTGCTTCAAACCGAAAATAAAATGGAATATGGATGCATTAGACATATAAATTATGAATAGTTTGGCTAGTTCCAATTCCAATACAAGTTAGAATTAACACTTATTTTCTTGAATGAAATCAGTACAAAACTTACGCTTTTACAAACATTTCTTATAATTGTACTTTTATGATGAATTTAAATAATAATAATTGAAATACAAAATTTTCGTACAGTTTTAGAGGGTCCATAAAAGGACATCAGTATTCAGTACCTACAGTATGTAAGAGTACAAAATATTTTCAAATTGTTTTTCAATACAAGGATCTGAAAATCAGTACCTACTGGTACGAATGGTCACTCTAATACAAGTACATTTTCAGTTACATGTAGTTGACCCAGTTGATATTGAAAACTTACTATAGCTAAATGGCCGAATGTAAATAAGGAATCAACAACCAATAAAATTGTAATTTAATTATTTATTTTTTGTTGTAGGATCAATATTACAAGTACCGCAAGAGGAAGGCGAGAAACGTCTGGAGGATGGTCGTCAATAAGGTAGGAATATTTTTTAAATAAAACACAATTTTAATTTCGAGTTTTGTTATATTTTTTTATGGTATTAATTTAACGTTAATCAAGGAATCGAACCCAACCGGAACATACCGCAACTATTTTAGTGAACCGGAATAAAAGCTGAACTGATTAAAAAAATTGGTTGAGCCCATAATAGTAACCGAATCTATGCTTTTGAACCGATTAAGAAAGGTTTAGAGCATTATCTAAAATTTGACCTTTTTGTATAAAATCCTATTAAACTTTTAGGAAAATTGGATAAATTAGCCACTTTCCACTTACACTTATAATTGGGTAGATCTGAATCTAGCTTTAAACACTACTTTTGCGCATTGCATTTGAAAATATTGTATATGCATTATCAGCAGTGCCAGTCACTTTTTATATAAATTGGTTTAGTATAACTTCTCCTATGCCTAATAAGATAATGTAAATAAACGTGCCATATGTCATCAAACAAAATCATAAATGTTGTAACGTAATAATGAAACTGATCCAAATAAGAAGACAAATAACATTGTAGTACGTGGAGTATAGATACGCATTACCCATATTAATACAAAACAGAGGGGTGACAATTGCATTTGGTTTAGGTGAATATAAAGAACTTATTACTTATTCTTCTGTTAAGTTAATTGAATTTTGTTCAACTGCATGGAAATCTAACTTATGTTGTGGCATCTCCAGTTGTGCAAAAATTTACAGATTTGATTAAAAATTACATTAAAAATACTAACTGAACGACTACTATCTCCTAACCTAATGTAGAAATGAACAAATCTGAATTCGTGCTTAATCGAATGATTTTTCGGAATGGGTATAGGATTAGAAGAAATAGAAACTCATGCGCCTTTGTAGAACGATAGAAGTTTAAACGACGAAAGTATGATTTGTGCTATCCACTATCGTAAGCAAGTTTTCTTCCAATAATAAATCATAAATTACTATTCAGTTTTGTAATACTTCTCAAGATTTTAGTTAGATTTACCATATAAATCACATAATTTTCTCTAGCGATATATTTCATTAAACGATTTATGTTCTTGTAAACCCGACAGAGCTGTCAACATCTCGCAACAATTAGCTTAGCAAGTTGCAAGTCGCAAGTACCGCAATTGATCCGCCGATATGTACTCGGTGCTCATTGATCTTTCAACACCGCGTTCTCTTTTAAATTCGTTCCGGTATAGCTCAAGAAGTCGCTAACAGAAATGCAAGAAGCTTAGAAGAGAATGCCACTATGGTGATGTCACTTAAAAAATAGGAAGACAAATCATCGCCGTGTTTTAAGATTAAAGTGCAACCTTTTGTCAGAAGCGATGCGTTGTCAATTTCGAACAGTGACATTATTTTATCAACGAAGTCAGCAGTTCCTGTACTTAAAAATTTGTAAAAAAAAAAACATCTTTATGTTGGCTCAATTTGCTTGTAGGTTTAATAATCAAACCAGAAACGCTACATATTTAACTCACATAATACTTTAAAGTAAAAGTCGGGAATTCAATATAAATAAATATTTACCCTGACCCTTCTACGCCGTCGTAACTAAACGCTTCTAAACGAAATGAAACTGGAAGAAATGCGGGAAACGTCATGGTATAGTACACGCACATAACATCTACCTAAAAATCATTAGCGTTTATTAGGGGGTTATTGCAGTCCCACAATGGTCAAAACCACAAGCTTGAGATGCGCCAGAGTATACAATACAACCCTGCTAATAAGCTGCGAAAAACTCTTACTCTACCAGTGGAACACTGGGGGTAAAATATATACTCGGGTTAATAAATATGGCAAATACTGAACTGTTCGACTATATTTCTTATCTGCAGGCTAATCTTAAACGATTGCGGTTTTGGGCATTGTGTGACTGCAATAAGCATTTAACGATTATTAGGTAGATGAAATGTACTTGTACTATAACATTTAATAAAATTAAAATGGTATACACAAAGGTTGGCAACGACAATACTACGAAATAATCCCTAGAATTTCCTAAAATATTGTAAAAAATAGAACGTTCTATACCGTCAATAAATTAATCAATTTATTGGTGAAGAAAAAATTGACGAAATTTTTTGTATTACACACAACAATAAATTGAAAACAAAACTTGGTCAATTTATTGATCAATATATTAATAGTGTAAAACAGGCATAATATAAATAACAATAATTAAATCAACTGGGTATTGTTAAAGTGGAAACCTAATTTTGATGTTTTTATATTATAATGAGTGGATAAAAGTAAATAAATCAGTCGGATTTGGTTCGTGTTGACCGTGACGGTGGGTGAAGTGAACAAAGCCGCTGACTTGGCTACCGCGGGTAAAGGATTGCCCGAGTGGACACCGGTCGCCGTGACCGCACAAGCGTAGAGCGTACCGCACGAAGATTAATATGAGCAACATTCCACCGTGTAAGTTTTCATAACAATGTGTAACGAGAGACATCGCGACATCTCCGACGTGCTCAGTGCTGGCGGCAGCGAAAGTTCCTTAGACTCTTTGCCCCATAGACTAATACCTAGATAATATTACTTTATATTTAGTGGCCTCACACTCCTTGTAGAGTTGCACCGCTCCGCTCGATTCAGCTTGGCGCAGTCAGAACCTCAATCCGTTCGACGATCTTTGAAATTCAACCAGAAATATATTCAAGATGATCAAATGGGCAGCTAGAAGTGTCCAAATGCTATTTATTTACAAGATATTTTTAGTGATGCCGACGAGAACGAGAAATTCTCGTTCTCGTCTTGATGAGACGAGAAATTCGAGACGAGATCAACTTTTTATCTCGTGTCGAATTTTCGAGACGAGACGAGAGTTAATAGATCGAGATCGAGAAATCTCGTCCCAGAAATCGAGAATCTCGATAATTTACCTATGCCTACATAATTTTAAAAATGCTGCTCCTATCAAGAAAATTAAATGTAATGAATGTAATAAAATATCTTTGGAAAATTATGATTAATTCTAGAAAATATTGCTTGATAGATTTAAAAAGGTAAACTTGGGTGGCCAATAGCCAATAGTAAACTGGTGCGCCTGCGCAGTATGCTGTGGATTTTTGTGACAGTAAAAAGTGCGGTGAATTTGAATTTGACAATAAATTCTTCTTAAATTTGACAATTATTATTTAAATGAATTTAAATACGGAGGATAAGTTTCATTTAATTTAATTTGAAAAACCATATTAACGAAATCGTCAAAACAATTATATACATACTATTTGACACTAAAACTTTCAAATATGTCACTTATTGGCATAGAAAACGCGCACATCGTTCGAATCGGTCTATTCAGTATTTTCTTCACTTCCTATTGCTACATCAATGTGCATAACCTATTGCGCAGCAATTTTCTCATTTCGTATCTCGATTGTACAAGAACATAATTACGAATTATCAGCGGGAAATTTAAACATTCGAGAATGGAGATTTCTCGAATTCTCGACTTTGAGACGAGAGTAAATATTGACGAGATTGGCCGAGACGAGATTGAAATTATTTCTCGTCTCTAAATTTCGAGACGAGACGAGAAATGCAATTTCTCGACGAGAATCTCGATTCGGCATCACTAGATATTTTACGTCATCACATGCAAAGAACTGTGCTTAAACCCGCACAGTTACTGCCTTGATCATTGAACAAGATTTTCAATCCAATTATATAGATTTAAATGAAAACCATTCAACACTAATGGTATTTTGACGGTTATAGGAATCGAACTCGGAACCTCTAGCAAGTCCAAAGCAGTAAATTTTAAAATATATACTATCGTGTTTTCAAGCTATAGATAAAAGAGGGATGTTTTCGTAAAACGATTTTTGGAAAGCTTGTCGAATCAAATACTAGTGCAATGTTGTAAATGACTTGTTTCGTTACACCCTGTTTGAAATTACGAAAGAATTTTGACAGTTAATTGAGGCGTGTAGGAGTTTGATTCACACCAAAACATTTTCGATGTTTTAAAAGAAATAATCTACGTAAGAGAATAACATAGAAATAAAATAACCAGGTAATATTTAAAATAAACGACAAAACAACTACAAAATAACGCACAGCACTTATGCCCATTTCACACCTGTAATACTTACATTGTATCATGTATGATCAAACCTGTGTATGACGAAAAATAGAAGCTGTTATTTCCGTCATACACGTCATACCGAATCAGACGAAACCGTTTGCTACTCCAAATGATTTATATAATTTTTCACATTATTTTTATCATACAAGTGTGACATCCAGTACGAGAGATTTTCGTCACACACGACAATTTTCACCATACATAATACAAGTATTACAGGTGTGACATGGGCATTACCAAGAATGAATTGTGTGTAAACAACAGAATCACAAGAATCTGGCAAAATTTTTTCGTTATTTCAAACAGAGTATAGTACGAATTTGCTATGCCTCAGCCCAGAGTATTAAGAAGTGACTATGGTCACTTCCACATTTTACTAAAATTCAAAAAATTTTCAGTTCTTTAAAAAGGTAACAGAAGTAGCGAAAGATCGAAACGAAAAATTGTCAAAGTAACATATCACGTTTGAGGTGACATTATTGTATTGTATGCACCAGAGGCATTACAAGATTTAGGTAAGAATAATAACCCTCAAATTATTCATTATTTAAAATCCATCGACACTTTACTTTACTTTAATATGGCTTTGATACTTAAATCTTTTCTGGCCCCAAAAAATAAATTCTCTCTACGCCACTATGTGTGACCAATCGCTGGCCTGCTGGCCACTCGACGGGCATCTGTGCATGTGCATCTGAATCCCATAACACATTCATATTCATTTTAATTCACGCCAAGAACATATCATTCGGTGTTTTTTGTTCTGTAGGTCGCTAGGATTTTGGGTGATGGTGACATGTATGCGCTGTGGTTAATTATTTGATGTTTGAAGGATTATAGTTCGTGTTGAAATGAGATAATGAGATTACATATGGATTTTTTTGAGTTCGACGAACTAAAAAAAGTTATGTGTTTATTATATTTAACTAATATTTTTTAGCTTTTATAATAATTAATAGCTGCAACTAAATCCGTTTTTTAAAGCTAGATTATGATTTATTTGTATTATAAATTGTTACATTTGTTAGTTGTCTATTTGCATTTAAACTCAATTAGATTTCTACATCCAGTTTGAAAATGTGATCAAAACTTTTGATCAAAGTTGAAAAATTGTTTCTACGATCGAAAATCGCGTTTTAACTATGCCTGCAGTGCTCGAAAGTTGAGTAAATATGCATGCATGTACAGTTTTCTTATTTAATTAACAAAAAATCAATAAAATCAATGTATCAGAGTGAAATGTCATACTTACAGTAATGTACGTTAATTAATGAAAATTATAGTAAACTTAGAGCTATAGAAAAAGTACTATATGCGAAAATGGTCTTCCTTGCTCTATATTCATTCGCGCTATAAGAAGCTATTTTCTACTTCCATAATAATATCATGTTTAAAAATATTGAAAACGTAATTTTTAGTTTTTAAATCCGATGCGTAGTTTTTGAGATATTTCGTTGTTTTAAGATAAAAAAAACTAAATTACCTGGAAGGAAGCTGTAGCGCACTACAAAACAGCAGCAGTGAGACAAGTTGAGAAAGAAACAGACTTATAGCGTATAGCATTTGGGAAGTATCTCTATCACTGTTTAAATCATGTAGAACATGGGCAAAATACTACACGTTTTTAAATACAAACTTGAAACTTGCTTCAGCGGCTCTAACGCGCGCGTCCTGACCAGGTACGTAATGTATATACACATATAGAGTTCACTGGCGGCAGGAAATTCAATATTAATTCTATCAACATTAAGGTAGTACGAGCGAAACACGTCACTTTCATGGATTTTATTAAATTTTTTCAAAATTGTAGTAGGATGTCTCAAGAACACACATTACAATGAACTTTGTCTGCATCATTATGGAGAAAATTAATTTTAAAGTTTGCCTTCATTTGCCAGAGTCAAATGGGATTCGGCCTATGTTTGATCATAGCACGAAATCTTCTCCATGGATTTACGTAAAAAATGTTTCGTTGCCAACTGTGGAATCAATCTTCTCTACCCAGATTTTTTGTAAAAACGAAAAAATGTTACTTGAGCACTTGTTCTCGTATGACAACTTGGCGTAGCAACAGAGTACTGAACGAGAGAGAGGAAAACTTGGAAGAATGTGATGGGAATTACGCGAAAGAAACAGATAATTCGAAAATTGATTTTGATTCTTGATAAAATGTGCATTTGCATTAGTAAGTATTGTAGTTTAAACATTGCATTTTTCATAAATTATAAAATAATTAAATAAATGTGATTGAAAAGTATAAAATAACATACAATAATGATCTCGAACACACGGTTTTTATTTAAAATAAAATAGTAGGTATTGAATAATTGAATCGAACTATTTAATTTGGCATTTTACTCGCCAAGGGGTGGCTAAGGGTTTTTATTTGCATGCAACGGCGAGTGTGCGAGTGCGACGGAAACAGATATAGAAAGAGATGAATGCGCACGGCATTTCCACGACAAAATTCATGTAGAGCAGTGAAGTTTGCAGCAGGCAATGTCTATGTATGCTGTATGCACCTAACTTCAGTGAATTAACTTCTGCTCGTACTGTCTTAACAACTTTGTTGAAATGAGTATTCAGTATCCTTCGTTCTCTACTTTTTTATTATTCTTCAATGTAAATGATCATTAATCCTCAGTCAGTCAATCCTTCTGAACTCGAAATTGTTTTGAATCCCGGAATCATTTAAAACGATCTCTGCAAATCCCAGTGTGGGAACAGCACAATGTTAATGATCTCTGATTGACTGCTCATCTCATAAATAATATCCGAGATATCCATCCAGCGTCCTACGTTATATTATGCAAGAATGTTTGGATGAAAGCAACCTCACACCAAGCTAATATTTTGACACCTGACTCGCAGGAAAATCACCGATATCGCACGCTGACATCTCACTCAGAGATGCAGATGCTCACTCAGAGTTGAATTAAATATTTGAAGTCACAGTGACGGGGCAGAATTCCCAATCTCAATATAAATGGATTTGTGGGCTGCGATGCTATCGCCTTTGGCCTGGTTAGACTCTCTGGCGGTTGGAGTTAGGTCTTCGACTGAGGTTGTGGTCAGCACCAAAAGCAAAAGAACTATGAACAAAATTTTTGAATAACTTATGTAAGTTTTGGTTTAATTTAATAATTTTAAATGACACTTTTTAAGTATAATTTAGATAAAATACCTAATTATTTCGGTCAAATAAATCCCGAAAAATCTTATGCCGTAAACCGTGATTCGATAACGCGCTTAGTTTTGACTTTTCACATTATCCTGATTCCTGATTCAAACATTTAAATTTTAAAGCATACATCTTACAACATAAGCCCAATATCGAATTGCGGTTTGCAGCATTGTATTTCACACACTTTATTAATCAAATTTATAGAATTATGAATATTTTTGGGTTTCCAAGAATTAACTACTTCCGATATCTTTGAAACGGTAAGTGATACCTATCGACTTAATCTTACCACCGTTAAATTTCTTTATGAATATACCTACAAAAATACGAAAAAAAAATTTTGTATGTCATAGGTAGGTACTGGTATGGTATGAAGCCCGGTTTAATAATAATTTTTTTTCATAGCTGATGTTAAAGTGCTACTTTATTGACTATTTTGAGTCAATAAACCGAATAAAGTAACACTTTAACCGCAAGGATAGATAAAGTAAAATTAGAGTATATAAAGTAAAATTTAAGTAGATGAAGAAAAAATTTAAGTAGGTACCTACCAAGATAAAGTAAAATTTGAGTAGATTTTGCTTCAAATTCGTTTTCACACATTTCTGCATCCACTCCGAAAAAAGTAGGATGAAATAGGTACATTACAAAAAACTTCGAAATTGCGTTTTAATAATAATGTAATTTAAAATTGGTTTTCTTATATTTTTCTTTAACATTAGCTATAGAAAAAAATATAATTTTATACACGACGATAAAATTATATTATCGACTCGAGAAAAATATGTTTTCGCACCTTCGTCGCTTTTGAATTAACACTTTTCTTTCGTCGATAAAATATAATTGTATCATCTTGTATAAAAAAATAACTGCTTAATATTTGTTTATCGGTTACACTAGCAACAATCCTTGACGTATAACTTCTATCATATCTTCGACCACTAACAGATTTAACAGATTTTTATTCAATAAAATTCCATACACTTTTTCATTGCGCACCGTGTTTCATACCATACCAATATCGATGCTCTTCTCATTCTCGTCTCGTCTCGAAATTAACAGACGAAAACCAATAAATTTCTCGTCCCGGATTTTGGAGATGAGATGAGAAATAGTTCTCGAGAAATCGAGAATTTTCGAAACTAAAACTTTGAAGGTTTTTTTATATTATTCTCTTCGAAACTGTCAAAATATTTTTTTTTATTTTACTGTATTCGTAGCATGTTTTGTTTTGATATAAATATTTTTATTTGTAAAACAAGAACTATGTACCAATTTAACAAAAATATACAAAAACGTTTCTAAATTCACTTCTAGCTTTTCAAATAGATGGCAACAAAATTTCTCGAGAAATTGAGACGAGACGAGAATCGAATTCTTTGAGACGAGAATTGAACATCCGCCAAATGACCGAGACGATAATACTTTAATTTCTCGTCTCGAAAATTTGAGACGAGACGAGATTTTACTATTTCTCGTCTCGTCTTATATAGACGTTACAGATTTTGTGATATCAAGGGTAAGGTTAATTTTAGGAGGCTCGAAATTTTCATATAGGTACCACAAAGTTTTAATAATTCGCTTAGTTTTTAAACATACACTCTCGAAAGTTGTGAACTGGAAATTGTGAAAAACCGAGATAATTCGAAAATTGGCGGTTTTCGACATTGGCTTTCTCAGAGCATAAGCCATTTGAACCGAACAAAAATCCATTTTTGACCGTCGTTTCTATTAAATCTATACACAGCCGGCACTTTACTTCTACCAAAGCCACCGCAGAAACATCTTCATGGTTGTACAGATAACCATAACCTCAAAACAGAATAAAAAGCAAACTGTCAAATGCATCGATAAGCGCATCCTCCGCGGCTTCGCCCTTCGCCTTCATCTTCCAATACCGAACCAATAAGTTTAATCAGAAGCCGAGATTGGAGATTAAATTCCAAACAAGACAATTGTGTTTAAACCGGAAATCCTGCATTAGTAAACAAGTGCTGGTGCAGGTTGACAGCGATGGTGCAGGCCAGGCTCACTGCGATAACTCGAGACGTTATCGCACGAATCAATCGGAGACGTGGACGATGGACGTCACTTTGACTTGATATCGGGCTCGGGTTGTGAATGAGGCTGGGATACAGAACGAGTATTGTGATGATGACTGCGTTGGTGGGAATTGTTATCGTTTTGGATCGCATAATATTTTTTTATAAGAAACGAGAAACATTTGCAGTTTTTATTGGAACGAAAAATGGTAGGTATCATTACATAAACAAATTAGGCTTATTCCGTATAAGGCACCATACGTCCACATCTACACTAAAATAATTTTCTACAAATCGATATGGAAAGTTGATATTTACATCGTCACTATGGTTTCGAAATGACATACTTTTAAGCACGTGTGCTTTAAAGTAATGTTCATTTGTTCTTTAATGCACTTACTCATTTTATATTTAATAAGAATTCAAACAAATGTCAAAAATTCATAAATTTATTGTTTATTGATTGCACAATAATTTGCGAAAAAATATCAGCAAATTCGCCCGTATCAATTTAAAAATTTGATGTACAGTCTTCAAATTTTCGTTTTTGTGTTTGGAATATGTATACTTATAAAACATGAAGCATCCACAATACTTCAAACTGAACTAAATGAGTTCCTCCCTTCGAAAAGTTAAACAACAATTAAAACTAACCTGAAATACGAATGAAATTACTAAATTAGGAAATAAAATATAATTTCACGTTTCATCATACTTTCATCACTAAGTTACACCCATCGTCGGTGTTACGGTCTCTTTCATATTTCTTTCATGACTCTTTCTATTTCCTATTTCAAGAATATTCTGAACTTATTCAGATTTTGACTGTTAGCCCAGTCAAAATCGACAATAAATTCGCAAAGCGTGATGTATCTCTGATTTTTTAGTATGTTGTTTGGACCCATTAGGGATATGTATACCCAAGTTTCCAACTCTCAAAAAGCTGTGGAAAAATTTGTATACACGAAAAACCGCGAAATTTTCGGACTTTTTTCAGATTCTGCTCTATATCTCCTAATCCATGCATTTTTCGTCGAAAGCTATTGTATACATTTTTAAGACCATTAAATTTGTGACAAAATAAGCCCAACCGGAGCTCTATACGTCTAATAGTTTTCGAGATATGGCACTTTGAAAATAGGCCAATTTTTCCAAATATTGCGAATTTAATTTTAGACCTTCTTTGGACCGAAATTTCGTCGAAACCATTGATCCTACGAGTATAACTTGTAAATATAATTTGTAGACAATTTAGCTTTAAATTAAGCGCAGAGTGGGATCTGTAAGCCTCGTAGTTCTCTCAAAATCTCAAAAAAACCCATATAAGGTAAAATCGTATTTTCCTAGAATTGTACCTAACCACTTTTTTGTTGCATGAAGTGAGATTTAAACATGCAAAACGTATTATGATCATATAGGACTATAGGAGGTATTGAATAATGTAGGTAGGTACCCCTCTTCCAACCCTCTCATGGATCTTCACCCCCTATTTCACGTCACACTATCCGGTTTATTATCTTATTTGATATTTTGGCTTAATTAACACCCTAAAACGTTTTTAAAATAATGTATTTTATAGAGAAATGTTCGTAGAATGTAATAAATCAAACCGGAAGTCGATAATTTTATCCCTTCAGAAGTTACAGCACATTAAACACAATTATTAAAAATTTAAAAATTTCTCAATTTTCTCTTGAAGAAATATTTAATATTTTGGCTTAATAAATACCCAAAAAATTTTTTTTTATATACTGCATCTTATGGAGAAATGTTCGTAGAATTTAATGCAAGACACCGAAATTCGATAACTTTATCCATTCAGAAGTAACAGTACATTAAATACAGCAATTATTAAAAATTGAAAAATTTCTTTACTTTCTCTCGGAAAAACATTTGAAATTTAGCCTTAATGAACGACCTAAAAAGTTTTTAAAATAATGTATCTTATGGAGAAACGTTCGTAAAATTTAATAAAAGCAACCGGAAGTCGATATTTTTATCTGTTCAGAAGTTACAGCTCATTAAACACAAGAAATATTACAAATTTAAAAATTTCTCAATTTTCCCTTGAAAAAACATTTGATATTTTGGCTTAATAAATACAAAAAAAAAAAAAAACTGAATTTTATGGAGAAATGTTCGTAGAATTTAATGTGATAAACCGGAAGTCGATAACATTATCCGTTTAGAAGATACAATACATTAAACACAATAAATACAAAATATTTGAAAACTTGACAAAAAAATAAATTGATATTTTGGCTTCATGAATGCCCTAAAAAGTTTTTAAAATAACGTATTTTATGGAGAAATGTTCTTAGAATTTAATAAAAGAAACCGGAAGTCAATATCTTTACCCGTTCAGAAGTTATAGCTCAAAATTACGAAAAAAGCAAAAATTTCTCAACTTTCAATTTTTGTAAAAACTGGCCTATTTTCAAAGTGCCATATCTCGGAAACTATTAGACGTATAGAGCTCCGGTTGGGCTTATTTTGTCACAAATTTAATGGTCTTAAAAATGTATAGAATAGCTTTCGACGAAAAATGCATGGATTATGAGATATAGAGCAGAATCTGAAAAAAGTCCGAAAATTTCGCGGTTTTTCGTGTATAAAAATTTTTCCACAACTTTTTGAAAGTTGGAAACTTGGGTATACATAGCCCTAATGGGTCCAAACAACATACTAAAAAATCAGAGATACATCATGCTTTGCGAATTTAGCGATTTTTTGTGTCGATTTTGACTGGGCTATGTCTCTTCAAAAATAAACTTTATACTCATTAAATTTTCAAAATTTATACGGACAAATTTTCTGACTGGCTATGTAGAATTACGCAAATTAGGCACCATACCAGCTATCGGGCACCGGCTGGTTGTTGTAAGATAGAACTTACACCAGAGGGTTAGATAGAAGAACAGCCTTTAGGCTGAATCAATGAAAATAAAATAGTAATAATTTTTCCTAATGTAATAATGTAGTTTATATTATTTTTACATTCCTGCTCTCGTTATAGGTACATATTAGAAATGTTTATATTTAAATATTGTGATTGTAGAATTCATTTTTGATGAACATTCATTACTTTAAAACACACAAAAATTATAACTTACTTTATCATTTAAAATTAATTAAATATATTCAGTCAAAATAAGTATATATTTGTTTTAAAAATATCTAATGTCTTTATAATACTGGCTACGCATTCATAGTATAGTTACAGAACGGAAAACAAAATATGAATAGAAAAACAATTTGCTACCTACACTGAGTTAGAAAAAAATGACAGCAACTTTGTGTAAAAAGCCACACGAGCAACAAATTAGCGTATAACTGTAAATTGTAGAAAAACATTATTTAATGATGATAGGTCAATTATGGTGAGTTATGACTAAAAATTAATTAATTTTATGCATAAAATTTACAAGTGTGGATTAATAATTACGCATAAATTAATTATGAAGTATTTTATAGTTAAATATTTATTGAGCAGTTTTAATTACCTGATCGGCCTGTGCCTATACTCACAGGACTATCATTTATGTTTCATTTTGAACTATTTCCATATTTCAAAGAGTTATAACAATAGAATACAATTCTCGTTATCAAATGTTCATTTCAATAATGGGTTCATTTAAATATTTATACAGTTGGCACAAAATACATTTACATATGAAGTGGCACGACATGTTTCTAACACAAACTACAACGTGATGCATGAACCCTCATTAAATAGCTGTGACGCTGTTTTAGTTCAAATTAAATACACTTTTTCATCACGGTACTCTGTTCTGTTATTCTTAAAGTAAAAACATTTTAAACTATACTTGGTTGGTTTGGTTAAGTGACAGAGATAAAACAAAAAAGAAATAGTAACTAAAGAATTAACATTTCTTTTATACGTTTAAACCACGGTCAATGCTAAGTACAGAAACAGGTGTTTCACTGGTATAGGTAACTCATTTAAAGGGTTTGTCAAAAATCAAGCAGACAGTAGACTAAAATTCTAAATTGAAGTAACTGACTATAACATACAAACATACATAATCTATATAATGCCTTTTCTTAAGGTGGGTCACTATACCGGTACCGACGTAATAATCCTGAAAAGTATGTTTAGTATTTTCCTTAAAATTGAAGTAAAAATTCACATTTTTAGAATAACAAATACATTTTTGAATAGATAAAGGTTGTCTCCAAATGCGTCTAATGCAACTTTTTAAATTTTTGTACTATTTTTTTATATATTCATGGCTAAACATTGCCAATTTTAGCTATTTTGTAAGTTTTTTATAACCTTTAGCTATTTAAAAATATCTCATTTGTTTGAAAAATCTTAATATTGAAACAAGTTTTAATGGAAAAACTGAATATCGTTTTTCGCCATTTTGACGGCTTGTATTGTACCATTTGTAATTTAATTAGTTTAAATTAATAATTTTATTTTTTGTTTATTTATGTGTAACAAGCCGCACAGTGAAATCCGGCATATATGTATCGACCCCTCTTAACCCATTTGTACTCAAATGAGTACACCTATTTTAAAATTTTGTATTTATGTTCTCATTGATGTATTATATTATTTACTGCTATAAGTCATCGACTGTGAAGGTAACAAAGCAATTTTGGTAGGTATTTGCAAAAAACAATAATTTGGTATAATTTTGTTATATTTTTTATTTCTCGTTTTTTCTTGTTTAAACTTGCTTACATGAATGAAGGCGTAATTTTATGTTTATTCGAAGATTTCTAAATTTTGTTTCATATTTTGTTTTATTGGTAAGTATTCTATTGATTTATTGATAAAAATTTAAAAAAATTGTGTTTTTTATATTGTTATAAAGTTACTGTACTCGTTTGAGTACAGCGGGCACATGTCAGGTATTTATGTGCTGATATTATTTTACAGATAATAATCTTTTAAAAATATGAAATCAGAAAGAATATTTTGTTTTATTATGTACAAATATGTTTTATATGTGCGTTGTAAACGTCTAGAAATTGCATAAGATGATTTCTACTGAAAATTTAGAAATTTTAACATTTTCAACAGAGTATTGTAATGCACTACTTCAAATTACTTCCGAAATAAACAATTGAAAACAGTATACCTATGGTATCGGTACCAAAAAGTATTCAAGAAAGTGATCAAGGACATTTTCCAGATAAAATTACAAACCAGATGGGATGCTGTGTGTGTCATATGAGGGTACGCTGGATATGCAGCAAATGCAAAACGCCGCTTTGGATGAAAAAATAGTGTTTCCGAGTTTTTTATACGAATTAATTTACCTATTGATTCATATTTGATATGAGTGTATTTTTAAAATTTGTTTTTCATTTTATAACTAAAATTTTGTAACTTTTCATCATTTTCAAATATTGTAGCTGACCCGACATGTGCCCATTGTACTCATTTGAGTACACCATTTTTTTCTCTTCCGGTATAATTAATTTTGAAAATATTAATGTTCTATCATAAATACGAAGCATAAACAAATTCGAAAAAGTAATTTTTTTTTAAATATTTAAAAAAAATATAATTGTAAGCATTGTAAATCTTCGGTAGGTATAAATATTTTACCTTGTGTGCAGTTACCAGACATCAACTCACAGGTTTCATGGTTTTTAGTGGAGAGTATACCACATGCGATGTTTTTTGCAGTTAAACTGAGAGAGAGACTAGATTCGAATCACATTGCGTATCCACCCCACTAATACAGGGGGAAAATTGTCATTGAAACTTTTAAAAACTTTCAATTGGTGCTGATGGCAATAGCATTATATTGTAAAAAAAAACTACAAACCTATGTTCTTTTTAAAATTCGGTAAATTGGTATTCAATTGTATGATGTTTGATGCAGGTACCACTAAATAATAAATAAAAAACATTACTGTTTTACCCATTCAACAGCTTTCCAGTTTTCCAAATAAAAATGTTCGCTATTTTTATGATTAAGTTATATATGGACCATGATGCACATTCCTTATTTATTTCAAAATGTTGGCCAATCCTGTGATCGACTTACACTTCTGGTTGAAATATCTTTACAGGTATTTACTAGTTTTGTTTTTTATGGTAACCTTTCAACAGGATTTGCTCCCAATTACAGAATGATAGATTTTTACTATAGTTACTAGTTACTGGTCTGCAAAGGGTTTCTTTAATCCTTGGTACACAAAATAATTCTTCATTCTTCTGTTATAAAGTTTGTTTTGAAAATCTGACCATGTGTATATTTTTATTGTTTATAATTATTATTTATTATAAATATTCTACCTATTATTTTTGGATTTTTACTATGTCTATGAGTTAGCAAATGATGATATGTTTGTATAGTCTGTAAGGTAAAGGTAAAGGTAACAACTAACGAGTCTTCGTATTCACCTATATTTATGATCGTCACGGTCATTTCGTAGATGACATAAAATTATCAAACATGATTTTTCAAAGTCTTCGTTACTATTGTATAGCATAATTAAAGCCATATGTAGGCACGTAGTGTATAAAGGCGTTTATAAATAATTCATTTTCTTGAACCTAAACTAATTCATTTCATGCATATGGCACCTGTGCGCTTGTAAGCGTACGCTGGACTGTCTGCAGATTGCCAGGTTTTCGAAAGCAAATTTCTCCTCCATCTGATGTGACATGCGAGGTCGAATTGTCTTTTCGTTCTGATAGTTATCAAAATTTAAAAGGCCAATATGTGATCAATCATCTATGAAAATAGTCAATCCCCGTTAGCTCTTGATCTAACTCTTTGCAATCGGAAATTTTCCTACATTAATATTAAGAAACAAATTAGAAAATGAAATGTCAGATTATTTACACAATCATACCTTATTTACTCAATTAATTACAAAAATAAGAAAAATAAATACTAAATCTATAATAGATGTTGATTTTTATGACACCAACTTTCTTCAAAATCGTTCACTTTGAGTAATGGATTTGAACGACTTGAACGAATTACTGGAACCGTTATCCACATTAAATAGATGTAAAGTAAGCAACTGGTTCAAGTAGCTCCCTGAAATCGAAGTGTTTATTTCAAGAGGGATGTATTAAATTTTTGTTACTATAAAAACGAACGATGGAAACACTACTATAAAATCTGTCTATAGTTTGTGAGATGAAAGAATTCTGAAAATGGTCATCGTATACATCAGTACGAAGTAAGATTTTATATATTTAGTATTGTTATATTCAGTAATAATAACTGAACTTACGTTACAATAACAGTGTTGAGTGGAACGAGCAACGCTTTGCTATGAATTTCGTAACTTACTCGAAACATTAATTTTGAAAGATAAACGTAACATTAGACAATGCAAATACGACAAAGATAAATATATACGCCGTTTGTTTATTAATTCATGATACAGAAGACCTTTTTCAGACTTCTTTCATCTCACAAACTACACACAAGTTTAGTTGACAGGGTAGTAGGAGTGGAAGTGCCACTAGTTTCAGTCAATAGAACTGCTTTGTATTCCCTTGGCTGGAATCATAGCTAACCTAGAATTTAGTGCTAAAATATCTGTCTACACTCTACACAAAGCAAGTATTAAAATCCAAAGCTGGATTTTAGTTTTTAGTGACTGAATCGAGTTACACGATGCCAGTAACTCGTTCAAATCGCTAAAATGCAGTACTCAGCAAAGTGAGTGATTTTGAATAAGTTAGTGTCTACATTAAATTGCTGGAAAGTATGCAACTTGTTCAAGTAGCTCCCTGAAATGGTAGTGTTTATTTCAAGAGAGGCGTATTAAATTTTTGTTACTAAAAACAAACGATGTAAACACTGTACTAAAAATCTGTCTACACAAGTTTAGTTGATGCCACTTGTTCCAGTAAATAGTACTGTTTTCTATTTACTTGGCTGGAATCATAACTAAAACCTAAAACCAATGATGAAATTTAGTGCTAAAATATCTATCTACACCCAGAGCTTGGCAAAGTAGATACCACAAAAAAGTACTTGCAGTACCAGTACCATGTATAGTACAAATACATTGCATCTACCTAATAATCATTAGCGTTTATTAGGGGGTTATTGCAGTCACACAATGGTCAAAACCACAAGCCTGATATGCGCCAGGCCATACAATACAACCTTGGTAATAAGCTTCGAAAAACTCTTACTCTACCAGTGGAGCACTGGGGGTAAAATATATACTCGGGTTAATAAATATGGCAAATACTGAACTGTTCGACTATATTTCTTATCTGCGGGCTAATCTTAAACGATTGCGGTTTTGGGCATTGTGTGACTGCAAATAAGAATTTAACGATTATTAGTTACTTGATGTCTGCGTGGACTATACCTTATGGCCAAGGAAAGTACTTGAAGTACCCAATTTGGGTGAAGCAACCTCACAAGTTGTAAGAACATAATAGTCAGGATACAGAAATTAAGTTCCTAATTTTAAATTATGTATTGTTTATATTGAAAAGTAGTAAGCACACGAATTACGAATGTATAAGCAACCAACGAATGACTGACCAAGTTAATTCAAATACTTTAAATAGGTATTTCAAGTACTACAAAAGTACTTGAAGTACTATATATATTTAAGCAAGTACCAAGTAAATTGTTCAAATACTTTTAATACTTCAAGTATTAAAATTAGGTACTTGAAGTAAATATTTTTTACTTCAAGTACTCATAAAGTACTTGAAGTACGAATATATTTAAACAAGTATCAAGTAAATTAATGAAGAAGTGCAAGTACCAAGTACAAGTACCAAATTTAAAAAGTACTTGAAGTACTTTACTTGAAGTACAATACTTGCAATATCAGTACTCAGTACTTAAAGTAATTTTACTTGAAGTAATGCCCAGCTCTGTACTACACCATTGATCTAATAATATTACATTACACCAAGAAAGTACTAAAATCCAGACCTGGATTTTAGTAACTTGAACAAGTTAGTGGCACCGTGCAACATACCGGGTAGGAGTTGAATTGAAATGTGTTCCTGAATGGATTTGAACCTTTGAAGTTACAGTTATATGGCAAGGAGATGAGACCCTTAACACAAAGAAAATCTTCGTAGAATTTACGGGTACGAAACTTTAATCAAAGCAAAATAATTTCTTCTAAATAAAGCGTCTAAGAGCAACAATTGCGAGTTTGCGTCTCTATCTCGCGTCCATCCTCTGGTTGCAGGTGCAGGTGGATGGCCGAACGGCATCAGCTCCATCAGCTCGTTAAACTTTTGACGCGTAATGTAGTAGTAATGAGCACGTCACGCCGTGATTAATGGTTTCATTTCAATTTATTTCATTTGAAAAGTCATGCGCTTAACTTGGAGTCCGCCACCGCCAACCGACGCACAATGAATCTGAACATTTTCTTTTTTGCATTCGGTTCAAAGAGAAGTGTGCTCCGACCATTGTGCCTATATTGGGATCCAATTAGTGTTGATTAATACGTTAGACGCAAGGTGCACAATTTTTGTGTGAAATATGAGGTTAAGTAACTGTAAATTGTTCATACTTCATTGTTTATTTTCTAGTACCGAAATATTTCCAGCTCCAAATTTATAAAGGAAATAAAATTAGAATAATGAACATTATACCAAAATAAATTATTAATTTTAATTTTACTTTATCTTATGACAATAATGGCAATGATTTGTCTCTTATATTGAATCGGTAGTGTTTCAGTTTCTTCCAACTCTTCAGTTAATTTTGATTGTTAATTGGTTTTGTCATCTTTTAACGTAACTTTGTGATATCCAGTTAAAAGATAAATCCACACGGCTTATTTTTACATTGTTTATTATTTGGATATAAAAATTACTGTGTCCAATTCTAATACCCATGTCACATTATCGGCGTGGCATGAAGCACGGTGCTCGATGTGGCATTTTGCTTCGTTCAAAACTGTCAAAGGGGTGTCACACCGGTATAGAAAAATGCCATACGAAAATTTGTATATTGCTATGTTCACTTCGTACTTTGAAGGTTTTTGACAGCTGAGAGTAAAAATTCATCAATTATTTGTGTTAATTACATTAATAATTAGTTCATATATTGACAAAAGTTTAAAATGTTTTATTCTTATTATCTAATAATTACTTACTGTTATTATTTTGACATCAATTATTCACCAAATCGCAAAAATTATATTGAGGACTCACTGAATAGCGGCGATAAAATTTTTACGTTATTCATTTGTTCCATCGAGCACCGTGCTTCGTGCCATGCCGGTGTGACATAGGCGTAAGAATAATCTTTATTCCTCTCCTTATTTTGTTATTTTGAAGGGAGTCCGATAACAATAATTTTGCTGAAATGGATACAAAGTAGGAACGTTTTATACTTAATTTCGAAATTCAGTACAAATTTCTTCATCATTTATTTTATTTTGATTAATATTTTGTCTTATGGCCAATAAATTATAAATTTATTAATATATTTATTAAAACAGATTGTAGATTACCGACGCCTAACTTATTTGTTACCTATTAAAATTCTACTACTTTTGTTATATTAATTGGTCAAAATATAACAATTTAAATTGCATTCAAGTATACTTCGATAAAATTTTACTCTAAATTGCTTTTTTAATTTCTCACCTAGGAAACTAAAAAAAAATTAACGTAATTCAATCATTTCGTCCTCCCATACTTTAACTGATTTCCGTTTGATTCATCGTTATTTCTTATCAAACTATTAATTAAAACAGAATTAAATTATGTGATTTCCTATACCAATAGCCGCACCGGTTTTCCTCTTATATAAGGACGTGCATTATATCTCACCATCGTGTTTAACTAACCATGCAATAACAATTATAATTTATTTTAATAATTTAGCAGACTTTCCAGCTTCATGCGAATGTAACTTAACGATTTTAACACATAATTAAAAGATTACACGCATTTTACTTTAGGCTTACCTGCTTACGACTGAGATTGTTGCCATTATAAAATTAAATATTCATTCTCGTTATTTATATTTTTATGCTGATATATGATTAAAATCAAATATTCATTAACTTTATTACAAGAACAAAACCATATAAATTTTATAACTTTTTACATAACGCGTATTCCAACTCATTTATTGCGATTGTAAGTAGTTACCTACTTATCTTTTAAATTATAAGGTTATCCGAACGCTAAATTATTTTTTTAAAATTTTATTTGTCGGACAGATTTTAACTTAAGCTTCAGTTAATTTTGGTATTTTATTATTTCATTTTGTGGCTTACTTGATATTTGATATTTTGGTACAATTTATAATTTAAGTAATTTGTATATGACATAAAATAGTATAAACAAAGATTCCAAAATTTTAAATTACGCATTTTCCTATAGGCGAATATCTTTAAGATCGCAGCGCTAATGTGTTATTTTTTAGAACTAACGGAGATGTGATAGTTGTGCTGTTGAAGTATTGTTGATGAATGTTTTTTTTCAGATTAATATATATTACAAATTCATTTTAGATCGAAACACTTCATAAAAAGAAGGTAAATTTTATGTTTTATCTATTTATTTTATCTCCTCATATTAAATGTAATATAAAATTTATCGTCATTATAACCGTTATAACCTAACTTCATGAATTATTTTTTAGGATTGATGTGAAAATTAAATGAAAACTAAAGAAATATTTTGCCTATTTATGTGCTGATAACAATTCTAGATGTGTGTACGAAGGGGAGGAAGTTCTAGACGTCGGTCATATTATATTTTGTGGCATATTAAATAATGACAATGACAAAATTTGATATATTGCAATTTTCTTTAAATATTTGCGTTTCTTCGTGTTAATATCTACATAATAAGTATATAACATTATTAAATGAAACATCTAATTCACTATTATAACGCACCTATTTAAAAATACCTCTATAAAAGTAATCGTTCTCATTAAAATGGAGAGAACAAACATTCATGTATTTTGAAACTGTTTTCCCAATTTTCAATTTAAGAACCCAGGCCTTATGACGATCTATCTTTTCAATTTTCTCAAATTTATTTTCAAATTTAACAGTACATTCTCCAATTTTAGGAAATAAATGAAAACTAATTTCTTTATTCTTCTTTTGTATTGAACTACATCCAAACACTGAACAATATACATTACTCATGCTAATAGTTATTATTTGTTATATATATACAACAAAATAATTATAAACTAAATGTATAAATACTGTCTTGAACACGCGGTAGGTATACAGTTGTATCACGTATCACATCTCCGTTAGTTCCAAAATATACCGCACAGATAGCGTATCGCTTAGCAATATTCGCCTATAGCAGTTCAAATGCGTTTGTTCAAATATAAAGCAAAATTTTTAATCAATTCACAAAAAAAGAATAAAAATAGAACTAGATTTATACCTCGTAAATTTTCCGTTCTGTATCATAATCATGTTATTATTACCTATGGTATTGTAGGTACCTTCTTATTAAAATGCGTTGTCTATTTATTTCATATGAATTAACGTGTTTTATGACACTGTTTACTAAACCGGTACTTTATCGGACTAGTACGAGTAAAATGCAGAATTGTACTGCTGTCAATATCATGTCAAAATAAATGTTAAAATTTAATGTATTTTATTAAATTAAATATATAGGTATCATTTCTTTTCTTTTTAAAAATCTTGCGCATATCTTGAAATAGAGCTAATTGCCAAGAACGAAGAACTAGAATATTTTTTTCACAAATTTGATAATAATTATCAAAATATTGTTAAACAAAACAACAACACCGCGCACACTATGAGATGCAAATTTTTCAAGTATACTAACATATTATAAAATTAAATCTCATCTCGGCCAGTCGAACATAAAACTTTGTATGCAACTTGTGCATAATTGGACTTTTTAAAGACTCGCCTTAATTTTAATTATCAGACTCGCTCGCTGCGCTCGCTCTGCCATAAACTCCAGCTCGTCCAAGAAAGTTCTAAATTATGCACTTGTTACATAAATAGCTATTTTCAATGGGAATTCAGCATAAACCTATTTTTTAAAGCTTCAACATTTTTGCTCCAAAATAAAAAATATGTTGTGAATAAAACAAAATCTGACATTTACCGACATTAGCGAAAAGCTAATTTTTCTGCCCAGTATATAAAAACAACCTAACATAACATAACTAACAATGAAGAATTGAATATCTCAGAATGATATTAGAAAATTGAATATTTGGATCAACATTTAAGGTATGTTAAATAAAACACGAGTAGTAATGTGTGTATTTCAAGAAATACTATTTTTCGTTCTTGCATAGTTGTTGGTCTCGGTTATGTCCTCCGATTCATAATATTGAGAGAATGACAATAGATGTATTTCTATTCTAATAATAAGTGCACAAATATTTCATGTGAGTTTTCATATGATAATTTAATTAATAAATAGAAATATAACTGTATGTCATGCTTTTTATTGTTAATTTAATTATGCTGATTCTATAAGTGAGTCATAAATAACATAATTTACAATTAAGCTTATTGTTAATATTTTAATTTGCTCCTATTAACTATATTATAACCAACATTTTGCTCTAAGTTTTCTCAATGATTTCATAATTAATGGAATAAATTTGAGCGTAAGTAAATCTATATATCTATTTACTGAGCTCATGGTACCAAATAAGCATCAAAACTGAATCAAGTTTACAATTCTTCATTCTTCTATTAGAGAAAATGACTCAGCAAGAGGCTTTCGTGCACAATAATGAATGAGCGCCCCTATTTAACACCAGAAGTGCGCAACTAAATGCTAAATGATTTGTGTACGCCCTGCTTTTATCAAAATTGCCATAATTTGAAGCTGCATTGTTAATAGCACTATTATTAAGTCTTTTACGTGAAGTGCATTGTAATTATGAAAAAGTAATATTGCATTTGAGAGAGTTTTGGTATTCTTTGTTACTGTAAATTATGACATTAAATAAGAGTTTCATATAAAATAAAGTCTCTACACGCATTTACTTAACCAACCTATATTTGATGGTCATTATTGTTTATTGCATTTACCTAATCCGAATGAAATAAAATTAATACCTAACTAAATTGAACGAAAAATATAAATTTATTATTTAAGACCCCATTCAAATAAAGCTAGATAGTTACTCAATTATAAGTGTAAGTGGCTAATTTAATTAACCAACCAGCGCCCAACGTTCGCACTTATAAGTAATTAAAATTGAATTTTGTGGAGCGCTTGATTGGATAACTTAGCACTTATACTTATAATTGGATAGGTCTGAATCCATAGCTTAAGTAGGTATTTAGCTTTATTTTATATTTATGTTTACGTTTATGAGAATGTTTAAATTCATAACTATACGAGCATCCACAATTTTCCCATTCTCTATAGCACTGAAGTTTGAAAACTTCAAACTTTAGGTTTCTATATATTTACCTAATGCTATTTTCAGTTTATTATGTATGACTGCTATGTTTCTTAAACTTAAATATATAAGTAGGTAAATGTAAACATTCAAACTAGTGTTTATGTGAATGAGACTTTATTGTTGATAAAGAATTAAAAATTTAAATGGTCATGTCAACAAACAAAACTGTAGATTTTGGGGCTCTGAAAATCCAAGGAAAATACACCAGCATCAGTTGCAAATCCATCCAAATGTATTGTTTGGTGCGGTGTTATGGCCAAAAAAGTGAAATTTTTGGCGAACGTCTGATTTAAAAAAAATTCAGATTTCCCTTGGCCACCTCGCTCGCCAGATTTAATAGCGCCCGACTTTTTTTATGGGGATATTTAAAAGACAAAGTGTATGTTAACATACCAGAGACTATTAGACAGCTGAAGCAGAATATTCGAGACGAAATACTGAGCCTTCAACCAGAAACATAACGTGGTGTAATGGAAAATACGTTAAAAAGAGCCGATCTCTGTATCGAGAATAATGCGGTTTACATTTGTCTGATGTCATATTTCATACATAATTTCCATAAAATATATTCATTGTATACAAAAAATTAATCAAAATTAGCGATTATTACAAGAGTTGTTATTAGTGTTTAACATTAGTAGGTCTCATTTGGCCCACCCTGTATGTGAATGTTAATATAAAAATAAAATTACCTAACAAAGATTATATAAATTAATTGTCGATATTGATTTCAAGCCAATAATAATTTGATATTAATATCAAAGGATCATGAAATTCATTGGTTCATGAAAGACCTGAACTATTTTAATTTTTATTAAACTTTAAGTTTCTATATTTTAAAATACCTACTCGTAATGGTCGACGAATATTAGTTAGTGAGAAGTAAGATAGACCCATAACATAAATACTAATTTCTGTTATTATTTTCCAATTAGAAAAATAAAATCAATTCGCAAGTTAAAAGGCATAACAACTATCGTTTTGATTTAAAATTTACAACAATTATGAAGTTTATTTAACATTCAAACTTATGTTTACCAACGATACATGCAGATGGTCATATTTTAAAGATAATAAAAAATAACAACACTTACCTACGGGGATGAAAGTGTAAAAAAGGCTTTTCGAAGATTAGGCCGGTCGCTTCACAGTGTCACTTAGGCCGTAA
Organism: Agonum fuliginosum; assembly: GCA_947534325.1. NCBI lineage: Eukaryota > Metazoa > Arthropoda > Insecta > Coleoptera > Carabidae > Agonum > Agonum fuliginosum. Next base: position 36,566,584 of record OX384031.1, on the reverse strand, counting down.
AGTGGTAAATTTTCCCAAAAACCACGGGTGTCCTCGCGGGTGAGATCAAACAACCGTTAACACTCGTCAAAACCTTGCCGACGCACAAAACCACATGCTGAAGACCAGCAGTCAGTGAAAATCCTCCAGCAGACCCGTGATTAGCGGTTTCCGGAACTTATCACTGTTTACACATGAAGACTAGACACAATAATGCACAAGGTTACAGAGTTCTTTATTTTATTTCTTAAAATTATCGATTTCTCGCAAATTTCACGGAGCCGCTTGAAAATGTGTGTGTATTTAATACAGAGGTGCTTGTATTGTTTAGTTCGTGTTTTTGCCGCTGGATGCGAGGACTCTGGCGTGCTCATCTCGAATTCAAGATGGCGAATGATGCCGATTTCTCATTGGCTGAGCGAGATAAACGGGGCGTGGCTCCCCATGTCATAGATTTGGTTTTTTGACAACGGCAAATTGGTAGGGGCTTGTTCTTGTACAACGTGGAAATAAGTTTTAGCATTATTCGATTTATTTTTTTAGTATGTTTTTAAAAGCATGTAGGTGTACTTTTTTGAGAAAAAAATCGAAGCATATGTGATGTTTTTTACAGAGCATTTATTTTTGCCTTTGATATGTTAAATATCAAGTCTTTAATATCGTAAATAATATATTTAACTTTAGCTTGTGTCCGGTGCAGGTAGTTAAAATCTGAGTGCACATAACAAGTTTTAAATAACCGAAAGCTGACCTTTGCACTCTGCAATAACTTATCATTGTCCAACATAGAATCGGCTATATTTCATCACTATATATTTTATAAATTTATAAATTTGTTTGTGCGCCTACAACCTAATATTTATTCATTAGTATATCAGATGAATCTTATTTTATTCTGAACTTTGAACATAAAAAATCAGGAACAAAATACCAAAATAGGAGTCTTGTTTTTGGCTCTTTCAAATAAGGTATTTTATTGTTGTTTTTCTTTAAAAATTATTCAATTGGCTTAAATAAATTTAATAACTTAGCTCAATAGAATCTAGACTATGATCAAATTCCGAGAATTCTATATTCTATTGTTGATAAACTTAACTTATCAATATTTTACTTTGTTTTTATTGACTTCGAAGTTTGATTCGTTTAACAACTGATTCTACACACATGTTGATATATCGGACTTGGTTTTAGAGATTTGCACCCTCAAAATTGCGATTTGGAAAATAAAAAAATCCAAAATATCTAAAAAAAACTAATAGGTACCTATAGAGTTGAGCGCGTGAGTAAATATTTGTGCACGAACAAACACGCTCACGAAACAAAAAACGAAATCACACCCAATCACGCACTTTTGATTCACGATTACTCACGCTCACGAATTTATTTTTATTGTCACGCCCGATCACGCACGACAGGTCACGTTCGGGTCATGTATATTTTTTAATGAAATTGAACAATAATAGGTATATGATACTTTAGCTCAACAAAATCATAGTGAAATGAACAATTTTAGCATCAATTTTTTTTCGACAAATCAAAATTAGTGTACCTACTCGATCAGTCATGCTCATATGCTGTTCACGATCCAAAGTTTCAAAATTGCTCACGAAAATATCACGACCCGTGCCCACCTAACTAAAGTAATATAAGTTAGATTTCGAAACTAAGGTTTACAACTTTTGTTGTTGGTTTTTACCTACCTATATTAATAGTTTACTTTAGATTACCTACCTGTACCTACTTATGAAACCAAAGATTATTAGAAATTTTAATTTTGAGATAACTTGAAAAGCTTGGTAAAAAAAGTACCTTTACAATTCAGCACAAAACATAAATATAGGTATCATAACATAAATAATTTCAATTAAATTAAGGGGCCAGTATACCTACTTAGCGTGTATTTGTATAGTAGTACCTACTTACCTAGTAATAGTTACTTATTAAATTAAGTACTCGTCCATTTCGATTGCTTTATGAACCAAATTTTGGTAACAGTAGGTATTAGGTAGAGTACCTAAATAGACTAAGAGTACGGACAAGGCACTGGTCATTTTCTATTGGTAGTCCAAATTGTGTTTGCACTTGTTTTTCAGCTTACTTAACTCTCAGAATTTAATATTTTTATGTCAATATTTAGTTAAATATTGTTTTCTAATGTTGCTCTTTGGTTACTATTTTATAAATTATTTAAGTGATTGACGTTGTCAAAAAGACGATATAATATTTTACCTGTGGAACTAAATAATTGCACTCTGGTAATCATAATTATTTATTTAGAATTATGTAGATATATTTTCTATCATTATTTTAAAGTTTAAACTGTCTTAAGAATAAATTTTAAATTTTTTGACAGAGCTGTATATTTGTATACCTACATCAGAAATACAGTTACAACTGAAAACAAAAGCTAAACCATTTTGGACTCGTTGTCCGTACTCTTAGTCTATTTAGGTACTCTAGTATTAGGTAAACTATACCCTATACTCAGATCTCAAAGTTGCTGCAATGCAAGTTGCATACTTTACACTTTTTAAGTTACCTTACATATTTATTGCTAATTCTTAGATTCTTTCATTCTTGTTGTCATCTGTCACAATTTTGTATATTTAGAAGTTATCTTGTGCATTTTGATTGTGTTTTATTGAATACTAACAATGATGTGAATCACGAACTGTCACTTGTCAAATCAAAAATGCAACCCGCATTGCATCAACTTTGGTGAAAATGCAACCCGCATTACACCAACTGTGGGCTAACTGACAGAAGTGTCAGCTTCACAAATGACTGCGTGCGGGGTCTAAGGTATCTATGGTCGAAGCCCTATATACCTTACCTACCTATATGTATCGTCTTTTTCGATTTTCCGAACTTGTTTTGAATAATGGACAGTCTATTCTAGAAAATCATTAAAAATCTTAGGCTGCCAAAAACTCTTTTGTAGATTAGAATATCTTTTTACTTCCTTGTACGAAGTAAGGAAGTATTGTAATCGCGAAAAATTTCGGTTCTCAGATTTTGACGGAAATATCCGTTTTGATCTTTTCTGAATCCATTATGACTAGTTTCGACGTGACGTCTGTACGTACGTACGTACGTACGTACGTACGGACGGACGGACGGACGTATGTGTGTCGCATAACTCAAATACGGTTAGACGTAGAAAGTTGAAATTTTGTATTTAGGACTGTTATAGCATCTAGTTGTGCACCTCCTATTTTTGGTTTCAGTCTACAAACCGGAAGTAGTACTTTTTAAAAATATTTCGATAAATATTTAATTTTAGACAATTTTTTTTATTTTAAATGAAAGATTATGTGATTATTACCTACAATCGGTATTTTATAAATATTTTTGTATCTGCTATCATTTAAAAATAATTAAAGTATATATTTATAATTTATAGTATTTCGGTATCTTGTAGTCCATGATCGATTAACATTTGTTACTACGTAAAATTTAAATGATTATGACATGACAGTGACAATAGTAAAATATGCTTTATATCTTCTTCTGCAGTTTAAATAAAATGACTAAAATATATTTGTGAGTATACTAGTATAATAAGTTAAAAGAATTTTTAATATTATTTTACATTTTAGTTATTAAGAAAAGTATGAACAGACAAGGCGTACAAGGAAGTCATGTGGTGTCCACGTCAGATTTTTTAAATTACACTTTATTTGCCTTCAGTTTAAATAAAATAAAAATATAGTTTTCGATTTTCCTTGATCAGTAATTTAAAAAAATTCAAAACAGTTCGTTGTTAAGAATAAAATTATAAAATAAGAAAAAATTGTAAATACATTTTTTCTCTAAATTGTAATAATATCAAGTTAATAGTACCTACCTAAATACCTAAACTATACGAATGCCTGTCTGTGTGAAGGTTCCGGCACCTTAATTGATTAATAGAAGTTAATAACTCGAACATTTTTTGTGGCAAGTCGTGTAGTTCCAGTAATCAAAGTTCAAATTAATGTATTCTAATTAAATAAAATGTCAGTATTCCCATTCATATACAATTATTAGGTATATTCGTTGTGATGTTTTATTGTATATTTCGTATTTTAGTACAGAGTAAAGTTGAGTCATAAGAATTTGTTACACTCCAATTTCCATGTCCTTGTACAAAAACCAAAGCAACAAAAAGTAGCAATTAATCACTTTCATTGAAACATTTCCAACAGAAGTGAAGTAAAACGAGACGAAACGGTAAAACCTCACGCACGATCGCAAACGTCGCAAACGCAAAAATACCTTCAGCGCTCCGCTAGTGAGAGTACGACAGAGTACAATGGCAAAAACGTGACATTCCGCGATGGCGGAAGCACTGAGCAGTGTCAAAGCGAGAGGAGGATTAGAGCTCTTTACGGTGAAATTGTTAACAAATATTTCAAAGGGGTGCTACTACCAGGGCCGGCCACATCTAAATATTACACTGGAATCATTTTTGCCACCTACTTGATATTTTATAGATTGAAAAATTGTTTTTGGCATAATAATCATACACATCGTTGACGTCTGGTAGTTGCGATATTACACATGTCATAACTGTTTCCGCATATAGTACGTTAATACGCACCGAATTTTATTTCTTTAATGTGCCATTAAATAAAAAGGTATTTTTAAAATAAAAAAGAGAGGCTACAAAACGTTACTTTACACAATTTATTGTTCAGTAGAACGTGTCGCCACATCTCAGAGCAGTTGTTTCAATACTACTTGACAAAAGGAAATTTTAGTGCAAATGTCAAAAGCATCTCACTTAACCTCATAGAAAATACGATATTTTAAATAAATATAGGTAGCTATGTCGGCCAAAAAATATAATACATAATGAAATGTGTGCGTTAGGTATTTGTACAAGGCTCAGTTTTACTAAAACTTCGCGTCATAATGTAAAACCTCGCGTTATAAAATTAACCCTAATACCGCACTTATAATGTAAATAACTATTAACCGATTGGTTTGCGAAACATGTTTTATAAATTTAAAGCCCATTTTCTCCATGTAGCCTTCAATAAATTTAGTTTATGGAGCTGGAAGATTTTTTCAAAATTTCAATTTTCACACTGTAAAAAAAATCTGCAAATTACTATAATTGTTACTGGAATACAAATTGCCTAAGTAAAATATAGTAAATTTACATAAAAAATGTAATTTTGTCTAAGTATGTAAATATACATTCTCACAATTTTCATATTGAATTTAGGTACATAATTGAAATAAATTACTTGTTTTTAGGCTTTTAAGCTTTAAAAGTACCTACTACTTCGGGTTTGCGGATTTTTACCAAAATTTTATCCGTTGTTAAGATCCTTAATAAAAATATTAAATATGAAATTTTGTTATTAAAAGTTTGATACTTTTTAAGTTATCGGTGGACGAAAAATAGTCACATAAGTCCATACATCTATACGCACGCGCTAACACACTGACATCTCCGTGAAAATAGTAAATTCGTATTCGTATTCGAGACCCTGAAACGTGCTAATCCACCAAAAACTCATACTCGAAAATTTTGACCCATTAGAATGAATACCTCTATTAGTTTATAGTAGAAAATTGTAAAAACGCCACTGATATTTAAAAAAAATTATTGTCTTCTCCACAATAACAGAAAACATCTTAGATAATAATTTAAACATGTTTCGTATTTCAGACGAAGTTCCGTGCGTGCTGACTCAGGGTGAAATAATTTCAGTAAATTGCAGTGAATACGACTAAAAAAATAAAAAAAAAAATCTCCTCTTGAGGTATGTACCCCTGATTATTTTTACCACTCCTCATTTTTTCCATCCCCTTGGCTACGGTCCTGTCTTCTACCCCCTGCTGCTTGCTTCGTTTCTATCTTCAGATACGTTCAAAGAAGTAACGTACACAATGCTCTATACCTACCAAGTATTGTAATTGAAATTACGTAAATGTGCGAGGAATATAATGCGATGTTCAAATAACTTTTGTGTTCATTATTCATTAACTGTGGTGAAACCTTCTTCTGGCAAAGGGAAAATGAATATTTGTGTGGTGATACTTATTTAACGCTCAATCGCGTTGTGTTTTATGTTTGCTGATATGTTGGTTCCAATTTTACAAGTTTTATCTACTTGTATGTCAAAATTTTATGTTGCCTGAGAAATGACGTACTTACATTAACATAATTTAATCCTAAATAAATATAGGGGTGACTATAATGATTCATTTCCTTTATTGTAAGGATAATTTGAAACGTTCAGTTTGTCTTTAACTTGTAATTTAGACTTTATTTCCCATGATCCTTATATTACGCCCTGTTCGCACGAGGATTCATAGAAGATTCTACCAAGATTCTCTAGTGATAATTAAGAAAATGTTTTTGAAGCAATCAATAAATTATAAATTCTTCTTTTCCAAATCTCATTGAAGATTCAATATAGCGGCACCGCAATTTAACAGGTAATTCTCACTAGAAAAAAAACTTCTTCTTTTCAAGGGTTCAGAATCGTGGTAGAGTCTTCAAAGAATCCTCGTGCGACTGCGAACAGGGCTTTGGATACATTTTAGGTTTATGATACCTATTCTTATTTACATTTTTGATTTGATAATCATAATGTATAAAATACAGGGTGCATGTAACCCAACCTGGTGTAACAAAATTTAAGTGTTTATAGTATTGGACAGTACTGATCATGAATCAAAAATAATTTTGTTGAAGTTCGTAAAATTAATAGTAGTTTGCAAAACAATATCATTTTGGGTAGGTACCACTGGTTGTCACATTTGAATACAAAAAAAGTTAAACAATAGTTAGGTATGCAATATGTATTATTAATTACATTAATGTGACAGAATGTCTCATTTGCTTGGACCCATTTATTATATTGCGAATTCAATTTAATTTTAACTTTATATAATTATTATAATTGTTCAGCAATTCCAACAGCTTCTTATTATTAAATTATTTTAGACAGACACAAGCATCAACAACAATCTGTTCTGTTACGATTTTTAAGAACTGAAATTTAACATCATGAAGAATCATTTTTTTATAAGTTATTCTCGTCTGTTGTCGATTGAATTACAAGCAAATAGTAACAAATTAGGTAAATCTAACAAACAGCACGTATACCCAAATATTTTGACGAATAAATTTGAAACGGGAATTTCAAGCAATAGGGACAAATATAAGTATAAAATAAAAAATATATATTAAAAATATAAAAATGTTAAATAATAATAATAATAACAGTAACAATTACTTTTATCAGTTTATTATAAAAAGAAAATGATTAGAATGTGCAATTATAGTGCAAATAATTACACACAGATGTCGCAAAACTGCATTATACGAGTTTATCGTTTATTAATGTCAGATGACAGACCAGATTAACAACTAATGATAAGAATTAATGATTTCTCAATACTTATCAGTTTGTATATTCCAGTTAGAATCTGTAGTCTTGATATTGTAAATATTGTTTTTGATGCTTTTACACTAACAGTAAGAAAGTGAAATTTATTGTTTCTTATTAAAGAACTTCAATATATTAAGTAATTGTGTTATTAAGAGTAAGGTAGGTTAATTTATAAGGAGAAATATTTTTGTGCTCAATACAATTTATACTAACTTAATTAAATCCTTTATTTCTTTTATAACTGACTTAACTATATTGATTTTTTTGTTTTAGATTATTTGAGTTTTCGATGAAAGAGATCAATGGTAGTGGCAGTTCTAAGATTTTTTGGTAAGTCATTTTATTCTCATAATATATAGTTTAAAAAAATTATACATAAGTACTTCGTGTACTAACATATCATCTTGCAAGGAACTTAGGTACTGTATAAATACTATGCACAACCGTTTATTTATTAATTTATAATTATCTACCTACCTAACCTTAAAGTTTTCTTATAAATACCTAAATAAAAACTCCTCAAGCGATAGGTATTGGTATATACATGTATGTATATTTACACATTTCTTTTCGTAATTTTAAATTGCAGTTCTCATTTCATCCCATAATGAGATTTCTATTCAGATGTAGCACTAGAAATGTGACAAATAATATAATAGCTCGGTAGCTTTACTAAAATGTATTGCATACAATGGCTTGTTGTAAGGTATTTCCGGTTTTACTGTCTACCTTCTTACCTACACAAACGATTTGAAAACTTCTGTAGAAAAAACTTGTTTGGTTACTTTTACTAAATTTTTACAATCATATTGTAATAATCTGAATAGAAAAAAGTATTTAGTAAGTATGTACTCCTAACAAAATTAACATAATTTAAAACGCTAAAGCCGCATTCATAGCCCGAAATTTGGTGAAATTTTTACGAAATTTGTGAAGTCTGTCATTTGGTAATGTGTACTTACGTTCATAACACTAAATTTCAGTGGCGTAAACGCAAGTACACATTGCCATATGACAGACTTTACAAATTTCGTCAAATTTCACCAAATTTCGGGCTGTGAATGCGGCTTAATAAATTTACAATAACTTTTAAATGAGACATTACTTTTTGCTGCTATGAAATGAACTAACAATAATTAATATGCTGTGATTCATAATGGTATAATCGTAAATCTACATATTAAAATGTTGGGTAGGTACATACTTAAGATGCTAAACGAGATATTATTTTTAGCCGACGCAAAACCGAGTTAAAAAATTTGTCAACACATTTTACAAATTAATTTTACAAAGCATATTTTCTAGAACTGCATAGAATGTCTACCTTAATTAATTTTATTTACGATCATTGAATAATACATTCATTATACAGGGTGTTTCATAACTTCAGGTACATAAGTTAAGGGTACCTATTATGTATTTTTTTATATGCTGATTACGAATCAAAAAGATTTTTTTTTAATCGCAAAATTAATTTCCATGTTTCCCAGTGAAAATTTTTTGTCGTCACTGCCACTTGGGTGAAGAATTATTGTTTCATTAAAAAGAATTAAATTTTGTTTGTTTATTTTACTAGTATTATGTAATGTTGTAATGTTGATTATCTACTTCTACTTCTATTGTTTGTGTTTAATAAGAAAACGAATCCAGTGCACCAGTGCAGTACCTATACTACTTTAGTACTTTATACAAAAAATGCTGCAGGTAAACTGTGATACCTCAGGATTCATAAATTTCAGAAAAAAAATTATTAAAATTCAAGTAATAATTTTTAAATAAAAATGATTAACAATTCTTTTTTAGAATCATATAAGGCATCGGTAACCTGAATTTGAATCTTATAAGATTATCAGTAACAAAGATATTACATGTTCTCTTATTTTATTATTATAAACAAAATATAAATTTAAAAAAAAATACCGTAGCAAATAACTTAACTAAGCTTATAACTATACTATACCAAAATTTGAATTTTTTTGCATGATGTATATTGACAGTAGACGTCATTAAAGTTAACAGTTTCTAAAATGTAATGTGTCAAAATCATAGCTCATTTTTGCTATAAATTTTTGTTATTTCTACACATAAACATTTAAAAATTTGAAATTCTATACAATAACGTAGAAATGTGCATACTTTAGTATAAAGTTTTATTTAAATTTTTTGGATCATTTTTAAACAAGTTATTCAACTTTACATCCGAGTGAATATACTTATTACTCCGATAGTAGGTACCTAACGTTAGTAAAATAAACTCCTCTATAAAACACACTATTGTATTATGAATTCATAATTCAACACTATAGTATTATAAATCTATTATAATTCACCCGGGTGATTATTTAATTCGCTGCTTTCAGCTCGTGCGCATAAACTTTTATTATATTATTATTTTGTATCTTGTGTTTAATCATTTACACAATGATTAAACATGTTTGCTTTAAAATTGCACATAATTTACTAAGAGATATCGACAAAAAAAATTTATCGGACGTTAAAACTGTACATGAAAGATGGATTTTGCGACTTGAATTGCGTATGTTAATGTCAACTTTTTTTCTATAACTGCTTAGAAATAGTACAAGCATTTAACATCGTGCATTCTTAACAATCTTTTGTCAAATCCATGTCTTACAATATCAGAATAACATAAAAAATCAAAGTGAATGAAAACGTCACTTTTGTTACGACGTCACCTCTTCCTCAACCTCTTTCGTTGCCTCAAACAAAGCCTACTACGCCCATACATTTGATTTCTAAAAATTAAAAACTCAGCATGCTTTGATCCAGTTTGACAAGACTTTGACAGAGACAGCAGGTATGGCACACAGTAGCCGCTGGGCTGACACACATACATACATACAGTGGACATGTGACAGCCATTGTCAATCTGTCTACATGAGACGGTGTTTGTATACAGAGGGCCCTATTATCGTGCCAATAATAACAGATATACCTAACCTACACAACCTAACGTAGCTAACCTATAAATGAAAATGTATTGCAGTGTGCACTGTGCAGCCTGCATGCGTGGAAATGCTTTTGAATATTGAATTTGATCACAATGAAAATTAGAACGCTTGTTTGTTGTTTGAGATTAATCTTCCAGAGAAATGTATGAAATGTTTATTGATTCGCTATTGTGTGGAATAATAGGGTTTAAACTCCCCCTATGAGCTATTATTATAATTAATTTATAATTTAAATTTCACTAAACACGGCGATGAAATAATTTTAAAGGTGCCATAATGCCTCAAAAATATAAAAGTTCGTGCATTTTATTATAAATAAAAAGTTAGATTTTTTGAAGTAGGTATTAAGAAACACAGTGAGCAAATTTTTTGTACTCATAACCTAGGATATGACATATTAAGAACGCAATTGACAATCAGAAATGTCAATTTACCAGTGTAGTCAGTCGGAAAAAATGCAAAGAAAACTGGCTTTCTTGAGCATTCTACAATAAAATCATCTTCAAAATAATTGCGGAAAGACACCATGCCATTATTCGCGTAAATGAAACCCTCGCTTCGCTCGTGTTTCAAAAAACCGTTCATGTGAGATAAAAATCTTTCCGCATTTGGTTCGTAAATAACTAATATATTACATTAATAATATAATTAAGAAGTGCTTTGCAGTTTTGCCATTAAACTACATGAGAAAGGGCAGCAATGCTATAGATTTAAGTAAAAAAGGAGAGAATTGTTTACTTTCTTTTTTGGGACAAGAAGAAGAGAAGAACATAATAGTATAAATCTAAAAATAGTATAAATCTAAAACACTGGAGTGTCATACGTTTTCGTACCTAATCGTCCTCTAAAACATAACATTAGTTTATGCGAATGCGACAGTTCATAATAACTACTTATAGGATTAGGAGGCTACGCATAGTAATTAAATGAAACAAAAAAATTAATTTTCCGCAGTGCTAGAATTGGATATCTTTTGCACTCATTTTGAGTGTCAGAATATATATTTCCAGCACGATTGCAGAATAGTTATTTATGTATCAAGAGTGTCATGACGATGTTTGTTTATGCTCATCCGAGGGCAACATGTTTACAAGCCTCAAGAGCCTTTGGCCTGAGTAAATCGCCCGAGGGCTATAAACATCAATGATGCCCGTGATACATACAATATTTTTACTTATACTATTTAATTTAAAATATTCGCACCATACAATTCAAATTTTGTTAATAGTTTTGGTAACCTAGCAACGGACAGGAAATATATTAATTAAGAAAAAGATTTGTTATAATGTGTCAATATTACCATGGTAATTTCTGAATGCCTTAAGGCATAATGTAGTATATAATGTACCTCGTATTCATGGACATAAATAAACAATTACATACTAGATGGACATAAAATATTATTTTTCTAATTTTAATTATTATTGTTTATTTATATAATCACATATAACATAATCAAATCAGCATATTTATGTAAATAAATTAAAACAAACAAAATTGTAACAACGCTATAACCTATGATGTTAAAAGCGTTATAATAAAATAAAAAAATAAAAAATTATTATTGTTTACAAAAATTTACGAAAAGGAAAAATACGAACGGAATAAATGATAATCAACAACTTACTAAGAAAATATATGTTTATAATACTAAAATAATTAATCCTTGGACATCAGTTTTACCCCCATTTAGAGGGTTATGCTGATCTTGTGATCTTCCTCCTTACATGCACCTTGAAAATTTACATATTAGGTACCTATATCAATATCAAAATAAAGGAAGGTTTAAATAACATAAAGAAGTAAGGAAAGGACAACTATCTAATAATTTTATTTAAATAATTGTTATAAACTTTAATTTCAAAATTGTTACCTTTTTTCATTACTGACACTTTCTTGTACCAATCGAGTAGATAGGTACCTACTAAAATTGTAGGTAAAACTAAAAAGCAAGTAAGTACTAACTACCTTGTCTAAATTCCACTTTCCCTAAATATCATCTTACCATTCTTACCTATATATTCAGACAAGCACTATGGATCAAGGATCATCGATATGTCATATCATGAATTGCCCATTGTTCAACACAAAATGGTTGATATTGCCAGAGGCGTGAGGTGTTATACCATGTTTCCTACACAACAGAGAGAATTGCGATATTCTCATCGTCAATACTCACACACACGCGCAGACGATTGTGTCTGTGAACGTGAGCTTTGTGGGGCCTTCAGGTAACGCAGGACAATGTGGGTAACCGGCCAGCAGATATTACTAGAGGCTGCCGGGTAATTTTATCTCACGTGCAGAAATATCTACACGAACAACTATTCAATAATAGAATTTATATATTATTATATTGATTTCAGTGAGTAATATATGTGAGGCACTTTTTTCCGAAACTCGCTAATTGCATCCTAAGTCATTTTCCAGAAATCGCAAAAAACATTTGGTGAGCTGAATTTGCCATTGTAGCTATTTCCGTGATTTGTTTCATTTAACTGGCAAAATAAATATTTCAAAGGGATAATTTGTGCACTACCCCCCTAATTCGAACCCGCTGAATCCAAATATGTACCCCATTTAGTCATGCAATCCTTAGTTTATGATATACTTATATGCGTTTAAATATAGCCACCACCAATAGATGCAAGGAAAGAGTTTTGGAACTCACGTCGACTTTCATTGCTCAAAACAATGACAAGAAGCGCGTTTTGTTTCTTTTTCACTTCACTAACTGCAAGAGCTCTTATCTGTCATAAACCACTAAAATCTCTATTTTAATAGAACATATGCAAGTAACGAGTTTTGGAAATCAGTGCCTCATGTATTAGGTAGGTACCTACTCGTTTCATTATTTTTTAAAAATACTCAACTGGCATTTTAACTTACTTTTATAACATCGTTTTTTGCCAATCTGTACTATAGCATAATTTTCCTAATGCCCTGTTCACACGAGGAGTTTTTACTAAAAAGTTTCTTGAGAGTAAAACAAGGAGCTGTCATAAAAGAACTGTCAATACCGCGGTCACGGGGAAACCGGGGGGAAACTAATTAATTCTTTAAAATATATTAAGCTAGTGATCTTAAATATATTTAATAAAAATAATTACATTTCTCGTGTGTACGGTATTGACGGTTATTTTAATGATAACTCCTAGCACTTGTTTTACTTTCAAGAAACTATTTAGTGAAAACTTTCCTCCTATGAACAGGGTAACATTAAAGTCTTTAGCTAGCTAACTTAGATAAATGACATAAATAAGAGAATTCTGTCAGCTGTCATTTTAAATTTCCCTTTGCCCACTTGAGGATTCTTTCATGTTTCTGAATCGTGAGAAAAATAATCGTGGTAAGAATTGTCTGTCAAATATCGGCGCCTCTAAATTCTATCTGCAATCTGCAATGAGTCTTGGAAAAGAACAATTTGTAATACAGCGTCAAAATCGTGAATTTCTTTTTTACCCAAGAACAGGATCCGGATCCGTAGAAGCAGAAAGAATCCATGTATGAAGTGCGTGGCGCGTGAACAGGACTTTAAAGTCATAGATAAATTTTTTACTAATACTTAGGTACAACATGTTTATAATATTAAATGCAACAAATGCGTTCTATTCAGAATTCTATAGGATAATTGTGCGTAAAAATAACGTGATTACGACAATTTTTCGCACATATAGCTCAAAAAAGCACCACTAAACTATTATTTTAGTTTTATGTAAATTATTGCATTAATAAAGCACCTACGGTACCTAAATCCCCATTAAAAGGAAGATAGGTATTTTAAAAAGTTATAATATTTTTGTCAAAGTGGCTCCACATATCACATTTACTTACCAAATAGAAACATTGACTTCCGGTTATTATTAATTGATACTTGATATATTTTTAAAAAGGTACCTGTATTAAAAAGAAAATTTAAGCTTTTGATCGTATATTACATAGGCGCCGACTTTTGAGAATCCGTGTCCCCACACGTAAGAAATGGAGAAGTTAAAAAATATATTTTTTATCACTCCATGAGGAGAAAACCTCGGATAAAACACAATTTTCTTCTCGCGAAATAGTGAGGAAAGTAAGTTTTCCCTATCTAGAGAGGAAAGTAAGCAGTGTTATTTTACGATGAAATATTTTTGAAATTGTAAGTAAATTTATTATTTTATTGAAATTCTGATTTTATTAGTATGTTTTATAATTTCTTTTTCTATAAATTTCACGATTTTACAACTTAAATTTAATTTGGCATAGGCTGCAGTAAAACATTTCTTTTGTTTTAAATGTCATTCTGACAGATGACAATTATAATCTAACTTCTAGTTATGTTGTTTCTTCTACATTTACAATGTTTTTAAATATATCGTGAAAAAATGTGTCTAATGCCCTGTTCACACGTTGCTACTTTGAAGACGCATACGTGCTACTGTAGCATGAAAAGAAATTCAAATCGAAACAATTACCGCAAAAAATCGCTATCTACACACACAACGATCAACGATGTGAAATTATCAACGAGTAGTTCTTGATACTTTGATGCTACAAATTAGCAGCGCTGCTATTTGACAAGCGACTCAGATTTTTTCTTGCTACAGTAGCACGAATGTGTCTTCAAAGTAGCAACGTGTGAACAGGGCATAACACTAACACGAGGAGAAAGCTCTTTTTCCACTATCGCTCGATTGCCTCACTCGCTTCGCTCGTGACAAACTTCAAGCTCGAGTGGGAAAAAGAATCGCTTTCCTCTCTAGTTGGACAAATAACTACTTATTTTCCAAACAATTGTAAAAAAAATTACCTAAGAAGAATTTGTTTGTTTCAAGGTAAAATATACTTACATAAAATTTTATTTTCAGAAATGAATAACAGCAGATTTTACCTTCTTATGTAGGAACAGAAATAAATAAAATTTGCATGTGTCGTATGCTTGTGTGGGGGCAGAGCCCGTACGAATATTTCTATATGGTTTATTATTTTCTCAACGGCTTGAGATACTGAAATTTTAGAGCGTTTTAAAAGGTTTATTTATAAAGGAAATATGAAGACGATGTACACTTGGTTAAAAATGAATTAGTAGTTATTTTTAATAACAAATATTATCTATTTAACAATTCGATCTAAACTTATCTAAATTATCAAAGAAAAGATATTTAATTTTCAACTGTTCAGTTCAATTTACAATTTCTGATATAATGATATAAATATAATATAAATAACTTATTAGTAATAAAAGAAGAAAGTATTCCAGTAGAAAACTTTTCTAGAATGTTTTTGTATTTTTTTTTAAACGTACATAAGAAGAGTGATACATCAAGTAGATTACTGGTAGTGCAACCTATTGGTAAAATGTCGAAACGTTATAGTCGCACATAAAGATACCTACTATTTCTGTATAGCTTATGAATTTACAATTTATGTTTTTAATATTATAATATTAACTTCTATTTTTACTATAATGTGAATCGGTAAAAATTTTATTTTAATACACAATTATTGTATTTTACTTATTTTATTTTACACGCGCTAACTTCATGTTAGTGTGTATTGGCGCCAACTTAGTGTTGCACATCTGCTGTGCATTGTTCCCGTACGTTTGACAGCTGGTTTCCGTTAAAAGTTTTGATTGGTTTAAATATTACAACGGTTCTAACTGTCTCCACTGTTTGTAAATTTAAATAGTGACAGTTTCACGCACAGAGGCACGGATCATAATAAATTTCACGTTTGTGCGGTTTGTGCATGTTAAAACAAGAATCAATTTTTAAAGCTGAAGTTAAATATTTCACAAATGTGATATCTAAGTAATATTCTACGCAAAAATGTTTTTTCAAGTAAGTTAATTATTAATAAAGGTTCTTGTAATTTTTATATTTACTTCAATTGCAATAATTTTAGTTTGAAGTCTCGCCTAACAAACCGGTTAAAAAAACACAATCAGTTACAACACCTCTTGAAGAAGTTGCAGTTCTAAAACTTGCCCCATTTTCTCCAAATCCAAAAATATTTTTTGAAAATGTTGCTGTTGGTGAAGTTGAAACAAAAAAATTAATCATTCAAAACCCGAATCCATATAAGTCTAAAGTAAGTATTTATACCTACTACAAAGATGTCATTGAACAAAAATGTAAGGAATTTATGTATTGATTTAATGATTTATTGTAGATAATAATAACTAAGTTTCCACCAGCTGATAGATTTGTAGCTTTAAGTTGGAAAGAAACTGAAATTGAAGCACAAGAAGAAACAGTTTTAGAGTTAAAATGGACCCCAAAAGAAGAAGGTAGCTGGAGAGATTTACTCTGCATTCGTGATAATCAAAATGTGAACAGAAATATAGCAATTGTCTTCAAATCTATCCCTAAAAAGGTATAATTAGAAAATTAAGCTATTTTTATTCTAGTTAAATATTACTTACGTTTTTGATAAATCATTTAGAAAAGAAAATATGTTCAATACAGTACCTAGCTTCAAGATTATTTAAATTTTTGTATGCGTATATTTTTTCTACAATCGTTGTACATTATGAACATTGTTATTCAATTTTTAGTTAAGATATCTTCAAAATTGTCGCACTAGTGTGACAAAGTACTGTTTTGTGCATCAAAAGCATATAACTATTAAAGTTATTGCGTCAAATTGATCTCAAACTACGATTGTAAACATTTTGTTTGATTTTTTTGTTTTGTTTATAGTCCGGGAGCTGGCATCAAATTTTTATGGGTGATTGCAGCAAAACTTTTCTTATATGTAGGTGGTATATTTTGTTGGTTTAACCACTTAAACATGTGTTAGCTGGTACGACCGTATGGCCTGCAGATTTAAGGGGCTTGCAAAAATAACAGATTTTCAAGTGAAACCAGCAAAGCTAAAATTTTGTATAATAATTTACCAATTATATTTAACAAAAAAATATGTTAGCTGGGCAGGGCAGGTGAATAGCCTTGTTAGCTGTCCAGGTGAACAGTGACAGTGTCAAAATAGTGAATTTGAATTGAATTGAATTTATTTATTGCCAAAAACACATCGTTTTCATTTTATGTAAGATGAAGATATAAACGATGTGTCACTATTTTGGCACTGTCACTGTTCACATGGACAGCTAACCAGGTTATTCACCTGCCCTGTCCAGCTAAATATAATTGGTAAATTATCATTATACACAATTTTAGCTCTGCTGGTTGTACTTGAAAATCTATTATTTTTTCAAGTTCCACAGCCTCTTAAAATCTCGAACCATGCTTTCGAACCAGCTAACACTGCAATTCTTAATTAGTTATTATAGAACTAATTATATTACAAAAATCTGCTTTGCTGAATTGGTCCGGTCAAATTTGACGCAAGCTTCCGGAATATTATAAACGTTGTCATCATGATGATGATTGATAATCACGATTTCATTGAATTGTTATAAGCACGGTAAATAATAATTTTAAAATTATTTATTTTTGACGTTATACGATTGTAGAAAAAATATTGTGTACACCTCGTCGGATAGAGCTTTAATTGTTGCATTTGGCGAGTCGTTGATCTCGGCTTCACCTCGACCGCGCAACAAACAAATGCTCTATCCGTACTTGAAAATACAAATATGTATTTTGTTTATGCAATCGAAAGAATATCGTTGGCTTTCTTTAGAAACCTTGTATACCGGGTGGAACACCATACATGTGTACATAGGCGATTAGCATTGTATTTCACATTTATGCAGATTCCTGCTCGCCATTTCCACGTAGAAATATGGTCGCATCTGGTGTGAAATAATTTTACCTTTCGATTGATACCTTTACTATATTTCTACGTGGAAATGGGGAGCAGGAATCTGCATAAATGTGAAATGCAATGCTAATCGCCTATGTACACATGTTGTATGGTGTTCCATCCTATGTGATTAGTGCAATTTTTCAGGAGACACTAAAAACTATCATTCTGTGAAAATCTGTAGGTACTACAGATCTATAAAATTGTAAATATTATACAAAATCGCAATGAAAATTATAATCATATGAACATTTATATATTTGTCAACAAACATTGATGTGATTTTGTTCAATATTTTTTTAAATTTGTAAAACTTAAAGATTGGCACAGAATCCCTCCATAATTTTGCTTAGAACTTGTTACAAACAGGTGTTAAAAGTTTTTTTTTTATAAATTTGACTATTGCATTTTATCAGAAAAGTCTATTAATTGTCTATGGGAATTAGTTTAAATAATTAATTTTTGGACATACAAGATTTTTATTGTTATTGCACTTTCTATTTTTAGATATACACTGTTTTTATGTAGGATCTTAATAGGGAAATTTCAACAGAATTTCTCCTCTACTGGACATTGTTATGTCTTCTAATATCGATAGGCACCAATATTTTTTTGTACTTTGTATGTCTACTTGACAGCATGTTCTGGCTAACATAAGAACTTTAAAAATCGTGTATGTAAGACATCTAAACAAATTTTAAACTAACGTGTAAATAATAAAAACTTGTATGTCCAGACTTACAAGGTATCTAAACTAAAATCGTGGTTTAAGATCCTTGCACAGTTTTTATATTCGATTGTAGAGACGTCACTGAAAGTATTGGACTTACAAGGTTTTAACAAACGCTGTAGATCGTAATAATATTTTAAAAACCGCTTAAATTTAAAAATTCACAAAAATCAGCCTTACGAGGTTTTTAAAGAGAGACAACGATATGTTATTGTCTAGTCAAATATTTGCATTTGATAATTAAAAATATAAGAAATGAAATTAAATATATTAAATCGAAAATAAATCTATTTAGGGCAAGAGACGAACTATTAATAAGCAGACTGCTAAGCCGAAACCAACTGTAGTTGCTGTACCACCTGTTAAAAAATTCCGTTCCCCTAAAAATACAAAAAAGAAACGCTCGCCTATGAAACAACCCGAAAAAATTTGCATGCCAAAATCTTACAAATGCGAAAACTGTGAAAATAATATTCATATCACAACGTGCAGTCCTATAAAGAAGAGAACTAATATAATGGAATCTAATAAAGAAAACTCTCCGGTTATTTTTCAAAACAGTGCAAATTTATCACCTATTATTTTCCAGCAAAATTCTGAGAATTTATCTTACAGTAGATTAACACTCTCGGAAAAACTAAATCGCATGAACAATTCGTCATTGTTCACGTCACCATCTTCTGTGAGTTTTAAATGTGATAATATTTTACAAACTCCAAATCGTAGAGAAACTTACGTAGTCAAAAGTCCTGATATTTTTAATGATAGTTTAGAATTAGAAAAGAAATTGGAGAATTTAGAATTAACTCCAGAATTATTATTAAAAAGTCATAAGTCAAATGATTCTTTTATTAAAAAATTAAATGTTGATGCAACACCTGAAATGTCTATCACAAGAAAATTAGATAACATTGAGCTAACTCCAGAAATATTAAAAAGTCAAACTAGTTCAATGTGTGGTACATTCATTAAAAAACTTAACATGGATTCACCTGAAATTGCTGTTAGCAACAATAGAAGCAGAACATCTGACCACTTTTTAGTTCAAAAGTATTTGTCAGATTCTGTTGCGTATTCTACTGCTATAGTATCGAAAAAAACACCTCATTTTAAATTACATCTGAACGATATTGAAATAATCGACGATTCATTTAATCCTAATAACTGTTCAACGGACACTAAGAAACACAATATTGTCAACAAAAATAATTCTTCGACACCCAAAGAATTATTTAAAATGAATAGTACTTACGAACTTACTCCAGGAAATAACAAGAATTTAAGCCCTAACTTGAGCGGTGAGACTTATACCGTAAGTAATATAAGCTCATCAAGTACATATGCTATTTTGTCCCCAGACGATACTCACAGTAGAATTCGCGAAATAGTTGATGAAAAACAGTCGTCGAATTATGCAAAAATAAGCACTTCATCTCCCTTGTTAGCACATACATCAGATCAGTTTCACGCCACTTCAAATTATTTGAATTTTAGCGGTATAAATGCTAAAACTGCGTTGTCTTGTATAATCGAAGAAGATAAATCAAGCAGTGATATATCAATTAGAAATAGTAGCATTCGTAGTGACTTCAGCAACAACGGAATGAAAAGAAAATCAGATCAACCAGAAACGGTTTTTACTGTTTCTCCGCCGAAACGTGCCTTCTTAAAACCAAAATCGCCGAAGCCGGTTAAAAATATCAACACATCTTGGAACAAGAAATTAGAAAAGACAGAAAGAATTCGAAGAAAATCGGTATCCACACTCAGGCTTAATTTAAGTAAAGTCTCCACAAAATCAAATACTTCAAATGTGTCCGATACCAGCACATCATCTGTAAATATCACCCAAACTAGTTGTCATATTGATCCATTTTTGATTGCAGCTTTGTATAATTCAGATACAACGACTGTTAACTTAAATTTGGACCCGTTTATTTCTTCTACTTTGTACTACGACGAAAAATGGTTGGATAAACAAATGCAAGAACTGAAAAAATGGTTAAACGCTATATTAACACCTCCTTCTGAACTGGCTGCTACTGCAGAGAGTAAAAAAGTCGATGTTGCCAAACTGTGGCAAGATTGCATCAGAAAAGATTTAATTTATGCCCCAACTAAGGAAAAAGTTTCATCGAAATACCACACGAATCATAAATTAGAAATTTTACGCAAATCTGCCAAAAATCTGTTTCAATCTCTAGAAATGCGTAATGCTCTATCTAAAGTTGCGGTTACTATTGAAAATAAACAAATAACAATACGAGATGATAAAAATTTGCATCTTGATGTTGGTCTTCAATCACATATTTTAACTCTTTTGCTGTGTTACAATCCTTTATGGCTGAGAATAGGTTTAGAAACAATTTATAACGAACCAATTCCTCTAGATTCTAATTCAGATATTATTGGATTGAGTACATTTATAATGCTGAGATTTTTCCGGTGCCCTGATCTTATGCCTAAGAATAAACAACAAGCTACACATATTAAATATCTTCCTACATATGGAGCTGCTATTAAAAAATTCACGCTTAGGAAATTTTTAATGCTTATCTACTTTTTAGATCAAGCTAAAACTAAAAAACTAATTTCACACGACCCTTGCTTGTTCTGCAAAGATGCCCCTGTAAAGGAAAGTAAAGAATTGTTATTATCATTTTCGCGAGAACTTCTATCAGCTGTTGGTGATATAACTAAATTTTTGAGACGTTTGGGCTATGAAGTTTCACATAAACAAAGCTATATTGATGAATTCGACTACGCTGTTAAGAATTTAGGTGTAGATTTAAGAGACGGCATTAGATTAACTAAAGTGATGGAGATCATTTTAATGAGAAATGATCTGACAAATCAGTTGAGAGGTCCAGCTATTTCAAGACTACAAAAAATTCACAACGTTAAATTAGCTCTTGATAGTTTAATCCAAGCCGGATATACAATCGCTGGAGAAATTACTTCCAAAGACATCGTGGATGGTCACCGAGAAAAAACTTTATCGTTATTATGGCAGATAATTTATAAATTCCAAGCGCCTAGATTTACCGCAGCAGCAATAAAAATCCAAATTTGGTGGAAGAGTCTAAGAATAGTTGTTAAACGCAGAATTTTGGATAGACCGCGGCAGTTACGAATCAATGCAGTTATTACAATACAAAAATTCTATCGCTCTTACAAACTTATGCAAAAAGAGAGAACAGAATTTCTATGTATAAAACAATCTGCTGTTACAATTCAGAAATATACTCGGTCCATGTTTTTAATGAAACGTGATAGACTACAGTATTTACTGAAAAAACAAGCTGTTACAATTATTCAACAGCGATACAGAGCATCAAAACTTATGATGAAAAATAGACATGATTATTTGGAGAAGAAAAATGCAGTCATTGTTATACAACGACATTTTAGAGCTAAATTAACTATGAAAGAAACAAGACAGTCTTATGAGAAACTTAAAAATGTTGTTATAAAAATACAAAGAAATTTCAGATCGAAACAAATTGTAAAAGAACAGCGTAACAATTTCTTAGAAAAAAGAAATGCTACTCTTACTCTGCAGAAGCATTTTAGAGCCACACAGCAAATGAAACATGATAAAAATACCTATTTACGAACAAGAAATATTGTTGTAAAATTACAGCAACGATTTAGAGCTACCATACTCATGAGAGAAGAACGACATACTTATTTGGAACAACGAAAACGTATTATATTGCTGCAACAAAAGTATCGAGCTACAATTCTTATGAAACAAGTTCAAAAATCATATTTAGAACAACGACAAGCTGTTATTACAATTCAACAAAGATTAAGAGCATATCTAACAATGAAACAAGCAAGAGAAAATTATTTACAACAAAGAAAATTTGTAATAATTATTCAGAAATCTTTCCGAGCTTATTTAGATATGAAGAAATGTCGCGAAAGTTATTTAAATTTAAAACAAGCTACTATAATATTACAGCAAAGATTTAGAGCAAATATTCTTATGAAAACTGTTCGCGATAATTATCAAAAGCAAAAAGATGCTGCTGTAAAAATTCAACAAAAATTCAGAGCTTATTTAGAAATGAAAAAATGCCGTGAAAATTATTTAAAATTAAAGCAAGCCACTGTATTACTGCAACAAAGTTACAGAGCAACTATGCGCATGAAAACCGTACGTGAAAATTATCTGAAACAGAGGGATGCAACTATTTCCATTCAGCAAAAATTCAGAGCCCAGTTGGAGATGAAAAAGTATCGCACAAATTACTTAGATCTGAAAAAAGCAACAATTATCGTGCAAGAAAGATTTAGAGCAAATCAAGTTATGAAAGAAGTACGACAGAATTATTTACAGCAACGACAAGCTGCAGTTACTATTCAGGAAAAATACAAAGCTTATTTAACCATGAAAAACTGTCGCAATAATTATTTGGAGTTTAAAAATGCCATTGTTATTATTCAGCGAAGATTTAGAGCAAATACGCTTATGAAATCTGATCGTACTACTTATCTGAAGCAGAGAGAAGCTGCTGTAAAAATTCAGCAAACTGTCAGAGCCTTTATGGAAATGAAAAAATGTCGTAAGAATTATTTGGCATTACAACAAACAACTATATTTGTGCAGCAAAGATTTAGAGCAACTATGTTTATGAAAACTGTACATGAATATTATGTTAAACAAAAAGATGCTACCATAAAAATTCAGACAAAATTCAGAGCTTATTTGGAAATGAAAAAATGTCGAAAAAATTATTTAATTTTAAAACAAAATATTATATTTATTCAGCAAAAATTCAGAGCAACTAAGCTTATGAAAACTGTGCGTGAAAATTACTTAAAGCAAAAAGATGCTGCTGTTAAGATTCAACAAAAATTACGAGCTCATTTGGAAATGAAAAAATGCCGTCAAAATTATTTAGTATTAAAGCAAACAACTATTTTTGTACAACAAAAATTCAGAGCAACTCTCCTTATGAAAACTGTACGTGAGGACTTTTTAGCGCGTCTAGATGCTGTTATAAAGATTCAGAACAAATTGAGAGCATATTTGGAAATGAAAAAATGCCGTCAAAATTATTTAGTATTAAAGCAAACAACTATTTTTGTACAACAAAAATTCAGAGCAACTCTCCTTATGAAAACTGTACGTGAGGACTTTTTAGCGCGACGAGATGCTGCTATAAAGATTCAGAACAAATTGAGAGCATATTTGGAAATGAAAAAATGTAGGGAAAATTATGTAATTTTAAACCAAACCACAATATTTGTGCAACAAAGATTTAGAGCAATTATGCTTATGAGAACTGTTCGTCAAGATTATCTAAAACAAAAAGGTGCTGCTATAACAATTCAGGAAAAATTTAGAGCTTACTTGGAAATGAAAAAATGTCGTGAAAATTATTTGGTTCTGAAACAAATCACTGTACAACTACAACAAAGATTCAGAGCAAATATGCTCATGAAAGTTGTCCGAGAAAATTATCTGAAGCAGAAAACTGCAAGTATTTACATTCAGCAACAATTCAGGGCCCAGTTGGAGATGAAAAAATATCGCACAAATTATTTAGATTTGAAAAAGGCTACAATTATCGTACAAGAAAGATTTAGAGCAAATCAAGTTATGAAACAACTGCGACAAAATTATCTACAACAGCGAAATGCTGCAGTAACAATCCAGGAACAGTATAGAGCTTATTTAGCTATGAAAAATTGTCGCGACAATTATTTAAAACTGAAAGAAAACACTGTTTGTATTCAGCAAAGGTTTAGAGCAAATATGCTCATGAAAACTGTTCGCGAAGATTATCTGAAGCAGAGAGAAGCAACTGTTTACATTCAGCAAAAATTCAGAGCCCAGTTGGAGATGAAAAAGTATCACACAACTTACTTAGATCTGAAAAAGGCTACAACTATTGTACAGGAAAGATTTAGAGCAAATCAAATTATGAAACAAGTACGGCACAATTATTTACAACAACAACAAGCTGCAGTAACTATTCAGGAAAGATTCAGAGCTAATTTAATCATGAAAAACTGTCGCAACAATTATTTGGAGTTAAAACAAGCCACTGTTATTATTCAGCGAAGATTTAGAGCAAATATGCTAATGAAAACTGTCCGTGAAGATTATCTGAAGCAAAGGGAATCTGCTATAAAAATTCAGCAAAAATTCAAAGCTAATTTAGAGATGAAACGGTATCGCAGGAATTATTTAGAACAAAGAAGATCTGTAATAACGATTCAGGAAAAATATCGAGCTTATTTAACTATGAAAACTTGCCGTAATAATTATTTGAAATTAAAAAAATATACAATTATTGTGCAACAACGGTTCAGAGCAATTTTGGCCATGAAAACTGTTCGTGAGAGCTATGTACAAAAAAGAAATGCTGTAATACTTATACAACAAAAATTAAAATCTTATTTGGAGATGAAAAACTGCAGAGAAAATTATTTAAAACTTAAGAAAGTTACTATCTGTGTGCAAAATAGATTCCGTGCAAAATTAGCAATGAAAAATGACAGAGAAAAATATCTTATGCAGAGAAAAGCTGCAACAATTATTCAAGAGCAATTTAGATTTTATTTAATAATGAAAAAATGTAGACAAGAATTTATTCAAAATAAATTGGCAATAATTAAAATACAAACATATTATAGAGCGTACGTCAGTAGATGTTTAGTTCAGAAATTAGAACTAAAAATTAAAGCTGTGATTAAAATTCAGTCTTGGGTGAGAATGCATGCGGCGAAAAAACAGTTAGCTATTCTTCGGGAAAATTCTAAAGAAACTGAAGAAAAGAAGAAGGAAAGAAGGCGCAATAATGCGGTCGTTAAAATTCAGGTAAATTTTATTACCCAAATCAAGAAACATGTTTGTTAAGTTTAATTTTCATTTAGGCTTTATGGCGTGGATACAAAACTCGAAAATTAATGTGTAAGAAAATGGCTATAATTCGACAGAGAAGTGAAGATGCAGCTAATAATGCTGCACCGGAATTGACTGTCGGGCAGAGAAATCGAGAAGCGATAGATTTACTCATGTACCAGACTAGCATGAAGGAAATTATACGTGCTTTAACTATATTAGGTAAGAGCAATATTTGTTATGTAAAGTATTACCTTATAATAACTTATATTTTTTCAGATTTTACAACTCGGTTATTCCCCAATCTTTGCATAGAAGTTTGCGATGAAATAGCTGAGCGTTTGTACATTTTACTAGTCTGTACTAATCGTTCTGTACCCGATATGGATGCTTCAATACTTTGCGTTAGCGTCCTTATTAATTTATACAAATTTCAGCAAACCTCTGCAGCAGTTTGGAAGGTATAATATTCCTGTGATCTGTGATCGATCTTATTTTAGTAATTAATTAGGTAATTTTTTGTTTTAATATTATTAACTTATTTTAGGTACAATATGTCGAAAGATTGCTGTCAGTACTATTACACTGGAGTGACAAAGATAGTCTTCTATTTCCGTACGTGTGTACGCTAATCTGGTTGTTTGCACAAAAGCAAGAATATTGTAAGGTTAGTAAATTTGCAACTTTTTTATATATATTAAGTTTTATTTGAAATTTAAAACATTATTTAAACACTTGTATAGGTCATCAAAGCCGAAAGTAACATTGATAAAATCTTAAAGAAAACACATCAACAATGTGAAAGAAGACAAAAAATGTTAACTAGAATGAGAAATGCTCCAATAATAATTCCCGTTAAAGGTAAAAAAGATATTCTTCCTTCTTTAACGCCAGATTGGGGAATTATTAATGTTAATCGTCCCCGTGTATTTAGAAATCCTGTTTTTGCGATCAAATGCCTTCTTAAGAAATTAAATGTTACATTAAGTATGTAATTTTTTCTGTTATTTTCATTTAAACTAAGTTTGTAAATGATATTTAATGTTTATTTTATCTATGTATATGACACTTTGTAATGCATTTAAATTACTAAATAATATATTTTTATTATACATTATAAAATCTATCTTACATTCTTCTTTACATCAATTGTAACGGGAATGTTCACTGATGGTTATTATTATTGCTCCTTACTGTGTCTGTGGATCTGTGCGTTGTTTATTTTCAGTGTTAAGTTTATTTAAATATTAAATAATATATTTCATATTTATATAATATAGCTAACTTATGTACATATTGATTTTAAGTATATTCTCTTAACTACAATATTTTAAAATAGTTGTCTCAGATAAGTTAAAAACCAGAAATTCAAAATTATATACATAAAAATGACACAAAAAATTGTATGCATCGACTGCTGAATTCGTCGAATTTTATTAAAATGTTTCTTGGCACTTTCTATTGTGGAATCTGGCATATTTAGGATATATCTTCTTTGACCCAGAACCGTGTTGAAAACATATTCTTTAAAATCAAAATGAACGAATAAATAATCAAAATTAGCCTTATCTTTTGCTTGAATTCGATTTTGAAGTGCTAGAAAACTATTATTGTGGAATTTAAATTCCGTACATGTAAAAGGGGATAATAGAATTTGAGCTGTATAAATTCTTCTCTGAAGTTTTAATATCCTGGTAAAATATAAAAAGGAATTAATATTTCAATATCAAATGTAAAATGCAGATTCTAAGTAAATATGTATAATTTTATTACCTGGGGTTTGTCCCTCTTATTTTCATAACTAGATCGATAAGGATCGATGGTAAAACCATAGTAATAATAGTTCTTATGTACCACCAGTACCAATTATTTGTATAGTGGTAGCATGGTGTCCAAAGTATATCATTAAAAGGTACAATTTTCATAACTTCAGCCCACGTAGAATACGTGTCTTCGTGGTTAATATTCAACCAACCAGAATTATTCGTAGTGCCATTAATCACTTCTAAAATAATGTTGGAATTCGACCGAATGGCAAGGTCCCATGTGCATACAATTAATGATTTAGTTACAACATCTATTGGAATATAATCTAGCGAAATTTTCGCATCTAAATATGTCGTTCGAAGAACTCCTAAAATAAAACAATCATTTAATAAATGTGGTCTATAAGATCTATTTAAAAATAATATTACCTACGCCATAAGCAACCCCCATTCCTATAGGTCCATTTAAATTATCTATCCAACCTTTAACTGGTTCATCATGCATTGCAGCAGTAACTAAAAAATTTAATAATATGAAATAATTAATTTAAAAATAATTATGTTGATAAATGAAACCTACCTATTGAAGGTCTATATATTTTACATGGTACTTTGCCTTCTAACATGTCTTTAACAACATATTCAGCAATACGCTTTGTAAATGTATATGTATTTGGAAAACCATCCGTCATCTTGGTAGCGAAAATATTAATAACATTTTGGTTAATCTTTTCTGCAATTTCTATATATTTTTTCCAATCTAATTTTGAAGGATATATTGTTTCTATTGATTCTTTCCGATCAACATTTACGAATGCTGTTGATAGGTGAATAAAAGTCTACAATAAAAATTTTAAAATATGTTTAATATCAATTTTTAATTTATTGTTACGGATAAACCTCAAAATACTGATGAAACTAGATCTGCCCAGATAAAGTTTAGCAAATGATAGATATACATGAATAACAGTCTACAAATAAAAAAAATTAAACATTAAAATTTAGTATAATGCTATGAATTAACCTGAAAATAATGGTAAATTTAGATCTACCCGGATAATGATTTACGTGTGTATTATAAATAAATTATTAGTTTTAAATATAAATGCTCATAGCTCCATGAAATATTTAATTACCAAACTATAATATTAAAATAAAAATTTATTAATACTATACCATCATATTTTTTGTCTCTAAAGCAAGTTGACAAGCCTCTCTAGTTCCTCTTATATTCATTATAATTGCTTCAGATAAAGGCTCATCAAATCGAACGGATGCGGCAACATGAAATATTATATTTACTTTTTCTATTAAAGTATTGCGGTCTTCTGGACTTAAACCTATAAAAAAATGCTGAATATTGTATTGAATCAAATACTATAATTATTATTTACCTAAATTTAATTCCTTACAGTCTCCAGCAAGTGCGATAATTTTTTTTTCTATTGCTAAATTTGGTTGTTCTCGTTTTACGCGCTCAAATACCTAAAACGAAATTTTTAAAATTAAATGAGGTATTTATTTTTTGTGTTTAATATCTCACTGGATCATTTACAAGAGTTTGAACTCTTTCTTGTATATGTTTTCCTTTTTTTGGTCGGACCAAAATGTAAATATCTCCGATATCAGGACAATTTCGTAAAAATTTTTCGATTAATGCTTTTCCGAGAAAACCTGTAGCTCCGGTTATGAAAATAGTTTTTCCCGAAAAGAATTCCGGTATGGAAGGTTCAAACCGGCTTGTCATTTTAGAAAATAAAATTTGGCAGAGAAATAAAGTTATCGGCCGAGCAGTGTCGATGACTACTGAACTACAAATCCATTATTACTGGTATACCTACTAAATATAAATATATAAGGAAGAACATAACGGATATGATATTCATAACAAATTCATGTACTTTTTTAAAATTCTTATTTGATAATAATTTCAATACACGTGCGCGGCAAAAACAAAACGCTTGGTAATTGCGCAATATTCAAGTCTATTTCAATAGCCTCCTACAAATAAATAAATATCAACATCACGGTATAATGTAAGACAGGTGTATACCGATGAAGCGCTCAGAAATGACTCTGCTCTTTCAACCGTTTTCTTACATCCGAAGAAGAAAATAGTGCACTCTCATCCGAAAATTATTAAGTAATCCCTCCCACGGTTACAGAATAATTAGGTTTGCCAATATGATCTTTTTTAGCGGTCAGAATATGTAAAGGATTTAGATATTAGAGTTGTAGTTGCCACTCCACCATCGCACTGAAGATGATCCAATAAGAATCGAAACGTTTGCAAAAATTAGGAGTATTTCACTTTATTTCAACCCTTATCAACCTTCCGACGATACAGTTCTCCAGGTAATTTGTCATATACCTCACTAGTGAAGTACTTTTGATGTGCTTTTATCATATTACATACCTCTCGCATTTTACTCTACTTCACTCGTTCGTTGCCATGGATAATACACTCATAATAAATCATTTATAAATAAATAATACATAACACAAAAAAATTTACAAATTAAAAGTTTCTAAAAAAACTGGCTGGAAGATAGCAGAAAAGAACCTCTCAAAGATGATGCCGAAAATGTCCAAAACATTACCTATACAATTTTTAAACCTGTTCAATGGAATATATAATACAAATACTTAATAATATCAAATCTAACTTTTCAACAAAAAATTACATTTTTTAAATTTTGAGTAATAAGTGTAGTTAGTAGCTAACAAATTATCGTTATTCCTATTCAGGGTGATTCACAACATCTTGCGTATATTTTAATAGCACTCAACATCATCATGGAACAAAAATAATGTCTTAGAAATTCGTAAATTTAAAGACAGTTTTCGCAAGTAGCACATTTTATAAACCACTGGGTTGTTGATTGTATAATGGATATCTGATTAACTATGAATTATGAATGGGGTAAAATTAAATGTTAATTAATTGTACAATGTCAAGAATAGTAAATTTATTAAATTCCATCTGAAAACAGTGGCCCAAAACAGAAAACTGTTTGATTAAAAAACCTGGAAACTAAAATCGCGAATTAAAAAAAAATTCTTTCAGATTAGTCCAGTCAAATTAGAGTTTCACCTCGGAATGAGAGATAATAAACTGGAAACTCGTATACACCTTCATTTTGGCGTTCTAAAAGTTGTCTCAAAAGTCTCATAAAATCTCGTGTCTGCGTCATAAGTTATTCGAGGTCAAAGGTCACAAAACTCGGTTTTTCGAGATTATCTAGGTTTCTATAGCTCCAATGAAGTTAACCTATTATAAAATTGTAGAGAATAAAATTTCCTACAACTTTGATATTAAAAAAAATTTATCCGATCAATAGTTCAAAAGTTACGGCCGAAAGAAAAAGGAACGCTTTTTAAAATTTAATTGTGGCATTATTTTATGTCATAATCTACAAAAACGACTGTAACTTTTCAACACATTAAAATATTGATTTCCGGTCTGAAGCATTCAATTCTAAAGACTATTTTCTATCTACAATACAATTTTTTAAATTTTGGAGATTACAAGTTTAGCCAAAATTTAAACAAAAAAAATTATTATTTTTTTGTATTTTCTTAAATTATTGTGTTTAATCAGCTCTAATTTCTGAATGAATCGAGATATCAACTTTCGGTTTTCAGCATTGAATTCCTGAGACTTTTTTCTATAAGGTACATTATTTCAAAAATGGTTTAAAGTACTTTGTTGACCTGAAATTTTAAGTTTTTCTCCGAGAGAATATAGTGAAATTTTAATTTTGTTATAGATTATTGTATTTAATCAGCTCTAATTTCTGAACTAATTAAGAAATCGACTTCCGGATTCCAGCATTGGATTTCTGGGACGTTTTTCTATAAGAAACAATATTTTTATATCTTTTAAAGGTATGTGATGACCTAAAATTTAAAGTAATTTATAACAAACTTAAAATTTCACTATATTCTCTCAAAGAAAAACTCAAAATTTCAGGTTACCAAAGTCTTTTTAACCATTTTTGAAATAATATACCCTATAGCAAAAAGTCTCAGGAATTCAATGCTGAAAACCGAAAGTTGATATCTTGATTCATTCAGAAATTAGAGCTGATTAAACACAATAATTTAAGAAAATACAAAAAAATAATTATTTTTTTGTTTAAATTTTGGCTAAACTAGGACCTCAAAAATTTTAAAAATTGTATTGTAGATTGAAAATAGTCTTAAGAATTGAATGCTTCAGACCGGAAGTCAATATTTTAATGTGTTGAAAAGTTACAGTCGTTTTTGTACATTATGACATAAAGTAATGCCATAATTAAATTTTTTAAAGCGTTCCTTTTTCTTTCGGTAGTAACTTTTGCTCGGAGAATTTTTTTTAATACCAAAGTTGTAGGAAATTTTATTTTCTACAATTTTTATAATAGATTAACATCATTGGAGCCATAGAAACCTAGATAATCTCGAAAAACCGAGTTTTGTGACCTTTGACCTCGAATAACTTACGACGCAAAAAAAGATTTTATGAGACTTTTGAGACAACTTTTAGAACGCAAAAATGAAGGTGTATACGAGTTTCCAGCTTATTATCTCTCATTCCGAGGTTGAGCCCATTTTTTTGCTAAAATGACTGGACTAGATCCGTGATAAACAAGTTGAGCACAATATGCCACAGCAAGCAAGTAGAATTTCTGTAGGTTCATTTAAACTATCTATAACATCTTTTAACTGGTTCAGCTGTTCAGCATACATGGCACAAATATCTAAGAAAAATAAAACAATATGAAATTACACTTTTGAACTAAAAGGAGTTGTGAGAAGTGAGATGTGAGATGTGGTAAGGAAAATATAACTACAAAAAGCAAAATGAGCAGGAAATAAAGAATGGAAAATAAGACAAATGAAAAATATAGAAAGAAGTATGTAAAAATAAAATTTAAAATACTAGGTAGGTATGTAAGGAGTAAAATTTTGCAAAAGTGATAGGTAATAGCCTAATACCCCTACGGGTGTATAGAAGAATAGAAGCCCTAATTATTTATTTAATAAATTTATTTTACTCATTTTTAAAATTTATTATTTGGCTTTCCCTTTAAGCGGCTCGTCTACGCTTTTGCCGAATTCCTAGAATACTCTCGATTTTACTTTTTTTTCCATTCCACTTTTTCCCCACTACTAGGCCTGCCTGAAACCAGCCCGAATCTCGTACTTTGCCGCATCCTAGCAATGCAATGTCGTTTTGAAGTTGAAAAATACTGTAAAAGTGTTTTCGTTGCGATTTAACTGTCAGATTATTATTGAATTCAGGATAAAGTTTTTATAAACATTTAATAGAGAAAGAATGGATCTAAAGATGTGCCTTTTTAAAATTTTAAAAATTAATTTGTTTCATAAGATATAACCATGTAAAGTTTGCATAAAATAGTTTTTTTTTTTTAATTTTCGGAATTTTTATATTCATGTAAAAAAAATTTATCAAAATTTTAAAATTTCCTTCTTTCTCTTGTTGAAATAAGTTTTTACCATTCTTGTACTGGTCATAAAACACTCGCTACGTTAGTACATTTTGTGCTGGATTTTAGGTAGTAGATGTAATGTAAATTGCACCAAAACTGCTAATCATGAAACTTTAAAATTAAAATATAATTTATTTTAAGTGAATATTACATACATAAATAAACTAACCATAATCAAAGAAACTGTGTACACTATTTTTTGAATCCACCACATTTTGTTATAATGTCTCTTTGCGCTTTCTATTGTGGAATCTGGACTATGTAGAATATATCTTCTTGTACCCATAAGCATGTTGAAACAATATTCTTTAATATCGTAATTTTCAAAATCATAACTAAAACTAGGTTTATCTCTTTCTTGAATTCGGTTTTGAAGTGCTAGCAAATTATTGTTACAGAATCTAAATTCTGTAAATGTAATGGCAGCCATTATCATTTGAACTATATACATTGTTTTCTGTATTTTCAATAACTTTGGTTTTTTTCCTTTTAATTTCAAAAGTTGATCGATAAAGATCGATGGTAGGACCATTGTAAAAATAGTTCTTATATACCACGAGTAAAAATTACTCGTATGGTGACCACTAGGTATCCAAATTATATCATTTAAAGGAACGATACTACTTGCTGCTGTACAATAATTACTCCAGTCACTTGAATTAATTCGGAGCCATTTAATATCACAAGCGGAACCATTTATGACTTCCATCGGTAAAATACTGTTGGAGGAAGAAGATCGAACAGCTATGTCCCAAGCACTTACTATTAAAGATTTTGTTACAACATCTATTGGAATGTAATCTTGTGGCGCACTGGAATGAAAATAAACTGTGCGAAGTATTCCTAAAATCAAATACATAGTTAAATTATAATACCACCTATTACAAACATTACCTAAACCACAAGCAACTAGGACTCCTGTAGGTCCATTTAAACTATCTATCCATCCTTTAACTGGTTCGTCATGCATGGCACAAATAACTAAGAAAAATAAAACTAGGTATATGATATTACTAACTGTTGAAGCCTCACAACATGTGAGGCTGCCTCACCCTAGTTGGGTTAAAAGCGTGATTAATATATAGGTAAAAGTAACATACCTACTGAAGGTCTATATATTTTACATGGTATTTTGCCCCCTAACATGTCTTCAACAACGTGTTCAGCAATATTTTTTGTAAATGTATATGTGTTTGGCAAATCACCAATAATTTTTGTAGTGACAACATTCAGGTCATATTGCTTCATTTTCTCTGCAATTTCTATAGCATTTTTCCAGTCTAGTTTTGGTGGATATATTATTTCCTTCGATTCCGTCCGATCAGAATTTACGTATGTTGTTGATACGTGAATATAAGCCTAGTAAAAATCAAATTATATTATATGAAGCTAATCTACCGGAATGTGTTAAATTAAAATTAAAACTAACCAGAACATTTTTTGCATCTAAAGCAAGTTGGCAAGCTTCTCTAGTTCCTCTTACATTCATGATAATTGCTGCAGATAAAGGATCATCAAATCTAACGGATGCGGCAACATGAAATATTATATGTACTTTCTCTATTAAAGTATTACGGTCGTCTGGACTTAAATCTATAAATAAATTACTAATTATTGTATTTTATTGAAAGCCTCTGCATTATTATTTACCCAAATTTAATTCTTTACAGTCTCCAGCGAGTGCAATAATTTTTTTTTCTATTACCAAGTTTGGTTGTTCTCGTTTAACCCGCTCAAATATCTGTAATTAAAGTTTCTAAAATTATATTTGATAAATATTTACTAGGTTTAATATCTTACTTGATCATTTGCAAGAGTTTTAACTCTTTCGTGTATATGTTTTCCTCTTTTTGGGCGGACCAAAATGTAAATATCTCCGATGTCAGGACAACTACGTAAAAATTTTTCAATGAGTGCTCTTCCGAGAAACCCTGTAGCTCCAGTGAGAAAAATATTTTTTCCCGAATAAAACTCTGATATGGAAGGTTCAACATAGCTCGTCATTTTTTCAAGTTAGTTAAAATGTTAAATAATATTGTACACAATAATTTATAAAGCAAACAGTTGTGATGGTTAATCAACTTCAAATGCAAGTTATATTACAAACTAAATATTTAGTACTAATCCCTATTCATGCACTTTTTAAATTAAAAAATTAATAGGTACATACATACCGGGTGTCTACTTGAAATCTGTTATTATAGGAAGACAATGTTATTTTGAATTTTTATGATAGATAAATAACTATTCCAGGGTACTCTTTATAAACCGCTCAAAGATGGGAACTTAAAACATTATCTCGTGACAGAAACGTTTTATATCAATAAATATAGGCCGAAAAAAAGTCTACACCCGGTATAATAGATTTCAAGTAGACGTACGATATGTTAATTTGTGACATTTAAAATTTATCAATGTAAGCTGCGTTGCAGTTAGCTTCATTGTGTATTACATATTACAGGCGCGCACCCAGGAATTGTTATTGGGGGGCCAGAGTATTTAAAAAAATTTGTAATACAAAAAACTCGTCAAGAAAATGCGCCATGGGCGAACTGTGATGTAAATAGTTTTTAATTTAATGTTTTGAAATTATTTAAAACTTAATTAAATATAAAATTTATTGATAAACAGAAAAATATACAACCATCTCTAATTAAATAAACAACTAATACAACAAAAATTAGTTAGGATTTAGGATAGTTATATTTTTTTCTAAACCATAATTATTATTATTTTGAATTGAATGTTTTCAGTTTATTTTTTTTGTGTTATGATAGTTTTAAATTGGTACCTATTTGTTATTTTTTGGGATTTTTAGGGGGAGTACAGCCCGGCAGCCACCTCCTCTGGGTTTGTGCCTGAGGTATATATTATTTATAAAATCGGTGCATCTAATGACAATCAAATTAATTGTTAAGATCCTTATCTATATCTATATTAAAAACGTAAAACAATGACCCTTATTAACAAATAAAAATTAATATGCGTACAATAATTTTTCTAAACAAAGCAAATCATAGACACAACGACATGTACTCGTATATTATATAATTATAATTATAGTGCAATCAAAACTTTGTTCACCTTGCATATACCTATTTATTTTTCTTTCATAAATGTACAAAAACAATAACAAATTTGCATTGTAAATTTAAAACAGTATAACATTAATATTAACCTGTGCATTTTTTAAGTCTTTGTTTTGGTTTGTATAAATTATTATTATCACAAATATGCCACAAAACAATACATAAAAACATTAGTTGACGTTTTTCATTGTTAAATTTTTATTATAATATTTTAAACTGTTTTATTTGTAAAGAATGTAGCCTTTTTGAGTTATTTTATAAATAATTTATTGCCAAATTCACTGAGAAGCCGAGAAGGTTGCAAATTTTTTACTTCCTTGTACAGAGTAAAAAGGAAGTATTGTAATCGCGAAAAATTTCGGTTTTCAGATTTTGATGGAAATATCCGTTTTGACCTTTTCTGAATCCATTATGACTAGTTTCGTCGTGACGTCTGTACGTACGGACGGACGGACGTACGTATGTATGTCGCATAACTCAAATACGGTTAGACGTAGAAAGTTGAAATTTTGTATTTAGGACTGTTATAGCATCTAGTTGTGCACCTCCTATTTTTGGTTTCAATCTACAAACCGGAAGTAGTACTTTTTTCAAATATTTCGATAAATATTTAATTTAAGACAATTTTTTTTTATTTTAAATGAAAGATTATGTGATTTTTTTTTTTACTACGTATTTACTACGTAAAATTTAAATTATTATGACATGACAGTGACAATAGTAAAATATGCTTTATATCTTCTTCTGCAGTTTAAATAAAATGACTAAAATATATTTGTGAGTATAGTAGCAGTATAGTAGTAGTAGTACTTATATATTAATATATTTGTATAATAAGTTAAAAGAATAAAGCAGGTATGGCGAGAGGTCTTGTGGTGGCTACGTCAGATTTTTTTTATATTATTCTACATTTTAGTTATTAAGAAAAGTATGAACAGTTTAATAGGAGTACAAGGAAGTCATGTGGTGTCCACGTCATATTTTTTATGAATCTGTTGTGTTTATTGTTAGCTGATATTATTATATTGTTTTATTTCGAAATTCAAAGGTGGTGCACCACCTTGCACCATGCTGCCGGCGCCCATGGTTGTTATAGTATAGTATTACATTAAAATAAAGGATTCAGTACGTCATGCTATTTAAAAAAATGCAATTCATACTTACTGCATTGTTTCGCATTGTTGATTATTTAAAAACATTTAAATTATTATTGATAGATGCATTGTATTTATTCCTTGAGTTGGTTCTGGAATTTTTGTGTAAATAAAATGTATAATGGCAATTTGATCAGTTGTATCTACTACTAAAGGATTGATCTACGGAGAATGTTCATGTCAGTTCAGAATAGCTTTATCATTTTTTCTTAATTTAAGTATTTCTAATATAAAATACAGTTAAATACAAACTTAAAGAATAAATCAATGTTTTTAAAAAAATTTAATTAAATGTTTTTTTTTAATTATACTGCAAAAATATTGGACACAACTTTTAAAATATATAGTCCATGGCCCAGGTAGCCAAATTCAAGATTTCGATATAATTTGGGGGTACTAAGTTTTCTTTTAACCATAGTTATATATGAGTATGAGGATCACTAAAAACCATGATTGCCATCCTCAACCTCAAGTGGTAGCTAATAGAATTGGCGGCCAATACAAGATGGCCGGCGTTGTTTTTAAAAAACGACTATATCTATGGAAGTAATGGTCCGATTTCAACAAACTTTCGATCGTACATTTTTAAAGTACTAGCCTATAAAGCATAAATAAAACGGCACAAACATGAATTTGTCAAATCTCAAATAT
Organism: Agonum fuliginosum; assembly: GCA_947534325.1. Classification (NCBI taxonomy): domain Eukaryota; kingdom Metazoa; phylum Arthropoda; class Insecta; order Coleoptera; family Carabidae; genus Agonum; species Agonum fuliginosum. Next base: position 36,528,746 of record OX384031.1, on the reverse strand, counting down.
CTTTTTAAAGTTTTGCAATATACCTATCAATAAGTGCAAACATGCACATACTAATAGGAGTTGATGGTGACACAAACAAATATGCAGTTAATTTTTGCAAATTATTTAAAACATAGATCTTCTAAAATAAAGGAATTGGAAAATATTATATTGTAAAACAAGTGTTGAAAGTGCTTAATAACAAATTTAAGAAAAACAAATAACAGGTTTGTTGTCATACTTGAAAATAATACCAATAAATAAAAACTGACAGTTCATTTTTGTAATTTTACATTATGGTGTGCAGAAAGTAGTAGTGAAAGTGAAAGTTTGTTTATTTGTACCTCGTCGGACATTTTACGGCAATTATTGTGAATCTGATTTTTTGCCTCACAAGTAAAAAATACTCTTGACAGCTTGGACCTTTCAGTAACTGCACAATTTCTAGATAAGCAAAATAATTTGTCTCAAATTCAGTAAACATCGTCCATCTGTACATTTATTAGGCGCTGTTCACACAAGGATTCTATGAAGATTCTTTCAAGATTCTGAATCTTGGAAAAATTAAATTCACGGTTTTGAAGCAATCAATAAATTATCATTATTATTATTATTATTAAAAAATATTTAATGTAACAGGTAATTCTCACTAGAATTATTTTTTCCAAGATTCAGAATCTTGAAAGAATCTTCATAGAATCCTCGTGTGAACAGGGCTTTACAGAAATTACTGCAAATGAAGTATAGTAGGTATATATTATGAAAAATTGATACTTTTTGAAAAATTTGCATTCAGTGCACAAAATTCTGATAATCAAATGAACGTGGGATAGCACTAGTGCGGGAAATTTTGTTTAATTTTATTTTTGTTATGTACAGGTTTGGCAACTATCCTGAAAGCTTAAAAATTAAAAATAAAGTAGTTAGATATAAACTGCCAATTTATTTTTAATATTATATTTTTGAGGACGATTGCAGAAAAAAATCTTGTTTGTAACTCATTTATGCCTGTGGCACACCGGCCGAGGAGCATCGAGGACCATCGAGTAACTCCTCGATGAAACGATAGAACGCACCCCGTCCTCGACGAAAAATAGGGGAGCCGCTATTTTCATCGATTTGTTCCTCGATGAAACGAATGTATCTCATTTCAGACGTATCTTTGGATTTGATTTCGCGCAAAACTTTGATGTATTTGTCACCGATTAAATAGAAATCCATCGCGGACGGGTGCGTTCTTTCGTTTCATCGAGGAGTTACTCGATGGTCCTCGACCGGTGTGCCACAGGCATAACGTAATTCTGAAACTCTATGCAAATTCAGAAACTCGCTGCACTCGTCTCAGTGAACTTGCATTTCCCGCACTTGTTAAAAAATAGTATATTGTAATACAAGTGTGAAAAGGGCTTCATTGAAAAACTAGTATGACAGTTGGAGCACGAGCGTTAGAGAGTTCTCTTATCATATGACAATATTGTAGTGATAGGTAGTGAAAGTTGAGTTTATTTGTAGATTTGAATTAAACTTTTGTATCTGAAGTCAAAAATATCCTGACATGTGAAATCTATTCTACACTCAATGATTCAAAAGCCTACTTTCACCATGAAATTAATATCAGAAAATATGTGAATTCGCACTTCAGTAGAACAAAAAAAATCTGACGTGGACACCACATGACTTCCTTGTACGCCTATTAAACTGTTCATACTTTTCTTAATAACTAAAATGTAGAATTATATTATACAAATATATTAATATATAAGTACTACTACTATTGCTACTATATACTCACAAATATATTTTAGTCATTTTATTTAAACTGCAGAAGAAGATATAAACGAAATTTTACTATTGTCACTACCACTGTCACTGTCATGTCATAATCATTTAAATTTTACGTAGTAACAAATGTTAATCGATCATGGACTACAAGATACCGAATTACTAAATTATATTATAAATATATACTTTAATTATTCTTAACTGATACCAGATACAAAAATATTTATAAAATACCGATTGTAGGTAATAATCACATAATCTTTCATTTAAAATAAAAAAAATTTCTTAAATTAAATATTTATCTAAATATTTGAAAAAAGTACTACTTCCGGTTTGTAGATTGAAACCAAAAATAGTAGGTGCACAACTAGATGCTATAACAGTCCTAAATACAAAGTTTCAACTTTCTACGTCTAACCGTATTTGAGTTATGCGACATACATACGCCCGTCCGTCCGTCTGTACGTACAGACGTCACGACGAAACTAGTCATAATGGATTCAGAAAAGGTCAAAACGGATATTTCCGTAAAAATCTGAGAACCGAAATTTTTCGCGATTACAATACTTCCTTTTTACTCCGTACAAGGAAGTAATAGTCGTTAATTCTAAAATTTATTATATAAAATGATAACAATTGTATTACATTTCAGTAAATTTAGGTAGGTATATTTACACGGGCATATAGACTATTTAACACTCTGCTTAATGACTCAGTACATAATTCTATATTATAATTTTTAATATAATTTTACATGAAAAATAATATTCGATAATAATTATTATCCTACTGATGTATAACTTTTTTTGAAAATAAATATAAAAATGTAATATATGTAAATACATAAATAAACATGATGAAAAAAACTGTGTTCACCGACTTTTGGATCCACCATATTTTGTTATAATGTCGCTTTGCACTTTCAATTGTAGAATCTGGACTATTTAGGATATATCTTCTTGCACCTATTAAGCCAAGAACCATATTTTTCTGAAGATCATAAGTTTTAAATTCATAATCAAAGTTATCCTTATCTTTTTCTTGAATTCGTTGTTGCAGAGCCAGCAAATTATCATTACAGAATGTATATTCTTTAAACGTTATACGAGCCAGAACTGTTTGAGCAATGTACATTTTTCTCTGTACTTTTAATAATCTGAAACAATATTAAATTAATTATAATAAGTCATTTTTAGACTTGTGCCTATAAATAAATAATGCTACATGCTACTACAACTTCTATTTCTAAATAACATATGAAGTTGATCATAATGGGGGTTTTCACGATTTTTTGGTTTTTTTATATGTTAATCTATACATTAAAATATAAGACCCGTATTTTTTCTTTTCGCTTAAAAGTTGCTAATAAGCCAGAAAAAAATTCATAAAGTTTAAAAAAATAAGTGCCGCGAAAATCGATGCCGCGTGTAACAGTGTGACGTCACCAACATCTAGAACATACGTTCAACGCGCTGACAAGGACCGATACGTAGGTCTTACCTTACACAGTCAACATCTTGTCAACTTGAACAGAAAAACATAACCAAACTGTTTCATGCCGTTTCATTTCGATTAAAACCAACACAAAAATTCTTCAATAAACTGTAAGTAATCGTGTTTGAACCTAACCAAACTCGACAACGTGAACCCGTGAACGTTGGTGAACGTGTCAAAAATCGAAAAATCAACTGGTGGTCCGTCGTCCAAACGACAAAAAACGAACTTGCACGAACCAATTCCTGGTTTGCTAGCGATGTTGGCTACGTCACACATGGCGCATTTCAATAAACGATTCAAAAGACTTACATTTTCATTTCGATAAAGAGGTAATAATTCTATCAAAATTAACAATTATTATCACTTTGCTATAACTTATACATGCTGAAAATTGATATCCAATAAGTATTTCTTTAAAAGCCGTAGGCTTGAAAACCCCCATTATAAGGTGCTTCAAGATCAGCGAATATTTCTCAAAAGCTACAGTATTTGTCAGTGTTAAAGTTACTTTTGTAGACTATAATCTTGTACAAAATTAATCATGGAGCAATACACGACGCAATTCACGTTAAAATTATCACAGAGCTTATTATGAAAATGGAGAAGTGCATACCGCGTGGTTTACGTGAATATTTTAGTATATAAAATCACCTTCTGAGCGAACAATTTGTGCAACCAATTGGGGTTTTCAAGCCTACGGATTTTAAAGAAATGCTTATTGGATATCAATTTTCAGCATATATAAGTTATAGGAAAGTGATAATTATTGTTAATTTTGATAGATTTATTACCTCTTTATCGAAATGAAAATGTAAGTCTTTTGAATCGTTCATTGAAATGCGCCATGTGTGACGTAGCCAACATTGATATCAAACCAGGAGCTGGTTCGTGTAAGTTCATTTTTTGTCGTTTGGACGACGGACCATCTGTTGATTTTTCGATTTTTGACACGTTCACGGGTTCACGTTGTCGAGTTTGGTTAGGTTCAAACACGATTACTTACAGTTTATTGAAGAATTTTTGTGTTGGTTTTAATCGAAATGAAACGGCATGAAATAGTTTGGTTATGTTTTTCTGTTCAAGTTGACAAGATGTTGACTGTGTAAGGTAAGACCTACGTATCGGTTCCTGTCAGCGCGTTGAACGTATGTTCTAGATGTTGTTGACGTCACACTGTTACACGCGGCATCGATTTTCGCGGCACTTATTTTTTTAAACTTTATGAATTTTTTTCTGGCTTATTAGCAACTTTTAAGCGAAAAGAAAAAATACGGGTCTTATATTTTAATGTATAGATTAACATATAAAAAAACCAAAAAATCGTGAAAATCCCCTTTGGAAGATACGGACATCGAGGATCTGTAGTTTCAATAAGATGGTGCTACTAGTCACACAGTAGCAGAAACAATCACGCTATTGCGCAAAAAATGTGATGACCGTATCATTTCACAAAACGGCGACATTAATTAACCGCAAAGATCATATTATGAATAATTCTTCTTTATCTGGATTTATTTAAAGAGGAGAGTCTACGCGAGCAAACCGAATAAACCATAATTAATTTATTCAATACGCAACTCAGAAATCTTAACACTACTCTGCACTCTTCCATCTCGCCAGTATTATTTAATAGTCGCAAATAATAGTACATTATTTAACGAGCACATAATGTAGGCTACAATTCAACAGGATGAAAGTTTATGCACGAGCTGAAGGCGAGGTTATATATTATACTTATCCGAGTTAAGCCTTAAGTACAAGTCAAAGTCGACGTTTTATCTACGACCAGAACATTTTTTACACAATTTTACTCATTAAAATATTAATCTAACATCACATTTTGGTGTGATGGCAGTTCATCATTGTACAATAGTGTTGAATAATGGATTCATAATACAATAATGTTGAATTTTGAATTCATAATACAATAGTGTGTCCTACGGAGAAGTTTAATTTATTACAGTTAGCTACATAATAAAAGTTCAATGGTCGTAGATAAATATTTATTTTTAATTTATTATAATTAAAATGTAATAAATTTCGTTACCTGGGTTTGTTCCCTGTTAGTTTTAAAAGTCCATCGATTAAAATTGATGGTAGAACCATGGTAAACATAGTTCTTATATACCAGGATAACCAATGACGTGTATAGTGACCATTTGGTATCCAAATTATATCATTTAAAGGGATAATTTCATTGGCTTGTATGCAATAGGTAGACCAGTGTGCTGCACTGATTCTTAGCCATTTGATATTGCAAGCCGAACCATTCATTACTTCTGTTGGTAAAACAATGTTAGAGGAAGAAGATCGAACAGCTAGGTCCCATGCGCACACGATTAAAGATTTAATTACAACATCTACAGGAATATAATCTTGTGGAATCCGCTCATCGAAATATACCGAACGAAGTATTCCTAAAAATAAAATAATTATTTTTTTACCTCTCGTACCTACTGTAAGAGAGATATTGTAATCATGTTAAAATTTCGATAGTGAGTTTTCAATGGATAAGCACGTTTTGAGGTCCCTAGAACACGACTTTGATAGTTTCGCGATGATGTCTGTGTGTGTGGATGGATGCATGTTTGAGGTACGATAATTCAAATACCACTGAATAAAGAAATTTGAAATTTTGTATACCTATCTAGATTAGATCTGATTAGATTTTGGTGTTGATCGTTCAACCGGAAGTGGTAGTTTCTTGAAGATCTGAAGAGTTTTCTCAAAAAATTTATGAAGAAATGTAGGGTTGATCCAAAGAAATTTTTGTTAAAGGAGCCTGGAGTTGGCTTGTGGATCGTTTTGGAAATTAATAATCAAACGCAGTTGATCATCAATCGTGTAATTAATATAAACAGGACCCTCCATAACTTTCTTTTTTTTTCACCAATTAATAGCAATATTGTACCTACCTAAACCACAAGCAACGATAATTCCTATAGGTCCATTTAAACTATCTGTCCATCCTATAACTGGTTCCTCATTCATAGCAGAAATAACTTAGAAAAATAAGATAATATTGAATGATTAAATAACTATAAAATCAAATAACTAAATGTTAAAAGTACATACCTACTGAAGGTCTATACACTTTAGATGGTACTTTTCCTCCTAACATGTCTTCAACAACATGTTCTGCAATATGTTTTGAAAATGTATATGTATTTGGCAAATCATGAAGAATTTTTTCAGTTAAAATATCCAAAACACCTTTTTCCATGTTTTCTGCAATTTCTATAGATTTTCTCCAGTCTAATTTTGGCGAATATAATATTTCTTTTGATTCCTTACGATCACAGTTTACGTATGTAGTTGATACGTGTATAAAAGCCTGAAATTACGAGAAAAATAGTTTGATATTGATATTCCTATTTTTCTTACGTATACTCGTATTTTGTGTGAAATATAAATATATTTTAATTAATAAAATGATAACTCACTAATATATGTTTTACATCTAAAGCAAGTTGGCAAACTTCTCTAGTTCCTCTTGTGTTCAAAAGAATTGCATCAGTTAAAGGATCATCAAATCGAACAGATGCAGCAATATGAAATATTACACTTACTTTTTCTATCAAAATATTGCGATCTTCGGGACTTAAACCTAATTATAAAATATTCTGTAATGTATTTAATCAAATGCTTTAATTGACTTACCTAAATTTAATTCTTTGCAATCTCCAGCAACTGGAATAACTTTTTTTTCTATTACTAAGTTAGGCTGTTCTTGTTTAACTCGTTCAAATAACTATAATTAAAATTGGAAAAATTATATTTGATCTTATTTATTGTAATTAATATCATACTAGATTATTTGCAAGATCTTGAATTCTTTCCTGTATATGTTTTCCTTTTTTTGGGCGGACCAAAACGTAAATATCTCCAATGTCAGGACAACTCCGTAAAATTTTTTCGATTAGTGCTTTTCCAATGAAACCTGTTGCTCCAGTGATGAAAATATTTTTCCCCGAATAAAATTCCAATATGGAAGGTTCAAAATGTGCTGACATTTTTAAAAACTAAATGAAACAAATTAATATAAAACGCAATAAATGAAAAAATTGATTAATTGATTGATTGATCAACTATACGCTTTGTTAACAACTTAATTTTGAAAAAGTAACAAAAAGTGACACTGCTTTTAAATATTAAAAGTCGAAATAAATATTCATCATGAATATTCATTTTCTTTTGTAATTTTTATTTCCGTATAATTTTGAAACTGTGTTTGTCTCATTATAATTTTAAAATAAATAACTATTACTTAGTCTTATTCCTGCAGAGCAGGCGTTGTACTATTAAAATATTCGGCATTATGATTTTGTTTTTAAAATTTATGAACTTGATCGTCACTAAATAACTAATAGTCCAGGCAACGAATGCTGAAAAAAAGGTATAGAGGGAAATGCTTGGAACACAATTTTTGACTTTGTAACTTTGTTTGGTCTAGTTAGGAGGTGAACATATCAAAAGTCCCCGCCCGTAGCCCTTAAGCCGAGGTGTGGCGGAGGGTTTGAAAGTCTCATTTTTCGGTTTTTTACTTATATCTCGGAAGCTATGCGTCCTACCGACATGACCACTCTATACAATGAAAGCTGATTAAATTTGCAACAATTTAAGTTCAACCGCAGCTCTGTATGTCCATTAGTTTCCGAGATATAACACTTCAAAATTTTTTCAAAAAAATGAAAGTTGAGAAATTTTAACTTTTTTCGTTATTTTTGTGTTTAATTCACTGTAACTTCTGAATGAATAAAAATATTGTCTTCCGGATACTTTCATTAAATTTCACGAACATTTCTCTATAAAATATGTTATTTTAAAAACTTTTTAGGGCGTTCATTAAGCCAAAATATCAATTTTTTTTCGACAGAAGTATTCAAATATTTTGTGTTTATTGTGTTTAATGAGATGTAACTTCTGAACGGATAAAGTTATCGACATCCAGTTTCCTGCATTAAATTCTACGAAATCAAACTGTGTGTATTTTATTATATGGGTTGCAATATTGTGTATAACTCGTCTGCGAAATGAATTTAGTGTCCTCGAGAGACGCTTAAACAGACATTTCGCAGCTTAGATACACAAATAACTGTTATTTCATACTGTGACATAAAGTTATTACATTTATCGGACTATTTATAGGCCGCAAGAATTTTAAAGGTCTAGGCCGCCGAAAAATTATACTTTACTCTTATAAAGTAGAATTTTGCGGCTTATAACATGGCCAGGTAATTTAATTTGTAAAATAAAAATTTTCCTGTCATTTGACATTTATTGAATTGGTACTAAAATAATATTTTGTTAAATGAAGCACAGCGCACAAAGCACTCGAAAAGAAAGAGTATGAAATATTTCGTATGAATCTCAGACAAAATGTATCATTTAGGTATAGTAGACACACATTTCATGTACCTAATAATCGTTAACGGTTTATTAGGGTTTTATTGCAGTCACACAATGGTCAAAACCACAAGCCTCAGATGCGCCAGGGCCGTAACAATAAATTTGAGTAGGGATTCGATATATTTCATGTTCTCATTATGTAGACTATGTTTTTAATAAAATGTTGTATTAGAGTAAAATTCAAATAGCTAGGACCCTGGACTGCGCGAGAAGGCAGAGCTTGTCATGTACTATCCGTTTTACATGTACTGTCCGTTTTACAAAAGCGGAGCTAGCGAGTATATGCTGCGCTGCACTTCACTTAATTTTCAAACAAAACTAAAATATAACTCAATCACAATCAATTACAAAATTCACAGGGTTACACGAAGCAAAACACTACGAATGTCAGCATGAGAATAACAGATATTGAAGCTGATGTTCTGTAGAACAGACAGTAGCGTAGTTTACTCTTGTTTATCATCTATGCTTCTCACTCTAAGACGAGAATTCGTACTTTGCGCAGGGTTCTAGCTATTTGAATTTTACTCTATCAGGTTTCCATGACCACCCAAGAGGTATTGATTGCGGACCGTTAACCTTTGTTTATAGTGGCGATTTCCCCCAAAAGGCCTATAAACCACATGTCATTTAAAAAAATAAATTATTCGGACATTTATTCGTCCTCGTCCATCTCCTCGTCCTCAGGATTAATATCGGACACATCCGAATCACTAAAAGTTATAATTAGTGGTTGCACGTCTTTGTAAAATGATACAAATTTATCTTCTGTTTTGTCACATGTTGAATGCAGTTATTCCAGTGTCGCTGTCCAATATTTTCAATTTCTTGTCTAATTAATTCAACGATACATTTTTTTTCTAATATTGTTTTTTAACTCGCTGCAAATTAACTCAATAGGATTGAATATAAAATAATAAGGCGGTAAACGTAATATTTTATGCCCCGCCTCTTGTGCCATATGGTCTCTAACATAGGACATTAAAATTTTGATCTTTTATAATTTCTAGCAACATTTTTTTAGTTGCCTTATCTGGTATAAGTAATTTCCCCAAGAATTCTTATTTTAAAAGATTAACGCATTACAATTTTAAATACGAAATAGGTACAGAGTCACAAATAACGGTTTAATCCTAAAATTAGCTGTAAATAATTTCCCCAAGAATTCTAATTTTAAATATTAAGGCATTAAAATTTTAAATACAATCCTGGTAATTAGCTTCGAAAAACTCTTACTCTACCAGTGAAACACTGGGGGTAAAATACACAGGTTGGTGGAGGTGAAATGCGAACATAGGGAACATACATGACAATCGAACTTTCGTGCCAGGTATTATGATATATTTGGTAGTAGTGTCACAAAACGAAGTAATGTGAATTTGTCTGACAAAAAGAGTAATATAACAGAAATAATAATAAAATCTAAAGGTGCATGTTGAATGTTAGTATAGTAAAAGTAATTATTATGAAAAGAAAACAGAAACAAATTTATTTTAATTGTTAAATAAATTATAAAGCTAGAATTTACAATAAAATATTGAAACAAATATCCTTCCTGTGCCAAACAGTAGCCTAAACGATTGTTCTAACATTATTTAACATTTGTGGCGTAATTGTTGCAAATGCATCTAAAATTTTAATTTGCAATTCATTCAGGATTGTCGCTCTTTCTTCTTGACAACTATAAATTTTTGATTTAATATAACACCACAAGAAAAATTTTGGGGAGCTAAGTCCGGAGACCTATCTGGCCAAGGAATAATTATTCCACGGGTAAAATACAAATTTCAATAATATGGCAGCTACTTTGACATTGACAGTATTCCACGTATATCAAGATGCCTAGCATGATAACTCAATTGTCATATAATATCCCTATGTTCGCATTTCACCTCCACCAACCTGTATATATTCGGATATGGCAAATAGACCATATTAATTATTCAATGCGAATGCTCAGTAATCACCAATCACAATGCTGTGAGTACTACCGAAATGGAACTATGTTTCCTTATGGGAAAAAATGAATTTTTAAACTAATATAGTAATTCATGCAGACAGAATCACATGGCTGTTTTTTAATATCAGTTATATTTAATAACGAAGTATCGAATTCTGCGGGTCCATGTCAATAGCCCCCCCAAGTAAATAAATTACTGATTTTATTATATGCATGATTTGTGCTCGTTTTGTGCTGAATTGTGCTGCAATAAAAATATTTTGTGCTCAATCCGTTCACGAGATATTCAAAGTTAAATTATGAGGGGCCAATGACATGCTCAGCCCCCCCAAGTTATAATTTTTAAAATGTTATTTCACAATTGTTTTGTGCTCGTTTTGTGCTGAATTGTGCCGTATAATAAAAATTTTGTGCTCCTTCTAGTAAGTGTAGAAAGTGTATCTTAATAGGAGGGGCCAGTGACATGGTCAGCCCCCCCACCTCAACTTTTTAAAACTTTCTCATCGCTATTATTTTGTGCTGGTTTTGTGCTGAATTGTGCTGTATAACAAAAATTTTGTGCTTCTCATATAAGGTTAAAAATGAGCATAGAAATATGGGGGGCCATTGACATGATCAGCCCCCCTCAACTTAATTATTTTTAAATAATTTTTTTACTGTTATATTGTGCTCGTTTTGTGCTGAATTGTGCAGCAATAAAAATATTTTGTGCTCAACCCGTATACGAGATGTTTTGTACTGAATTATGCCGTATAACAAAAATTTTGAAAGTGTCTTTTAATTTTTAATGGCCAAGTCAAGTTGACTGTCCCATTTAAATATATATATATATATATATATATAAAATAATTTAAACATATTTTTTGCGCTGCTATAATTTAACCGTAATTCAGAGAATAAAAAGTTTGGAAAGGCTAAGTTGACACTAGCACTAGCCTTTCCTTTTAAAAAAATATATTAAATTTTCTTCATTATTTGGATAGTAGTTCGTATGCGCTCTATTACGCATTAATATAAATTTTTGCGCTTGTATAGGTACGTTTTATTTTATTAATAATCCAATTAGGAAGGGCTAACTTGACAGCAAAATTTCATTTTATTCTAATACATTGCGCTCTGTTGCGCCGCAAATATTATTTTTAGAGCTTCTTTTATTCAACAGTAATCATAGTAATTATTATAGTTAAGAAGATTGACATTAGCCTTCCCTTATTTATTTATTTATTATTTAATAGATAGTCCTTGCTATGCGCTATTTTCCTTTTTTAAATTGACATTTTGCGCTTACGTCAAATTTATTATATTCAAATTCTAAATTGGCAGAGCTAATTTGACGACAGAGAAAAGAGAAAATTTTATAATTCTTTTATAATGCGATTATATCTTTATACATTGCGCCCTTATACATCGCTAATAATTTTATGCGATGCCCGTAACAGTAATTCACATAATTTGTTCGAAAAAGCCCGCGAAATGCGATCAAAACGAATATTGCAAGTTTTTTTAAATAACGAGATAAATTTGGTTATCTACGCCAGTGATAGAATAATTATATTATTCTTATCATTTGAGTGAAGTAATTTGACATATTACCTCACTAGTGAAGTAATTTGATGTGCTCTTGCAATATTACCTTTCGCATTTACCTACTCTACACCTCTATAATTCGTTGCCAAGGTATAAATAAAAATAAATTTGTAGCCAAAATTTGACAACAATGTTTAGATTATGTAAATATACTGATCTACTTATTTTTGTCTTAAATAAATTTGATTCTTAGAATATTAATATTAAACTACTTGCCCAAAAAATAGGTACCTGCATAAAACGTGAAAACCTACAAATTAAAAATTTGTTTGTCAATAAAATTAGCTGAATGTCAAATTGCATCTACCCATGGAGGCATATACCCTTTTGCTTTGATTTTAAATAAAATTATTACTTATAGAAAAATTGTCATTCATCAATAATTATTGTAAAATATATATTTTTTAAATATCAATTCTGACGTTTTGATTAAAAAAATCATAAATAACTATTATGCTATTGTTGTTGGAGGCTTAGCGTGTATTAAAAGATAAATAGTTACCCAAAAATTATTTAACTCTTATTTTTACTTTTTAACTTTATTATTGGCTCAAACAATAAAATCGTAATACTTACTTAGAACTAATAAAAATACGTAATATGTATAATAAATAATTTAAGAAATTTTCTAAAATTATGGTCACGATGCTTATGGTATTCATTTAATGTGAAACGATGGACATTAGGTACAAAAGAGAATATAAGTTTATTTCACAAGCCGTAGGCGAGTTTCGTTATTATAAAAGACAATCTTACAGATCATTACCATGTTACCTCATTAAATAAACACGTAAGCTACGTCGTAGATGAAAACAGTATGAGCATAATAAATATTATTCTACCCAAGTTTAAAATTGCAATTCACTTATACGAATTTCGAATGTATATAAGATTTACCTGTATATCGTACAGTAAACTTAAATTCCCATATCCCATCATTTACCTCTCATTGAATAACATATTTTTATTGGATTTCTTATTACGCATTATGACGAAATCATTTTTGAGTTCATAACAAAGTTTTGATAAAAATAAAAGTAAAATAGTTTTTAAGTCAGATTATAAAAAATGGATTATATAATACTTATTAGCAGTTGTTCCTACGTCAAGCCTCCAACAACAATTGTGTAAACAAACTTACCGTTTATCTACTTAATTAAAACTTGCAATTAGCACTTATTCGTTTTGATCGCATTTCGCGCGCTTTTTCATACAAATTAGGTGAATTACTGCTAAATACGGGTAGCGCCAAAAATTATTAGCGGAGCATAAGAGCGAAATGAATATAGATATAATCACAGTATAAATGAATTATTATAAATAATTACTTTGATTACTTCTGAAAGCGCAAAAAATTATATTACTACTATCCAAATAATGAAGAAAATTTTATATATATATATTTTTAAAGGAAAGGCTAGTGCTAGTGTCAACTTAGCCTTTCCAAACTTTTTATTCTCTGAATTACGGTTAAATTATAGCAGCGCAAAAATATGTTTAAATTCTTTTATATAAATATTTAAATGGGACAGTCAACTTGACTTGGCCATTAAAAATTAAAAGACACTTTCAAAATTTTTGTTATACGGCATAATTCAGTACAAAACAATCAAAAAATTAATTTTTTAAAATGAGGCATGTCATTGACTCCTCATAATTTAACTTTAAATATCTCGTATACGGGTTGAGCACAAAATATTTTTATTGCTGCACAATTCAGCACAAAACGAGCACAATATAACAGTAAAAAAATTATTTAAAAATAATTAAGTTGAGGGGGGCTGATCATGTCAATGGCCCCCCATATTTCTATGTTCATTTTTAACCTTATATGAGGAGCACAAAATTTTAGTTATACAGCACAATTCAGCACAAAACCAGCACAAAATAATAGCGACGAGAAAGTTTTAAAAAGTTGAGGTGGGGGGGCTGACCATGTCACTGGCCCCTCCTATTAAGATACACTTTCTACACTTACTAGAAGGAGCACATAATTTTTATTATACGGCACAATTCAGCACAAAACGAGCACAAAACAATTGTGAAATAAAATTTTAAAAATTATAACTTGGGGGGGCTGAGCATGTCATTGGCCCCTCATAATTTAACTTTGAATATCTCGTGAACGGATTGAGCACAAAATATTTTTATTGCAGCACAATTCAGCACAAAACGAGCACATATTATGCATATCATAAAATCAGTAATTTATATACTCGGGGGGGCTATTGACATGGACCTGAATTCTGCCCCTGTTTAATATAAATAATCATTAGTTTATTATGTGAAAATAACTATAAAAATTTGAATTTTTTAGCGGGATCCTAACTTCTCGAGTTACCAAAGGTACGTTTTTCAATAGAAATTAATCTAGTACCAGAAAAAAGCACTTTTTATGTAGCCAGCTCTTAGACTACCTACTATACTCACAAGTAATTCCGATCTCGACTAAACGCCTCCGCTGTAAATAATTTGCTTGTACCTTAATGTTTCACTTTTTGTGTTAAATATAAATAATTATTATTGTAACTATACTAATTATATTAATACTGATACTCACAAAAATATTTATAAAATAGGAATTTTTCAAATTTTTTGTGCTACTTTTTTGTTATGCTTCTATTTGTCGCTACAAGAAAATACTGAAAATATTTAGAGTACCTACCTACTTAAGATACTAAGACGCATTTGTAGACTTGAATCTGAATATTAAAATATTGTAAGTAAGATAAATCTGCATTTATATATTTATAGTATTTTAATGTACTTAAGATCCATTTGTTGAATAATTGAATCCGAATATTAAAATGATATTAAGTAAGTTGCTCTTACAATTGTAAATTTTGTTTATATTTTTACAATACAATATGCATGTGAATATTAAATATTTACAAAGTAGGTATTGTCTAAAATGAATACAATATAAGTTCACTTTTTAAAATTATACTGTTTAAAAAAATATTATATTACATTACAAGTCATGAAAATGTTTCATTGCAGACGAGGAGGCTTGTTTGAAGAATGCGAGAATGCGCAGCGTCCGAGCGTTTCTTCAAAGCCTTCGAGTCTAGCAAAGACATTTTTATGACGCGTGATGTATTTTTTTTTAAATCGGCAATTATAGAAGCTTAAAATTATAAAAAAATTAGGTTTGCATAAATCATCAGAGCTGTGACAAATTTTAGAAAACGTTGTCATGACAAGTGTTTGTACCTACAGACAGTGGAAAGTAAAAATGACTAGGCATTTTCATTTTATTTTCATGCCTAGTCATTTTTACTTATTTATTTTCATGCCTAGTCATGGAATTCTTACTTTCAAGACTCAAATTAGTCAGGAAATGAAGATTTTCATGCCGATTTTGAAAAAATACATATTATGCATTATGCCCATATGTAACATCTGTAATACTTGTATTATGTATGGTAGAAATTGTCGTGTGTGACTTAAATCGTTAAATCTCTTGTACTGAATGTCACACTTGTATGATAAACATAATATGAAAAATTATATAAATGATTTGGAGTAGCAAACGGTTCCGTCTAATTCGGTATGACGTGTATGACGGAAATAGCAGTGCTTCTATTTTTCATCATGCTTAGTCTAGGCTCATATTTAGTTGACAGTTGACGTGAGGATGGTCATGACCATGACCGACACGTTGTCAATAATTTAAATTTTAAAACGTAATAAAACCATAGCCAAGTTATCCAATAAATTTGAATTGATTAAATAATTCTACCTATGAATAATTCATACCTACATATTGTATTGTATTGATTTTAAAAAAACATGTAAATTATTTTTGATAGATACATTGTATTTTTATTCATTGAGTTGGTCATGGAATTTTGGTAAATATGGTCATAAAAAAAATGTATAATGGCAATTTGATCAGTTGTATCTACCCTACAAAGAATCAATCTTCCATGTTCATATTCATTTAAGTTCAGAATAGCTTTATAGTTTTGATCAATTTGACTAATTTAATTTTCAATTAAATACAAACTAAAAGATTAAGTCAATATTTTCGCCTTAAAATAAATAAATATTGGACACAGACGCAAAAACCAAGGGGAGGGAGCAAGCCTAAAATAATCTAAAACAATTTTTTTTTAAATCCTTTATTCTACATTTATAAAAATAACTTTTTTAACTTCCTAATATCCATAATGTTGCTTAATTAACATAAAAATAACATTGAACACTTTCTTTAAAACTGATAATGTACGCTCATCGTATCACTTTTAGGTTTAATTTATTGTAGCTTGAAGAATGTAGCTAGGTGTAAAGTATTTGTAGTAGACCAAATCTCATAAAAAATAGCAAATACAAATTATATATTTACATAAGCAGTGTATGGCATGTGCATGGCACACCGTCACTAGGGAAAGGTAAACAAAATGAAATTATTTTATTTTAAAGTTAAAAGTATTATTTATTGTCTACTACAAAGAAAGCACAGCGCAACAGAGAGCTGTATCTATGCGGAGAAAACGCACATACGTGCAAATTTCTATGAAAAACATTAACAATGTATGACATTATGATTGATTTCAAGAATAAAGCCTCGGTAGCCTGTACTCAGCACCGGGAGCGTTACGCAAGAAACGAGAAACGAGTTTATTTAGAGGGTGACATTTTCCTCGACATGAAACAAGAATGTAAACTTTGTTAGCGCCCTAGTTCATTATTTTATATATTATACAAAAAGCGCCAATTTTTTTAGCGCAGGGCGCTCAAATTTTTATGATGGCCCTGTTCCAGGGGAGACTCTTGCTCCCCCTAAACGACTGCCATGGACAGATGGACACAGCTTTTGAAATGTAGTTTTAGAACAGTATTTTTAGTACAGTAAAATTAGGTTTTAAATGGGAACTAATTCCGATAAAGCTGTAAATTGGTCTATAGCTTCTGGAAACCAGAAGACAATATTCAAATTCGTTTAAAGTTAGTCGTAATTTTCTTTTTTGAAATTGTGGCTAATCTATGACCTCTCTCCCCCAAATGTTGCGAACAATAATTATGATAGAAAAATGTCTGTAAAATCGAATGATTCAAACCGGAAGTCGGTTTTATCATTCGTTAAAAAGTTACAACCGTTTTAGTGTCATGAAACAAAGTTATGGTATTATTGCAAAGTGACCTCCTAACGAGTAAAATGCAAAAAAACTGAAAACGGCGGCCATCTTTCCAATATTTTAATATAGGTGTGGAAAGGGCTTCATTGAAAAATTAGTATGAAAGATGAAGCACGTGCGAAAGTGCATTTTTTGAAAAAATAATACTCTAATATCAAATTTAAGAAAAAACAAATCTTGCTTGCTGTTATAGCTGAAAACAGTACCAATAGGTACTTACTAAAATATCTATTTCCTCAATCGTCCAAGAAACTTGCATTTCCCACAGTTACAAATTACTATTATTCTGCATTAATTTTACATGAAACATAAAATTCGACAATAATTATTATCCTACTGATGTATACATTTTTTGTAAATATATAAAAAAATGAAATATGTAAATACATAAATGAACATGATCCAAAAAACTGTATTCACTGATTTTTGGATCCACCATATTTTGTTATAATGTCGCTTTGCACTTTCAATTGTAGAATCTGGACTATTTAGGATATATCTTCTTGCACCTATTATGCCATGGAGCATGTGTTTCTGAAGGTCATAAGTTTTAAATTCATAATCAAAGTTATCCTTATCTTTTTCTTGAATTCGTTGTTGCAGAGCCAGCAAATTGTCATTACAGAATGTGTATTCTTTAAACGTTATACGAGACAGAACTGTTTGAGTAATGTACATTCTTTTCTGTATTTTTAATAACCTAAAACAATATTAAATTAATTATAATAAGCCATTTTTAGACTTGTGCTTATAAATAAATATGGCTACTACAACTTATATTTTTAAATACATGAAGTTGATAATAAATAGTATAAGATTATTCAAGATCAGCTTCCTCATAGTAGTAGCGAATATTTCTCAAACGCTATCTACTGTATTTGTCAGTATTAAAGTGACTTTTGTAGACTAGAATCTTGTACAATATTAATCATGGAGCAATACACGACGGAATTCGTGTTAAAATTATCACAGCTTATTATGAAAATGGAGAAGTGCATACCGCGTGGTTTACATGAATATTTTAGTATATAAAATCACCTTCTGAGCGAACAATTTGTGGGACCAATTGGAAGATAAGGACATCGAGGATCTCTAGTTTCAATAAGATGGTGCTACTAGGCACACAGTAGCAGAAACAATCACGCTATTGCGCAAAAAATGTGATGACTGTATCATTTCACAAAACGGCGACATTAATTAACCGCAAAGATCATATTATGAATAATTCATCTTTATCTGGATTTATTTAAAGAGGAGAGTCTACGCGAGCAAACCGAATAAACCATAATTAATTTATTCAATACGCAACTCAGAAATCTTAACACTACTCTGCACTCTTCCATCTCGCCAGTATTATTTAATAGTCGCAAATAATAGTACATTATTTAACGAGCACATAATGTAGGCTACAATTCAACCGCGTGGTCTACAAAACGGCGACATAAATTGCCCACAACGATCATGTGAATAACACTCATCTTTCACTGGGTGTATTTGAAGAATACCCAAGTAACATCAAATACCAGAAAACAATGTTGTATCGACGTCGTAAAGTTCGTCTCTGACCGTCTTCAAAACGTCTCAGCGAGTAGCTGCGTTTAACGTCTTTAATCGACGTCCAGTTGACATATGAAGATGACGTCGTAAACTAATGAAAATAATTATGATGATTTTTGCAATTTATTTAAAAAATATATAATACTGATTTATTTGTTATTTTTAATCGATTTTTAATTTAACTTTCTTCGTTTGTATTAGAAGTAGAATCTATAGAACTTGACAAATTTTTATTTTATCTGGATCTTCCTGGATTTGAACATGGGTCTTCGGGACGGTATCTCCCGGTATCCTACGTTGCTAACCGCACGGCACGTTCAATCTGACATCGATCTGACATTATAGTTTGATCTTATGAAATATGAATATAAAGTGAATAGTAGTATTATTAATTTAATATAGTAATAAATAATATAGATTATATAAAATTCAGTATATTAGGTACATGGAGTTCATTTAGATATGAACATTTATCTAGGCAAAATTTAAAAAATGTTTTGATCGTAATTTTTACCTTACAACAAATTGTAAAGAGATTTCAAGAGAGTTAAGGCGCTACGCTTGCCACGGTAGTAGCATCGGAATTTCATCAATTCTGACTTATTGTTCAAAATAAAAATCTAAAATTTAACATGAGTAATGACGAAACATTATTTAATCGAAAAAATCATACAATACATTGTTGCGACAACAATTAGAGAAAATAAGAGTTAATTTTTGCATTTTATATTCAAAATTCTTACTTTATTAATGCATACAATTGAATTTTGTTTGATATAACCGATTCCTTACGATGTTCTGAAGAGTGCCACAAGAAGTTTTATAGGGACAGTCTTTATAAATTTACATTTCAAATATGAGTTCATAGATTTCAAAACCAAAATTACAATCTTGAATATTGTAGCACCCTATTTTGCTCTGAATTTCATAGCAAGTTTATAGCCTTAATCTATTAAGAAAAGCGATGAAACTTTATCTAGTAAAAAAAAATTGAAAGCAAATGTGCACATTATTTCAGATTATTATCCAAATAATTTTGTATCAATTTCGAATCAGATAATTTGCAAAATAGTTAACCATACATTATTATCAGTAGGTAGTACAACTTGACACTATTAACTCAGTTTATAAAATTATGTTCATAAAAGAACTGTATATAAAGATAGCTTGTACGTCCATACAACGCCAAATACGACGTCATATTATAACTTATATTATGATTTAATTACGACGTCCAAATGTGATAGTAAAATTACGTCTATGGTAAACGTCTATATAAATGTAGATTCTACGTCTGCGCGACTTCAAAATATGACTAAAATACAACGTAGATTTTTGGTTTACGATCAGTCTATATTACTTGGGTTATATCTGTGTGGCGTCAAAATATAACGTAAATTTATGTTAGAAACATGACTAAAATACAACGTTGAATTTTGGTTTACGGTCAGTCATTGTTACGTAGAGTCTACGCGAGCAAACCGAATACGATTGCAGACTAACTGTCGAATCTTTCGATGACAAACCGATTATTCACATAGCTCCTCTGTATTTTATTATCGTTGGGCTTGTTAATCATATTTAATTGTAAATGTATCAAAAATAATTAAAATGCATAGTTGAAACTTGGAACTAGTGACAGACCCAGAAGAAGATATTTACAAGAAAAGAAAAAGCGACAAACTTGAGCAGCTAATACAATTTTCAAAAGAAACTTGTTTTCTTTGTATATCATGCCACGTTGATTACTCTACTATTGCCCATTGTTACAAACACTAACTGGTGCCGGATAGCATCGTGGTTGCCAAGTTAATTGTATCCCAACTTGGAATGGTGACGAGAGTAGGAACCGAAATACTTAGATACCTACTGATTCGGATTCGAACCCACGGCCTCTGTATCCAGAGGTTGGGATTCTTAACACTAAATCCGCACTCTTCCATCTCGTCAGTATTATTTAACGAGCACATAATGTAGGCTATAATTCAAAAGGATGAAAGTTTATTCACGAGCTGAAGGCGAGAGTATAAATCATCCGAGTGAATTATAGCCTTAAGTGCGAGTCAAATACAACTTTTTATCTACGACCAGAACATTTTTATACAATTTTAAACATTAAAATATTAATCTAATCTCACATTTTGGTGTGATGATAGTTCATTATTCAATAGTGTTGAATAATGGACTCATAATACAATAGTGTTAAATTAAGAACTCATAATTATTACGGCGGGGTTTAATTTATTACAGTTAGCTACATAATGAAAGTATTATTCAATGATCGTAGATAAATATTTATTTTTAATTGATTATAACTAAAATGTAATAGATTTCGTTACCTGGGTTTGTTCCCTGTTAGTTTCAAAAGTCCATCGATTAAAAATGATGGCAGAACCATGGTAAACACAGTTCTTATATACCAGGATAACCAATGACGTGTATAGTGATCACTTGGTATCCAAATTATATCATTTAAAGGGACAATATAATTGGATCGCATGCAATTGGAAGTCCATTCTTTTACACTGATTCTTAGCCCTTTGATATTGCAAGCCGAACCATTCATTACTTCTGTTGGTAAAACAGTGTTAGAGGAAGAAGATCGAACAGCTAGGTCCCATGCGCATACGATTAAAGATTTAATTACAACATCTACAGGAATATAATCTTGTGGAATCCGGTCATCGAAATATATCGAACGAAGTATCCCTACAAATAAAATAATTAATTTTTGTTGTTGTAAATAGATACATCTGTTTTAAGCGAGTGACAAATAATTAAATATGAACAACAAATTATTGTATAACACTAAAATACTTACATGATGTAAAGATAAAACACCTAATATAACTATAAATGTAATTCATACTATACCAAGACACAAATAGCCTCGATGCTGAAGTGTCGTTAAATAAATAAATAAACAAATTATTGTAATACAGCTTTCTGACAAAAATCATAAGACAGCAGCAAACCCTTCTTAACTTTTTTGTTTTGTAGGATCCACACAATATTTTTTTAATGACTAATGATAGAGTCAGTGAAAATCTTTTGGAGTCCTGTTTGCAATTTTGCTGCTGACTTTTATAATTAATATTAACAAATTATTTCTACCCAAGATGGCCGTCATGTAATATTGACTAGCAGTCGTTGAAAGTGCATATATAAATAATTATTATATAATAAATTATATACAGGTTCAAACATAATTATCGTGCAAACTTGCCTATTGCTTGTTTCTGTGAAATAATTATAATTCAGTTGAAATTTTGTTCTCTTCTGCCTCGTCGAATACGACAACAATGAGCAAGGAAATTTGAGAGAGGCGTACCTATATGGAATATGCAGTGGCATGAATTCCATCTGAAAACACAATGGGCTACTTGCATGATTTTTATTGAATATTTTTGATGAAGAGATAAAAACTTGGGTCTCGTATTTTTTATTTTTACAAATTTTTATTAACAAGCCCAAAAATAATTGGTGTGACGTAGAAAATTTCCATTATGTTCATGCAAAATTTACTAAAAAACATAATTTTTTCTAAATAAAATTTGTATTTTTACCAATGTTCTAGACCTAACATTATGTTTATAGTGTTCAAAATCTAATATTTGTACTCATCACCTAGGAAATGACATACCTATTAAACACGCAATTGACAATCGGAAATGTCAATTTCCCAGTGTAGTCAATCAGGAAAAATGCAAAGAACACTGACTTTTCTAGACATTTCAGAGTAAAATCATCTTAAAAATAATAAAATTTAGTTTATAAAGTGTTACTTCCCGGAATTATAATTAGTGAAGACCTCCGAAAACCGCCAATATTTAAAAATAAAACTTGTGTGCAGCGCGCCATCTGTCGGTAGTAGTGAGCAGTAGTGATTAGAAAAATCATCGTAAAACGTAACCTCAAATTTAATGATCAGACTACAACTACAACTTGAATGTATTTGATTATAGTTTTATTCGTTACAAAAAAAAAATTGTACAAACCTCTTACGGGAAGACACCATCCCAGCATTCACGTAAATGAAACCCTCGCTTCGCTCGTGTTTCAAAGAACCGCTCATGTGGGATCAAAATCTTCTCGCATTTTGTTCGTAAATAACTAATTCAGTACCATGCAACCATGCAAGTACCCCATTTCATGCCACTCTACGAGTATATTCCATATTTGTCTATCACTGAAATTTGAAGAAATTTATTTAAATGTTCACAGCTCGAATTTTTTGTCGTAGCACAATCAAGACAAAAAATTTACAAACTCTTTTCAGAACAAATTCAGCTATTTACTTCACTGTATTTACTTGCCTCTCCTAACAACTTCACAAACACCAAATATCACCAAGTTTAATTAATTAATAGCAATATTGTGCCTACCTAAACCACAAGCAACGGCGATTCCTATAGGTCCATTTAAACTATCTGTCCATCCTTTAACTGGTTCCTCATTCATGGCAGAAATAACTTAGAAACATAAAATAATATTGGAATGGTTAAACAACTGTGAAATTAAATAGCTAAATGTTAAAAATACCTACCTACTGAAGGCCTATACACTTTAGATGGTACTTTTCCACCTAACATGTCTTCAACAACATGTTCTGCAATATGTTTTGAAAAAGTATATGTATTTGGCAAATCATTTAGAATTTTTTCAGTTAAAATGTCCAAAACACCTTTTTCCATGTTTTCTGCAATTTCTATAGATTTTCTCCAGTCTAATTTTGGCGAATATAATATTTCTTTTGATTCGTTACGATCACAATTTACGTATGTAGTTGATACGTGTATAAAAGCCTGAAATTACAAGAAAAATAGTTTGTTTTTGATATTTCTATTTTTCTTTCAAATATTTTGTGTAAAATATAATAATAATAAAAATGATAACTCACTAATATATGTTTTACATCTAAAGCAAGTTGGCAAATTTCTCTAGTTCCTCTTGTGTTCAAAAGAATTGCATCAGTTAAAGGATCATCAAATCGAACAGATGCAGCAATGTGAAATATTACACTTACTTTTTCTATCAATATTTTCCGATCTTCGGGACTTAAACCTAATTATAAAATATTCTGTAATGTATTTAATCAAATGCTTTAATAATTGACTTACCTAAATTTAATTCTTTGCAATCTCCAGCAACTGGAATAACTTTTTTTTCTATTACTAAGTTAGGCTGCTCTTGTTTAACGCGTTCATATAACTATAATCAAAATTTCAAAAATTATAGTACATAGATTTTTATTTGCTGTAATTAATATCATACTGGATTATTTGCAAGATCTTGAATCCTTTCCTGTATATGTTTTCCTCTTTTTGGGCGGATCAAAATGTAAATATCTCCAATGTCAGGACAACTCCGTAAAATTTTTTCGATTAGTGCTTTTCCGATGAAACCTGTTGCTCCAGTGATGAAAATATTTTTCCCCGAATAAAATTCCAATATGGAAGGTTCAAAATGTGCTGACATTTTTACAAACTAAATGAAACAAATTAATATAAAACGCTTTGGTAACAACTAAATTTTGAAAAAGTAACAAAAAAATATTCAACATGAATATTCATTTTTTTGTTACCTTTATTTCCGTTCAATTTTGAAACTGTGTGTTATATCTCATTATAATTTTAAAATAAATAACTATTACTTACTCTTATTCCTGCATAGCAGGCGTTGTACTATTACAATATTCAACATTGTGATTTTGTTTTTAAAATTTATGTACTTGATTTTCACTATTCGTTTTTTTTAAAGAATTCTGTAACTAAAGACTGTTTTATACTGTGAAGAACTTTCAATCTAGTTACAAAATTTGGTGCTAAATTCAAATATAATGATTTCAAATAATAATAATAGTGATGTAAGTGCATTTGAATAAAATATTGGTAATTACCTTATTTATAAACATTATAAAATCGCTAAATGAAGACTAGAAAATCAAAATGTTTAAAAAAATTAAATTAAAAAATGACAAACTAAATTCAAGTGACAGATGACAGATGTAAACGTATGCATGGGAGTTTCATTAAAATGATATTTATAAACTTACTTTATGAACAATTTTCATTATAGTAGTTTTTAAACATATTACGTCCTAATATAATTAAAAATTGTATGTAGCATGCATTATAAAATAACTTGACAGTAGGGTTTGAGAGATACATAGAAAAAGTGGAGATGGACAACTAAATTTCGTCTGTGTACACTTGTCCGCGATTTCAACCAATCAGAGATCAAGGTCAAATGAGTCCTATCTTCTCCACACAAAATGAAATATAAATACCTATGTAATTCATATTTTTTACGCAACTGTCAAAAAAGTTGACATTGACGTCCGCAATTCAAGCCGCGAAGCAAAACATTTCGCGGCCGCGTTGCTATTAGTAACGACTGCGAAGTTGAATTTATTGAATAATTGTGTATGTCAATATATTTGACAGTTCTAAAAAAAATAAAACTTTTATTACATGCATTGCAGTTGCACAAGAAATATTGTTTGTATAACTCGTCAACGAAATGAATTTAGTGTCCTCGAGAGTTTTTAAGCCTCGGTCTTCTCCTCGGCCAAAAATTATCTCGGTACGCTTAAACAGGCATTTCGCAGCCTAGATATATAAATAACTATTATTTCATTCTGTGACATAAAGTTACATTTTTCGGACTATTTATAGTTCGCAAAATAGAAGTTTAAAGGTCTAGGCCGAAAAAATTTACTTTAAAGGCCTTATAAAGTAAAATTATGCGACTTTAAACAGGGCCATTGCTAGGTAACTTCATTTATAAAATAAAAAATTGCCTGTCATTTGACATTTATTGAATTGGTTCTACAATAATATTTTGTTAAGAGCATTCTGTACAGGAAGAATATACACGTAAAAAGCACTTTACACGCATACACTTCATCGACATATTATGGTTGCACATTTTAACAAAAACAAATTTTTATATGGTAGATAAGGGATAAAACTTCGTTCTATTAGTGCCATTTTTTCTGTTTTGTACCGAAGTTTTAATTTATAAAATAAAGAAAACAACAAAAATTCACATTTTTTTTACCTCTAATTTTCTCGAAATCAGAAAGTTTTTTCTAAAAAATAACACTACCCCAACGTAGATTAAACTTTAAACTACATGATTCAAGTTTAAAATATCATGTTCTGCGAAATATAAAGAAAAATCTGTAGGTGCTTCTAAACGCCTGCAAGCGGTTGAAAGTAAGTAATTTCGACCGTTGAACGTGCTGAAAAAAAAAATTTGCACTAGTAGAACGAAGTTTTATCCCTTATCTACCATATAAAAATTTGTTTTTGTTAAAATGTGCAACCATGTGTCGATGAGGTGTATAAGTGTAAAATGCTTTAACGTGTACATTCTCCCTGTACAGAATGCTCTTAAATGAGGCACAGAGCACACAGCACTCGAAAAGAAAGAGTATGAAATATTTTGTATGAATCTTAGACAAAATGTATCATTTAGGTACTCACAAGTAATTCCGATCTCGGCCAAACGTCTCCGCCGTAAATAATTTGCTTGTACGTTAATGTTTCAATTTTTGTGTTAGATTTATAATTAAGTATTATTGTATTGTAACTATACTAATTATATTACTACTGTTATTTACTAAATATGTAATTTTTTGAACTTTGAGCTACTTTTTTGTTATGCTTCTATTTGTCGCTACAAGAAAATACTGAAAATATTTAGAATATATACCTACTTAATATACTAAGATGCATTTGTAGACTTGAATCTAAATATTAAAATATTGTAAGTAAAATAAACCTGCATTTGTATAGAATTATAGAATTTTCATAATGCACTTAAGCTACGTTTTCACTGCTTAACATAATCACAGTTTTGTTTTTGAACATAACTTTGAGAGTTTGACATACGAGGATATGGCTGAGCGATTCCAGCTACTGTTTTAGTTTTAGTCGTAGTCTTTGTCGTAGAGCTTAAACACAAAAGCATACAAACTCCAAGCTTTGGACATAGTTTTTGTTGGAGAGAGATAGATGCGAATTATTTGCGGTACAGAGCTGTCATTAGTTTTGTTTGATTTTTCAGGGTTGTTTTAATAAAAATATAAACAATAGAATAAGAAAAAGTTGTTCGTGCAATAGTAAACAAATGAAGAATTGCTAGTATTAAATAAACACTGAAATAACATCAAAATGTCAAGATGAAATTATAAGTTTTTAATATTATTTTTCTTTGTTTTTATAAGTAGGTACTACAGCTATACTAATATATTTAATTAATTAATAAAAATTTTTGTTGCAATTTAAATTTTTGTATTTAATAAATTCTAGTTTATTCACCACAATACAATTTTTTACAATGTTTTGCATTTTTACAAATAATTTAAATTATATTATAATTATAGTTGTAATTATTATTTGTATACATTATTTTAAAATTATTAAAATCATCTCTAACTTTTTAAATAAAATTGTACTCTCAATTTAAGTGAGCAAACATTTTATTTATAAAAACTAAACTAAAACAAAAAACCTAAAACAGTGACTATGTTAAGAGGTGGAAACGCAGCTTAAAACATTCGCAACATATCCAAGCGTATTAAACTTATTCCAGCAAACGATAGAATATTCAATTCTAAGCATATTTGTTTTTGTCCGAGGCATGTATGCTCTTTAGTTCGAAAGCTACAAGCATTTTAAATTTTGATTTGAGCTTTTGCGTGACGTCATACATGACCACAGCCATTGCCATCTATATGTACAGGCCTGGAACAGCGATGCGTAAGCGACTGTGACGTCACAGCGTCTGAATTGCATATACTTCCATGTTAAAATACTGTTTGTAATGTATAAACTAGCTTCTATCTCATTAAATATCAAATATTGATTATTATGTACATAACATAAAATGTTCCCGTCATAAAGACGAATCAAATGGTTATTTTTATTTTCCAAAATCTAGTCTGGCTTGCGGAGAAACATGACTTGCTTCGTCGCGCGAGACTCAACGCTTGGCATTGTTGGTTTACTATCAAAGTGACAGCCTGTGTATTTTAACTCGTTTTGATTTCAAATAGATGTTTTTTGTTTATTTAGAGAAAAAACGCTTTAACGTCTAGGTTATTAGCGTTTGGTACACTAGAGTTAACAGTATGAATAGTTAAATGAATATAATATCCATGTGCAATGTTTTATATATGTATATACAGGTTTGTTTCTTTAAGGTATTTTATTATTTTCTTTGCCTGTTGGTTGTCATCTTTGAGGGCTTCCTTTATATCGTTGGGGATGTTTAAAGTTCTTCTGACTTGGTTATATTTTTGGCATTCAGTTCGGTTACTATATGTTTAACAGTTATTCTGGTGTTGCATTATCACATATAGTAGGTGGTGTCCTGTTGAATACGTGGCTATTTGTTAATTTTGTGTGTCCTATCCTCAGTCTTGTGTGTGTTATCTGCTCTTTTCTTGTTTCGCCCAATTTCCAAGGTTTTGTATTACTTTTAATTTCCCTAAGTTTGTTGTGGTTTGTGTTGGTCCAACTTTCTTTCCATTTTGCTTTGATTTTTGTTTTTATCGGCTGGGATTGGTGTATTTGTGAGTTCCATATTTATTGCCGATTTGGCTTTGATGTCAGCTCTCTCGTTACCGGGGATAGATGTTTTTTTTATAGTCAGAAGGAAAATTTTTTTGTCGTGAGCATAATTTTATTGTAAATGCTAACGTAGATAAATAATATAAGGTAATATTACATTATACATTATTTGATTATTTTAATGTTCCTTAACGTATGTCAAATATTTCAAATAATAATTAGCAATAGCGACTACGAAACAATTTTATAATTAAAAAATCTGACGTGGCCATCACACAACCTTCATATCTAGACTTTAAACAGAAATGTATACGTACAATCCAAAAATCTAAAATATTGAAACACAGAAATTTGCATCATCTGAATAAAAAGATTCATTCACAGGAAAACTCTTCTGTGCTGAAGCCATCCTCCGTTCAATTACTACATTTAATATCTTACTTATGACATATAGCACTAGTATGTCAACTTGTCACCCATCTCACCTGTCAATATTTTTTACACAGAAACAAAATTCAGTCGAACATGGATTACAAGATTTCAACGTTTTATTTGATAAATTTATTTTTTTAATTTTACTGCAGTTCTTTGATGCTACCAGATAAAGACAATTTTTTTATAACGTAAGTTGCAAATAACTTTGCCTCTTATTCTTATTACAAATATATACTATATTTATCCAAATTTATATAAATTTTTGACAATTAATCTTTTCAATCTTCAAAAAATATCACTTCCGGTGAAGATATTTGTACCAAAATCTAATGGGTTCTTCCAATTTATATACAAATGTTAAATACCAAATATCAAAATTTTTGGGTAATTCGTATTTGAGTTATCCGACTGACAGAAATCCGGCCCTGACCACATAGCTACACACATACACACATACATACAGACATCATCGTGAAACTATCAAAAATGAATTGTAAGGACCCTAATTCGTGCTCATCCACTAAAAACTCACTACCCGATTTTTAGCATGATTCCAATACCTTCCTTTACAGGTAAGCGGAAGGTAAAATCCACAGGCAGTATTTGAAGGAAATATGTATTAAAAAGCTAGAAGAGCATTCTTCAGATGAAATCTTTGTTTGTAAATGTGGTAAAACTAATGATAATTTAATTAATGTGCAATATTTTTCTAAACAATTATATAAAAATAAAAAATAATATGATTCAGAATACTACCACAAGAAACCGTAAGTTAGAATCACTTACTCAAATACTCAAAATAAATAATTGTGTTTATTTTAAAAAAATAAATATTCTTTCATAAAAAGTTTTATTGTTTTAAGATGTATTTATTTCACTTGCGATTAAGACACATTATTTATTTATATCATATCTTTTTATTTTGACTGTGAATTTTTATTTTGTACCTGATTGTCGCTGTATACCTAATATATTAAAATCTTTATAAAATTCTTTTTAGTATTTATTTAATTATTTTGTACTTGGTTATGGACATTTTAAGTGATACATAATGTATTAAAAAGTATAGAAAAAGAAACAAGTCATGTTTCTCCGTAAGCCAGACTAGATTTTGGAAAATAAAAATAACCATTTGATTCGTCTTTATGAGGGGAACATTTTATGTTATATACATAATATTGATATTTTTGATATTTAACGAGATAAAAAATAGTTTATACATTACGAACAGCATTTTAACATGGGAGCATATACAAGTGAGACGCGATCGTTCACCTCTTGCTGTGACGTCACGGAGGCCTGGGACCCGAATCTTTAAATTTTAAGAAAGAAGATATAAAGAATGTAGATTTAGAAATCATACATGATCAAGTTCGTAATCATTAACAAATAGGTCGAGTTAAACTAGATTTGTCAAAGGGTTTAACTAGCAATGTGACAAAAATTAATTAAAAATTAGTTTACTTAAATTATAAATATAAGTAATATTTATCAAAATGAATTATATTTTATTACAGACTGCACTAATAGAGACCAAATAAAACATGAAATAAATTAATAAAAATATGTACTTACAAAAAAGAAAATCTGTTATAATTTATTAAAAATTAACATGATTAAGTACAAAAGATACGAAATCGAAACTAACAAGAAAATGAAAATTAGAATTAACCTAACTTCAAAGTTCAAATTCAATGTCAAAACAAAAACCATGAGAATAAATGAAACGATTTCATTGGTTGCAAGAAGGTGCGTTCGTTTGCTTCTGTCGGTTTCGTAATTCGCATACAAAACTGTGAGGCAAGTTTCTATCACTGAAATATAATAATACTGGAACGTGCACTCGCGACGCCAGCCCGAGCCGACAGAGACAGCGAGTCGTTGGTAATTGCGTCTTTGTCGTACAGTCCTGATTGGTGCCCGAGCCGACAGAGACAGCGACTCGCGGCTGATTGCGTCTTTGTCGTACAGTCCTGATTGGTGTAAGACAACGATAGAATCACATACGAGTAGCTGTCTCTCTCGGTTCGCTTTTCGTACACAGCGAGCATAGGGAGTGCACGTTCCAGTATTACTATATTTCAGTGGTTTCTATCACCAGTCAAGAATACCTGTCATGCGCATTCGATTAGTCGTATACGAAAGTTATCGCTCGAATATCTGCGTACACGAAAACTTTCGCATGGTTTCGAGAATCGAACCTCTGTACATACATATTGACGGCAATGCCACAGCGCACGGCACACTACGCACATTGTTTATTGTTTCTGTCACTTGTATCCTTGTACCACTGACAAATAATTTAATAAGATGTAAGATGATTCATTGTTGCATTAAAGGTGGTGCTAACCATTCAAGTAAATCCTAATATTCATTTTTAAAATATCAGCCATATTAATATCAGAACAGAATTTATATAAAATGTGGCTTACTTAAATTCAAGGCGACAAATTTATTTCTAAACAAAAATAGTGTTGGGTTCTGTATATTTTTCGGATAAGGATTATTATATTAAAGCATTATCTTTTACCTTTAACTAAATGTGAAACGAAACTAAAGTTAAATCCACCATAGAATGACTTGAAATGACAACCGAGATGACAACAATACTCTATTTTTAATACTTAAATGAAACTTGACAATGTTGATGCTTTAAATGATAATATAGATATAAAAATATAGTAGAAATGCAGTGTGGAATAGGACAAGAAAAATTGCACAATATTTCAACTTATAATAATAAACTTTTAGACAATTTTACACATCATGCTACTATTGCTATTGGTACTAAAATATCTTTATTTAAAATAACACTGTGAAAGGATGAATGATTCGTTATACATTCTGCAGATCCAATCCAATATTGACATTTGAATCGTTGCAGTATTAACTTCCGTTATCGTTTTGCATCAGAAGACACAATTCACAAGTACAGTAATACATAGTTTACATTCCCGAGTCTTCTCTCAAATCTTATATTTTTGTATCATTTGGCCGCGGATTAACACAAAACAAAGGTAATCACACGCATGGTAAGTTGATATTGAATTAAACGTTGAGTATGTGACGTCACACATGACCACGACGAAAATTCATGCGCTTGTAGCGGCGTAACATGACGACTTCCAGACTTGTGATTAATACATTGTTGTAATCATAATAAATACTATAGATATTTTAAATAAAAAAAGACATTTCATAAGTTTGCCAATTCCTTTAAGATCCATTTGTGGCATAATTGAATCTGAATATTAAAATGTTATTAAGTAAATTGCACATGCACTTTTTATTTACAGAATGTTTGTTATAATAGAAGCATTTTAAGGTGTGTTTTCGTTAGCGCGTTTAGCGGCAACGTCTAGCGGCTGCGTCTGGCGGCTGCGGCTAGCGTTCGCTTGTACTGTTTTCGTTCAATGTCTGCGTCAAGCGTCTATATTTTAGTTGTTTAGTGTTGAGGAGATCAGTGCATTACTACTTTTAGTAGCATAAAGGCAGCTATTAAAAAGTCAATTATTGTAGCATTTATAGCTCTTGAAGATGAGAAAGAAGAAGATATGTTGCAATTACTGCAACGACAAGAAACTAGAAATTTATACAATACTCGAAAAGACGAAGGTTACTACAAATTATTAATTCATAAACATTTAAAATTGAGTGAAGAAACGTTTAGATAGTTTATGCATCACAACATAGGTATTTCATTTT
This sequence comes from Agonum fuliginosum, assembly GCA_947534325.1. NCBI lineage: Eukaryota > Metazoa > Arthropoda > Insecta > Coleoptera > Carabidae > Agonum > Agonum fuliginosum. The sequence continues at coordinate 36,496,113 of OX384031.1, read as the reverse complement.
CATTTATTATAATATTTATTACTATACACGGAGTATTTAGAAGATAGTTGTTTTTTGAATAATTAACTATTCTATTAAATATAGCTATACAAAATTTTAATGTAATAGGTAGCTCGTAGCTCCTACTTACCACTTTTTGTTTTAATGTTTGTACTTATTTTACCCCAAATATTATCTTTGATTTGAATATCTTTATAATCTTTTGATTCAAAATCATACTATCATACAAAGCAAGATATTTTTTCTGACATTTTCAATTAGAAGCCCATCCAATTCCGGTGAAAATTTTTGAAAATGCATTTTAATGTCTAATTTGTGAAGCTTTTAGTACCAACAGACGCAGTATCTAGCAATTTGACTGCTCATAGAGCAGTCTGTTCGCAGCCGCTGGGCGTTCGTTTTTCAGACGCAGCCGCTGTACGTCGCAACCAAGACTAGATTTCTATTGAAGCTGTGCTCGCCACCAGACGCAGCCGCTAAACGCCGCCGCTAGACGCGCCAACGAAAACACAGCTTTACATTCTCTTACAATAATTGTAAATTTATATTTTTACAATACAATATGCATGCGTATATTAATTATTTACACAGTAGGTATTGTCTAAAATGAATACAATATAATTTTACATTTTAAAATTACTGTTTAAAAAAAAATACATATGCATTATACCCATGTCATTCTGTAAATACTTGTTTTATGTATGGTGAAAATTGTCGTGTGTGACTAAAATCTCTTGTAGGTAAAGTTTGTACAAAAATATATCGTTATAGCTTTGACTTACTAAGCTTGCGGAATGCCGCACACAGCAGGGAGTAGCACTACCTGTCGCGAGGGGTAGGATTAGCAAAATTTGAAATACACTAGATTTTTTCATTTAAATTCATTAGACATTTTAAAATTCCGAAAATCAAATAAGGGATTTGATCTTTTCGTCAAATTAGGAAAAAACAAGATTAGTGAGAATATTTTTTGACAGATGGTTTAACCAATCATATTGCGTAATGATGACGTCAAATGACGTAATGCAACCAATAGAACTGAAAATGTAAAATGATGTATCTGACAACATAATTTTGTAGATTAGGTTTTATTTTGTTACGTTAGTTACAAAAAATAAATAAATTTGTCACATGAAACGTCAAAAATGTTTAGCAAAATGAGTCGTTTTGGTAGTATTTTTAAGAAGAAAAATATTCTTCCTAAATACCATTCGAGATAATAATTTTTGAGAGAATTTTTGTCTATTCCACGGCAACTTATTGCAATTTCACTCCACAAAACATCATCTGACAATTCCCCTCAACTTCCTTTCGGGAAATTGATAGATGATGTTTTGTGTTGTGAAATTGTTAGAAACGACAAAACAATTCTCAAAAAATTATCATCTCTTATGGTATTACCCCTGAATATATCTTGAGACAATTAAGATTTTTAAATGAAATAAAATTGGAAAATATTTAATACGTACTTGTTCTTTCAACGCCATAAATAAAACTTAAATCCGCTTAAATGTTTAAGAATAGGCCAGCTGTGAGGGCCATAACGATATACCTTTGGACATACTATACTGAATGTCACACTTGTATGATAAAAATAATATGAAAAATTATATAAATGATTTGGAGTCTGATTCGGTATGGCGTGTGTATGAAGGAAATAGCAGCGCTTTTATTTTTCGTCATACACAGGTTGATCCATGTTACAGTACATAATGTACAGTACATTACAGGTGTGACATGGGCATTATAGAGCTGGACGCGTAAGTATATTTTTGTTCACGATCAGAGACGGATTAACACATGGGCAGCTGCCCAGGGTCCCTTTACGTTCTAAAGTGTGTTTTAGATGAATGTTGAAAATTTTTCTATTAATTGCATTCATTTTTAAACTGACACAGACACTAATCAATTTATATGAAAATATGATTGTTAAATTCAGACAGTAGGTACATAAAAAGAGACAACAATATATTGCTACTTCATTCTACGCTTCATCCTATTGGTCGATTTCTAAATATAAAACCAAAAACTAAACATAAGATTGGAGTTTGCAATCTTCTGTGTTAAAACCAAATCTATCCAGATAGCACAATTAACCAGAAGTTATCTCTAGGATTTCGTATTAAAGATATATGTAAGATAATTTCGAAAGATATCTTATTGATAACAATTTAAAGATATCTTATGTACTGTGAACTTAAAGTAATTCCTATGAAGATATCCCTTTGATATCTCCTAAAATTGATCTTAGTTATCTACTAAAGTTTTTTGAAAGATATCATCTTCACAACGATTCCTAGGATGTCATAGTGAAGATATCTTAAATACTATGAACATAAAGTAATGCACTTGAAGTAATCCATTTAATCTTCTAAATCTAATCTTCAGGTATCTTTTACAGATATTCGAACGATAAGTATCATCTAAACAACGATCCGTAGTGAATACCTATATCTTATACAGAATGTTCCACAAATTAGGACAAAAAATTAAAAGGTATATGTACTGTACGATGTGCTGATCATGAAACAAAAAGAATTTTTTTTAAATTCGCAAAAAATTGCATCGTATTTCAAGCAAACATTTTTTTGTCACTGGTCGGTCCTTTATATTAACTTCACCGTCTTGTCTACGTACGTACGGCAAAAAGACAAAAGTAAAGCTTGGTTCACATAGCTTATGTCATGTCATGTCTGTGTCATGTCAATATGTTGAGCACACGGTAAACTGAAGCTTGAATTACATTATACTTTTTTCGGCTAGAAAAACGAACTTTTTTTAGATACTTAATTCGGCTAGAATCTAGTTTTAAAATTTGTTCTTGCTGCCAACTGAAATTTAAAAAAAATGTAATTGTCATTGTCAGTTGTTGAGTTTTTAATAACCTGGTAAAGTACTGGTTGCATTTCATACAATTGTACAAGAGTTTTTGTTATTTCAGGAGTTCATTTATACCTCATTACGGTTCAAGACTTTATTTTTACTTTTGATTCTGCTGTCACTCAACTTTATTATTTTTGAGGTTATATATAGAAGGTTGGTAATATGAAAATTGGACAGTTCTAGTATGAAACTTGGATCGAAATTTTCTTGATTTACATTATCCAAGTGAGCATTCTAGAATTAAGTATGAAAATTGTCAAAGTTTCTAGCCGAAAAAAGTATAATGTAATTCAAGCTTAATAAAGTGGTTCACATAGGGTATGTCTCGTATGTTATTTTTTTTGACATAACATAACAGTTGATTTGAACTCAACTTTCACTGCTATATGTCTATGTCTATATCTGTCAAAATTACACATTTATTATTAATATAAATAAAAACTTACCAATAAGTTAAGAATAAAGCTTGTATGATAAAATAAAAGCAGATTATGAAGATAATAAAATAATAAAAGCAATAAAAAGTAAGTACAAATATATCATTCCCAATTTTATTAAAATGTTTCTTGTAAATTTACTAATACAAATTTATCTTATTTTCCATTCACAGAATACGTCACGCACTTGTGGGGAGGGGGGGGCTCCAGGATTTGTGACGAAATGTGACATGGGGGGAGAGGTGGTTCATCATGATGTGACGTCACAAAAATTTTACTTATGAATTTTCAGTTTTATGAAAATAAAACAATTTTTGTTCACATGTTTTTTCTGGTGTACCTATTGGCGGATAATTTGAACTGCGTTGATCAGTTGTGACAACTTACGAATTAGTATAATACAAACATGTCTTTATAGGAACACTTTACGGTGATGCTGTCGAATGTTGGCTGCAACGGAGTTAGGGACTTAAATTATGAATAAAGAATGAGTAATTAACAAATTGATCATAGCGGATCATAGCGCGATTCCGTGTTTATGGGAGAATTTTTCTGGATATAAACAGTTATGCTGTTACAATTTTCACTTTTTTAAAATTTAAAGTTATATTTTTGTGACGTCACATGGGGAGGAGGGGGGTCATCGATTTGTGACGTAGTGTGACAAGGGGGGAGTCAAAAATGGCCAAAAATCGTGTGACGTATTATGTGAACGGCCCCTTAGTAAATGCCTGCGAATCCAAATTAATTTTCTCCGTTGTGATACTTTACACAAAATGTGTATATAATGACATGACACACACATGACATGACATAAGCTATGTGACCAAGCCTGAAAATGTCTATGTCAATAGAAATAATATAATATAATGACATGACACAGACATGACATGACATAAGCTATGTGAACATAGCTTAAAAGATGACCCGGAATCCTATCGAGCTGAAATATTGGAAATAGACTTTTGTCACCTAACAATGCACTTTGGCACAAGAAAAAATCTGATGTGGTCAGCACAAGACCACCCCCTATATCCCAAACTCATTTCCCCATATCCAATCAATCTGAAATTTGGTACATAGACTCGTTGTGACCAAACATTTACTTTGGCACAAGAAAAAATCTGATGTGGCCAGCACAAGACCTCCCGCCATACCCATTTCCCCATATCCAATCAATCTGAAATTTGGTACATAGACTCGTTGTGACCTAATATTTACTTTGACACAAGAAAAAATCTGATGTGGTCAGCACAAGACCTCCCGCCATACCCATTTTTCCATATCCAATCAATCTGAAATTTGGTACATACATTCGTTGTGACCAAACATTTACTTTGGCACAAGAAAAAATCTGATGTGGTCAGCACAAGACTTTCCGCCATACTCATTTGCCCATATCCAAACAATCTGAAATTTGGTACATAGATTCATTGTGACCAAACATTTACTTTGGCATAAGAAAAAATCTGATGTGGCCACCACAAGACCTCCCGCCATACCCTACGCTTTTTAACTCTGAAATTTGGTACATAGGCTCGTTGTGACCAAACATTTACTTTGGCACAAGAATACCCTACTCTTTTTAACTCTTTCTTGAAACACACTATCTAAGAAAGAGTTACAATGAAAACAAAAATATAAATAAATATCGATCGAGTCTCATAAATAAAGAATATATAATCAAAAACTTTGTTTTTACGGGTTAATTTTTTTTAAATAATTTTTTTCAAATCTTCTATAATGAAAGTAATTGTTTACATAATATCTAATACTAATAAATGTCAAATTATCAAATATACCATCAAAACAGTGATACTTAAAATGTACACACGTCAAGTAAACTACTCTTAACTTTGCGAATTAAAAAAAAAATCTTTTTTGTCATGATCAGCTCGTCGTACAGTAAATACCCTTTAATTTTTTCTCCTAAATTGTGATACACCTGTGTACCGTGAACTGAAAATAATATATTAAGTTTGGAATATGTATCAACAAATCAACAATGTATTTTTGCGTAGAACTGGATTATTACAACAATTTGTAAAAAAAAAATTATTCAAACGCATATCTTAATACATAAATTCGCACCACAATGAACCTCTTCACGTAGGTACCTATACAGCGTGGTCTAGCGGTTATTGTTTCGAAGTTTATAATTGACCTAATTTATCGATTTTAAGGAATATAAAATAAATATTAGTAAGAGATCTATAGGATATCTTTTAAAGAAGTACTTTGTGCTATGTGGGTAAATACTGATTTGTGAATGGTTGGATAAGAACATAAGATTACATGTTTGTTCGCAAGGTCATTAAAACGAAAACATAAAACTAAAACTAATTTTGATTTGTGAATGTACCTTTCTTCTACTGATGTATAAATTTTTTTGTAAATATGTACTTACTTATATAAAAATGAAATATGTAAATACATAAATAAACAAGATCCAAAAAACTGTATTCACCGACTTTTGGATCCACCACATTTTGTTATAATGTCTCTTTGCACTTTCTATTGTAGAATCTGGACTATTTAGTATATATCTCCTTGCACCTAGTAGGCCATGGACCATGTATTTCTGAAGGTCATAAGTTTTAAATTCATAATCAAAGTTATCCTTATCTTTTTCTTGAATTCGTTGTTGCAGAGCCAGCAAATTGTCATTACGGAATGTGTATTCGTTAAACGTTATACGAGCCAGAACTGTTTGAGCAATGTACATTCTTCTCTGTACTTTTAATAACCTAAAATAATATGAAATAAATTATAATAAGTCATTTTTAGATTTGTGCCTATACATAAATATTGCTACTACAACTTCTATTTCTAAATTACAAGTTCATAATAAAGGTTATTATTTTATGTACATTAATATTAAAGTATTATTAATATAAATTATTATCCATCATCATTCCTATATAATTGCAAAACTGTTCTCATATCTACAATATACTATTTTACTTCAATGTATAAAAATCCTACTATATTTCAGGCGGTGATGCAGGAATCGAATCTGAGGGTATTGAATTTGGGTATATCTAGTCACCTATGCATTTTTGTGGGAAAACAAAAACATATATAAATTGGACCTCAAATGGGGCAACTTTTGTCTAATTTAACCACCTTCGTATCTCTTATGGTTCTCGAGATCCCCATGCTTAACCAGTTTCATAGGACAGCCTGTATATGTATAGATAAACGACGCAAGCTTTTGTTGTGAAGAACTAACTCACAATCACTATACGAATTTAAAAAAAATCTGACGTGGACACCACATGACTTTCTTGTACGCCTATTAAACTGTTCATACTTTTCTTAATAACTAAAATGCAGAATAATATAAAAAAATCTGACGTGGGCACCACAAGACCTCCCGCCATACCTACTTTATTCTTTTAACTTATTATACAAATATATTAATATATAAGTACTACTACTACTACTACTGCTACTATACTCACAAATATATTTTATTTAAACTGCAGAAGAAGATATAAAGCATATATTTCACTATTGTCACTGTCATGTCATAATCATTTAAATTTTACGTAGTAACAAATGTTAATCGATCATGGACTACAAGATACCGAAATACTAAATTATAAATATATAGGTACCTACTTTAATTATTCTTAAATGATACCAGATACAAAAATATTTATAAAATACCGATTGTAGGTAATAATCACATAATCTTCTATTTAAAATAAAAAAATTTGTCTTAAATTAAATATTTATCGAAATATTTGAAAAAAGTACTACTTCCGGTTTGTAGATTGAAACCTATAATAGCAGGTGCACAACTAGATGCTATAACAGTTCTAAATACAAAATTTCAACTTTCTACGTCTAACCGTATTTGAGTTATGCGACATACATACGTACGTCCGTCCGTACGTACGTACGTACAGACGTCACGACGAAACTAGTCATAATGGATTCAGAAAAGGTCAAAACGGATATTTCCATCAAAATCTGAAAACCGAAATTTTTCGCGATTACAATACTTCCTTTTTACTCTGTACAAGGAAGTAAAAACTATCTCAAAATATTTAAAATCAGTTAGGTAATCTTCGAATTAATAAAATCAAGCACATCAATAGAAATCGGCTGGCACAACAAAACAAACACAATATTACAATAATAACAGAAGTCAGCAATGTGTAAAACTCCACACAGTTATTCATCTCCTTTCCCCGTCTAGAGCTGCTACGCTGCCGTACTTCTTGCCATCGCAACACTGTTGTGTAGTACAGCATATTGAGTGTTACCTGTCTATCCTATTAATGATCGAAGGTGCAAGCCCATTGTTACACTAGTTACAATACTAGCTGCGCTTCTCTGTATCCAGAGGTTGAATATCTTACCACCATGGACGTAGGCAGCGGGGGGCCAGGAGGGGCGTTTGTAAATTTTGTAATTTTTCTGAACTTAACCCCATTTTACTCGAAGAGTATTTTTAACAAGATTTTTTGAATTTTTTTAAACTAGAAAATATTCTTGCCTAACATTTTTCTGAACTTAACCCCATCATACTCGAAGAGTATTTTTACCAAGATTTTTTGAATTTTATAAAACTAGAAAATATTCTTGCCTAACATTTTTCTGAACTTAACCCCATCATACTCGAAGACGATCTGGACTAACTTGTTATGGTCAGAAATCTCATTTTCGAAAAATGCGCTTATTGAACGTTACGATCTGCGCTTATTGTACATAAATTTACTGATTATATTCTGCGCTTTTCATACGTTTTGATGACCAGAAATGCGCTTTTACAACTCTCCGTATACTTTTCTAATAACTAAAATGTAGAATAATATACTGGTGGAAAAAAATTAAACACTTGAAATTCGTAAAAATTTCGACCATTTTCAAACCGCCATAACTCGGCGTATTTTCAAATCGATTTCGATGAATCTTTGCGAGCGAAAAACTTTGAAGTATCTAATTTAAAGTCTTGCATGCGAACTTAAGCGCAACCCCTTCCGCCCCCCTCTAGCACCCCTGTGAAAAAAAATGTTTTAATTTTAAAAATGTCCAACTTTGACGATGTGTAAAGAGTTGATTTTTTTGTCTTGATCCACCAAAATTACAATAAAATTTGTGCAATTCACTGTGCAGGACTCAAAGAACGAAGTTCCTACGATGATTTGGCTCAAAGTTATAGGATATAGGTGTTAAGTTAAGTGCATTTTTAGGTTTTTCGCACATAACTCAGCGACTTTTCAACCAAATTAGACGATTCTTTCGGGGGGAAAAATCCATTGTGGCAGTACTTTAAGGGGGTAAACTCAGACTAAGATGAACTCTTTTCGTACCCTTCAAAACTCGAACAAAAAAAACACGATTTTGGGGAAAAAAAAACTCCAACTTTGGCGATGTGTACCGAGTTGGAGAAAATTTGTCGACTCGATCCACCAAAAGAGCATTGAAATTTGTTCAATTACCTGTGCAGGACTCAAAAAACTAAGTTCCTACGACGATTTGGCACAAAGTTATGGGCGTTTGAAAAAAGTGCATTTTGTGGTTTTTTTGACTCATAAGTCGAAAGTTTTTCGACGAAAATTTTTTTTTTTCACGAATGAAATTTTCTTTCAAAATTTCTAATTTTTTATATTTTACATTTCTTTCATATTTAAAACAACATTTCTAGTGGCCCGCGGCATATTTTTTACCCATTTTTAATTTCATATACGATCCGGCTCCCCTGGAGAAATATAATAGCTACGACCATGGTTACCACTACTTCGCCGCACTAATTTAATATTCGTAGATAAATATTTATTTTTTAATTAGTTATAACTAAAATGTAATAGGTTTCGTTACCTGGGGGTTTTCCCTTTTAGTTTTAAAAGTCCATCGATTAAAATTGATGGTAGAACCATGGTAAACATAGTTCTTATATACCAGGATAACCAATGACGTGAATAGTGACCATTTGGTATCCAAATTATATCATTAAAAGGGACAATATAATTGGCTTGTATGCAATAGGTAGACCAGTGTGCTGCACTGATTTTTAGCCATTTGATATTGCAAGCCGAACCATTCATTACTTCTGTTGGTAAAACAATGTTAGTGGAAGAAGATCGAACAGCTAGGTCCCATGCGCATACGATTAAAGATTTAATTACAACATCTACAGGAATATAATCTTGTGGAATCCGGTCATCGAAATATACCGAACGAAGTATCCCTAAAAATAAAATAAATAATGATTTTTTGTGGCTACTGTACAGTAATTTTAAAAATAAAAATTTATTTAAATTTCAATAGCATTTTTTTCAATATTTTTATTATGTAGGTAAGGATATAAAACTAATACATGGTTGAATTCAGAAAAAATACGCTGTCATAAAAATATGTAGGTAAAATGCCATTTTAAAAAATATAACTATGTGGTGTAACTTGAGAACCACACTGGTTTAAAAATATATTTTATTCTATAATCAAATGGCCCCTGAGTCTCCTAAAACTTTCTTATTTAGTATATTTTTTTGTATCTGTAATAACTTCTGAGTAAAACCATGATGTGCCCAACTTTCGATTCTATCCTGTATATATGACTCAATAAAATCGTGCGGCGTTTATAAAAAAATTGTATTGCATTTTAAGTTATGTATATGATGTTGAAATACACTCGAGGAAAAAATTAGGGGAACATTTTTTTGTTAACGAAAAATGTCCAATTTTCAAACCATGATAACTCGGTTGCATTTGACCCAAAATTAATAATACTTTGAGTTTTAAAAAGATCAAAGTCTCCTCTTTCGAATGTTGTCCCTGAAAGCCACATTCGATACACGCGATTTCAAATGCTCATAACTTTGGATCAAATCATCGTAGAAATTTGTTCTTTTTTTAACTTTAAGGGAAATTGTGTGAAATTTAATGTCCTTGCCTTGAATATGGCCTACAATTTTTTTGGCAATCCGTGCAAGTTGTTAAAGTTGCACTTTTTTTTTTCTTTGGTGGTTTACGGGACATGACATGTATCGAATGTGGCTTTCAGGGACACCATTCGAAAGAGGAGACTTTGATCTTTTTAAAACTCAAAGTATTATTGATTTTGGGTCAAATGCAACCGAGTTATCATGGTTTGAAAATTGGACATTTTTCGTCAACAAAAAAATGTTCCCATAATTTTTTCCTCGAGTGTAGTTTCAAAAATTATTTTTTACTTTTTACTGCATCAATAAAATCGTGTACCTACTTAACTTTAACAGTTTTTTAAATATTTTTTTTAGTGTTTGAATTTTCACTAATTTCATTTGTTAGTGTTGTTTTCAGTATTTAGATAAAGTTAATATAAATAAAATATTATACAGAACTAATTCCCAAATAATTAAATCATTTAAAGTTAATGTTGTTATTTCTTTCGCTTTGTAATTTAGCTGCTAATATTTATAATTTACATTACAGAAACTCTTTCTACAGTCGTTAAACAACATTTTGTATTTTTCAAATATAGGTAATAATAAAAATTATAATGCAGGGTTGGTATTATAATATACCCACTATGGTTATTTAAATAAGACTATCATATTCTAAAATTAATAGCAATATTGCGCCTACCTAAAAGACAAGCAACGATGATTCCTGTAGGTCCATTTAAATTATCTATCCACCCTTTAACTGGTTCTTCATTCATGGCATAAATCACTTAGAAAACATAAAATAATATTATATTAATAAATAACACTTTTAAATGTTAAAAGTTCCTATACCTACTGAAGGTCTATATACTTTAGATGGTACTTTTCCTCCTAACATGTCTTCAACAACATGTTCTGCAATATGTTTTGAAAAAGTATATGTATTTGGCAAATCATGAATAATTTTTTCAGTTAAAATATCCAAAACACCCTTTTCCATGTTTTCTGCAATTTCTATAGATTTTGTCCAATCTAATTTTGGCGGATATATTATTTCTTTTGAATCTATACGATCACAATTTACGTATGTAGTTGATACGTGTATAAAAGCCTGAAATTACGAGAATAATAGTTTGTTTTTGATGTTCCTATTTAAGAGAAAAAGCGAAATAATAATAATAATAAAAATGAGAACTCACTAATATATGTTTTACATCTAAAGCAAGTTGGCAAATTTCTCTAGTTCCTCTTGTGTTCAAAAGAATTGCATTAGTTAAAGGTTCATCAAATCGAACAGATGCAGCAATATGAAATATTAAACTTACTTTTTCTATCAATATTTTCCGATCTTCGGGACTTAAACCTAATTATAAAATATTCTGTAATGTATTTAATCAAATGCTTTAATTGACTTACCTAAATTTAATTCTTTGCAATCTCCAGCAACTGGAATAACTTTTTTTTCTATTACTAAGTTAGGCTGTTCTTGTTTAACGCGTTCAAATAACTATAATCAAAATTTCAAAAATTATAGTACATAGTACATAATTATTTTTATTTGCTGGTAATTAATATCATACTGGATTATTTGCAAGATCTTGAATTCTTTCCTGTATATGTTTTCCTCTTTTTGGGCGGATCAGAACGTAAATATCTCCAATGTCAGGACAACTCCGTAAAAATTTTTCGATTAGTGCTTTTCCGATGAAACCTGTTGCTCCAGTGATGAAAATATTTTTCCCCGAATAAAATTCCAATATGGAAGGTTCAAAATGTGCTGACATTTTTACAAACTAAATGATACAAATTAATATAAAATGCTTTGGTACAACTATTTCTTGAAAAAGTAACAAAAAAAAGTCGAAATATAATATTCAACGTGAATATTCATTTTTTCGTTACCTTTATTTCCGTATAATTTTGAAACTGTGTGTTATATCATTATAATTTTAAAATAAATAACTATTACTTACTTTTATTCCTGCATAGCAGGCGTTGTACTATTACAATATTCAACATTGTGATTTTGTTTTAAAAATTTATGTACTTGATTTTCACTAAATATGTAATTAATATTTTTTACGCAACTGTCAAAAAAGTTGACATTGACGTCCGCGATGCAAAACATTTTGCGGCCGCATTGCTATTTGTAACGACTGCAAAGTTTAATTTATTGAATAATTGTGTATGTCAATGTCAATATCTTTGACAGTTCTAAACAAAATAAAACTATGTGTCATTATATGCATTGCAGTTGCACAAGAAATATTTTGTATAACAAACTCGTCTGCGAAATGAAGTTACAATTTTCGGACTATTTATAGTTCGCAAAATAGAAGTTTAAAGGTTAGGCCGAAAATATTTCCTTTAAAGGCCTTATGGTAACTTCATTTATAAAATAAAAATTTTCCTGTCATTTGACATTTATTGAATTGGTACTACAATAATATTTTGTTAAATGAAGCACAGAGCTCACAACACTCGAAAAGAAAGAGTATGAAATATTTTCAATGAATCTTATGCCCATGTCACACCGGCATGGCACGAAGCACGGTGTTCGATGGAACAAATGAATAACGTAAAAATTTTATCGCCGCTATTCCATCGAGCATTTTGACATATGGAAATTTGTTGCTGATTTCACAGTGAGTCATCAATATAATTTTTGACATTTAATGAATAATTGATGTCAAAATAATAACAGTAAGTAATTAAATAATACGAATATAACACTTTATGCTTTTGTCAATATATGAACTAATTATTGATTTAATTAACACAAAGAATTGATTAATTTTAATTCTCAGCTGTCAAAAATAATTTTCAAAAACCATCAAAGTACGAAGTGAACATAGCAATATACAAATTTTCGTATGGCATTTTGCCAGTGGCGGCTCGTGGGTAAGGGCTGCGGGGCTGCAGCCCCTAGTAGGAAATGAAACTGTTCTGGTACATTATTTAAATAATATCAATAAATAACATTATCTATCTATCCATCAAATATACTATCTTGTAATTTAAAAATTTGCGCCTGTAGACTTACTATTGATGTTACTTTGACGCGGCGTGAGTCAACGCTATACCCATTTTCGTTCTATGGGCTGTTGTCGCAACAGCCCTCGAACTTAGGCAGAAGTAGGTGTGCGCGGTGAGGGGAATGATAGCCAATGTGTGGGTTACACAGTGAGCAACGGGGCTGCTTCGGACGCAGCTCTGTCGCTGTGTCGCTCACGGTGAACATAAATGCGTGTAGTTTAAAGGTACAAAATAGTTTGCGTTGAAATTATAAGGCGTACAACTGTATATTTTTAAAGGTATATTGTTATTTTATTAAAACGGATTGTAATATTTGATATAATATTATGTTTATAATTAAATTTGTATTTATTTTTGTACAAAAACTGGGATAAACTGTGAAGTTTCTCTTCCCTAATAAAAATTAACTTTAAATATAAAGGTATTTAACCTTGAACAAAAAAAATTTGGCCTGCAGCGCATTTTCATTTAAATTGCAGCCCTTACCTTTAAAAAGTCACCGGCCGCCACTGCATTTTGCTATACCGGTGTGACACCCTCTTGACAGCTTTGAACGAAGCAAAATGCCACATCGAGCACCGTGCTTCATGCCACGCCGGTGTGACATGGGCATCAGACAAAATGTATAATTTATAGGTACTCACAAGTAATTCCGATCTCGGCTAACCGCCTCCGCTGTAAAGAATTTACTTGTACGTTAATGTTTTACTTTTTGTGTTAGATATATAAATAAGTATTATTGTAACTATACTAATTATATTACTACTGTTATTTACAAAATATGTAATTTTTTTACCTTTGAGCTACTTTTTTGTTATGCTTCTATGTGTCGCTACAAGAAAATACTGAAAATATTTAGAATATATACCTACTTAATATACTAAGATGCATTTGTAGACATGAATCTGAATATTAAAATATGTATTTTATATTATTTTTATAATGCACTTAAGCTACGTTTCCACCGCTTACCGCTTAACATAATCACAGTTTTGTTTTTGAACATAACTTTGAGAGTTTGACATACGAGGATATGGCTGAGCGATTCCAGCTACTGTTTTAGTTTTAGTCGTAGTCTTTGTCGTAGAGCTTAAACACAAAAGCATACAAACTCCAAGCTTTGGACATAGTTTTTCTTTTCATCGATGTTCGGTTGGAGAGAGATAGATGCGTATTATTTGCGGTACTGAGCTCAGTGCTGGATTTCCGCCTAGGCCCGTGAGGCCCGGGCCTAGGGCGCCAAAATTTTAGAGGCGAAAAAAGTAGGTAAAGACAACCCATTTTAAAAATTGACTGAGATAAGTTTTTATAAATTTTTTTTCATAATGTGGACATTGCTGTTGCTGTACGTATGTTTTTGAGTATTCCGGCTTCAAATTGTTCAGGAGAAAGATCTTTTTCCACTTTGAAAAGGGTAAAAACCTATTTACGCGTAAGTATGGGCCAAGATAGACTTAATGCTCTTGCATTACTATCTATTGAAGTTCAACTAGTGCAAGAAATTGATTATGACGATATAATTGACGTTTTTGCGCGGACCAAAGCCAGGCAAAAGAAATTTTAAAATTGATTAATTAGGTATTAAAAAAAAATGTTTATTATTTATTTGTATAAAGTTTATTTCTTATTTTTCTGTAATGTTTATTTGTTATATTTAAAAATTATATTTCAATAAAATAAAGTTATATTAAAATAATTATATACGATGAAAATTAATGAAATTCATTTCATCAAAAAGGGCGGCGTATCATATCGGGCATAGGGCGGCAGCAAGCCTAAATCCGCCACTGACTGAGCTGTCATTAGTTTTGTTTGGTTTTTCAGGGTTGTTTTAATACAAAATATAAACAATATAACAAGAAAAAGTTGTTTGTGCAATAATTGTAAACAAATGAAGAATTGCTAGTATTAAATAAACACTGAAATAACATCAAAATGTCCAGATGAAATTATAATTTTGTAATATTATTTTTCTTCGTTATTATAAGTATTTCTTATAAGGAATTATCTATCCTGAACGCATTATTTCTCGAATATTTACAACAATCTGATTACTTATTTTTGGTCGGTGATATAAATATAGATATGTTATCAAATGATTATCGTACAACTTTTTTCAAAGATTTAATACTCATAACATGCATCAATTAATAAAAACTGCTACTCGCCGAGCTTCAAACTCACTGCTGGATATATTTATATCATCTGATTTAGAAATATGTGTGAACTCTGGCATACTTGATTCCCATAATATGTCAGACCATAATTATTGTATTTTTGCTACTTTAAATTTCCCCAAAGTAAAGTGTGAATAACGGACCATACACTTTAGAGATTTTAATAATTTAAATATTGAATTGCTCAATGAAGATTGTTTCAAACATCAACGATAAAGTAGATTTTTAAAATTGTGAAATAGTAAAACTGTATGATAAACATGCTCCTATGAAAACCATCCGCACCTCAAAGCATCACTGCCCATGGATTACGCCAGTAATTCGAATTATGCAACGTAAACGTGATACAGCTTTGCGCAATTACAAAAAATCTGACGTGGCCATCACACAACCTTCCGCCATATCTAGACTTATAAGTTATAAACACAAATGTATACGTACAATCCGGTGCCCATTTAAAATATACAAATAAAAACCTAAAATATTCAAACACAAATTTGCATCACCTGAATAAAAAGATTCATTCGCAGGAAACTCTGCTGTGCTGAAGCCATCCTCCGTTCAATTAATACATTTAATATCTTACTTATGACATATAGCACTAGTATGTCAACTTGTCACCCATCTCACCTGTCAATGTTTTTTACACAGAAACAAAATTCAGTCGAACATGGATTACAAGATTTCAACGTTTTATTTGATAAATTTATTTTTTAAATTTTGCTGCAATTCTTTGATGCTACCAGATAAAGACAATTTTTTTATAACGTAAGTTGCAAATAACTTTGCCTCTTATTCTTATTACAAATAAATACTATATTTATCCAAATTTATATAAATTTTTGACAATTAATCTTTTCAATCTTAAAAAAATATCACTTCCGGTGAAGATACTTGTACCAAAATCTAATGGGTTCTTCCAATTTATATACAAATGTTAAATACCAAATATCAAAATTTTTGGGTAATTCGTATTTGAGTTATCCGACTGACAGAAATCCGGCCCTTACCACATAGCTACACACATACACACATACACACACATACATACAGAAATCATCGTGAAACTATCAAAAATGAGTTGTAAGGACCCTAATTCGTGCTCATCCACTAAAAATTCACTACCCGATTTTTTGCATGATTCCAATACCTTCCTTTACAGGTAAGCGGAAGGTAAAAACATAAAACTCTGTCTAAATTCAACTACTACAAAGAACTAAGAAATCTTACAACAATAGCAATTAGACGTGAAAAAGCTGCATATATTAACACAAACGTTAACTCAAATAATGATTCTAAATCTCTTTAAAAACGATTGGAGTTAACAATACAAAAAAATCAAAATTGTATATAGATATTTGTGATGCGGATGGGTTTTCTAAGCACCTGATTGACAAAACTACAAGTAATTTAATTAATATAGATATCAAGGAGTTTTTCATGAATAACAAACACAATGTACACGACAATGAACAGTTTAATTTTACTTGTATCAGCGAACTTGAGGTAAAATAACTTTTGCTTAACATAAAATCAAAAGCAATAACCGGAGTGGATGGGATATCTGTGCGAATGCTTGTTCTTATATTAGATATTATCCTGCCTTACATTACTCACATCATTAACACATCTCTTATTGAACGAATATTTCCTGATATTTGGAAATCTGCTATCGTGCAACCAATCGCTAAGTGTGATAAACCTGCATCGTTCCAAGACTTAAGGCCAATAGGTAAGTATTTTACCTGCTTTATCCAAAATATTAGAAAAAGCTTGTTACATACAAATCACGACCTTTATTAATGCTAATAACATATTACCAGAATGTCAGTCGGGTTTTCGCACAGGCTACAGTACTAGTACTGCTCTCCTTAATGTTGTGGATGAATTATTAAAGGGCTACGATAAATCTGAAACCTCAATTTTAATTTTAATTGACCTATCAAAGGCATTCGATTTAATAAACCATGAGATATTACTAGCTAAATTAAAATTTTACAATTTTTCTCACGCCGCTTTAGAATGGTGTAGTTCTTACCTAAGTGCTCGGAATTTCGTGGTCCGGATGGTCGCTAATGATGACGTCACTATTTCACAGTTGCAGTACTTTTACTGTGGAGTTCCGCAAGGTTCTATATTGGGACCGTTGTCAAAAACAATAAAGGGCCTAGATTGGATCCCTGTGGTACACCTGATTTGACAGTTATAGGTTTAGACATGAAGTTATTATAGACCACATATTGTACTCTATTAGTTAAGTATGATACAAAGAGTTTATGAAGTGGAATACTGAAACCTAATGATTGTAATTTTTGCAATAGTGCACAATGATTAATACGGTCAAAAGCTTTGGAAAAGTCGGTGTAAATTACATCGACCTGTCCTTGCTTATCTAGAATTTCTGTTAAAAATTGGGAAAAACAGCATAAGTTGGTGTGCCTAGATCGTTTTTCGGTGAAGCCATGTTGTGTGGGTGAAATGAGATTTTTTACCTGATTGTAAAGTTTATTATATATACAAATTTCGAAAAGTTTAGCAAAGTTTGATAGGATCGCGATAGGCCTGTAATCAGGGCCGGCGTAAGCGGGCATGCAACGCATGCGGCGCATGCGGGCGCCGCTTAAAGGGGGCGCCGTCGCCGTACTTCGAAAAAACAAACTATTATAAGAAAAATGTATTAACTTTTATAAATAACGCAAGCTTATCAAACAAAAACAACGAAATTATTACTGTCTACCATAAAATTCGTATGTTTTAAACTAATACGTAACAACGTAACATACCTTTATTTTTGAGTTCCGAGTTGGACTCTTTCAAACGAAGTACGCGAGCCGCGCCGTTATACCGTGAGGCCGGAGAGTTGTAAAAGCGCATTTTTGGTCATTAAAACGTTGGAAAAGCGCAGAAATACAATCAATAAATTTATATTGAATAAGCGCAAATCGTAACATTGAATAAGAGCATTTTCTAAAATGAGATTTCTGACCATAACAAGTTAGTCCAGATCGTCTTCGAGTATGATGGGGTTAAGTTCAGAAAAATGTTAGGCAAAAATATTTTCTAGTTTTAAAAAATTCAAAAAATCTTGTTAAAAATACTCTTCGAGTATGATGGGGTTAAGTTCAGAAAAATGTTAGGCAAGAATATTTTCTAGTTCTAAAAAATTCAAAAAATATTGTAGAAAAACTGTCGTACAATCCCTAAAACCATTGTGCTTTTCAAATGTGCACTTCTGCGATTATGCAACTAAAATTTATGCGCTTTTCCAATGTTGTTTTATGCGCGTTTCCAATGTGCTAAGTGAAAACTGATAAAGGCCATATGCGCTTATTTAGCTCACCCCGTGAGGCGAGGGCTAGACATTACATACACGACTGAATGTAGCGCAGTAAGATATATCGTTGTATTTTTTCGTCTCTGTTGTTTTTTTTGTAAAATTAAATAGAAATGGAAACAATAAATTTTTTTCCTTAGAGATAATAATAATTTTTCAAAAGAACCATATAAATTTGGGGGGGAGGGGGCGCATAGATAAAAATTGCATGCGAGCGACAAAGACCCTAGCGCCGGCACTGCCTGTAATTGCGAACATCTTGAATGTCACCAGATTTGAAAACAGGGCAGACTCGAGCTGTTTTCCAACAATTGGGTATGATACTTTGTTTTAGACATGAATTATATATAAAGCATAGTGGTTCTAAAAAAGCATAAATGCAGTCTTTGATTAGGAAACTCGGCATCTGATCATATCCTGAGGTAAGTTTATTACTAAGCTTTTTTGCACCAATAATGATATCTTCCTCGGTGAGTTCATTAATGACGATGCATGAGTTAATAGTGCCATTCGGGTCAGGTATTCTGTTAGGGCTTGAATCAAGGTAGACACTACTAAAGTACGAGCAAAAAGCATCAACGATGTCTTGTGGATGTTCATAAGTGTTGTCGTCAAGTTTCATGACTCCTGGAATTCTGCTACTGTTTTTTTTAGAATTGAAATACGACCAAAATTGTTTACTGTCGCTGATTATGCTGGATTCAATTTTAGATATTATATTCTTTATGGGATTCAGTTATTAACCGTTTAGATAGAGATCTATAATGTTTGAACATTTGATAGTCATAGTCAGATTTGCTGCTTCCATAATAATTATGAAACAGTGATTTTAATTTAATATTTGAAATTATTTCTTTATTGAACCAAGGCGGGTATTTATGTTTGGTGGGTATTTATGTTTGGTGGTAGAGAGGAAAGTAAGCAGTGTTACCACCAGTGTTATTTTACGATGAAATTTTTTAAAAATTGTAATAAATTTTTTATTTTATTGAAAATTCTGATTTGGTAGTGATATATACTGTAAACTATTATTTTGCAATTATTAAGATTTATACTTTCTTTTTCTACAATTTCACGATTCACAACTTAAATTTAATTTGATATATTGGCTGCAGTGAAACATTTCTTTGTTTTTAAACGTCATTCTGACAGATGGTAGTTATAACCTAACTTCTAGTTACGTGTGTCTCCTACAGTTAAAATGTTTTTAAATATGTCGTGAAAAAAATGTTGTTTCTAACACAAGAGGAAAGCTCTTTTTCCACTTTCGCTCGATTGCCTCACTCGCTACGATCGTAACACAAACTTCAAGCTCGAGTGGGAAAAAGAAGCGCTTTTCTCTCTAGTTGGACAAATAACTTTGACCTTTAACTAAATGTTAAACGAAAGTAAAGTTAAATCCACCATTGAATGACTTGAAATGACAACCGAGATGACAACAATACTATTTGTAATACTTAAATGGAACTTGACAATGTTGATGCTTTAAACGATAATATAGATATAGAAATATAGTAGAAATGCAGTATGGAATAGGACAAGAAAAATTACAAAATATTTCAACTAATAATAATATACTTTTAGACAATTTTACACATCATGCTACTATTGCTATTGCTACTAAAATAATTTTATTTAAAATAACTCTGTGATAGAATAAATGATTCGTTATACATTCTGGAGATCCAATCCACGTATTGACATTTGAATTGTTGCAGTAATAGCTACCGTTATCGTTTAGCATCAGCAGAAGACGCAATCCACAAGTACAGTAATAGTTTACATTCCCGAGTCTTCTCTCAAATATTATATTTTTTGTATTATTTGGCCGTGGATTTTTATTAGGAATAAAATTTATTACCCGATTACCCGATATCTACCCGTTACCCGAATTATACCCGATACCCGAAATGTACCCGATACCCGAAATGTAGGTACCCGTTACTTGTTTATTACCCGAATACCCTAAACCTAAATCTACGTGTTACCAGTATACTCGCACGTCGCGCAGGCGTGCATGATCATCATGAATTTTATTTATTTATGTTTATTGTTTTCTGTACACATTTAGACACATTGTGTTGTTTTATTTTTGTATTATTTGTGTATTTCTTTATATTCATAATAAAATATGAAAACGATAAGAAATAATTTTATTTAAAAAGTGAATATCTAATTTAAGGAAACAGATAATTTACAAATATCAGGCACTGAAAGATAAGAGGTAATTAAAGGGTATCGGGTAATTAACGGGAATCGGGTAATTATCGGGTATCGGGTATTTTACGGGTATCGGGTATTTAACGGATAACGGGTATTTAACGGTTAACAGGTATTATCCGGGTAGTTGTTTCGGATACCCGGGTGCCAAAATTTTCGAATTTCGTCATTCCTAATTTTTATCGCAATACTCTGTTTCATATATCTTTATCAATTATCACACATCTTTGACATTTCTGACATTAACACGAAACAAAGGTAATCACACGCATGGTAAGGTGATATTGAATTAACCGCTGATTAAGTATGTGACGTCACACATAACCACGACAAAAATTCACGCGCTTATAGCGACGTAACGCGACGACTTCCAGACTTGTGATTAATACATTGTTGTAATCATAATAAATACTAGAGATATTTGAAATAAAAAAGGACATTTCATAAGTTGCCAATGCCTTTAAGATCCATTTGTGGCATAATTGAATCTGAATATTAAAATGTTATTAAGTAAATTGCACATGCACGTTTTATTTATAGAATTTTTGTTATAATTATAAAAGCATTTTACATTCTCTTACAATTTTAAATTTATATTTTTACAATTTAATATGCATTCGGATATTAATTATTTACAAAGTAGGTATTGTCTAAAATGAATACAATATAAGGATACATTTTAAAATTACTGTTTTAAAAAAATACATAACTTTAATAGGTACTTGTTTTATGTATGGTGAAAATTGTCGTGTGTGACTAAAATCTCTTGTATACTCAATGTCAAACTTGTATATTAAAAATAATATGAAAAATTATATAAATGATTTGGAGTAGCAAACAGTTCCGTCTGATTCGGTATGACGGAAATAGCAGCGCTTCTATTTTTCGTCATACACAGGTTTGATCAATACATGGTACAGTGCATTACAGGTGTGACATGGGCATTATAGAGCTGGACGTGTGAGTAAATTTTTGTTCACTATCAGAGACGGATTAACCCATGAGCATTATGGGCAGTTGCCCAGGGCCCCTTTATATATTATCTATTTATAGATGAAACGATACAGTTTAAATCGTACAAAAAACTATAAATTATGAAAATTAGTTTTTGATAAAAAATTTAAATTAGTATTTAATAAATGAAAAACAATAAATGTTTTGAAATGTAATATCAGTATTTTCGATGTCGATTAAAATTAACAATTCTTTTTATAACAGGGTCGTTTTCTTTTGGTAAAATTATAGTAAATTACTGTAAAAATCAATAAAAGGTTACATAATATCACTGTAAAAAATATAAAAGTTTAAAATAAGTTCATATTTTACAAGTATTTTAATATATAAACGTGGGTTTTTTCTCCCACATTTAAAACAGCCCAACAGCGGCAAAGCACTACGTCAGGGTTGGTGTAGCCAATGAGAATGTTACTCGCCATGTGCTTACGACCATCTCACCGCCCCTACGTTGTTGTTACCGTCAAACGGGGTTATATGGGACTCCAGGGGTAATATGGGACATTTGCGTTTTTTGTTAAAATTTCGCGCTTAACTTTCATATAGTGCTAACTTCATGTTCAAAAAAAATCCAGACAGTCAACACTGCGAAGACAAACATAACCTGCAACTGTTTTTATAGAAGTAAGTATTTGTTTAATTAAAAAAATGCTAAATAAAGATTTTGTTTTTAGCTAATTTTTGTACACTAAATAGTCTCCTCTGTATCTCATGAGATATATGCAATTTTGTACAACTTAATTTTGATATGCATAAAACATAACCTTTACAACAAGCTAGTTCAAAAATTTTTATATTATGGTTTTATTTATTGATGTTATAAATAAATAAACAGAAAATGAACTTTTCAGGTTAATTTGGGACATATATATATATATATATATATATATATATATATATATATATATATATATATATATATATATATATATATATATATATATATATATACATGATTGTAAGACTGTTCTTGTGATATTTACAGCTGGAATAGCAGTTTTTGAAAAAAATTATATTATATATGTAGGTACATGATTGTAAGACTGATCTTTGTGATATTTAAAGCTGGAATAGCAATTTATTATTTTTTTTTTGTTTCTTATGCTTTTCCTGTATTTCCTCGGAATGTATGAGGTTTTTTGGCGCGTTTTATTTTTTTATTTATTCCTTGGTGTCCCGTATAGAGTATACTACTGAGTAACATAAAGTATTCCAGTTTTAAGTAAGGTTTTTTGTGTAAAATCCACAAGTGTACCATTTAACCCCCTACACAGTTTAATTTGGGACAGCAAGTTTTTTTTTAAAACATATATAATATATACAGTCCGCCTCTGCCTGTAAGTACTCAGCACCGGAGCGTTACGCAGGAAACCAGTTTATTTAGAGGGTGACATTTTTCTCGACATGAAACAAGAATGTTGTAAACTTTGCTATTTACATTGTTAGCGTCCTATAGAGTTCATTATTTTATATTATACAAAAAGCGCCAATTTTTTTAGCGCAGGGCGCTCAAATTTTTTAGGATGGTCCTATTTCAGGGAAGGCTCTTGCTTCCCCTAAGCGACGGCCATGGACACAGCTTTTGAAATGTAGTTTCAGAACAGTATTTTGCCTAGAATACATAAATAAAACGGCATACACATGAATTTATTAATCTCAAAATTATTAAAATATTTAATATCTTTTTAAATTTTTGCAATACAGGCTGTAACAGAAATAAGTGCTTTAATTTTAACCTGTGACGAGAGAAACCGGAGAAACAATGTTCCATAATAACTTTTTTCCTAAAGCTGGGTTTATGCAGCATCATCATAGTCACTATCATAGTCACAGTCTGTCTTAAAAATTAAAACTTGTTTTTTTAATACATCTGTTTATGCAGCGCTGTCATAATCACAGTCATAGTCGTTATCATAACGAATTGGTTTAATTTTAATTTTATGACTATGACGATGACTATGCATGTCTCGAGACTGTTAGAAGACAACTGATATACGAAATAAAACATAACTGCTTGTGCATTGTGATTGTGTATTAATAATTTATTGTTAAAATGAGCGATGAAGAGTTTAAACTATTTTCTTTCTTCTTTTTAAGAACATTTTGAACAATGCAGTATGCAAGTGACGCAAAATAAATTAAGGTTAAACAGTCGTATATAAATCGTGCATAAACGGTTACATTTTTACGACTATGCTTACAACTATGTTTATGATTATGATTATGACTATGTCTTATGACAAGCCTGCATAAACCCGGCTTAACTCTTTAAGTTTTTAAGTTAAAAGTTCTTTAAAGATTTGTCACAATTTCTTTATGACAATTGAAACTAGCCTGAAATGATTATTTGTAAAAAGTTCACTAGTAATTTAATTAAATAATTGGATTTATTTTGAGATTTGAATTATGCACAATTTACTCTGTCACAATAATTTATTATGAAAAACATGGTTAACATCACGAACTGTCAAATGTCAAAACACATGTTCAATTCACAGTTATCTTCTTTTCTGCGGCGAGCGGCGCTGTTATTACCTGTTGTAAGTTCTAAGTTGCGCATATTCTGCGCAGTGCTGGTACTTGAACTGATTGCTATTTGTTGCGCAGGTTACGCGCAATGCTGCAACGCTGCAAGTATCTAATTAGTTGATCCGTTCATAAGTGATGAAAAAAATTGCTGCTCGTGTCGTGTATTTTTCTGAGAACCCATTCACAAAATTGACGTGTGAAAAGTGAAAGGTAGATCTACTTGTTACAAATAATAGTATTGAACTTTTTATACATGGTATGGATATAACTTAACTGTTGCTCTTTTAATAGGTAGCCTCCAAATTGTCATATTATGTGACACATCGTACTGTGATGATAGCCTCTTCAACATTTTTGACGTAATGCATGATCTTTATCTGCGGGCTTGAAAATGTTGTAAAACATTTACAAATGTGCGAATTTAAGAATACAACGATTTAAAAATGAATTATAAAAATAAATAATGTTTCATGTAAATTCATTTGGCTTGAACAGCGTTTCCTTGAGCTTTTCGTTATTCGTAAAGGTAGGCGTTATGAAAGGTTTTAATATAAATATGATTTATCACCAAAGTATTATTACTGTAAAAATTTAATTGAAACAATTAAATAATTGACTTAACTATCAATTGAGAAAAACAATGATATCATAGGTATTGCTACTGGAATAAATTATTACGTGGAACGACTCGTCAATTTAGGGGGTTGCAAAAATGGTTTTAAAAAATGCGATTTCTAAAAAAAAAATTACGGAACATTGTTCCTCTGACGAGTTACATTACTGGTTAAATTTTGAAGCACTTATTTCTGTTACACTCTGTATATCAATAAATGCAGACATGCAAATAGTTACATAGTTCATGATGATATAAAAAATCTGATGTGGCCAGCACACGACCTCCCGCCTTGACACTGTAATATGTGAATTTGGTTTCAGTTATAGGCTACTTTTTGCAAAAGATTTTATAGTTCTTCAAGCAAAGTACTGATTTCGATTGACTTTAAATCAAATTCGCTCTTTGTAGATACAATTTTTACTTTATTATTACCTTATTAAGTAGGTACATTATGTCGAGTTAATAATGAATCCATGATGCTTCTTGACTGGATACGTTTAATGGAAAGATAAAAAATTATTGGAATTCAGTCAGTTTCTCATTTAGAAAATCCGTCGGTCATAAGCGTGCGTGATTTCGGTGTGAGGTGAGGCCGAAACAGTCAAATAATCAGAAATAAATCATTAAAAATCGTAGATTAGATGTAAATTACAAATCACAGGTTTCCAATTAAATAAAAAATATAATTGAAATTTAAGTTTACACTGAAATGCAGTAGTAGTACGTCAAAAACATAATTTTTCTTGAGACTGGAACCTTTTGCATGCGATTTCTCAACCATTATTGCGGTGACTCATATTTTTTATTTTTCTAATAAATACCTCAAATATCAAAGAATAACATATTCGTTTTCCAAATATGTGTTGGGTTGTTATGATATAAAATTTTCTAATCGTTTAGTAAATCTACTGGTAACCTCCATATACGCAATGCATTTTAGCGCGTTTTTGTGTCAACTTTAAATTCAATTATCTTCGTTATTTCAACGGTTACCTATAAATTATAATTTTTATTCAAATTCCAAATTCTACGACTTGTAATGAATGCTTTATATTAATTTAAGTCATATTTTGGGTTGTCACTACCCATGGACTTACTACCTTAAATTTCGGTTTCTAGGTAGGTACTAGTTTCAAACCCAGTTAATAATATTTATACATTTCTTTAAAAATAGTGCCACAAAAATTTCAGAAACTGTGTATACGTCTGTCCACCTGTCACATTGACATTTTCATTTTTGTTTTTAAAATATTTTCCTATATTATGATTTACAAATCGTGGTAGGTAAAATTACAAATTTTTGAATTTATTGGTAAGAGATATAGAAACGATGTTAAATAAATATTGTAAAAGGTAATTTGTTCTTACAAATGTCGCATGACAAATTGTAACTATCACAGTATTTCCTATATTTTTTGCAAAAAATGTTAAAATTCTTCAAGAAAATACCATTTCCGGTTGGCAGATATTTACCAAAATCTATTCAGCTCTTCATTAACATATACAAATAATGTATAATGCAAAATATTGGAATTTTATATTCAGTAGAATTTGAGATAATGAATCAGAACGAAAGAGCATAATAGGCGCACATACATACACACACACAGACATCCCCGTGAAAATAATCAAAATCGGTTCTAAAGGTACTAAAACGTGCTTATTGACAAAAATCTCGACATCAATTTATTTTTTTCACGATCCCTATACCTCTCTAGGCGAGAGGTAACAAACGTACATATCTTCTAAAAAAAGAATTCGAAAATAGGTAGCGAATAGGTAGTAAGTATATTTTAATACAGCTGTGGAAAGGGCTTCATTGAAAAATTAGTATGAAAGTTGAAGCACGAGCGAAAATGTATTTTTTGAAAAAATAATACTCTAATACCAAATTTAAGGAAAACAATACCAATGGGTACTTACTTTTTGTTTCAAACCTATTTCCTCAATCGTCCAGGAAACTGGAAATAGACATTGCGCTAGTGCGGAAAAATTCATATTTTTGTTTCATTTAATTTTTGTATAAACAACCAACATGATGCTTGAAATTAAAAATAAACTATTCGTAGCCTCCCAAAGTTACATATAAACTGTCAAAAACTTAAATTTATTTTTAATATTATGTTTTTGAAGACGATGCAAATTCCCAAACTCCTGCGTTCGTCTCGAAGAACTTGCATTTTCCACACTTTGTTACAAATTACTACTCTGCACGGCTCTGCACTAATGTTTCAAAAGCCTACTTTCACCATCAATTAATATCAGAAAACAAGTGAATTCGCACTTCCGTGGAAAAAAAATTATCATTGAGGTCTTGCAAAAGAAAAAAAAAGTATCTTGTTTTTTCTTTAATACGAATTAGCAAGTATAAAATAGTCATTAGGTCATTTAAGTTTTAAAATGTTTGTTTATATATTATGAAAAAACGCTTCAAAGTTGAAGTATTTGAAATGTCGCCAAAATTGTGACGTACGTAAGCCTATTCCAAGCAGAGCCAATCATAAAACAAGAAAGTGTAGGTATTTCACAGAGCTTACATATTAATGGATAGATCACTTGAGAAATAATTGAATATGAAATAATACGGTTATAAAGTTTATATTATACATTTGGATAATCTAGTGTACAGTTAATTAATACAATTTTATCAAATCTTTATTATTCAATGGGGTACTTGCATGGTACTAAAAATTAGATTTTTAACACTATGCACATAATGTTAGGTCGAAAACATTGGTAAAAATACAAATTTTATTTAAAAAAAATTATATGTTTTTTAGTAAATTGAGATTAAATTTTCTGTGACGTCATTTGTGTGAACAGAAGGTAGGGGAAGCATAGTTAAGAATGTAACCTGTAGATAGCGTGCGAGTCAGTCAACAAATGTTTGAATTTGACATTTGCTTGTCAAAAATACACATAAAATTTAGTAAAAATACATTATTTTATAAATGTAGACTATTTAGTTTATGAAAACATAAATACTTACTTATATTTTACAGAATCAAAACATGTACGAAGTACAAATGTCAAACACATCTGATCTGTCAACTTGCCAAACTCGTTCCCGCGCAAGCCGTAGTTAGGGGCGTTCACTAGTACAGCCGTTGCTATGGCTTAACGGCCATTCATTGGTTAGGTTAGTTTTTACGTCACATATTGAATATTTAAATTTAAATAATTTTTTTTGGGCTTGTAAATAAAATTTTTGTCAAAATAAAAAATACGGGTCCCAAGTTTTGATCTCTTCTTCATATATATTTAATAAAAAAAATGCATGCAAGTAGCCTATTGTTATTTTTATATAAAAATTTAATTTTATAATTTTCTGACCATTGGCATCAATCCATACATATAGGATCTGTGGTGGATATTTCAGTTTATATTGCGCAGCTGCGAAGTCTGCTACTTTCTGATTGGGTAGCAGTAAAACAGGCCTTCATACGTCACTGGACAGGGGAAGAAGTGGTGCAATTCAGCCGCATTTTGAACAAAATTATTTTTAAAGTTAATTTTTTCAATAATAGAGGTAAATTTTGCTAAAAATACGAAATACGGGTCTCATGTTTTTTATTATTCTTTGTATTAAAGCAATAAAAAAATCAATGCAAGACCTTATTCTAAAATAATAATGAATGATAACAATTCTATTACCTACATTTGAATATATTTACAGGTATTTATAGCGTTACACGGGCATAGTGTCTATTTAACATCCTCCTTAATGACTGAGTGTAAGTAGGTATAGCGGTATAGGTACTTAATTTTTACAATTTTTAGGTGTAATTTTACATGAAATATAAAATTCGACAATAATTACTTAGTATCTTACTGATGTATACATTTTTTTGTAAATATATATAAAAATAAAATATGTAAATACATAAATGAACATGATCCAAAAAACTGTATTCACTGATTTTTGGATCCACCACATTTTGTTATAATGTCTCTTTGCACTTTCTATTGTAGAATCTGGACTATTTAGGATATATCTTCTTGCACCTATTATGCCATGTAGCATGTTTTTCTGAAGGTCATAAGTTTTAAATTCATAATCAAAGTTATCCTTATCTTTTTCTTGAATTCGTTGTTGCAGAGCCAGCAAATTGTCATTACAGAATGTGTATTCTTTAAACGTTATACGAGACAGAACTGTTTGAGTAATATACATTCTTTTTTGTATTTTTAATAACCTAAAACAATATTAAATTAATTATAATAAGCCATTTTTAGACTTGTGCTTATAAATAAATATGGCTACTGCAAATTTTAATTTTAATTACATGAAATTGATAATAAATAGTATTTTATAGTAATATAAATATAAGATTATTCAAGATCAGCTTCCTCAAGGTAGTAGCGAATATTTCTCAAACGCTACGGTATTTGTCAGTATTAAAGTGACTTTTGTAGACTAGAATCTTGTACAATATTAATCATGGAGCAATACACGACGGAATTCGCGTTAAAATTATCACAGCTTATTATGAAAATGCAGAAGTGCATACCGCGTGGTCTACGTGAATATTTTGGTATACAAAATTACCTTCTGAGCGAACAATTAGAAGATATGAACATCGAGGATCTCTAGTTTCAATAAGATGGTGCTACTCTTCACACAGAAGCAGAAACAATCACGCTATTGCGCAAAAAATTTGATGACCGTATCATTTCACAAAACGGCGACATCAATTGACCACAGAGATGATGTGAATAACACTAATCTTTCTCTGGGTGTATTTGAAGAGTAGAGTCTACCCGAGCAAACCGAAACTTTTTTTCTTTGTATATTATGCCACATTGATTACTCTACAATTGCCCATTGTTACAAACACTAGCTGGTGCCGAATAGCGAATAGCTTCGTAGTTGCCAAGTTATAGTATCCCAACTTGGAATGGTGACGAGAGTAGGAACCGAAATAGATACTGATTCAAGCTGAACTGTGAAATTATTATTTAATAGTCGTAGATAATACTACATTATTTAACGAGCACATAATGTAGGCTATAATTCAAAAGGATGAAAGTTTATGCACGAGCTGAAGGCGAGAGTATAAATCATTCGAGTGAATTATAGCCTTAAGTGCGAGTCAAATCGTACAACTAGCCCAGTTAGGAGAGGTTTTGACTGAAGACTAATACATAACCAAGTGAAATTTGGCAAGTGAGTAGTTAAGAACATACAGAAAAAAAATCGCTCCACCTCGGTATGCTCCGCTCCCCAAAAAAATTTTTCTTGTAACGCATTTGCCTCAAAAACTATAAAAAATTTTGAAAAACGGGATGAAAGCTGATGAAATTTGCTACCAAAATGGTCTTTGAAAATTTTTCATAAGTAGCACCGATAATATTATAGGTACCAGCCGTTTAATAATCTAATGGACTTGAGAATTTTTTGTATAGTAGGCGTTACATTGAGAATGACGTAATAAATTCGCCGCTACAGAATGAATGTGGTATAACTTTGTTAAAGAACATCATTTTGTAAAGATAAAAATTGCATATTATTCGTCAATACCGAGAAAATTGCTTTTTAAAGAATCTTAACTCAGTATTGGAAGATGTTCAAAGAATTCTCAATATTTTCAATAAGTATGAATGAAATTGTAAATTCGTAGAGGATTATCTTCACCAAATCATCCTCAATCCATGCAACTATTGGAGGGTTCTGGTTTTTCGCTATCTCATAGATTTCTTTATTTACAGGTTATGATCTTTTATTAAGAAAACATCTGTTACATGTACGTAGTATAGTACAATTTATTGATGAAACAAATTACAGAATTTTGTTGATTAGGAAATGTAATTAAAAATTAAATTAGGTGGGCAAAAAGTGATCTATTTTCAAAAATCTGACGTGGACACCACATGACTTCCTTGTACGCCTTGTGTGTTCCTACTTTTCTTAATAACTAAAACGTAGAATAATATAAAAAATTCTTTTAACTTATTATACTAGTATACTCACAAATATATTTTAGTCATTTTATTTAAACTGCAGAAGAAGATATAAACGATATTTTACTATTGTCACTGCTACTGTCACTGTCATGTCATAATCATTTAAATTTTACGTAGTAACAAATGTTAAACGATCATGGAGTACAAGATACCGAAATACTAAATTATAAGTATATACTTTAATTATTCTTAAATGATAGAAGATACAGAAAAATTTATAAAATACCGATTGTAGATAATAATCACATAATCTTTTATTTAAAATAAAAAAAATTGTCTAAAATTAAATATTTATCAAAATATTTTAAAAAAGTACTACTTCCGGTTTATAGATTGAAACCAAAAATAGGAGGTGCACAACTAGATGCTATAACAGTCCTAAATACAAAATTTCAGCTTTCTACGTCTAACCGTATTTGAGTTATGCGACACACATACGTCCGTACATACGTACATACATACGTACAGACGTCACGACGAAACTAGTCATAATGGATTCAGAAAAGGTCAAAACGGATATTTCCATCAAAATCTGAAAACCGAAATTTTTCGCGATTACAATACTTCCTTATTACTCCGTACAAGGAAGTAAAAATGGTCGTGCCCGCGAATTACTTGAGTTGATTCCATTATCACAAAGTCAAATCAAGTGCTTAAGCTTCACTTTCAGTACACTGAGTAGTGAGTATCTTTTTACCTTTTACTTCCTTGTACGAAGTAAGGAAGTATTGTAATCGCGAAAAATTTCGGTTCTCAGATTTTGACGGAAATATCCGTTTTGACCTTTTCTGAATCCATTATGACTAGTTTCGACGTGACGTCTGTACGTACGTACGTACGGACGGACGGACGTATGTGTGTCGCATAACTCAAATACGGTTAGACGTAGAAAGTTGAAATTTTGTATTTAGGACTGTTATAGCATCTAGTTGTGCACCTCCTATTTTTGGTTTCAGTCTACAAACCGGAAGTAGTACTTTTTAAAAATATTTTGATAAATATTTAATTTTAGACAATTTTTTTTATTTTAAATGAAAGATTATGTGATTATTACCTACAATCGGTATTTTATAAATATTTCGGTATCTTGTAGTCCATGATCGATTAACATTTGTTACTACGTAAAATTTAAATGATTATGACATGACAGTGACAATAGTAAAATATGCTTTATATCTTCTTCTGCAGTTTAAATAAAATGACTAAAATATATTTGTGAGTATACTAGTATAATAAGTTAAAAGAATTTTTAATATTATTTTACATTTTAGTTATTAAGAAAAGTATGAACACACAAGGCGTACAAGGAAGTCATGTGGTGTCCACGTCAGATTTTTTAGATATTGCTCCGGAGAGAGAATAGCGCGACGAGTATTATTTTCTCGGTATAACGGGGTGGGAAATTCAAATGTTATTAGTGCAACTGAAATTCTTGACGAATAAATAGCAATTTTTATCTTTACAAAATAATGTTCTTTAACAAAGTTATACCACATTCATTCTGTAGCGGCGAATTTATTACGTCATTCCCAATGTAGCGCCTACTATACAGAAAATTCGGAAGTTCATTCGATTATTAATCGGCTGGTGCCTAAACGGTGGTACTTATGAAAAATTATCAAGAACCACTTTGGTACCAAATTTCCTCAGCTTTCATCCTGTCAAAACCGTTTTTCAAAATCTTTGATAGTTTTTGAAGAGAATGCGTTACAAGAAAAATTTAAGTTTCTAATGAAAATTTTTTTGGGAAGCGGAGCATACCGAGGTGGAACGATTTTTTTTTCTGTTTGTTCTTAATTACTCACTTGCCAAATTGCACTTGGTTATGTACCTATTAGTCTTGGGTTTCAATAAATTTTTGACTCTCCTGACTGGATTAAACGTTTTATCTACGACCAGAACATTTTTTAAACAATTTTAAACATTAAAATATTAATCTAACCTCACATTTTGGTGTGATGACAGTTCGTCATTATTCAATAGGGTTGAATAATGGACTCATAATACAATAGTGTTGAATTATGAATTCATAATTCTTACGGAGAGGTTTAATTTATTACAGTTAGCTACATAATGAAAGTATTATTCAATGGTCGTAGATAAATATTTATTTTTAATTGATTATAACTAAAATGTAATACGAGGGCTGTCTGAAAAGTTTCCGACCTGAAAATGAAGATGGCAGCACTCGTCAACAAAAGTGGGGGGAATGTGTTTGCGCACGCGTTGAGAAAGGTACTCACCAAAATTTCAACCATTTTGGACGCGCGGTTGTTGTTTGACAATCGTTTGAGTGAGTCAATGTAAGTGCTTTTGGGAAAATGGAATAAATCGAGTATCGAGTTGTCATTAAATATTTATTTTTGAAATGCAATACGCCTACACAAATCAAAGACGAGTTGGACGCTGTGTACGTTGACGTTGACTCTGAACCATCATTTACCAATTACCACCGTGAAATTTTGGGCAGCTGAATTTAAACGTGGCCGTACCAGCTTGGGTGACGACGAACGTTCAAGTCGTTAAAAAACAGCAACCACTGACGATAACATCGCTCAAGTTCACCAAATGGTGCTGGACAACCGTCGAATTAAAGTACGAGAGATTAGAGGCCATGAACATGTCCAAAGAACGTGTTTGTCACGTACTTAATGAAAATTTGGGCATGAGAAAGCTCTCGGCGCGTTGGGTGTCGCGTTTGCTCACTTTTGACAAAAAACGCACGTTCGACTGAACGTTTCCAACGCTCTGTTGGCGCAGTTTAGGCGCAAAAAATAAGAGTTTTGCGTCGATTAACCACTGTGGATAAAACATGGATACATCATTACAAACCTGAAACAAAAATACAATCAGTGGACTGCTAAGGGGGAAATGGCTCCAAAGAAGCGATTTTCTCCATTTTCACGATTGACTCACTTAAGCGATTGTCAAACAACAACCGCGCGTCCAAAATGGCTGAATTTTTGGTAAGTACCTTTCAACGCATGCGCAAACACATTCCCCCTACTTTAGTTGCCATCTTCATGTTCAGATCGGAAACTTTTTAGACAACCTTCGTAGATTTCGTTACCTGGGTTTGTTGCCTGTTAGTTTTAAGAGTCCATCGATTAAAACTGAAGGTAGAACCATGATAAACACAGTTCTTATATACCAGGATAACCAATGACGTGTATAGTGATCATTTGGCATCCAAATTATATCATTTATAGGGAAAATAGAATTGGCTTGCATGCATTTGGAAGTCCATTCTTTTATACTGATTCTTAGCCCTTTGATATTGCAAGCGGAACCATTCATTACTTCTGTTGGTAAAACAATGTTAGAGGAAGAAGATCGAACAGCTAGGTCCCATGCGCATACGATTAAAGATTTAATTACAACATCTACAGGAATAAAATCTTGTGGAATCCGGTCATCGAAATACATCGAACGAAGTATCCCTAAAAATAAAATACCCAATTAATTTTTTTGTAAGTAGAAACATATGCTTTAAGCGAGTAACAAGTAATTAAATTTGATCAACAAATTATTGTAATACTACAGCTTTCTGACAAAAATCATAAGAGAGCAGCAAACCCTTCATAACTTTCTTTTTTGTAGGATCCACACAATATTTTTTAATGACTAATAATAGAGTCTGTGTCTGTGTTTTTATTGTGCAGTCCGATGATTTAAAAAAATTATATTAAACAAATTATTTCTACCCAAGATGGCCGTCATGTAAGAACATTATATATTTTTGAAATATTATAATACACTAGCAGTCGTTGAAAGTGCAACACCAAAAGATAATAGAAATAATTGGATGAAATTTAGCCCAAAGGCAAAGTTAGTTTATTATTAGTAGTATAAGTGATTACAATTTGGAACTTGTGAGTTCCTACAGCCGTTCATGGAAAATATACAGGTTCAAACATAATTATCGTGCAAACTTGTATATTGATTGTTTCTGTGAAATAATTATAATTCAGTTGAAATATGTTGCTGATCACGACAATATGCCACGTCGAATACGACAACGTCAATATGAGCAAGTGAATTTGAGAGAGGCGTATATGGAATATGAATATGAAGTGGCATGAAATCCATCTGAAAACACAATGGGCTACCTGCATGTTGCATGAATTTATTAACAAGTCCAAAAATAATTATTGAAAATGTGGTGTGACGTAGAAAGTTGCCATATGTTCAATGAAAAATTCTCAATTTACTAAAAAACATATAATTTTTTTTTTAAATAAAATTTGTATTTGTACCAATGTTCTAGACCTAAATTATGTTCAAAGTGTTAAAAATCAAATTTTCAGTATCATGCAAGTACCCCATTTCATGCAACTCTATATTCCATATTCCTTATTTGCCTACTTATCACTGTAATTTGAAGAAATTTATTTAAATGTTCACAGCTCTAATTTTTTGTCGTATCACAATCAAGACAAAAAATATACAAACGCTTTTCAGAACAAATTCAGCTATTTACTTTAATTGCCTCTTCGAACAACTTCATAAACACCAAATTTCACCAAGTTTAATTAATTAAGTAATAGCAATATTGTACCTACCCAAACCACAAGCAACGGCGAGTCCTATAGGTCCATTTAAATTATCTGTCCATCCTTTAACTGGTTCCTCATTCATGGTAGAAATAACTTTGAAACATAAAATAATATTGGAATGGTTAAACAACTGTGAAATTAAATAGCTAAATGTTAAAAGTACCTACCTACTGAAGGTCTATACACTTTAGATGGTACTTTTCCTCCTAACATGTCTTCAACAATATGTTCTGCAATATGTTTTGAAAAAGTATATGTATTTGGCAAATCATGAAGAATTTTTTCAGTTAAAATATCCAAAACACCTTTTTCCATGTTTTCTGCAATTTCTATAGATTTTCTCCAGTCTAATTTTGGCGAATATAATATTTCTTTTGATTCGTTACGATCACAATTTACGTATGTAGTTGATACGTGTATAAAAGCCTGAAATGACAAGAATAATAGTTTGTTTTTGATGTTCCTATTTAAGAGAAAAAGCGAAATAATAATAACAAAAATGATAACTCACTAATATATGTTTTACATCTAAAGCAAGTTGGCAAATTTCTCTAGTTCCTCTTGTGTTCAAAAGAATTGCATCAGTTAAAGGATCATCAAATCGAACAGATGCAGCAATATGAAATATTACACTTACTTTTTCTATCAATATTTTCCTATCTTCGGGACTTAAACCTAATTATAAAATATTCTGTAATGTATTTAATCAAATGCTTTAATTGACTTACCTAAATTTAATTCTTTGCAATCTCCAGCAACTGGAATAACTTTTTTTTCTATTACTAAGTTAGGCTGTTCTTGTTTAACGCGTTCAAATAACTATAATCAAAATTACAAAAATTATAGTACATATTTGATTTTTATTTATTGTAATTAATATCATACTGGATTATTTGAAAGATCTTGAATCCTTTCCTGTATATGTTTTCCTCTTTTTGGGCGGATCAAAATGTAAATATCTCCGATGTCAGGACAACTCCGTAAAAATTTTTCGATTAGTGCTTTTCCGATGAAACCTGTTGCTCCAGTGATGAAAATATTTTTCCCCGAATAAAATTCCAATATGGAAGGTTCAAAATGTGCTGACATTTTTACAAACTAAATTATACAAATTAATATAAAATGCTTTGGTACCTAACAACTATTTTTTGAAAAAGTAACAAAAAAAAGTCGAAATATTGAATATCAACATGAATATACATTTTTTCGTTATCTTTATTTCCGTATAATTTTGAAACTGTGTGTTATATCTCATTATAATTTTAAAATAAATAAAATAACTATTACTTACTCTTATTCCTGCATAGCAGGCGTTGTACTATTAAAATATTCAGCATTGTGATTTTGTTTTTAAAATTTATGTACTTGATTTTTACTAAATATGTAATTAATATTTTTTACGCAACTGTCAAAAAAGTTGACATTAACGTCCTCAATTCAGGCCGCGATGCAAAATATTTTGCGGCCGCATTGCTATTAGTAACGACTGCGAAGTTGAATTTATTGAATAATTGTGTATGTCAATGTCAATATCTTTGACAGTTCTAAACAAAATAAAAATTTGTGTCATTATATGCATTGCAGTTGCACAAGAAATATTTTGTATAACTCGTCTGCGAAATGAATTTTGTGTCTTCGATAGTTTTTAAGCCTCGGCCAAAAATTCTCTCGGACGCTTAAACAGACATTTCTCAGTCTAGATATACAAATAACTATTATTTCATACTGTGACATAAAGTTACATTTTTCGGACTATTTATAGTTCGCAAAATAGAAGTTTAAAGGCCTAGGCCGAAAAAATTTACTTTCAATGCCTTATAACAGGGCCTTTGCCAGGTAACTTCATTTATAAAATAAAAAATTTTCCTGTCATTTGACATTTTTTTATTGAATTGGTACTACAATAATATTTTGTTAAATGAAGCACAGAGCACGCAGCACTCGAAAAGAAAGAGTATGAAATATTTTGTATGAATCTCAGACAAAATGTATCATTCAGGTACTCACAAGTAATTCCGATCTCGGATAACCGCCTTCGCCGTAAAGAATTTACTTGTATGTACGTTGATGTTTCACTTGTTGTGTTAGATATATAAATAAGTATTATTGTAACTATACTAATTATATTACAATGTAATTTTTTGAACTTTGAGCTACTTTTTTGTTATGCTTATATTTGTCGCTACAAGAAAATACGGAAAATATTTAGAATA
Organism: Agonum fuliginosum; assembly: GCA_947534325.1. Lineage (NCBI taxonomy): Eukaryota > Metazoa > Arthropoda > Insecta > Coleoptera > Carabidae > Agonum > Agonum fuliginosum. The sequence goes on along the minus strand of OX384031.1, from coordinate 36,458,253 downwards.
TATACCTACTTAATATATACTAAGATGCATTTGTAGACTTGTATCTGAATATTAAAATATTATAAATAAAATAAACCTGCATTTGTATATTTATAGAATTTTTATAATGCACTTAAGCTACGTTTCCACCGCTTAACAGTGACCACGGCAAAAATTCACGCGCTTATAGCGGCGTAACGCGACGACTTCCAGACTTGTGATTATATGGTTGTAATCATAATAAATCTAGATCAAGAGATATTTGAAATTAAAAAAATCTGCTGTGGCCAGCACACGACCTCTCGCCTAATTCTGCATATTCTACTAATCCAATAAATAGTTTTACTTACATTTTAATAGTTTCATGTTCATGTAATATGTAAACGAGAATGTAAACCAAGATGCAAGCAAAAGATGTCAACTGTACTAGGCTCATTCCCACTGCTTAGCATAGTCATAGTTTTTGTTAGTTGTCATAGTCTTACACAGTTTGGCATATCGAATTACGTGTAAACATTCACAGTGCTTGTTTTAGTCTTAGTTTTTAGGCTTTGTCATAAACACAATCACAAAAGTATGCAAACTTCAAATTTTTGTTATAATCATAGTATTTATTTTATGAGATAGCGATATATTTATATACCCTGTCTCTTTTTAATGCTGTTGTCAAACAGAATATGATCTTATGTCAAAAAATTATATTAATAATGCTACAGAAAAATTAAAACAAGGTAAAAAATATAAATAAAAATGTTCCTTGATTACTTAAAAATAGGTTTAAGCCGAGTTTAAGCTATAATTTATAAATAAAATATATTTACAGGCATATTGAATTAACTGTCGACATTGTCATAAACATAATTTATATTGTAATGGGAATGGTCAGCGCATGTTTATGATTAAGACAAAAACTTATGACAAAAACTATGACTATGATAAGCAGTCGGAATGAGCCTTAACTGTCATAATAATTCAAATTTTATGTAAAAACAAATTTCATATCATGGACAACAAGATACTGGAATTTCAAAAAAAATCGAATATTTATTGTACTTTATTTTATTGTTAAATACTACCAGATTCAGCTAATTGTATTTATAATTAACTGTACCGATAGCTAATTATATTTTCTTTTATTTTTAATTGCAAAAATAAATAAATAAATAATGTACCAATATATTTAAGGAAAACTTTATCAAGCTTCAAAAAGTACTACTTCCGATTTGCGGATTTCTACCAAAATCTTATCCGGTGTTAAGATACTTATTAAAACCTTAAATATGAAAATTGGATATAAACGGTTTGATACTTAAGTTATCGTGGACGAAAAATCGTCAGTCCATACGTCCATACACACACACAGACATCAGCGTGAAAATAGTAAATTCGTATTGTAGAGATCCTGAAACGTGCTTATCCACCAAAAACTCATACTCGAAAATTTTGACCCGCATTACAATACCTCTCTTATAGAATATGAGGCGAGAGGTAAAAAAACATTTCATAAGCTGCCAATGCCTTTAAGATCCATTTGTGGAATAATTGAAGCTGAATATTAAAATGTTATTAAGTAAATTGCACATGCACTTTTTATTTATAGAATTTTTGTTATAATAGGGAAGTTTACCATTTATTTTTAAAGTTTTTTTTTATTTAAACTTCATGTTATTTGAAAGCGATTGAGAGTACTGATAAACCTTAATTGTTCTTAATAAAGCTGTAATTAATTTTTTAAGTTTGTGTGACGTAGATGTATAGCTGAAAATCTTCTCAAACCATGGGACTGGAATTAAAATATAGGTACTCATGTAAAATCAACTGTTTCTAAATGTTACAAAATATAAAATACAATTTGGTAGTTTCTTTATTACTGTAAGTAAGAATACACGTGAAACGCATTATTGTGACGTAGATGTATCGATACGTAAAATCTCAAATATTTAAAGAACTATTAACTTTTTGAAAACTTTTTGCATGGCAATAACTCCTTTCAATATAATTTACTGGATTGCTAATTTGCTACTATGGTAAAGTACCCTATTATAGAAGCGTTTTACATTCTCTTACAATTGTAAATTTATATTTTTACAATACATTATGCATGCGGATATTAATTATTTACAAAGTAGGTATTGTCTAAAATAAATACATTATAAGTTTACATTTTAAAATTACTGTTTAAAAAAATACATATGCATTATGCCCATGTCACGCCTGTAATACTTGTATTATGTATGGTAGAAATTGTCGTGTGTGACTAAAATCTCTTATACTGAATGTCACACTTGTATGTTAAAAATAATATGAAACATTATATAAATTATTTGGAGTAGCAAACGGTTTCGTCTGATTCGGTATGACGTGTATGACGGAAATAGCAGCGCTTTTATTTTTCTTCATACACAGGTTTAATCATACATATGGTACAGTGCATTACAGGTGCGACATGGGCATTACAGAGCTGGACGCGTAAGTAAATTTTTGTTCACGATCAGAGACGGATTAACACATGGGCAGATGCCCAGGGTCCCTTTACGTTTTAAACTAATTATATAAAAAAAATCTATATTGTCTATATTAATATATTAAACAATACAATTTAAATCGTACAAAAAACTATAAATTATTAAAATTATTTTTTGATAAAAATCTTGAATCAGTATTTAATAAATAAAAGACAGTAAATGTTTTGAAAAGTAATATTTTCGATGTCGATTAAAATAATTAACAATTCTTTTTTTACCTCTCGCCACTCATATCTGGTAAGAGAGGTATTGTAATCATGCTAAAATTTCGATACTGAGTTTTCAATGGATAAGCACGTTTTGAGGTCCCTAGAACACGATTTTGATAATTTCGCGATGATGTCTGTGTGTGTATGTGTGTGTGTCAGGATGGATGTTGGAGGTACGATAACTCAAATACCACTGAATAAAACAAGTTGAAATTTTGTATACAATATAATGACACACTAGATTAGATCTGATTAGATTTTGGTGTTGATCAAGGAGGATACCTAATTAGGAGTAAGCACTCAATGCTAAGCAACGCGTTACATGCTAATGTCAATTTTAGTTCCGCCCATGCCGTTTGGCGTCACTACGGTACAGTATGTTTAAATCAGAATAAATTTTAATAATTTAAATTAATTACTTATTACAAAATACGGATATTTATAAAAGATACATTTATTATTATTAGATACATATAAATCGATATAAATAGTAAATTATTATGAATTAATATAATGAAAAATTACTAAATATAAACTAAGCCTAAGTCTAAGCAAGAAGAAGCAAGGTACCTACAGTAAATAAATATGATGAAACAAATTAACGGTTCAGTAATCTTCCAATAACAAACTTGTATGTAACAATCGTGTATGGTAATTATGAAATAAACTCACGTGTTACTTGCGAAGTTTACTTTTTAATGTTTTTACTTCCTTGTACGGAGTAATAAGGAAGTATTGTAATCGCGAAAAATTTCGGTTTTCAGATTTTGATGGAAATATCCGTTTTGACCTTTTCTGAATCCATTATGACTAGTTTCGTCGTGACGTCTGTACGTACGTGCGTACGTACGTACGTACGGACGTATGTGTGTCGCATAACTCAAATACGGTTAGACGTAGAAAGTTGAAATTTTGTATTTAGGACTGTTATAGCATCTAGTTGTGCACCTCCTATTTTTGGTTTCAATCTATAAACCGGAAGTAGTACTTTTTAAAAATATTTTGATAAATAATTAATTTTAGACAATTTTTTTTATTTTAAATGAAAGATTATGTGATTATTATCTACAATCGGTATTTTATAAATTTTTCTGTATCTTCTATCATTTAAGAATAATTAAAGTATATACTTATAATTTAGTATTTCTGTATCTTGTAGTCCATGATCGATTAACATTTGTTACTACGTAAAATTTAAATGATTATGACATGACAGTGACAGTAGCAGTGACAATAGTAAAATATCGTTTATATCTTCTTCTGCAGTTTAAATAAAATGACTAAAATATATTTGTGAGTATACTAGTATAATAAGTTATAAGAATGTTTTATATTATTCTACATTTTAGTTATTAAGAAAAGTATGAACAAACAAGGCGTACAAGGAAGTCATGTGGTGTCCACGTCAGATTTTTTCGTAACGTTCTACCGCTAATTTTTGAATTGGATCCAAAGCAACACGAGTACGCTTGTCTTGACCTGTCAGATATCTGTTTACTTTTTTGCACCAAATATAGAAAATTTTACAGTAAATTGTACAAGCGTCGTCGTAATGTTATGATTTTCGCTGTGTAAATTATTAAAGTTAACATTTAAATTTAATTAATAATATTGCGAAAATGTTTTTATTGTACCCAATCTGAGGCAGTAAACTAAATGAAATGTTCATAATTCTTCGAAATGTCTTAAACAAATACGAAATCCATTGTAAATTTTTTGTGCAGGCATTTCAAAGAAAAGTGGATTGCTAATTTAATTTATCCAAATCTCAAATTGTTCCATATTTTTCATTGGATTCGGAAATCTGGACATTCGCTGTCCGAAGTATTGAAAACATGTTGGAACACAACAACTTCTGCTACCTGACTTCTGGAAACATAATATTATATTTATAAAAAATTTAAAAATACGTTTGTATTATTTACTTTACCTTTAAACTTATTTAATGTCTTGCAATGATAAGTAGCGTAAAACCAATCCACAGAACAAGCAGACTTATTGTTATAGTTATTTTAATCTTTGATTACAATTACAAATCAGTTACGTTACAATAATCTAATATCACAACTTGATCACAACAAACACGTCAAACAATTGCCGCCTTCCTCTTGTTCTTTTTTTGTCAGTATTATAGAAATCTAACTTATCTACTGAGAAAAAATAGTTTCGCCCATGTTAAGAGATGTCTCTAGTATCAACAACCATGGTGGGGATATAGAATGAACTCTCCTAATGGGGACTTAAAGTGGCGCTAGTGTTCCAGACCCAAGAACTAAAATTTTTATCCCCTCCATATATTTGACGTTTTAAATATCAGATATCAGATGTTTGTATTTTGAATTTGTAATTGTAATAATTTCATTATTAATTTCTATTTACTACCATACACCGCACTGTTTAAAATACTTGTTTACAATATTTTTGACATTTCAAATACACGGGTAATGACACAATGTGTGTGCATTCATATATCACATTTTTTGGGACTGGACCACGGCTGCCATCTAGAATAGTTTGGCCTGTAAGCCCCCATTAGTTATCCTCCTTGGTATTGATCGTGCAACCGGAAGTGGTAGTTTCTTGAAGATCTGAAAAGTTTGTCTGGAATATCCTCAAAAATTTTGAATTAAATGGATTTTTTAAAATAACATTGTATACTAAATGTTACTGTCTACAATATGTATTCAAAACGTTGTTTCTATCTACCACCATTTTCCAATTACAAGAAGTTAAAAATTCGACAAATTTCTTACAATTTTGATTTATCTGCCTACCTATGAAAACAAAAAATAAAATATTTGAGTGTTACCTAATGTCATATGAATTTTTGACTTTTTGGCAAATTGAAATGGAAAATATAAAATGTCATTTATTATTTATAAGGTCATAATAAACTTTAATAATATTATAAAAACTACAATTCTCGAATTCCCTTCTACAATGGTATATTTGTGAGTAAGTACCTTCATACACACTTAGTAAAATAGTAGAGTATATGGCGAGAGGTTATGTGTTGGCCACATCGGATTTTTATTGGTAAGGCATCATTAACCGGAATTTGAATCTTATAAAATTACTAGTAACCAAGATTTTACATGTTCACTTATTTAATTACTATAAACAAAATATAAACATTTAAAAAATATACGTTAAAAATAACTTAACAAAGCTTATGATTACACTATACCAAAATATGATTTTTCTACTCCCTACTGGATATTGGCAACCACAGGCGTGCGCAGAACTATTTATTTGGGGGTCCCAAAATGAATATTTATAATTATATATCATAAAACACGAAATGCACTTTTTTCAAACGCCCATAATTTTGTGCCAACTCGTCGTAGGAACTTTGTTTTTTGAGTCCTGCACAGGTAATTGAACAAATTTCAATGCCCTTTTGGTGGATCGAGTTGACAAATTTTTCCCAACTCGGTACACATCGCCAAAGTTGGACGTGTTTTAGCTCAAAAACGTGTTATTTTTGTTCGGGTTTTGAAGGGTACGAAAATAAAGAATCGTCTAATTTGGTTGAAAAGTCGCTGAGTTATATGCGAAAAATCTAAAAATGCACTTTTTTTAAACACCCATAACTTTGTGCCAAATCATCGTAGGAACTTCGTTCTTTGAGTCCTGCATAGGAAATTGAACAAATTTTAGTGCTCTTTTGGTGGATCAACTAAAAAAAATTTCAACTCCGTACACTTCGTCATTTGGACATTTTTAAAATTAAAAACATTTTTTTCACAGGGGTGCTAGAGGGGGGCGGAAGGGGTTGCGCTTAAGTTCAAAGTTTTTCGCCCGCAAAGATTCATCGAAATCGAATGAAAATACGCCGAGTTATGGCGGGTTGAAAATGGTCGAAATTTTTACGAATTTCAAGTGTTTCATTTTTTTCCTCCAGTGTATAAATCAATATTTTGAGGTTCTAAATTTGATATTTACCTACCTATTCAAATTGAAAACTTACAAAACAAATTTTATCAATAAGGCGGGAATAAAAAATATCTCTTTTCGCCGTCGTCGACCGAAATTTTTACTTCTACATTTCGTTATTAATATTAGCATTATTACTATATTAGGGCATTAGGGGGTGCCGTGGCACCCATGGCACCCACCGTGCGCACGCCTATGTTGGCTACATATCTTCATACTATCATGTGTGGATAGGGATGTCATATCCACACCAGGTGTGGATATGAAATTGAAAGTCAAATACGTCAAAAAATTGTTAATGCGTGCAAATTATGTTTTTATTATGACAAATAATTACTAAAAACATTCAATCAACTGTTATTTAATAATTAATTATGTTTAAAAGCATTATTTTATTGCTAAAAAATCTGACGTGGACACCACATGACTTCCTTGTACGCCTATGAAACTGTTCATAACTAAAATGTAGAATAATATAAAAAAATCTGACTTTATTCTTTTAACTTATTATACAAATATATTAATATATAAGTACTACTACTACTGCTACTATACTCACAAATATATTTTAGTCATTTTATTTAAACTGCAGAAGAAGATATAAACGATATTTTACTATTGTCACTGTCATGTTATAATCATTTAAATTTTATGTAGTAAGGCGACGGTCTCACTGAACAAGTAGCATCAATCGTTTGCTGTCGAGTAAATTTCAAACACATGTATATTTTTAAACGACACGACACGAATCGACGCTACATGACACGATACAACTCGATCAGTGAGACCGCTGCCTGCCAAACGTTAATCGATCATGGACTACAAGATACCGAAATACTAAATTATAAATATATACTTTAATTATTCTTAAATGATACCACATACAAAAATATTTATAAAATACCGATTGTAGGAAATAATCGCATAATCTTTTATTTAAAATAAAAAAAATTGTCTTTAATTAAATATTTATCGAAATTTTTTTTAAATTTACTACTTCCGGTTTGTAGATTGAAACCAAAAATAGGAGGTGCACAACTAGATGCTATAACAGTCCTAAATACAAAATTTCAACTTTCTACGTCTAACCGTATTTGAGTTATGCGACACACATACGTCCGTACATACGTACGTACATACGTACGTACATACGTACAGACGTCACGACGAAACTAGTCATAATGGATTCAGAAAAGGTCAAAACGGATATTTCCATCAAAATCTGAAAACGAAATACAGTTATTTATTTTATTAGTTTTTATTCCGTTCGAATGGGATATATAATGATACACAAGTAGAACGGATTTTATATTCATCTATGGTATTTAATATGTGTATTGCATTTTACCATAAACTGCTGGAAATCCAGTTATTTATTTTATTGGTTTTTATCCGCATTTCGAATGTAAGTCTATCCGTTCGTATGGGATATAATGGTACACAGGTAGAACGGATTTTATAGTAATCTATGGTATTTAATATGTGTATTGTAACACGCATTTTACTATAAACTGCTGGAAATCCAGTTATTTATTTTATTGGTTTTTATCCGCATTTCGAATGTAAGTCTATCCGTTCGTATGGGATATAATGGTACACAAGTAGAACGGATTTTATAGGGATCTATGGTACTTAATATGTATTTTACCATTCATTGCTGGTTACAGTCTGTTTCTATACGAATATCGGTAGAAGGTATAAGTTAGAAGCTACAGGTAAAAATAGCGGAGAAGTAAGCACTTCTAAAATAGTCATTTCGCTATTAACTTTTAATTGGATTTTATCCGTTTCTATGTAATGCGCATTCTATTTGATCCTACGAGCAAAGTGGGATACTATTTTCTATGAGAATTTATACGCATTACACACTTAGTGATTCCTATACGGTTTTATAGTAACTTCGCTATTAAATTTTAATTGGATTTTATTCGTTTCCATGTGATACACATTCTATTTGATCCTATGAGCAAAGTGGGATACAATTTTTTATGAGAATTTATACGCATTACACACTTAGTGATTCCAATACGGTTTTATTGTAATTTCGCTATTAACTTTTAATTGGATATTATCTGTTTTTATGTGATATACATTCTATTTGATCCTATGAGCAAAGGGGGATTCTAATTTCTATGAGAATTTATACGCATTACACACTTAGTGATTCCTATACGGTTTTATACTAATTTCGCTATTAACTTTTAATTGGATTTTATTCGTTTCTATGTGATACAAATTCTATATGATCCTATAAGCAAAGTGGGATACTAATTTTGATAGAATTTATACGCATTACACACTTAGTGATTACTATACGGTTTTATGGTAATTTCGCTATTAAATTTTCATTGGATTTAATCGTTTCTATGTGAAATACATTCTATTTGATCCTATGAGCAAAGTGTGATACTAATTTCTATGAGAATTTATACGCATTACACACTTAGTGATTCCTATACGGTTTTATAGTAATTTCGCTATTAACTTTTAATGGTATTTTATTCGTTTCTTTGTGATACACATTCTATTTGATCCTATGAGCAAAGTGGGATACTAATTTCTATGAGAATTTATACGCATTACACACTTAGTGATTTCTATACGGTTTATTTCGCTATTAACTTTTAACTGGATTTTATTCGTTTCTATGTGATACAGATTCTATTTGATCCTATGAGAAAAGTGGGATACTAATTTCTATGAGAATTTATACGCATTACACACTTAGTGATTCCTATACGGTTTATTTCGCTATTAACTTTTAACTGGATTTTATTCGTTTCTATGTGATACACATTCTATATGATCCTATGAGCAAAGTGGCATGCTATTTTCTATGAGAATTTATACGAATTACACTTAGTGAATTTTATACGCTTTTATAGTAATTTCGCTATTAATTTTTTTGAATTTTATTGTTTTCTATGGTTTTTTATAAGATTTGAATTGTATTTACAGTTTGGATTTTATTGTTTTCTATGGGTTTTTATAAGATTTGAATTGTGTTTACAGTTTAGATTTTATTGTTTGCTATGAGTTTTTAAAAGTTTTGAATCATGCTTACAGTTTTGATTTTATCGTCTTTTATGGGTTTTTATATGATTTTAATCGTGCTTACGTATTGGATTGTATTGTTTTCTGGTTTTTATATGATTTAAATCATATGTACAGTTTGGATTTTATTGTTTTCTATGGGTTCTTATAAGATTTGAATCGTATTTATAAGTAGTTCTGATTTTATTGTTTTCTTATAGAAAATACAATCACATTATGCTCATAGGATCAAATAAAATGTGTTGTCATATAGAAACGGGTACCCTGCCAATTAAAAGTAATAAGCGAAATTACTATAAAACTGTATAAAAATCGCAAAGTGTGTAATGCGTATTTATTTTTATAGAAAATAGTCACCCATTCTACTCGTAGAATCAAATAGAATGTGTACACATAGAAACGGATGTAATCCAATTAAAAGTTAATAGCGAAATTACTATAAAAGCGTATAAAATTCACTATGTGTGTAATGCGTATAAATTCTCATAGAAAATAGTATCCCACTTTGCTCATACGATCAAATTGTTTGGATTTTATTGCGTGTACCACATAGAAACGGATAAAATTAAATTAAAAGTTAATAGCGAAATTACTATAAAACCGTATAGAAATCACTAAGTGTGTAATGCGTATAAATTATCATAGAAAATAGCATATGCCATTTTTCTTATAGGATCAAATAGAATGTGTATCACTTATCACATAGATATAGATAAAAACCAATTAAAAGTTAATAGCGAATTTACTATAAAACCGTATAGGAATCACTAAGTGTGCAATGTGTGTGTGTGTATAAATACAGAAAATAGCATGCCACTTTGCTCGTAGGAGCAAATAGAATGTGTGTCACATAGAAACAGATAAAATCCAATTAAATGTTAATAGTGAAATTACTATAAACACGTATAAAATTCACTATGTGTGTAATGCGTATAAATACACATAGAAAATAGAATGCCACTTTGCTCATAGAATCAAATTAAATCTGTATCACATAGAAACGGATAAAATTCAATTAAACGTTAATAGCGAAATTACCATAAAACCGTATAAGAATCACTAAGTGTGTAATGCGTATAAATTCTCATAGAAATTAATATACCATTTTGCTCATAGGATCAAATAGAATGTGTATCACGTAGAAACGAATAAAATCCAATTAAAAGTTAATAGCGAAATTACTATAAAACCGTATAAAATTCACTTTGTGTGTAATGCGTATAAATTCTCATAGAAAAACTATCCAACTTTGCTTATAGGATCAAATAGAATGTATGGCACATAGAAACGGATAAAATCCAATTAAATGTTAATGGCGAAATTACTATAAAACCGTATGGGAATCACTAAGTGTGTAATGCGTATAAATTCTCATAGAAATTAGTATCCCACTTTGCTCTTTGGATCAAATATAATGTGTATCACAAAGAAACGGATAACATCCAATTAAAAGTTAATAGCGAAATTACTATAAAACCGTATGGGAATCAATAAATGTATAATACGTATAAATTCTCATAGTAATTAGTATCCCACTTTGCTCATAGGATCAAATAGAATGAGTATGACAAAGAAACGGATAAAATCCAATTAAAAGTTAATACCGAAATTACTATAAAACCGTATAAAATTGACTATGTGTTTAATGCGTATAAATACACATAGAAAATAGCAACCCACTTTGCTCATAAGATCTAATAGAATGTGTATCACATAGAAACGGATAAAGTCCTATAAAAATTAATAGCGAAATTAGTATAAAACCGTATAGGAATCACTAAGTGTGTAATGCGTATAAATTCTCATAGAAATTAGTATCCCACTTTTCTCATAGGATCAAATAGAATGTGTATCACAAAGAAACGGATAAAATCCAATGAAAAGTTAATAGCGAAATTACCATAAAACCGTATAAAATAACGAATTGTGTATTTGCGTATTAATTCTTATAGAAAATAAATTGCCATTCTGCGTATAGAACCTAATAGATTACATTTCTCATAGAAGCATATAAGATCCGTTAAGAATATTATCGTAAATTTACAATTGAAATAAAATATGTTCCGAATTGGTCCAGATTAAAACTCAATAGAACATATTACCACATTACGTATAAAATGACAATAGAAATATTACGGCACATACATTCCCATAAATTCTCATAAAGTTTTTATTACAAACTTTAAGGCATGCGGATAAAATTCGGCGTGTGCATATAAATTATCATAAACTCGCATTCAAACTTTATGTGTATTAATTACTATTTTATCCGGCATTTTAACCAGGGATTGAAATTAACAGTGTCAAAAAATATGTCAAAATTATAGCTCATTTTTAATGAATGATAACAATTGTATTATATTTGAATATATATAGAGTCTATTTAATTAACACCTTGCTTAATGACTGCGTTTGAAACATAAAATTCGACAATAATTATTTTATCGGTTTTCTTTTTTTTCTAAATATATACTTATATAAAAATGAAATATATAAATACATAAATAAACAAGATCCAAAAAACTGTATTCACCGACTTTTGGATCCACCACATTTTGTTACAATGTCTCTTTGCTTTTTCTATTGTAGAATCTGGACTATTTAGTATATATCTTCTTGCACCTAGTAGGCCATGGACCATGTATTTCTGAAGGTCATAAGTTTTAAATTCATAATCAAAGTTATCCTTATCTTTTTCTTGAATTCGTTGTTGCAGAGCCAGCAAATTGTCATTACAGAATGTATATTCTTTAAACGATATACGAGCCAGAACTGTTTGAGCAATGTACATTCTTCTCTGTACTTTTAATAACCTAAAATAATATGAAATAAATTATAATAAGTCATTTTTAGATTTGTGCCTATAAATAAATATTGCTACTACAACTTCTATTTCTAAATTACAAGTTCATAATAAAGATTATTTTATATACATTAATATTAAAGTACATATTATTAATATAAATTATTATTCATCATCATTCCTATATAATTTAAAACTGTTAACCTACCTATTTTAAATAGGTAATAATAAGTTGGCGAGTACTATACATCGATATAATTTTTTTTCTCTAAGATCCTAAATTTATATTTTAATTTAGCTACTTAACTCAGGAGTACTCTATATAAAATAATATTATTATATATTAGTTAGCCCCAGGCCCCCAGTACCTATATACACTGCTAAAAAAAAATCGAGCCACTTGGCCACTTTGTGACAATAATCGAGTCGAACAGCCACCTTAAGATAGGATTTTTTGGAGCTACAAACCTTCAAACTTTGAGATTTTTCATTGCTCAAACATGACATCATATAAAGCGATTTTTCAGGGGGTCGGGGGGAGCGAATCTCTTCGGGATTTTTGGAGAACGTAGAGGAGGAATGTATCTCCAGAGGGAATTTCCAGATTTTGGTTAACACGTCCCTGAAAGAAATGCCCCACATTTTAAAAACAGGCATTTTCTTGGTTCAGCCAAGTGGCTCGATTTTTTTTTGAGCAGTGTAAGGTATATTTTAGTATTAATTTAATTTCTTGATTTACCACACACACTTATTAGTGTACCTATATAGGATGTTGCCGGATTAAGTATATAAATATGTAGGACTTACCTTTAGCACCCATGCATGTGAAAAAAAATAAAATTTAATTTTATAAATGTCCAACTTTGACGATGTGTACGGAGTGTAAAAATTTGTTTTGACTTGATCCACCAAAAGGGCTCTAAAATTCACTCATTTCCCTGTGCAGCACTCAAGGAACGAAGTTCCTACGATGATTTGGCACAAAGTTATGGATGTTTTAAAAAAAGGACATTTTTTTGTTTTTTGCACATAACTCAGCGACCTGCGGCATATTTTTACCTACTTTTAATTTCATAAACGATCCATCTCCCCTGGGGAAATATTCTAGCTACGACCATGCTTACCACTACTTCGCACTACTCATTTCGCCAGTTAATATTATTTAATAGTCGTAGATAAATATTTATTTTTTAATTGTAATTTAAATGTATAATAGGTTTCGTTACCTGGGTTTTCGCCCTTTTAGTTTTAAAAGTCCATCGATTAAAATTGATGGTAGAACCATGGTAAACATAGTTCTTATATACCAGGATAACCAATGACGTGTATAGTGACCATTTGGTATCCAAATTATATCATTTAAAGGGAAAATTTCATTGGCTTGTTTGCCATAGGTAGACCATTGTGCTGCACTGATTCTTAGCCATTTAATATTGCAAGCCGAACCATTCATTACTTCTGTTGGTAAAACAATGTTAGAGGAAGAAGATCGAACAGCTAGGTCCCATGCGCATACGATTAAAGATTTAATTACAACATCTACAGGAATATAATCTTGTGGAATCCGCTCATCGAAATATACCGAACGAAGTATCCCTAAAAATAAAATAATTAATAATTTTTTTGTGCCTACTGTACAATAATTTTAAAAATAAAGATTTATTTAATTTCAATCGCATTTTTTTCAATATTTTTATTATGTAAGGATATAAAACTAATACATGGTTGCTGTCATAAAAATATGTACCTAGGTAAAATCCCATTTGAAAAAATATAACTTTTTCTACTCCCTAGGATATTGGCAACATATCTTCATACTATCATGTGTGGATAGGGTGTGGATATGAAATTCAAAGTCAAATACGTCAAAAAATTGTTAATGCGTGCAAATTATGTTTTTATTATGACAAATAATTCCTAAAAACATTAAATCAACTGTTATTTAATAATTAATTATGTTTAAAAGCATTATTTTATTGTTAAAAAAGCAAATAAAATTTAGAGATTTTACGTTGGCAACAATTATTCAAATGTCATATGTCACAAAATAATTGATGTAACCCTACTTTTAAATAATTTTTGGTATCATATTGAGTGCATTTTATTGCAAAAACCATATTTCGTAGAAAAAATAGGCTGTACAACTCGAGTGGATTGCCTATATCTCACGCGAACATTTGCAGACACTCCCCCTATGGGGTCGTCACTGCAAACGCGTTCTCGTGAGATATAGGCATCACATCCACTCTTGTTGTACAATATACTATTGTGCTGTAACTTGAGAACCACTGGTTTAAAAATATATTTTATTCTATAATCAAATGGACCCCTGGGTCTCCTACAACTTTGTTATTTAGTATGTTTTTGTATATGTAATAACTTTCGATTCTACCTGTATATATGACTGAATAAAACGTGGGGCGTTCATAAAAAAATTGCATTGCATTTTCATGTAGGCGTCCCGCGATTTTTTTGAGTCATATATGACCAAGGATGTTGAAATAGTTTTAAAAATTATTTTTTACTTTTTAGTGCATCAATAAAACCGCGTACTTAACTTTAACAGTTTTTTTAATATTTTTTTTTAGTGTTTGAATTTCCACTAATTGCATTTTTTAGTGTTGTTTTCAATATTTAGATAAAGTTAATATAAACAAAATATTATACAGAACTAATTCCCAAATAAATAAATCATTTAAAGTTACTATTGTTATTTCTTTATTTAAAGTAAATTTTTATTTTGTAGTCTACTGAATATTTCGGTGTTCGCTTTGTAATTTAGCTGCTAATATTTATAATTTACATTACAGAAACTATTTCTACAGTCGTATTCAACATTTTGTATTTTTCAAATATAATAATAAATTATAATGCAGGGTTGGTATTATAAATATACCCACTATGATTATTTAAATAAGAATATCATTATTCTAAAATTAATAGCAATGTTGTGCCTACCTAAACCACAAGCAACGACGATTCCTGTAGGTCCATTTAAATTATCTATCCAGCCTTTAACTGGTTCTTCATTCATAGCACAAATCACTTAGAAACATAAAATAATATTATATTAATAAATACCACTTTTAAATGTTAAAAGTTCCTATACCTACTGAAGGTCTATATACTTTAGATGGTACTTTTCCTCCTAACATGTCTTCAACAACATGTTCTGCAATATGTTTTGAAAAAGTATATGTATTTGGCAAATCATGAAGAATTTTTTCAGTTAAAACATCCAAAACACCCTTTTCCATGTTTTCTGCAATTTCTATAGATTTTTTCCAATCTAATTTTGGCGGATATATTATTTCTTTTGAATCTATACGATTACAATTTACGTATGTAGTTGATACGTGTATAAAAGCCTGCAATTTTTCTTACAAATATTTTGTATAAAATATAATAATTAATAAAATGATAACTCACTAATATATGTTTTGTATCTAAAGCAAGTTGGCAAATTTCTCTAGTTCCTCTTGTGTTCAAAAGAATTGCATCAGTTAAAGGGTCGTCAAATCGAACAGATGCAGCAATATGAAATATTACATTTACTTTTTCTATCAAAATGTTGCGATCGTCGGGACTTAAACCTAATTATAATATACTCTGTAATATATTTAAATATCAAATGTTTTTATGAGATTACTACTTACCTAAATTTAATTCTTTACAGTTCCCAGCAACTGGAATAATTTTGTTTTCTATTACTAAGTTAGGCTGTTCTTTTTTAACGCGTCCAAATAACTATGATACAAATTTCAAAAATTATTGTATTTGATTTTTATTTATTATAATTAATATCATACTGGATTATTTGCAAGATCTTGAATTCTTTCCTGTATATGTTTTCCTCTTTTTGGGCGGATCAAAATGTAAATATCTCCGATGTCAAGACAACTCCGTAAAATTTTTTCGAGTAGTGCTTTTCCGATGAAACCTGTTGCTCCAGTGATGAAAATATTTTTTCCTGAATAAAATTCTGGTATGGAAGGTTCAAAATGTGCTGACATTTTTACCAACTAAATGAAACAAAGTAATATAAAACACGATAAATTAAAAAATTGTGATCAACTGCACTTTGGTAACAACTAAATTTTGAAAAGTCGCCAAAACGCGAAACTGCTTTTAAATATTAAAAGCCGAAATAAATATTCAACGTGAATATTCATTTTCTTTTGTAATTTTTATTTCAATATACTAATTTGACACGTGTAGTCTCATTATAATTTTAAAATAAAATACTCGTATAGGTACTCTTATTCCTGAATAGCAGGCATTATTGTTTTAGCACTAGCTGAGATGGGTATCCGTATCCATCGTTGCCCGGATTAAAGAAACACCTTAAAATCTGCCTGGTCAAAAGAGACCTACATGCAATATTTCATAAAAATCGAACAAATGGTCGAAATACTACATTTTTAACCCCCACTCCTAATTAAATATATCTTAAAATTTGACAAATAGTGTAGATCTTGATGTTAACCCCGATCCCTTATAGTCCAACCGAATTTAAACATAAAATATGACCCGATTTTAAAAAAAAAACTATATTTCTTATTTAAATTCAATGGTAGAGTGCAGTGGCGGTGCGTGACTCCTAAGTTAGGTGAGGCTTAAAAAAAATGCGCCGCAGGCGATTTTTTTTTTAGTTCAAGGTCAAATGCTTTAAACGCCTACTTTGAATCATAATTTCAATGAAACGTTCTAAAATCAATTTTTACGCATAAAATTAATAAAACCATAGAACTTTATTTCATTACTTAAATAAATAAAAGATAAAACGCTATAATCGTAAAAACAGCAGATCATATTTTATAAACTTTGTTTTCTCTAACGCACAAGAGTATATTTAGTACGTCCACAAAAAGTACATACATATTTAAATAAAGTAGGTAACAGAATAGAAAAAACCATTCAACAACACGCGACTAGCGTTCTGCGGCTCTCGGCAAAACAACATTCAAGCGTGAGGCGAACAAATTTTATCTGTTCTTGATTGTTATGATTCTTATTCTGTCCATATATTAAATATTTATAATAAATATTTAATTGATATAATTTTATTTATTTGTTCATAATAAAGAAATGTTGAATAGTAGTTGAATGATGTCATTGTTTTTTATTTAAATATTGATAAAACTATTACAAGTTCTATTTGTTAGATTTTACATTTATTCTTATTGGTTATTCATAATTTTTTTCAGAAACTATTAATTTCAAAACATAACTAATTATAAAATAGCATTCACAACAATAAATAAGACAAGCAATCAACAACAATGTAAAAATAAACTTTGTTTCTTCACGTGTATTTAGTTGTGTGCGCTAGGCTATGCGAGGCTGTGCGCTGTGTATGTGTGTGCCTTGCGCGAAGACAGACGATATTTCCCTAGCCTCTCTCAAGGACTCTCCACCGCATGAACATACGAGAATACACACACGTCACTCCGTTTCTCGGTCGCACTGACGATGAATGAAACCAACCGTTGCAGCAGCAGCCTCACTGTACACATTATTTATGATTTGCGCGAAAATAACACTATTTAAATACTTTTTTTGCATTATTGTGCAACAATAATTATTTTTAAATAAATAAGTAGTCGATTTATAATAAAAAATAAATTAGATAAATAAAATTATAATCAAAATAAAAACTTTAAAATTACGATCTTACGCGGTGAGGCTCAGCCTCACCTGCCTCATCTGACGCACCGCCACTGGTAGAGTGATTGTCGTAAGTCCGGCACTAGAAATGTTTCGTTAATTTCAAGATATATAAAAAATGTTGATAAGCAAAATTAAACTACTTAGATACAGGGACTCGTAAGATATGGTCACAATAAAAACTTTGTATCATTGCCGGTTTCACCGGAAATGGATACAACTTTTAATCTAGCATAGAGAATCGGTAATGTCATATATTTTTAGAATGTAATCATTGATTAAATAATATACTATATTATTTAATCAATGATGTAATAAAATAAGCTTTACAACGATACCATAATATCATGTTTTACTCCAACCGCATTTCAAAATGGCGGCGAATTTTCACTTATAATATCACATGTGCATTAATTCTTTCCGGAAATTTTTTGAGTGCTTTCCAACAACGTCTTAATTAGCTCGAGTGGTAGGTACACGAGAGCTAATTTATTATTATTATTATTATTATTTTATGTACATACTAAAAAGAATGTTATTACCGATTCTCTATGCAAGATTAAATGTTGTACCCATTTCCGGTGTTACCATCTTACGAGCTCCTTTATCTAGTCAACTTTGCTTATAAACATTTTTTGTATCTCTAGTGCCGGACTTACGACAATCACCCTGTATACCGAGTTTCGTTGTAACAGAAACAAAAATTGCGTCCGTCACAGCGATTTTTAGTTTCAGCGACCCCAAGGCCTTTTGTATTAAATATTATGAAAATCTAGCTCGTGAATAAATTTCTATACATATAGCATCACGCTCGACGCCATTTTGGAAAAAACGACTCCCCTAGCTGTCTGCACAACTTTCCAGAATAGCTCCCCTTCCTAAATAGTTTGTATAGACCTTACATAATGTGCAAAATATTTTCATTTTATCATAAAATGCAGTGTTCTTGAAAAATTTACCGTGTACCGCTTGTACTATAACGTAACAGATTAAACATAAAAAATATGGGTATATTTATGTAATTTAATATTGATTAAGATAGCCATAAAAATAATAAATTATGAACTCTATACTACGTACGTACCTAGAAAAAAAAATAGACGTGAAGAGTGGAAGAGTCGCTGAGGCAAGTTTGTATTTAACAACGTGTAGTATTCTGCCCATGTTCTACATGAGTTAGACAGTGATAGAGATACGTCACAAAACACAAATGCTATATGCCATAAGTCTTTCTCTCTCCCAACTTGCCTCATTGCTACCGTTTTTGGTTGTGCCCTACAGCTCCCTTTTCAGGTACTTTGGTATATAGTTCACTGATTATGGCAAATAATCATAACTCAATTATATAATAACATTAAATTTCAGATTTTTTTCGTAATTTTTCCATAATATAACATAAGAAATATATTTTGGTCATATTCATTATTATTTTAATTTTCAGAGTAAATTTGCTGTATTATACGCCCAACAATTACTTTCAAAATAATTTTCGGAGTAATTCTCATATGTGTAAAACGGGCCTAAGTAGAGAAAAAATGAAATTACTTTACAATTATTCATTTATTTTTTTATTTTCCTACGTTACGTACTTAAACTCTGAATCAAGCTTTAACGATGTTACACTAGTATATTATGCAATGAGTTTATAATGATAGCTATGCTATTAATACGCGAGTATTTTACGATACGAACCATGGCGAGCAGGATAATTTCTTCTATAAAAGTTTAATTGTCTTAAAATTCTTAAATTTCTTGTAGGTATTGAAATATTTTTTCATTCCAGAATTATTTTTATCTTGTCTTGATTAAAATTTGAATATTCATTTCTTGACTTGAAATAATAGTTATAGAACAACCTAGAACCGTGGATTAAAGTACCTACCTAATAGTTTGTTGTATGATGTGTACAATGAAGAAACGCTTATGTAAAGTATAATTTAATAATTCTCCATAAATCTAATTTTACTATTACACTTTTAAAATGTAAATTAACAGTTTTAAAGTAGGTATATGTTTACAAAAATGGTAAAATGTAAATTCACAGTTTGAAAGTGTAAATTTACAAAATAAAGTGTAAATTAACAGTAAATTAAAGTGCAATCTATGAGAAAAATGTAAATTTGCAGAAAAAAGTGTAAATTAACGGAAATATAATATAATATTTTTAGATTAATTTTTTCTAACATGGCCCTTCGACGCTTTCGTATTATTCATAGAACATAAAAATTTAGAATTATTGCATAAAATATTGCATTTCGCAATTTATTAAAATTATGTAAATATAAATGAATAATTGCGTCTCTCTGCCAGCATAGTCGGATACTACTGTAAACTGTACTGAATTATCCCATTGGTCTTGTTCATACAAAAATATCAATGTTTGAGTTTGAGGTTATCTTTTTGACGTTTTGAAAATGTCAAATGATTTTAATATATCTGTTTATAATTTCGGTAAAATATGTAGAACTTGTTTATCTGAGGGCGAAATGAAAGATTTATATGAAAAATGTACCGAGAAAACTTGTTTAATAGAAATGGTAATGTCTGTAACATTTATCAAGGTAGTATACAAATTGCTACTTACACTTGAGACACAATATTTATGTTATTATTTTATAGATTACAGAAAATGACGGACTCCCAGCTCAGATATGCTTAAACTGTGAAAAAGAAATCACTAGGGCGTATAACTTCTCTCAAAAATGTGATAAAATTGATATAAAACTACGTGAATGTCTTAAAGAATTTGAGAATAAAGTACGTAAAAATAATGCCACAGAGAATGTTCAAAATAGTGATAATAATCTTAAAACACTTAGAAAAAATCGCACCAGAATTCAAATAAAAAAGAGTGATCATAAACATCATGAAACAGATGTAAAAATAAATAATACACCTTTACAAAATACCGAAGAAGTTCAAACTACACATATTGAAATCAAAGATGAAACTAATGAGACTGAAACAAACTTCAGTGATACTAATCTCTCCAGCGATGATATCTCCTTCAAATTAGAAGTAAAACTCGAAGAAGATGAACCTAAAAAAATTAAAAGTCGTCCTAGTTATGAATGCAAAAAATGTTTGGAAAAATTTCCTAATTTTCAGCTTTTAAAACTACACAGAGAGGAAAAGAAGCATCCTCCGAATAGCTATAGCAGAAAAGTGTGTAAAATTTGTAAAAAATCTGTAGGTTACTCTAGAATGAACCAACATATGAGAATTCATACATTAGAAAAACCGTATTGTTGTGAAATTTGTGGCAGTAGATTCAGTATAGGCAGCAATTTACGGCGACATATGTTAAGTAGACATTCTAATGATAAACCATATAAGTGCAACGAATGTGGAAAGGGATTTACACGTTTGGGAATTCTAAAAGACCACCAACGAAAACATTCCGGAGAAAAACCTTACGTTTGTAATTATTGCGGCAAAGCGTACGCACAATCAAGCGCTTTTAAAACACATCTTTTCGTACACGCCAAACGAGGAGAAACTAACGACACGGACCACGATCATCAAATCCAAGGACAGCAATGCAACGAATGTCAGCGTAGTTTTGCAACAAAAGCTTTATTAAAAGCTCATATGCTTATCCACGGCGAGAAGAAATTTCTATGCTCTGACTGCGGCCGAGGTTTCGTTAGTATGATTCTTCTTAAATCTCATTCGAAAGTTCACACGGGAATTCGGCCGTACTCTTGTGAAACTTGTGGAAAAACATTTAGTCATATAGGAAGCTTAAAGTCACATAATTTAATTCATTCTGGTCAGAAACCTTTTGTTTGTGAGGTTTGTAACCGGGCGTTTACGCAGAGAAATCATCTAAAGTATCATTTGAGAACTCACAGTGGTGAACGACCATATTCATGTTCGGTTTGCGGAAAAACATTCGCTCTTAACGGAAATCTAACAGTTCATATGCGTACTCACACAGGAGAGACTCCATATTTATGCCCTATTTGCGGAAAAGGATTTCACGATTCAAGCAGTATGAAAAAACATAAAAAAGGGCATGGTCAACAGCCGGAATAAGAGTCATATATTAGTCATTTTTTACGAATGATTACAAAATTACCTTTTGTGATAAATAATTTTTTTTCTTTTATGATGCATAACTAATAAGTGGTTAAAAAGTTTACAAAATTGGTTTATTAGTACACCTATACCAAGGTGACTCTTATCTAGTTTAACTGATTTCGTATTTCGAATAGTTCTCGGAATCTTCATCTTGTGTTCCGTATCGTAAACTACATGTTGTAAATACAAACTTAATTTAAAATATACCTTTGATATGTAATATGTATAATATTTTATTTAAATTATTATTGGAAATACAACTATTTGGCAGGCAGTCTGTAAATAAATAAATTACTCGCTTATTTTGTATATTGCATGATGATGCAAGCGAATAATTTATTTTTTATTTACAGACTGCCTGTCAAATAGTTGTTTTTCCTATAATTTCCACAGTCGATAAACCTATACATCATATTATTATTATTATTTCAGCAATATTATTTAATTACGATTTCATTATTGTAAATGTATATTTTTTGTAATTTAAAATTATCTCAATATTTTTTATTTATACAAAATTTATTTTCTGAATTGGAAACGCCGTAGGTAATAAATATAAAATATGACAACAAAAAGTTCTATTATAATAATTTAGAACAATTTTTCTGAAAAAGTACGTCACTACTCATTAATCAGTTAATGATTCTTTTCTTAATTTTTATTAGTGAAATCTAAGTACATGTAAACTATCAAAATATTCTACACTACACATACAGAATAAAATAAAATGGTGTGTATTTTGTATTGCTTCCTGAAATTAAGAAAATAAATTAAATGATATTGCAATATTACATATTTTTGCTTTACAAAGTTGAATATCGCTTTTTCTAATTATACTGCATTTAAATTTAAAAAAATAGATGCACTAATAAATCCAACATAGGTAATTTTACGTTTACGTTGAGATTATATTATGTCTGCTATTTTTCTTGGGCCCTGAAAAAAATAGCCTTCTTAGGACCCTAAAGTGATTGCAAGTGTTATGTTACGGTAAGAAGTATTGAAATAATAATTATGAAGAAGTGTACGAAGTTGATATTTAAATGTTTTATATAATTATTTATAGGGAAGAAAGGAAATACTTTGGAATCAGTCATAATTATTTATGTATTTAAATTAAAATCTTTTTACAATACCTAATTGTAAAATACCTTTTTTCATGCTGAATAATACAACAGGGAAATGTGATTTTTAACTATTTTTCTATGATTGAATGATTACGCAGAGAATTAATATGTACATATTAATAATATATTCTGTATTCCTATTGTTCTTCATTTAAATTATACCTACGAAAATTTACATTAGCTAAATATTTTATTAGTGAATATCAAATTATTATAATTTTACTGTTTTGCGTAAATGGATCATTTCAATAATTTCAGTATGAACAACCAAATAAATAAATTTAAAAATATTATGTTAGATCTAACCCGTGTAGTAATTATAATACGGAATTCAATTTATTTTATTCATATTTTGCAGACCGAATAAGGTTTGTTTCTGATTAATTAGCCAAATTTGAGGAGTATTGCTTTTTAGTTGTGCGCTTGCCTTCCTACAGTACGTATCGTTTTGTGTATGTTTTGGTCAAATTGTAAGTAGAATGTTTATATTTTTAATATAGGTATACGAGTACAAAAATAATATAAATAGAAAACGTGAACGTGTACCTATTGTATTTTATCTAGTGTTGTGAACTTATTCTATTTCGAAAACAGCATATACCTTCATTAAATATTTTATTTTTAAAATAAGTAACATTGAAATATAATTATTTTTACATTCCTTTATTAATTAATTTCATATTGTATTCTTTAGATAGTTCAGTTTGTTTTTATTGTTTAAAAATATAGTGCCAATATTGTGAAATAAATGTTATAATAATAGTAGTATTGTCATAAATATTAAGGATAATTATTAATATATATATATATATATATATATATATATATATATATATATATATATATATATATATATATATATATATATATATATATATATATATATATATATATATATATATATATATATATATATATAATACTACCGGGTGTCCCATTTTAATCCGCCACTGGCGATAACTTTGAAATAGTGCGGTGAAACAAAAATGTTCCAAATAAAAAGTTAATGGTTATGAGGGGGACATATGATGCCGTCGACCATTCCCCCCCCCCCCCCAGATTCCCTGAGGGGCGAGAACGGGGGGCAACTTTAAAATTTTAAATAGAAACCCCTATTTTTTATTGCAGATTCGGATAAAGCGTTAAAAAGTAGGTGAATTTTATTGGGTTTTTTTTTAAATTTTGATTTGAATTGGAACAAGTGTGTGCGTTGGGGAGGACAGTACTTTGAAGGGGACCCAGACAGGTAACTTCTAAAAAAAGTACATTTTGTTTTATGACGTCAGTCCGCGTATATCGTTGTTATAATTTTGTACATCAAATATTAAAATTTTATAAGACTATTTTATGTATTATTGTTCATCTTTATGTATAATAATAAATAATATAAATATTTTATTTTTTTATTTTATTTTATTGAAAATCAATCCTACAGGATAAAAAATCCCAATTACAGGACGATTGTACCATTACAAAAGTAAATATAAATATAATGATGTATTAACAAAAGTAAATGTGAAACAAAATTTTAAACTGAGTTACATTGGTATACTTAAATAAAATGTGAGTAAGAAGAAAAACAACAACAAAGAAATTATATTTAAAGATACACATACTGTAAGCAAACAATAGAATTTAATACTGTGATAGAATTCTTGGCAAGATTTTAGATTTAAACTTAGTAAACGAATCGGCAAATAAATCGGTATGAGCATGAATACTAATTTTATCAAATATTCTACACAACTGTCTTAATGGTGATTTTAGTTCATAATTTGTTCTAGCAGATTTGTAGTTGAAGGTTTGTTTCTGTCTAGTTGATTTAAATGGAATAAGCCCTAAATTACTGGAATCATCGACGTACCCATTCAATAGTTTATATAAATATGTACAAGATTGAATAATACGACGAATTTCCAAAGATAAAATATTGAATTCACTGAGTAAGATCGAGTAATTGTAATCATAATTAGGATACTGACCGTAAGTTTTGAAATAACAATATTTTATAAATTTCTTTTGTATGGATTCAAGAGCACAAGAATATTTGGTGTATATAGGATTCCATATCTGAAGGCAGTATTCTAATTTTGATCGTACATAACAAAAATACAATTTTTTTAACGTAGGCAATTTACAAAAAGATCTGGTATTACGTATTACAAAGCCTAGACTTCTATAAGATGATTTTATAATATTTTCAATATGTGTATTAAATGATAATTTTTCATCAAATAAAATTCCAAGGTCTTTGTATTCATGAACTCTGTCAAGAATATCATTTTCCATTTTATAATTAAAAGTATACACTGTTTTCTTTACAAAATAACTCATGATCTTACATTTGCTATAGTTGAAAAATAATTTAGAAGACTTAGACCAAGCTAAAATGCTGTCGATATCTCTCTGAAAATTCAGAGCTTCAGTTAACGAGTTGATTACTTTAAAAATTTTCATGTCATCAGCATACAACAGAACTTTAGAGTGTTTGACAGCATCCACAATATCATTGATGAATAAATTGAATAATAAAGGACCAAGGTTACTGCCCTGAGGAACTCCAGAACTGGCAAAGTACGGTTTAAACACAAAATTATTGTAGTGGACAGATAACTTACGATTGGACAAATAGGACGCCAAGAATTTGATTAAATCAGAAGAAAAGTTGAAATTTTTATCCAGTTTGTGGAGAAGAACCTCATGATTAATATGGTCGAATGCCTTGGTGAAGTCGGTATATAATACGTCGATTTGGTTGTTATCATGAAATGCGTTCAAAGTGTATTCTGTAAAGTTCATGAGATTTGTTGTAGTTGATCTGCCAGCAATGAAACCATGTTGATTAATAGAAATTATATTTTTGACGGAATTATATATGTTTTTATAAAGAATTGATTCAAAAAATTTTGAAATGTTGGATAAAATTGCAATATGTCGGTAATTACATATATTTGATTTGTCGCCTGCTTTAAAAAAGGGACATATGAATGAAGTTTTGAGAGATGCTGGGAATATATTTTTTGATAAAGACAGATTAAATAAAATTTGTAGAGGTTTGAGGAAAAGATGACTGCATCCTTTTAATATATATGCAGGTAGATTATCTGGACCAGGATTACGTGATGGTTTCAATTTTTTGATGGCATTTGAGATGTCATCCTCAGATATAGATGAAATATTTAGTGAATTGAAGTTACTGTTACTAGCAGAGTTGATAATAGATTTACTAGATAGAGAGTTATTATTATTATTGTAAACACTTGAAAAAAAGTCAGCAAATCCTTGAACTATTTCACATGTGTTTTGTAAGGTTTCATCACCAAACTGCATTTTATCCGGAATGCGAGATGTCCGCTTCTTGGTATTTATAAATGACCAAAATTTAGAGGGATCAGTGGAAATATTGTCTTCAATGTGAGATAGGTAATTGGTATATGAGACTTTAATATCTTGTTTTATACAGCGACGAAGTCGTTTATATTCATCATTATAAAATTCTACCTTATGAGTCTTGTATAAATTTCGGTAATGTTCTTTAAGTTTTATGGAATTTATTATATCCTTATTGAACCATGGTGGAAAATTGGACAATTTACGTGAAGTACGAGGCATGCTCGTAGTAGAGTTGGAATGAGTAATAAAAAGACTAATTTCATTGTGTTTTTCGTCATACGTACTTTAAGAATTTATTTAGGACAGATTTTGTAGAATAAAATATACAATTTTATGTGAAATGTTATTATTTGTGTCTTTAAACACGTTCCTGAAACATTTAGTGCACTTCTACAACGGTATACTGTCCGATAAATACAATATTTGTGGTATTTTATTGATGTTTATTTTATTTGTCAAATAGTAAACATTTGGCAGTTTCGAACGAAAACATTCGGACGAATCCTAACTTATTGGAGAACTAATAAAAAATAAATTCCTGTCCTGAGTTGTTCAATTTTATTTATTTATTGTTTTTATACAAGCACATCATTATTGTTGGTAAGATGTTATCTATTGTTGTGGATTTTAATTGTTAAAGGCATAAGTAAAACAAAATTGTATTTCATTGTTGCTATGAAATATTAATTTTTTTTTATCAACAATCACGGTATTATTCGATTGTTGTATTGGGAACTTTGTTGTACTTTTCCATTGTTATATTCTTTATTTTAAAATGATATAAAATATTGATTTTATTTTATGGCACGGTAGATATTTCGTCGCTTGGAATTGTTCATAATGTAAGCTAAGTTGTTTCTTGTTCGTTACGTCGCTGGTCTGTGCTCACCAGTCTAGCGTTTAAAAAGTCAGGTTTATTTAAATGTTGCTCCACCAATATTTAAATAATGGCTAAAACAATAGTGCAAATATTGTTAAACTCATTTTATTTTGTCATTTTAACTATTTGTGATAATATGTTGACAAAATAAATAAAGGTAATTGTTTATAAAGTATATATTTATTAAATTTATATAATAAATAGTAATTCTATGGTCTAAAAATGTATTTTTATGTTTGCAGCTCCCAGTTCCAGTGACGTACATTGTTGGGGCCATCGTTCAGTTCCAGAGGCGTCTGATTTTGGAGCCTACGTAAATGGTAAGAGCCCCTTTTCAAATAATTTACTATACAATGAGTTGGTATAAAAAATTATTAAATATTACCAACGGAATTGTATTTTATTTAATTGTTTCTACACATTTTTGTCTAACTGCACAAAATTATGCCCTGTGGTGTTCTCTCCACCAGCAATTATAAGTGGCTGGTAACAGCACACACGGCATAAGATGACTCACAATATGTGAAGCTGCCATTTACACACATTTAGTAAAAGACGTTGTAGAATATTTATTTCAACAATCACATATTATTCTATTGTTGCAATTGAATTCATTGTTACATAATTTTAATTATCTTCTTATTTAAAAATTATTTTGTTTTAATAGTTTTAATAAAATAAAATAATTGAATGTTTTGTCAACAATCACAATATTGTTCATTGTTGAACTTTAATCATTGCTGCTTATTACAATTTCAAAACATTTAAATCTAAAAAAAAACTCTTTACGTAAATTTCGTCAAGGAACGAAGTTGAATCCTGTCTGCGTGACGTCACAGTAAACACGTTCAGAGCTCTCAGTTTATTTCTGGCTTTGTATCAATCATGTTTATTTAAATATTACTCCAAGCAATATTAAAAACATTACAATAATAAATTGCAAATATTTATAAAAGGTTTATGTGTGCCATTTTAAACAATGTGCGTTTTTGACCGACGAACTACTATGAGCTGATGGCTGGTAACTGCACACAAGGTAAAATATAAAATACTATGTTATTGTTATATTCTATTACCGATCACCATATTATTGTATTATTCAATTTGAAACTATTGTTGCTTATGTTAATTGTAGTCTTTTTCAATGTTGAATTTTAAATCATTCTTGCATAATACCATTTTGAAACAGTATTTTTATTTTAAATTCATGTAGGTACGTAGGAATATTTCATAACTTCTATGAATGAGCTAATTGGTTCTGGTATGCGTGACGTCACAGTAAACAACGTTCGGAACTATCAGTTAGTTTATTTCTATCAATTATGTTATTTATAGATATTTATACACCAAGTGAGATACATGAATGTTTATTCAAGAGAAGAAAGTTTAGCCCCCGAGCCCGAAGGGCGAGTGGGATAATTTCTTCGAGTGAATAAACATTCATATCTCACATGGTTTATATAATATTTTATTCAATTTTGACGAAATTATTTCAAATTAAGAATTATAAATTTATTTTGACATAACAAAATAAATAATCAAAGTAGTCGTTAGTGGCAAGTTGTCATTGTTTTTATGCATTTTTGACGTAATAAAAACAGTTTAAAACGAGTGATTTAAAAATGTGTTGAGTGATTTAAAAAAAATTTAATTCACTTGTGAATAAACATTTATTTAAAGTTGTTGCTATGGAGTTAATAATAGCAGTTTAAAAAGTCAAAATTGAATAAAAAATATTACTCTTCATATTATACTGAAAACACTGCAAAAATAAAGTGCAAATATTGATAAGAAGTGTTGAGGATGCCATTTTAAATGATTATAATAATGTGGTACCCTTACAAAAAAATTTAGAAAAATTTTAAATATCAAATAGGTATGTCTTAAAGCATGTATACGATATGAAATACATTAAAATTAATTTTACTCAGTGTTTCCCATAATATAGAATATTTTTTGACAGATGATTTAACCAATCATATTGCGTAATGATGACGTCAAATGACGTAATACAACCAATAGAATTGAAAATGTAAAATGATGTATCTGACAACATAATTTTGTAGATTAGGTTTTATTTTGTTACGTTAGTTACAAAAAATAAATAAATTTGTCACATGAAACGTCAAAAATGTTTAGCAAAATGAGTCGTTTTGGTAGTATTTTTAAGAAGAAAAATATTCTTCCTAAATACCATTCGAGATAATAATTTTTTGAGAGAATTTTTGTCTATTCCACGGCAACTTATTGCAATTTCACTCCACAAAACATCATCTGACAATTCCCCTCAACTTCGTTTCGGGAAATTGATAGATGATGTTTTGTGTCGTGAAATTGTTAGAAATAAGTTGCCGTGGAAACGACAAAACAATTCTCAAAAAATTATCATCTCTTATGGTATTACCCCTGAAAATTATTTAGTTATATTCGCATATGAATAGTTTTTTTTATTGTTTAGCTAACTTATATTATCAAAATTTAATAAATAAAATCGTTTGCTATTTCATACAACTCGCTTTGAACATCCAATGACATCGCATAAAATTCAACCAATTAGAATCATCGATCGCGATGATTCAGCCAATCAGAAGCGTCGACACATTTTGTGTAAAACTTGACCTCGAAATTGTGGGATCCGCAAATTTCGCCAAATATTATTGAGTCAAACCGTAATTTAGTAAAAAATTATATTCCCAAACCGTATTTTAGTCAATGTCTATTTTGTCAAACAAAAATTAACTCAACTCGAAATAAAGTCAAACTGGAATTCGTCCAAACTATATTTTAGTCAAATGCATATTTAGTATAACTGTAATTTGGACAACCGAGATTTAACCTAATCGTTGTTCTACCAAAAAGTTATGTCCCCTACTTGTGGAGTTGTCAAACTGTATTTTCACCAATCCGTAATTTCGCCAACTCGCTATAACGTCAACCCATATTTCCGTCTACTTGTATTTACACCAACCCGTATTTTCGCCTAATCGCATTTCCGTACCAACACGTTACTGCGCCATCTACGATAGCGTCATCTACGATAGCGCCATCTATTATTCAAGGGATTAGAAATTATTTTCATTAGTTATAGTCAGTTATTATACCACAAGAGCTTCGAAAATAATTGAAAATACTGCCGACTGATGAGACGTATTTCCATAGAAACAACTCGAGACCGGAGGTCGAGAGGTGTTTTGCGGAAATACGTCGAACCAGGAGGCAAAAGTATTTTCTATTATTTTTGATGATCGAGTGGTATACGCATTGACTATTTCATGAATAAATCAAATTTAACAATTTTAAATAACACAATTTTATTTATTAGCATAATTTTTAATTTCATTTTAAATATTTTGACATTTGGTGAAAAATAAACAAACATTTATTATTGATTGTTGTGTCATGGTTACGGTTGAATATACGCATATGTCAATATTCAAAAATATGCACTGGAATAGTTGTTTATATCGATAGTTTCTATGGTTTTTGTGAAAAATAGTTCATTTTAATGTGTTAAAATATAATGAGGGAAATAGTCTTGGTTATATTTTAAATATGCCTACCTACTGCTACTATTATAAAATGGGATAATGAAGAGAGATAATTATTAATAATGAATGTTGTGTATGTAAACTAAAATAATATAGATATAGTATATAGTATATATTTATTTATTTATTTATTTAATTACACTATCCTAAAGGCTAACCCAATTACAGGATAGGTACAAAAAAAGAGTACGTGTCTTTTAAACTTAACTTTAACAAAAACAATATAAGTAAAAATAAATTTCATGCAAAATATATAAATTTAGAACTTAGGTATAAATTTAATAGTGGGCTAAAGTCAATTCGGCTCTTTCACAAAAATATTTCTATAAAAAAGTTATATTTGCCCAGTTTGAGCTCGTATTGCGCTTTATTGCCAATAATTTATAGATTAAGTTAGCAATTATTGTTATGTTGACATTAGCTTTACCTTTTTGTATAAATTTTTAAGTTTTCATAATTATTTCGTTAGTTGTTCGTTTCCGCTCTATTGCGCTATTCATTATAAATTTGTGCGCTTGCATAGTTTGTATTTTAATAATAATGTAACTCCTCGTTCCGTTCGCAGTAGGTACATAGACAAACACACTTCTCGTAATAGCACGTCTAACCCTATCAATAACCTACTGGCCGAACCATCTAAGGAAAAAATCTGGAACATATCTAATTTCTTAATATCATCCCTAAAACTATGACCTTTCATTTTAAATGAATAATGCTTTATATAGCAATAAAATAAATCATTATTATTATTATTATTATATTCAGGGGCAATACCATAAGAGATGATAATTTCTTGAGAATTGTTTTGTCGTTTCCACGGCAACGACACAAAACATCATCTGACAATTTTTCGTGATGTTTTGTTTAGTGAAATTGCAATAAGTTGCCGTGGAATAGACAACAATTCTCTCAAAAAATTATTTTGTTCAATCCTACTATTGAAATATGTTATTTCTTACTTGGATAAAATGCTTGAAACTGTTTGTTTTGTTCACTCCAGTTATTCCTATGGCAACGTAGGCAAAAATAGTGGTGTAATTACTTTTTTTCAAAATCGGCATGAAAATCGTCATTTCCAGACTAATTTGCGGCATGAAAGTAAGATTTTCATGACTAGGCATGAAAATAAAATTTTCATGACTAGGCATGAAAATTTTACTTTCAACTTTGTTTACTTGTCATGACAACTTTTTCTAAAATTTGTGACAGCTCTGATGATTTGTCACAGCTCTGATGATTTATGCAAACCTAATTTTTTTAATAATTTTAAGCTTAATTGCCTATTTAAAAAAAATAGAATACATCACGCGTCATAAAAATATCTTTGCTTGACTCGGAGGCTTTGAAGAAATGCTCGGACGCTGCGCATCCTCGCATTCTTCAAACGCCTCCTCGTCTGCAATGAAACATTTTCATGACTTGTAATGTAATATACTATTGCCCACTCGCCCTTTCATTACGAAATAAAAAATGAACTACAATATATTTCATAACATTTATTTATTTATATGAAAATTTACATTTATTGATAACAATGACATTTAGACTAACTGAAAACTGATAAAACAAACAAACCTCATCTAGAACTTCATTTACAAACTTCTTTACATCTTTTATTGAATATGTGTAACCATAATGAAGAGGGTGCATACTTCCCAATCAATTTTGACTGCATCCACTGACGGAATTTTTTATTTCTTATTTAAATACCTTTCTTTCGATTTTTTAGGCAACTGATTAAACGTACCAGCATAAGCCTCTTTAAATTATGTCTTCTTACACAGTGCAGTGACAACGTTTTATTGTGCAATATTTTCACAGTTTTTATTTATAAATGATTTTCCAAATGAACTATTTTTATTTTTGTTGATAATTGCGATTGTTTTTATTTACATGAATCATAACAACACAACCCGCCGCCTTTGTTACTTCAAACTTCATGCAAGTTTAAATGTTTAAATAATATTCTACCCGTAGGATTGAACAAAACGCTATACAGCACTTGTGAAGAGACGAATTTGCTCACTTTGTGTGCTTTTGCAGACTCGGCTGCGCCTCGCGCACAAAACTGCCACATGCGTGAGCGAAATTCTTAGTTTCTTCACTTGTATACTGTAATATACTAATCTCGACTGGTATTTAGGAAGTATATTTTTCCTGATAAAAACACAACCAAAACTACTCAGCCGAGGGTTAAAAACACGTCAAAGACCATAAAAGCAAGTTACGCCCGTGGTACATTACATACACAACTTTATGCACGGTCGAAGGTTTTATATTAAATAAATTTATTAATTTTAACTGTCCAAATAGTTCAAAGAACCAAAAATTCATAAATTCTTGAACTCTTGCTGATACCAAAAACATTCTGAAAATAAACATAAATCCAAATGTCAAAGTTGTCATTTTCGAATTAAATAAGATAATTTATGTTAAATGTAAGTAAAAATGATGGTATTTAACTTTAAAAATGTATTACTAATTACAGAAAATGATTATTTATAGAATTATATTAGTAGTTTAATTGACAAATTATGATACGACCGTGCATAAATCTATTTTTTGAGCTGCTCTAATTCAGCAGTAATCAAAGTAATTAATTTGGAAGGGCCAAATTGACATAGCCTTCCCATTAAGCTATTTCACAGTTTTCATTATTAAATAGATAGTGCTTAAAAATATATTTATGCACGGTCATTATGGTTACACATATTCAATAAAAGATGTAATGAAGTTCTAGATGAGGTTTGTTTGTTTTATCAGTTTTCAGTTAGTCTAAATGTCATTGTTATCAATAAATGTAAATTTTCATATAAATAAATAAATGTTATGAAATATATTGTAGTTCATTCTTTATTTCGTAATGAAAGGGCGAGTGGGCAAAAGTAATTACACCACTACTTTTGCCTACGTTGCCATAGGAATAACTGGAGTGAACAAAACAAACAGTTTCAAGCATTTTATCCAAGTAAGAAATAACATATTTCAATAGTAGGATTGAACAAAATAATTTTTTGAGAGAATTGTTGTCTATTCCACGGCAACTTATTGCAATTTCACTAAACAAAACATCACGAAAAATTGTCAGATGATGTTTTGTGTCGTTGCCGTGGAAACGACAAAACAATTCTCAAGAAATTATCATCTCTTATGGTATTACCATGGGCGTACCGAGGGGGGGGGGGGGGCAGGGAGGGGCAGTTGCCCCACCCTGGACTGTGCCTGCGCCAAAGTACTGTTGTATTTATGAAATTTTAGATGAAATAAAATTTATAAGTATTTCAAAAAATCAAAATGTTTATTCAGAGTCACGATTAAATCAGTTAACTTTTAAAAAGTCGCGCTACGCGCAATAGTGAGTTGTGGTGAGCTGTGCCGGCGCCGCGCTGACGATGACGGCCGACTGACTGCGAAAGCACACGACGAGTTGTAGCTTGTGCTTATTTGTATTTGTTGATTGTTCAGTTAAACATTATATACATAGTGCACTGAACTATATAAAATAACGGGAAAAACGATCACCACAGAGATGTACTTCCAGCATGGACCCCTTCATTTTGGATAAATTGGCTGCTCTGCTAACCCCATATTTAGTGTCTTTCTTTTTAATCTAGTGTCTTTCATTTTAGCGGTTGCCTGTATAGCTGATATAATGGCGGGAATTTTAAATAAAATACACTAAAATAAAACATAGTAAACCAAAAATGGATAAAACAAAAATACTGAAAAAGACGAACAAACCGAACGACAAAAATACAAAATAAAAACTACTATCGACGACCCGACGTGACGTATCGTTACAGAAGTCACTAACTTTAGGCAACATAAAAAATAAAAGACACTAATTATGGGGTTAGCAGTGCTGCTAATACACCCAAAATGGAGGGCTCCATGGTGGAAGCACTTTTAATATGCATGTTTTGGAGATCATCTTTCTCGTTATTTTATATAGTTTATAGTCATATTGAATGAATACTAAAAACTGGACATACGGACTAAACAGGCTTTGCATGCTCAGTGTACATAGAAAACTTGTAAATTTTAAACCGCTTTGCGGAAGATCCAGGAAAATTGCTTTTCAAATAAACTTAATACAGAATTATTGATACTAATTAGTTAATACCTAAAGTAATAAATACACATTTCTATTTATGTTGAATTATTTACAATAAATTCCTGATTTGCCCCTCCCTAGACCAAAAGCTGGGTACGCCCATGGGTATTACCCCTGAATATAATAATAATAATAATAATAATAATAATAATAATAATAATAATGATTTATTTTATTGCTATATAAAGCATTATTCATTTAAAATGAAAGGTCATAGTTTTAGGGATGATATTAAGAAATTAGATATGTTCCAGATTTTTTCCTTAGATGGTTCGGCCAGTAGGTTATTGATAGGGTTAGACGTGCTATTACGAGAAGTGTGTTTGTCTATGTACCTACTGCGAACTGAACGAGGAGTTACATTATTATTAAAATACAAACTATGCAAGCGCACAAATTTATAATGAATAGCGCAATAGAGCGGAAACGAACAACTAACGAAATAATTATGAAAACTTAAAAATTTATACAAAAAGGTAAAGCTAATATCAACATAACAATAATTGCTAACTTAATCTATAAATTATTGGCAATAAAGCGCAATACGAGCTCAAACTGGGCAAATATAACTTTTTTATAGAAATATTTTTGTGAAAGAGCCGAATTGACTTTAGCCCACTATTAAATTTATAAGTTCTAAATTTATATATTTTGCATGAAATTTATTTTTACTTATATTGTTTTTGTTAAAGTTAAGTTTAAAAGACACGTACTCTTTTTTTGTACCTATCCTGTAATTGGGTTAGCCTGTAGGATAGTGTAATTAAATAAATAAATAAATAAATATATACTATATACTATATCTATTATTTTAGTTTACATACACAACATGCATTATTAATAATTATCTCTCTTCATTATCCCATTTTATAATAGTAGCAGTAGGTAGGCATATTTAAAATATAACCAAGAATATAACTAATGAAAATAATTTCTAATCCCTTGAATAATAGATGGCGCTATCGTAGATGACGCTATCGTAGATGGCGCAGTAACGTGTTGGTACGGAAATGCGATTAGGCGAAAATACGGGTTGGTGTAAATACAAGTAGACGGAAATATGGGTTGACGTTATAGCGAGTTGGCGAAATTACGGATTGGTGAAAATACAGTTTGACAACTCCACAAGTAGGGGACATAACTTTTTGGTAGAACAACGATTAGGTTAAATCTCGGTTGTCCAAATTACAGTTATACTAAATATGCATTTGACTAAAATATAGTTTGGACGAATTCCAGTTTGACTTTATTTCGAGTTGAGTTAATTTTTGTTTGACAAAATAGACATTTACTAAAATACGGTTTGGGAATATAATTTTTTACTAAATTACGGTTTGACTCAATAATATTTGGCGAAATTATGTGTGCTCCCGAAATTGTGCTAGAAACAATTATTTCTCGTAAACAGTACTAGATAATTAAAATCTGTTCGCTGATTATTAATCAGCGTAGTTTTACGCAATAAACGGTGTAATTATTCTTGCCAAAAGCACAAAATATAAATTGTGGTAAGGTTTTGCAAAACGGCATTCAGATGACGCCAATGTGAGTACAGTTTTGGGCGTCATCTTTTAGTTCTTGCGGTTCATGTGTTTGATAAAGATATTCTAGTGTATTTAAGTAACCAGCAGTATAATTTAAAGTGAAAAACAATAAATAAGAAATTGTGAGTGTCCTCGATATGTATTATTGTTGGTTTGCAACATAATGATAAACAAATTCCTTTATTTTCTGTTCTTTGGACTCCATTATGTTATGTGATCAGTTCGTCTACCGAGTGTTAAATAAGTGATTTACTTATAGGTCAACGCTATTATGTGCAAACAAGGAACAATATCAAAGGGAATACTCGAAACTACCTACAAATGTGAGGGCATGCCATCATCTTTGAAGAAAATAACTCAAACTCATAAGATAACGCAATGAAGAGATTTATTTCTGCCAAGGTAATTAGTCTTTTTTAATAATTTATTTAGGATAACTGCTAATTAAAATTCGTTCGGGATATATTTTCTTTCTTATTTGAAACGCATTTTAAGATATGTGTGACGTCACGGATCTAATGAATCGTCATGTAACGTGTCCGCCATTTGCATGTTCGCAGTTTCGTTTTGTTAATAGTATATTACATTAAAGGTGGGTCCAGACCAAACGCGCCGCGCCGAACCGAACGGCGCAGAACGTTTGCAACGTTGCGCGCGACTCAAATCAGCGCGGCGCGGCATACGTCCACATTGCATGTAACATTTTCTTGTTCGTTCGTGTTGCAGAAGGTTCCAAGTTTTTCACGAGCACAGTTTGTTGTAAATATAATTTATACATCATAATTTAG
Organism: Agonum fuliginosum; assembly: GCA_947534325.1. Classification (NCBI taxonomy): domain Eukaryota; kingdom Metazoa; phylum Arthropoda; class Insecta; order Coleoptera; family Carabidae; genus Agonum; species Agonum fuliginosum. Next base: position 36,420,603 of record OX384031.1, on the reverse strand, counting down.
ATAATGAGTAATGATCCTAGAATGGCATGTTCTGCATTTATTCTGCATGACGCTCTGAAGAATAAACGCAGAAAATTATGTTTTATTCTGGTATAATTCTATTAAGCGAAGTATTTTTTCATAGTCCCACTCATTTACATCCTGCGTTTTCAATAATTATAAATGTATACCCACTTTGGTATAGAACCAATTAAACCATACAAATACATATAGAAAATAACTTACTAAGTTCTGCGCGCGAGTACGCGGACAAGAAACAACTTACCGCCGTCCAAACTGCGCCGAGCTGAACACACAAATCTCTTTGATGTACCGACAGACTTTGGTTCGCGTTCGCTTATGCGCGTTCGTGTGCAGAGCAGCGCGTTTGTGCGCGTTGCACCGTCCAAATTGACCCGATTTGCAACGTTCGCGAACGTTCTGCGCGGTTCAGTTCGGCGCGGCGCGTTTGGTCTGGACCCACCTTTACAAGTCATGAAAATGTGTCATTGCAGACGAGGAGGCTTGTTTGAAGATTGCGAGGATGCGCAGCGTCCGAGCATTTCTTCAAAGCCTCCGAGTCAAGCAAATACATTTTTATGACGCGTGATGTATTTTATTTTTTTTAAATCGGCAATTATAGAAGCTTATAATTATAGAAAAAATTAGGTTTGCTTAAATCATCAGAGCTGTGACAAATTTTAGAAAACGTTGTCATGACAAGTGTTTGTTCCTACAGTGGAAAATCTTATTTTCATGCCTAGTCATTTTTACTTATTTATTTTCATGCCTAGTCATGGAAATCTTACTTTCAAGACTCAAATTAGTCAGGAAATGAAGATTTTCATGCCGATTTTGAAAAAAGTATTTTAATAACCAGTTGTTCAAATTTAAGTTATAAACAAATATTAAATCGTTTTTCTGGCTAAAGTATTAAATAAGTGATTATATTTACAGCTCAATACTGTTGTGTGCAAGAATGAAGACAATATAGAAGTAAATGCTTGAAACCTACATATTATTTGAGTTGAGGACACTATGGTACAAGAACACACTAAGAAGAAGTATTTCTTCAGTAGGACGATGTATTGAAGGTAATTAATCAGTTTTATTTATTGTTTGCTTGTTATTTAATTGTTATATTGTTCCAGGTTCGATGAAGACTCTCAAACTGGATTGGAGGTCTTCAGAAGATGATTGATCCTTTTCCTGTCTCTGTTACATTCTTCAACACGGAATTGAAGCATCTTCAAGAGTTCTGGAGTTGTAATCACTACGTTGGTCGTCATCTGCAGCTGTTCTTGGACCTAGTGCATCTTAATATTGATGGTAAGCGTTTTATTGTTACATTTGCATGCGACTTATTGTTTCATTTGTAATATTTAGTATACGCACATGAAACTAAAGCTACATTCACATACGCATTTAGTTTTAAGGTTTACTTTCATGTTTACGTTTAAGACAGTATGAATAGGTACATCTAACTAAATACGAGCATTCACAGAGCTTGAAAGTAGGACGTGCGAATGCTCGTATTTAGTTATACGAATTTGAACTTTCTTAAACGTAAACATGAATGTAAACCTTAAAACTAAATGCGTAAGTGAATGAGGCTTAAGTACATCTAATTAAATACGAGTATTCACACTTTTCACATTGAAGATTTGTGAATTATAAATATAAATTTTAAAATTTTAATTTGAATGCAGCTTTAACATTTGATTTCTGTTTAGATCACAATTGACGAATCTGCAGTATTAGACGTTCTGCACACATTTGAAGTCTTCCTACAACTCATTGTGAACCTGGTAGCATGTTCAAGAGTCAAATTGACCTCCAGACGCCTTCAACACATTTCTGGAGCTGTTTGTACACCTAGTGCATCTTTGAAAAAGCGGTAAGAGTTTTGCACATTAAATACATTTTATAATAATTTAAAAACTTGTTCCATAGTATTGCATAAATGATTTAATTACAGGTTATATGTGTAAGAACATTTAGAAGGTATACGCATATTTGGGTTTCTAACATCATCATTGGGTATATTGATGATTGAGACACAAATTTAAGAAGCCCTGAGTCAAAATTTCTACTACGAGAACAAGGTAAAATTGTTATTTAATTAATTTAATTTTTGTTGTATTTTTCAGACTAGTTCCGGTTGTAGCATCTTTATCTCTGGCTGTAAGACCCGCACAGCCTGTGGTGCCGCCCATCCAGTTCCTGAGACGTGAGACCTAGTGCAGAAGAACCGTTGAAGAAGGCCCATTACTCGTCGACATCAAATGTGAGTGTTTTTAATATTAATTAGGTACTTTATTTTCAACACTTTCACATACAACGTGTGTGCGTTTACCAGCCAATTGACTGGTAGTCATGGTTGTTCAAATCATAGGAGCCCAATATAAAAATTTTACTAGGAAGCATTTTATAAGAGTACAAATTTTCTACCTCTAATATTAAAGTAATTACTAATCTCGTTATACGAGAGTCTCGCTGTCGAGATGGACAATTTTAGAACACAAGGTTAAATTCCTTGAATGTTTTTAACCCGGTATACAAATTTTTACTATTCTGGTACGATTATTAGTAGAGTAATTAAATAAAAAGGAAATATACCGTAACACGAGTATTTCACCCTCGTAAAACGAGCTCTCGTAGCCGAGACAAGTAATTTTCGAGGCCAGAATTGGCTTCCTCGGGGGTTTTTACACCCGGGTACAAATTTTCTCCGGTTTCTTACGATTAATAACAGAGAAATTAAAAATTGAAGAAAATTTCGCAATTTAATTTTATTGATGAATTATTTTATTATTAAAGATATTAATGAAACGCAGCAAAAAACAGAGGGAGGTTGCAAACTTTAGGCCGAAACAGAGATTTTCAAGCCCTAAATGTTCCCGAAAAACGTTTTAAGCCCATTTTACATTGAGCAAGCGCAACGGGCAGCTGCAATCTTCAAGTCAGAGTTGAACAAGAAAATTGCAGGAGACATTTTTTTTCATTTTACACTGAGCAACATCAGCAACATGCAATTACTTATTTAATGTATAAATTTATTAATAAATTTACCAATATCTTGTTACTATATTATGCCAACTTATCCTCTTGGATTTGTTGTATTGTATATTGTTGGAAAATAAGGATAAAGTCCGTCCCAAACTTCTTTGCCGTGACGTCATTATTTTATTTTCAAGAATAACTAAATAATACATTGTCTTACTCTTTCTATCTTACTACAGTCATATATTTAGTTGAAACACGTATGTCATTCGAAATTTGCGAAGTATTGATACTGTTACGTGAAGTTTTGTTCTTTGTTTTTATTATGAAGTAGAAAAAGAAAGAAATAGAAAACGTATAATTATATTGTTGATATACCAGCAATTATAACTTGTTATTTGAGTAGGCTGTTTTTCATGTTGTTTTATGAAATACATTGTATTGTATATTTTGAAACTGTCAAACAAATAAAAACTATTTTCACTGTGATTAAATAATTTAACATAGGTATATCGTTGTTTTATGTATACATTAGTTGTTTACATATAGATATTTATAATTTTATTTATAAATATGCCCGGCAAACGCAATAATAAACAAACAATTCAGATTGTCTTGAATTTGTACCAATATTTTACTGCTGAAAAAGAAAAAGGAGAATTACTTATTCCCGTGTCAGCTGTTCTAGAGGTATTTATTTATTATTAAATTTATATAGTTATTCCAAATATTCACATAATATAGTTTAAAAATATTTGATATCAAAATATAACTTTCCATAATTTCAAATTGATTCATACGAACTACAGGTATGACGTCACGGCAAAGAAGTTTGGGACGGACTATAGAATGGCATTATAACCACTAACGCACTAACTTTCAAACACAAATTAATCATTTTGACGTTTATCTTGAGTTGGTTAGTTGGTAGCATCATAACGAACTAAAAATAACTAGAAATAACTGTGAATTGCCTGCAAACAGAGATATGCGAGATAAGTACATTACATTACATCCTGATTACATTATTCTCTTTGCTGCAAACCTTACAAAAATTAAAACATGTTGTATTCCATGCAACCGTTGCCTCAAGATTGCTTCTGCCTGTTGAGCGTGCAAATTCTGTATTACACTCATGCAACATTGAATTAATTTGTCAAAAGTTGCACTTGCATCTGCAATATTGCTCAATGTAAAATGGACTTATAAAGTTATCATATTTTGAATTTTTTTGTGAGGTTATTGGTTGGGTTAAGCAAAATTTTGTATTACGTTTTCAAAAAGTCGATGTATACCTACTCCGTTCCAACATTATAATTACTGTAAAAACGAGAAATATTATTAGAAACTTTAAAAACTTTATTTCTAGACATAGAAAGAAGCTGAAAATTTGTATACTGGTGTAAAAAGACCCGAGGAACCCATTTCTAGGATCAAATTCAAAATCCACACACCCAGTTTTGTCTAAAACACATTTAAATATATAAATACTTTTCAGAACAAAACAAAATTCTGAAAATTTGTATAGGTACTTATATAAAAAAAATCTGACGTGGACACCACATGACTTCCTTGTACGTCTATTAAACTGTTCATACTTTTCTTAATAACTAAAATGTAGAATAATATAAAAAAATCTGACGTGGCCACCCGTCATACGGGTCCAAAATCAAAAATTTATTGATTTTCGTGCAAAATTCGCCAAGTTATGGCCAAAAACCTCAAAAAGGCACTTTTTTTTCAAAAATTCATAACTTCGCGCTAAATCATCGTAGGTACTTGAAATTTTGCGGACCTTGCAGGAAAAGTCTGATCTTTATTACCATGTTGGCCAATAAGGTCCGCGATTTTTTTGTCACTCCGTATGAGTTGCCAAAGTTGGACCTTTTTGGACATCAGATACATTCGTTTTTCTTAGGTGGGTGGGAGAGGGTGGAGTGGATTTTTTGTAACATTGGCTATCATCACATTAAAGATAAGACTTCAACGTTTTCAGAACTCGAAGATTCATCCAATTTCGTCGAAATGCAGCCGAGATATAGCACTTTGAAATTGTGTCATTTTTTGTGCATTTTCAAGTGGTGCGTTTTTATTTTCCTCGAGTGTATAATACCATTAGTGACTATGATTTTGCTGGCAATTCTTGCAAGCAGGAGTGACCAGACGACAAAAATTACCAAAAAATCATAGTCACGTATGGTATTCGGCTTGACAATTTCTCGAATCATTTTATTTATTCCAAAAAAAGTAATGTATTTTTAAAACAATCATCAACTGACATAATATCTAAGCAACGCTTCGCGGCAATTTTCAGTGAAAATTGTCACTGTAGTTCGTCTGTGATTGGTACAATTCAGCAAAATACTGTGTTTTGATTGGACGAAAAACTATGAGTGGAATTGTCATTTAAATTTTACGTAGTAACAAATCATGGAGTACAAGATACCGAAATACTAAATTATAAATATATACTTTAATTATTCTTAAATGATACCAGATACAAAAATATTTATAAAATACCGATTGTAGGTAATAATCACATAATCTTTCATTTAAAATAAAAAAAATTGTCTTAAAGTAAATATTTATCGAAATATTTGAAAAAGGTACTACTTCCGGTTTGTAGATTGAAACCAAAAATAGGAGGTGCACAACTAGATGCTATAACAGTCCTAAATACAAAATTTCAACTTTCTACGTCTAACCGTATTTGAGTTATGCGACGTACATCCGTCCGTACGTACAGACGTCACGACGAAACTAGTCATAATGGATTCAGAAAAGGTCAAAACGGATATTTCCGTCAAAATTTGAGAACCGAAAATTTTCGCGATTGCAATACTCCCTTTTTACTCTGTACAAGGAAGTAATATATATTGTACCCATTTTTAGACTCCGATTAATTTTTATTCAACCCATTTTAGGTTATAATCTATTAATATGCATATCTAGCGAACTAGACTAGTTATCAAAACGCTGTTTTCGACATTAGCTTGAGTATTAATCAGGAAAACTTAATATATGGTTCGGTGGGGATGACCCACCCAAATCCTATTTTTCACCATAGGAAGCTGGAAAAAATTTGTGTACCAGGGTAAACAGGTCCTGAGAGTTCATTTTTAAGGTCTAAATTTGTATATTAATATAACGACACCTCGTTATAAGCAACCTACAAAGTCATTTGCATGTTGTTAAAATGTGTACCAGACTGGATTCGAATCGAGTTGTGTTTGTTCAGTACATTCAATACATTTTAAAGATTATTTGTAAAGAAATTTCAAAAACCAATATTTATTTTTGTTTCAGGTTTCAATCTGAACGAAACATATTTGGACTTCACGGGTCTTCAGAATACAACAATTAGTATTTAAGTTAGTTTTGTAATAAAATGATAAATTAAAGACACCAAATTTTCAAGTGTGTCTTAGATAAATATTAGATTCAAAGTTACAATGCAAAGTGGTGCATATTCTTAAATGTTGCCTTACTTTATTTAATTAATGATAACATTTTTTTAAGTAACAAGAAAATTATTTAAAGTTAGAGTTAGACATTGCATTGTTTCTTAATAAATTAACAATTTCAAAATTTTGATAACATGATTTTAAATTTATGCAGTTAGGTTTGAAAGTTTATAAACACATAAACAACAACGCATAATGGTGCATATATTTTTCAATTTTACTAAATAAATTGAATAACATTGAAACAAAGTAAATATAATAAAGATAGAATTACACACAAATATATAATATATCAAAGAATTATAATAAATAAAAAATTTAACATAAATTTATATTATAATTTAAAAGTCAGAGTTAGACACCAACATTATGGCATTGTTTGATAATATTTTATTGCATTATTGTGACTTTTTAACATATATATATATATATATATATATATATATATATATATATATATATATCATTGAAATTTTTTAATGAAGTATCAAAAAATATGATCACAATAACGTTAATAAAAATGCACACACAAAATTATTGTAAACCATATAGACTATTAAACTTAACTGCGCGTTATCTAAGACACTTCTTGTTATACAAAAATCAAATAAGTTTTACATTTAAATAATACTTGACAAACTTTTCATTTAAATAATTTTATTTTTACTTGACAATTTGGTTTGCTTTCATTGTATCATTGTTAGGTATTTTAAAAATCCCTTTTATCCTTGACACTAAATGAAGACAGAAGAGGACATAACGTCCGCCCCTTCCTCAGGACTGCAACAAATGCTCAGGAATCAAAATTATACTGTAAGTCATTCATATTTTTCTGTTTAATGTAAAAAAAATATTTAACCCGGACTGTCAAAACTTTTATCCTTAAGGGGCTTTTATCACAGTAAAAAAAGTATTTAACATATTACTTCCAACCTATTAATCCTATAAATCTAAAAAAAATTCCGTATAAAGACAATAGCAGTAAAAATCTAGCTACGTTGTCGAATTTTTAAAATTGTTATTATTATTATTATTATTATTTATAAACAATTAAATAATAATAATTCTGCGAAAAACTATTCGTAACTATGATTGCATTGTAAATTTAAATGTTTGTATCACATTATTATATAAAAATTTCTAATAGTAGTCGAGTAATTTGTTAAATAAATTTAAAAATTGCATGCGCGCTAGACAATCAAATTGAGTATTTTCTTAACAAGAATGGAGCGATACATAGCAATTAGATATATAGAGACAACTTGTGCTAAACATAGGCTGTCAGCGAGGGTACCTGAAATAACGGGGATTTGTGATCTAGCAGCGCTGAGCGATAAAACCCCCTTAAACGATAAAACAGAAAAATGTCTGGAGATTGTATTGCCGGTTAGTTTGAGTTTTTATCTCATAGTTTAGGTGAGATTGGCTATTTTATTGATTATATTTTACTGGTCTTTATTTTAATCGTGGCCCCGATGTAAATTTTTTAGATTTCTGACCGAGTCACAAAGCGTACATTTTTGAACCACATATTTTTTAATAGGTTAATGTCTAAGGATTCTATTTCCGGTTTGCTTGACTTTTTATATCTTATGGTTCAGGAGAAATAAACTATTAAGTTAAGAAATTTTTTCGAATTTAATTTGAGATAACAATTTACCGTTTTTGACCACCTAGCACCACCAAAATTTTTTAAAATTACATTATTTTTCGAATTTAATTTGAGATAGGTATAGAGTATAGACATACCTATGGCCATACCTATTAAATAAAATTTTTGATTCCCATATAAATTCTTACCTGATGTGAGGTGGTTAAAAACTTTACCTATGGCCATACCTATTAAATAAAATTTTTGATTCCCACATATATTCTTACCTGATGTGAGGTGGTCAAAAACTTTACCTATGGCCATACCTATTCAATAAAATTTTTGATTCCCATATAAATTCTTACCTGATGTGAGGTGGTTAAGAATGGTACCTATGGTCATACCTATTAAATAAAATTTTTGATTCCCATATAAATTCTTACCTGATGTTAGGTGATCAAAAACTCCTATTGTCATACCTATTAAATAAAAAATTGTATTCCCACATAAATTCTTACCTGATGTTAGGTGGTCAACAACGGTCATACTTATAATAAAATTTTAGATTTCCCCATAAATTCTTATCTGGATGTTAGGTGGTCAACAACGGTATGGCCGGCCATACCTATCTCAAAATTTTTGATTTCCCCGTATATTCTTACCTGGATGTTAGGTGGACAACAACGGTATGGCCGACCATACCTATCTCATAAAATTTTTGATTTCCCCATAAATTCTTACCTGGATGTTACGTGGTCAAAAACGGTATGGCCGGTCATAACTATCTCAAAATTTTTGATTGCCCCGTAAATTCTTACCTGGATGTCAGGTGGTCAACAACGGTATGGTATCTAATTGATTTTCTTTGTGTTTTCAGACTTCCTTTTTGGCTGATGGTTCGGACTCCTCTATTCCTCGCAGTATCTTGGTCGTCTTCTACATCTACAAGGTTTGATCGCGTGACGGTGGAATTTCCGAAGAAGAAACAAAGAATATTGTTTATCCAGCCCTGGGTTCAATTCCCAGTGGCCTTGTTAGTTATTAAACTTAGATAATAGATTGAAAGGAGTAAACCATATCTTATTTTTACTGTACTATTACTTTAATAGTGGGTGATATCAAATATCCAAATTACAATTATATACATTTTCTTTCATAATTGTAAAAATGAAACATTAAACAATGGTTTACTCCTTGTTTAATGGTCCTTAGAACAAAGCAAATAAAGAGATGCATTTGAAACTGCAAAGAATATTGAAGATATTAATGTGACAGTTACAATAAATATGAAATAAAGAACAAGAAGTGATGAATAAATTCGTAGTTGCCAGATACTTAACAATGTAACTGGCAGCTTCGAAACAGCAGATAGCATGTATCTCTTTCTTTAATGAATTATGTACAAGATCATTTAGACTTAGGAAATTTTGGTAGGTGAAATAACTTACAGTGACATTAAATATTTCGGTTCGCGAATTATTCTTTTGCAATTAGGTGTGGCATTGATTTGAATTGAATTAGAATTGAAATTGGGATTAGTATAGTTAGGAGCTTGTTATCTTATATAGCTTGCTTTTAACTTGACGACTTTAGAACTTTTTTGGCTTTGCTAGAAATGTGTGCGGCAGCATGCAGGTCTAGTTTTGTACTCTCCCATACTCGTTTATGGGGGCAACGTTGGACCGGTACCCTACCGTACTCTCTGCATATCTAAGCGAATCCAAGCGCAGCTGCAAGCGGACGCCTCGCCCTTGCTTCAGTGATGGACGACTCCTTAGTGTATGTATGGTACTAGCGGATGTGGTGACGGGAAGCCAGTCGATGATTACCTACGGCTATCGAGCCGGTGCGCGCTGTCAGAAGGTTCATTCGCTAGGTAAGGCAGTCGTAGTCCGCCTAGCGAATATGCTAAATCTGACCAGGACATAGTGCGTACGTCGTTGTGGGCCAGGCGTAATGGTAAACACTGGAATAGCGTGTAACTAGGCGGTAAACTACGGGGAATCGGATAAGACGTCCCACGTAAACTTTTGAGCATAAGAACAACACTAGGCCGGCTTGTTCTTCAGGGTTAGAATCAATCAGCGACCGGGTAACTCAAAATTATGTACAATGATGTACTTAGGACAATGTCACACAGTAAATTCAACTAGAGTGGGTTGGGGGCTGGGAATGGCTTAGAGCCAATAGGAACCGTTAAACCGCATTTTAGTATTTGTATTTGTATGCATGTCCTTCCGGTGAAGGGCCGGCGAGGGCACGGTACACCCTGCATAGACCGCTTTTGGCACCCCAACCTCCTGGCGCTTTCGTCATCGTGCCTCGGATGACTTAGACGCCAGGGGGCAAGATGGAACCAATAAGTCATGTTGTGGTCGGTGGGTCATTGGCGGGCAGTATAGTACTTGTTCGCAGATGACTTCGAACCGTACGTCCTTGCACGTGTAAGGATCGACGAGGGATCCGGTGCACTTCACGGGGAGTCGGGATGTAGCAGCTCGTAGGGTTTAGGTCAGTCAGCCTTCGATAACTTGGATGAATTGAGTCACTAGAATGCAAAACTGAATTCATCCCGGCAATCCTGAGCATGAAGGTGGTGATGGACCGTGGAAAGTCTTTCCCTGGCTGTCTGCCGCGCACTAAGCACTCATCCGGGGATCGGCAAGAAGTCCCACGACATTTGCACAAGAACAACAGCCATCGGTTGTTCTTGGGGTTAGAATCAAAAAGCGCGCGCGGTAAACGTTAAATATTGGGTGGAGATGGATTAGGTCAAAGTCACTAGTATTTCACCTATGATATTTCAAACTTAGGTTTAAGTAAGCAAAAAGTTGCCAAGGAATAAACCGCCGCATTTAACTGTACTATTACTTTAATAGTACAGATTTACGGGTTATACAGAATTTTAATGAGATTAGTGACATTATTATTGATTAAAGTATTTTATAATTGGGGTGATAGCTTTGTTTTTAGTTGTTTGTTTTCCATGTTCTATTGGTTTACTAAACAACACCCACAGGTTAGGGTTGCACTTAAAATTTGTAGTTTTTAGATGAATTTTTTTGTTCGTAGTCCTTTACATTAAGGACAAGGGGATGTGTGCGCTCCGTTGTGCGCACAGACTCTCGGTGTACGCCCTCTATACGATTAGAGACGGTGGCGTCGGGTGTATGCTTCCGGAAATCCTAAGGTCTCCTCTCAGCGGCTTTCCAGTGATTGCATTTCGCATGAGGTTAGAGCAAGGCGTGGCGGGTTCTCTGCATCGCGTTCCTAGGCGGTAACAAGCCCTCGCGGGGTCGGCAGGACACCTCACGATATTTGCATTTGTAGAACAACATCGATTGTTCTTGGGTATCAAGTTAAAGTCACTCGCGGTCAATATTAAACTCAGATAGGAAATGTCACTACTAAAATATGTGTGCGGTTTATTCCTTGTTTAATGGTCCTTTTATGAATTATGTACAGGGCCATTTATTTAGAGAAAAGAACCATGTTGGTTGGTTGCGTGTTGGGTTCTCTTCTCCACTCCTTTAATTTTTTTAGACATTGCCATATGTAACTTAATCTTTGATACAATTGTATACAAAACATACGTACCTATTTCGCCTATCATCCAGCTTGGGTGTAGCAGCCTCACATACTGTGAGTTATCAATATAAATGGACTTATTACAATATTGACTTGTAATTACGTTTGGCAATAAAATTCAATTGTAATGTAACAAAATCTAACTAATCATTTATTGTATTTCTTTCAGGGCATGTCATTTAATTATATTGTAACAAATAATACACTTGTCTTGTATTTAATGTATATGTACAAAGAAAGAAAAATGAACAGTGTTTATTTATTTTCTTCAAGCTAGTCAGTAAATATATTAATTTTGTTCCTTGCATTTTTTAAAATAAATAAATCATTTTGTTAAAGTAATAAATTTGCTTCATTATAGTTATAAAACAACCTATCCTAGTCCTGCGTCCCGTTATATAGCGTTTAATTCAACATTTTGTCAAAACGATACTAGTGCTACCATCTCTTTGTAGTGATGTGACAAAAGTTTTTGAGCAGTGGGTCCAAAAAATGAGCTTCTATTTAAAAATCATACTAGGAAATTAGAGTGAATTTAAATTAATTTTTTGACCTCCTACAAGTTATGTTATCCTGATACCAAATCGGCGATTTCAGATGAATTTTTCTCAGTTTTCAGTGACAAATTTTTAATGATTTTTTTGATCTCCAACAAGTTATGTTCTCCTGATAACAAATTTGTGATTTTAAGTTGAAAAATTTTCAAAGCCGAAGCTCGAGTTCAACTAATTTGGCCAAGATAGTATCAGGATAACATAACTTGTTGGAGATCAAAAAAATAATCTCCAACAAGTTATGTTATTAGCCAAATCCGCTTCGGTTTTGAAAATTTTTCAACTCAAAATCACAAAATTGGTATCAGGAGAACATAACTTGATGGAGATCAAAATTGATCTCCAACAAGTTATGTTATCCTGCTACCAAATTGGTCATTTCAAGTCAAACTCAAGCTTGTTTTGAAAATATTTCAACTCAAAATCACAAAATTGGTATCAAGAAAACATAACTTGATGGAGATCAAAAAAATCATAAAAAATTTGTCACTGAAAACTGAGAAAAATTGAAATGAAATCGCCAATTTGGTATCAGGATAACATAACTTGTAGGAGGTCAAAAATTAATATAATTTAACTTTAATTTCCAAGTGTGATTTTAATTAGCAGCTCAATTTTTAGAGGCACTGCTCAAAAACTTCTTGTGACGTCACCACCAAGAGATGGCAGCACTAAGCTCGTTTGGAGGTTTATGATTCAAAGGATTAAATAAATCATAATTTTAATGATAAAACAATAATGTAATTAATTTATTAATTAGAATATACATAATAATTAAAGTATACTATAAAATAAAACATAATTTATAACAAATTGTTTATTATTTGGATATCCTAGTGACTCGGCGGGTTTCTGGGACTTCGTTCTCTTCGAAGAAGACCTCCAGGTGTCTATTAAAATTCCAGAAGATTAAGTTCGGTTCCTGTGTTCCTGTAACAAACATACACAATCATATTAGTCTTAAAAAACATTTTTGTCACATACAAACTAGTTTTAGCCCTTTGAGACTTGGGCCATGTATAGAGGGCATTAAAATACACGGGGGGTTGGCTCAAGGGGGCGGAAAATTTTCCCAGAATTGCGAAAAAATAAATTCCAACCGAGTTATGAGGGTTTGAAAATTCTAAGACTTTTCCCTTGAAATAAGGGCTTATTTCACATATTTTAAGGGTTGCTGGTAATGGTTAATTAAGGTCCGCCGATTTCAAATATGGCCTCAGAATTACACACGGTGGGCCATTTTAAGTTGCGTTTAGGAATATCTCGAAAACGAAGCATCGGATGAAAAATCCAAAAAACACGACTAAAATATTTTCGAGGGGGACATCCAATGACACCAAATTCAACCCCCCCCCCCCAACCCTGGGGTTTGAAATCTTAAATGGGAACCCCAAATTTTTTTGCAGATTCACATTCTACGTGAAAAACGGAATTCAGTGACATCAAAATTTTCGTCCCTGCCCACCCCCCGGGCCAGTTGGGCGGTGGGAAACTTTGAAATTAGAAACGGGAACACCCACTTTTTCTCAAAGATTCGCATTCTACGTTAACAACTAGATGCAGTACCATCAGTTCTGCAGTTCTCGAGTAATTGAGAAATTAAAAATCAACCCTATGTAAAATTTTTATTTATTAAAAATAAGGGTTAATTTATGTAGAAAGAGGTAAATAAACATTAATACAATGTTATTTGACATTTGGGTAAAAATTTAAATGTTTCTAAATAGTAGCGGATTATACTAAATAAATTAGAAGGAATCCAATGGGTCTCAAAGTTTAGATCCAAAATCGACAAAAAACAAAGGTTAACCACTTAGTAATGTTTTTGGTCAAAATTAAAAACAAGGACGGATCTAGACGATGTTCTTATTGATATGAAGTGATTTAAATTCGGTATTCCGAATTTAAACCAAATTTTAATTCAGAATACCACTTAAAAAGTAGCGGATTACACTAATTTGAGCTCTCAAAGTTTAGATCCAAAATCGAAAAAAACCAAGGTTACTTAGTAGGTACTTTTTTTGATCAAAATTAAAATTTCTCTAAAAAGTAGCGGATTATACTAAGTAAATTACGAGGAATCCAATGCCGCAAACCGCGCTTTGATAAGTCTTTTAGTTTTCGAGATATGAGCTCTCAAAGTTTAGATCCAGAATCGAAAAAAAAACAAAGGTTAACCACTTAGTACTTTTTTGGTCAAAATTAAAATTTCTCTAAAAAGTAGCATGTTATACTAAGTAAATTACGAGGATTCCAATGCCGCAAACCGCGCTTTGATAAGTCTTTAACACTACTGAATATAATAAACAAACAAAAGTGAAAAATTCTTAACAAAATCCTAAATATAACTTTGAGTTTGGGTCCAAAATTTCTATTAGTGTCTCAGATTTCAAGTTATATTTGTGCGTCTACGTATATAAAATTATGTCCAATGATAAACTATTAACTAATTACAGTTTCCCAAATATGTTTTTGTGCCCCTACGTCTATGATTTTTAGTCCAGTGATAAGACAACCCTTAAAATTAGGTCCAATTTTAAATTTTGTAAGTATACAAACCAAATTTTAACTAGCGAAATACAAGTTAGTATACAAACCAAGTGTAATTTTTTCAAAATAATGCGATTTATCAACTTTACCAGCAAGAAATGTGATCAAAATTAATTCAACTCTGATGAATTAAAAACTGTAAATTTCGTAACTCTTTATAATTGTACCACATAAGAGAACAATTTGAAAAATACGAATTTAAAATTCGGACTATTTTTTATTTCCTGATTTAAATTCCCAACAGTAAGCATATTATTTATTAGAAGTTCTTACCCTTAAAAAGGCAGAATAGAAAAATCCCATAATGCTAACTAATATTTGTGCCCCAACGACTAAAAATTTTAGTCCAGTGATAAAACATTTTAAATTAATTCGACTATGAAAAAATAGCTAAGCTAATGGTGGGATTCTGTGCAAATCTGTAAGTTTTACAAATTTGTAAATCTTTAAATATTGAATAAAATTACAGCAATGTTTGTTGACAAATATAAAAATGTTCATATGATTATAAATTTAATTGCGATTTTGTTTAATATTTACAATTTTATAATCTGAAGCAACAACAGATTTTCACAGAATCCCACTATACGAGTAAATTCCTATAAATTTGCTAAATGTTCCCCTACGTATTTTAATTTTAGTTCAGTGATAAAGCAGCTTAAAAATAAGGTCAATTTTAAATCTCATAAGCGTAAAATAAAATCTTAACTTGCTGATAACAAATTTTTCTGGACCCTCTTCAACGGTCATTCTGCTAGCAGCAAGGCGGACCGAGCAGGAATCATCTAGCAAGAGTCTGAAAAATGCAGGAAAATATAATTAGATGTGTATTTGCATAAACAAAATAAAAACTATTTTACCATTGTTATTGTGATAAAAAAAACTTGACTAGTAGAGCCTCTTAGACTTTGCTTCTTGCATATAGTGCGCGACTTCTAAAGTGTTGAAGTTATTCTACAACAAATAATACAAATAAATAAGTAATTCATAAAAATTTACATTTTATAATATTACCTATTTTGTATCAATAGAAACCTTCAACTTCTGGCCCTACTCGGACCCTCAGAATGCTGACAATGCACCTCTGCATGGGATTGAACCTGGGCTGTTCGAATTACTGCAACAAATAATGTAAAATAAATAAAAGATTCATAAAAATTAACGTTTTATAATATTACCTATTTCTTTCCAGTAGAAACCTTCAAATTGTGACTTAACTGGGTTCTCCAGAATTATTACTGCAACAGATAAAGCAAAAAACATTCCAAATTAATAAATAATCAAAATTCAACAAAGAATACATTTTTATAATATCACCAATGTTGTTTCTGGCCCTACTTGGTCCCCCAGAATGCTGATAATGTACCACTGCGTTGGATTGAATACGGATTATTGAAAATACTGCAACAAATGAATCAGAAAAGATGCTACATAAATAAATGATTTAAAATTCAATTTTTGATAACATCACCTAACATTTATTTGAAATTATCAACATCAAATATTCAACCATAATTTATATTTTACAATGAAAAGAAATTTTATATAGGTACTACCTTTCATATATTAATAACTACCGTTATTTTTGCATATGTGCGTTTTCTTACATTTAATTAAGTTTGTACATAATGTACTACAAAATTTAATATGAATACATGAAAAATACAATCAATCAATTCAAAAGTCTTTTAATCAGTTCAAATCTACCTCCACCCTGTACGCGTTTGCTTTATCACCGCACTATTTTAAAACCGCGAAACCAATCAAAGACTTCTGAATTCTTGAAATTTTACAAAAACCATTTCTAAAATTCAATTAAAGTTATGTTTACAAAGAAAAATACAAATTTGCAAATAAAATTTATATTTATAAAATTTCTGCAAGTTTCTTTACTTTACAGAGTTGAATTATGGTATGTTTAAAAATGAATCTCTTATTAAATTAAAAGACCTTTAAAATTCATAAATTTTAAAGGTCTTTAAAACTAATTCATCAACCACCCCCACCCCGGGAAATTATATGCTTTATCACTGGACATTAGACCAACCCGACCAGTCAAAGACCTTTGAAAAAAATGAATTTTTATATTTTGATTAGCAAAATAATATTACCAACTCAAAAATATAAAACATAGGTAGGTACTTCACAAATTCTGAATTCAACTCTGTAATATTTTGCACCAAAATTATTATTAACAAATTGGTAAATCAACATAATTTCAGGATTGTATATTTGATCTTAATTTCTCTAAAAGAAATTATTTAAATTGTGACCAAAATAAGGACTCAAGCTTACAGCCTGGTAAAAAATGTTCTAGCAATCGAATGTCACTAACAAATACACATCATAAAACATTTAAAAATAGTAATAAAGTACGTAACTTCTTGACTGTAAGTAGATCCTGGTACACAATTCTTCTGCATGCTGCCGTGGCCGATAGATGTTTTGGGTAATGGCTATTTTATTGTAGAATCTTCAGCTTCTATCTCTCAATGTATAAAAATGTCGTAACAATAACGAAATATCATAATTAAACACGAAACACTAATTTAATTTGTTCACTAGAAATCGGACGATCGAAAGCTAATTGCACGATCAATTAAATCATGAAACAAACAAGTTACACAACCAGCCTCTACTAAAATCTACAATTCGTGGATAAAATAGAGTGTCTGAAAATACAAATAATGCTAAATAAAATAGTGCAAACCACAAGTTGATATCTTAATCCGTTCAAAAGTTTAGGACCACCAGGGCCCCAAATCCATAGAGACATTCTTCCCAGCTGAGCCACAGTTTCTGAAACATTCACAAAACAAAATACAGCGTACCAGAGTATTAGTTGACGTAGAATATCACCTCCAGGGGGAAGCAGATTTAAAATTCTTGCAGCAAAACATCTATTTGTAACACTGGTCTATATCTAAACCGATGATTTAAAGTATGAACAATAATACGAGTAGTTAAGCATTGAACATTGCAAGTTCATCCGTGTTCTGCAAGAGCGCACGTCTGACCCGTCTGACTGCAACGAGTGTTGCTTCCCCACCACTCAAGGTTCTACGTCATCGGACTCTTGTTATACCCTGGACGCCGAACAGATGGAGTAATAAAATAAATGGGTAGAACCTAAACTGCGCAGTACGATGTGCTCAGAAGCCTGCGTTACAAGCTACAAATTTCAAAACGTTTGAAGCGATTTATTTAAAATAAATATAATTTTAATAGAAATAGAAAGTCAAATTTAAACATGATTTATCTATTTATTCATATTATAACTTCATGATATATAATTTCAAAATAAATATGAAGTTAAAATAAACCAACAACACGAACCCAAATGAAAGAAAAACGTTATGGCGGCTACGCGGTTATAGTAGTTTCCGTTGTTACCGATGTTCGCCGTTCAGTGTAAAACTAGCCTACCAATAGCAATACAGTATTTCAATTTCGCGCACATTTGTGGGAGGAGTATCTACTCCCTCTGTTCGGCGTCCAGGGTATAACAGCATTTATACATATAGTTTGAGCAAGACACGTTGAATTCAGGAATATAAATTGTTGATTATCATAAGACTAAAATATAATATTTAACGTGTGTGCGATTACCAGCCGTCAACTCACGGGTACTCATGGTTGTTAGTATTCTACGTAATATTGACTTCCATTCTTATTTATTCCTGGGCTCTTTCATATGGTTCTCCAAATGATGTACAAAAGTGACTGCAATCTGCAACATAAAAATACATTTTTGGCTACCTGTTAATAAAGGTGACAAATAATTATTATTTTCATTAACATCAAACTTTGGTTGCACAAAAATTGTAGCACCTTTTAACATACAAAAATTAAATCATAAAATAATATTGTAGATCTCGGTAGATTTAAAATATAATCAAGCTTCCATAAGCCTCATTCACATAAGCATAGTTCTAAGGTTTACATTTAGGAAAATTTAAATCCGAGCGTTCACATGTCCCACTTGTAAGCACTGTGAATGCTCGTATTTAGTTAGATGTATTCAAACTTTCTTAAACGTAAACACAAACCTTAAAACTTCTTTCATGCTCCTAAATTAGGAAAGTGTTTAGCGATATTTAATTTAGAGTCACCCTTGTTTCTAGTATTATAATCGTGAATATCACCATTAAGTTGAAAACTAGTTTTGTTTATATAAACAAAATAAGCCAATTCAATGATAAAAATACGCGTAAAGCCCTGTTCGCACGGCGATCTTTGCATATTCTACGGAGAGTCAAAATCCTGGCAAAAAAGAAGTTTTTTTCTTTCTAGTGAGAATTATTTGTTAAATTGCGGTGTCGCTAAATTGAATCTTCAATAAGTCTTGGAAAATAATTTATTGATTGCTTCAAAACCGCGTAATTATCACTAGAAAGAAAAAACTTCTTCTTTGGCAGGATCTCCAAAGATCGCCGTGCGAACAGGGCTTAAAAGTTAAAATCTTAAGGGAAATAAAAATATCTTTGCAGTGAGTGCGTTGGGAGACGCTTGTCAGGTAGCGAACAATTCGTTTTTACATCTGAAGCTGAAGAGGACACTCCTCAGAAACAAATTCCGTATCTAATTCTTGCGGGATAAAGCTGGCGTGTATTTAAGATCCTCGATAAATGCCTAATTTGATACCACATAACATGCAGTTGATTTGAGACTTTTTCACCTTGGGCTCTCCATATTAGAGTGTCTCCAATATTCAAGGCCAGAAACTCAGTGTTGTTTGAGGCTTAAATATTGGAATTAAAAATAGTGATGTTTAGATTACGCATATTAACGTTTTGATGAGTATGAAAAAAATAGTTATTTGTCCAACTAGAGAGGAAAGCGCTTCTTTTTCCCACTCGAGCTCGAAGTTTGTGTCACCAGCGCAGCGAGTGAGGCAATCGAGCAAGAGTGGAAAAAGAGCTTTCCTCTCGTGTTAGACACAACATTTTTTTCACGACATATTTAAAAACAATGTAAATGTAGAAGAAACACATAACTAGAAGTTAGGTTATAACTGCCATCTGTCAGAATGAATGACGTTTGAAAACAACGAAATGCAGCCAATATGGCAAATTAAATTTAAGTTGTAAAATCGTGAAATAGTAGAAAAAGAAAGTATAAAACATAATAATTGTAAAATAATAGTTTACAGTATATCACTATAAAATCAGAATTTTCAATAAAATAATAAATTTACTTACAATTTTTCAATTATTTCATCGTAAAATAACACTGGTGGTAACACTGCTTACTTTCCTCTCTAGAGAGGGAAAACCTACTTTCCTCACTATTTCGCGAGAAGAAAATTGTGTTTTCTCCGCATGTCGTGAAAAAAGTAATTTAGTATTACTTTCGTTTAAATATAAACTATTGTCGAGTAAATCGTCGTCGTCTTTACTGGAGATTACCAAAGTGTCGTCTTTTAGTTTTCGAGATACGAGCTCGCAAAGTTTTGGGCCGAAATCGATAAAAAATTAAGGCTTTAAAACTTAGTACTTTTTAGGTGAAAATTAAAATTAAAAAAGTAGCGGATTATACAAATTAAATTACGAGAAATCAAATGGAGCAAATCGCGCTTTGATATATCTTTTTGTTTCCGAGATATGAGCATGCAAAACTTATACACTTGTCATTTTTTATATTAATATTTTTTAAGTATTATAACAAATTTTTATAAGCGTGAAAAGAAAATACACTTACTCTTGACAGCCGTCTTTGTACCTGCTGAAGACTGAACAGATTTCCAAGTTCGTCGTTCAACAGCTGCTGAGTGCTAAAATAAAAACATAAAAATAATAAAGAATGCAAAGGATTCCCCAGTTTAGAACTGAATTATCTAAATGGAATGTTTTATTTGATACAACAGTAACTGTAAATGTGGTCAAGAAAATAAAACATGAATTATTTACATAAATATTGACTAGAAGTTGCAAACATAATACTTGATATTACGCGTATACTAATATATTTTGACCAGTTCCTAGACTTTGAAATATCGAACATGATTTGATAAAATATACATTCAAGTAGGAAGGAAATGGTCCTCTGGAGACAAGAGCACTTCGGATTTGCACACATCAGATGACATTACAGAAACAAGAGGAAGACTGCAACGTAAGGTTGTCACAATGTCACCTGACAGTGGAAACAAGACATGTGCGAGACTTCAATATTCACAAACTCAAATACTAACTCATCTAGAAATATGACTAGAAGATGTTTAATACTATCAATTATTGCTGGTTTTAACACTGAACACTTGAAATTAATACAGATTTGTGCGTTTTCTTCAAAAGTTACCCAACAGATGTTTTATATTTCCTTGACTCAATTATTATCCTATTAATTTCAAGTGTTTTAAGTCAAATGACAATTGACTTGAACCTAATCTACTAGAAATAAACACATAACATTTAAAATCTGTTTTGAAGTACAGTAGATTTGTAGATGGACGGTGGACTTACAGAGAAAGCGGTGACAGCTCACTGTAAATTGCAAACTGCAGAAGTTTTGTTGAGATGATGATTCAGAGCCCTACGACGAATGCCTTCGAGGTACACATCGCGGTTGAACAGCCCAGCAGCAAGAGGAATCCTTAAAACATTACATTCAAGCATGTTTTACACTATACAAGTTTATGACAAGTTCTTGTGCAAGTACTTGTTCAAATGGTTTTTCTGTTTTATATCGTTCACACACAAGGATTCTTTCGTGCTTATAAATTCTGGAAGAAAGGAAATTCATGGTCTGTTTCTTGCTATTATTGCAAAATAAAAACAAAATTTTGTAAATTATTTTTATTCAAGACTATATCTCTTTTGCCATTCTTAAAAAATTTTAAAATTTTGAACCTATGCTTTTTAAATAAATAACAGAACCTCAAATTCGGCAATAGAGCAGTTCATTAGATTTTAAATTTCCATATGGGGTGAAGTGATTCTGTCCAATGGGTTCTGCTAACTTAAGGAACGACAATGTTTTATAATTTAAAGAAAAATGCTAACCTTTAGTAACTCTGACGATGGTTCATTCTAAACAGGTGTCCCAAAAAGTCTTTAAATTGCTTATGGCAAAATTTAAAATAGTCGTTATTAATTTTGTTATTTTACGACGCATTAAAAAGTTCAATTATTCGCAATTTATAGACATTTCTACATTCAAGTACATTAAAATATATACACAAAATTATTAATTTTATCTTATAAAAATTGATACACGCACTACGACAAACACCTGTAAATTGAATTTGCAAATCGGTTCCTAGTTTAATGTAAACAAGATTTCAACAGATTTAGTTTAGTCTTCTAAAACAATATTGTGCTCAAAATATTATTTGATTTTAGTTTAGTAAATCAGTGAAACCTAAACTGTTTTATGAATATTGTGTTGATGGTGATGATATGCACATTTATTTTTTACATTCTATGGCCTCTCCATTACACTTTTCTAGATCCGCCTCTGGTTTTGAAGCTACCAAAAATTAGAAATGATTTTTTCCAAGACTTATTGAAGATTCAATTTAACGGTGCCGCTATTTGACAGGCGATTGTCACCAGAATTCTTTTTCTCAGGTTTCAAAAGCATAAAAGAATCCTCAAGGTATCCATGTGTGACCGGGCTTTACATATATTTTGAAATTTATATGTTATGTTGGTCATTCATGTAAACTGTTATTGATTATTTGATGATTACGTGATGAAATATTTGACAAGAAACTTGTAGTGTAAAAATAAATTCATAGGTCGAGCATTGACTTACGTATCGATTCCGGGTCGAACTTGCGCTAGAAAAACTCCCCAGACGGGTTTATGATCGGATGTAACGATGCTCGGTACAGAGTCATACACAACGCAGTCTATCGGAGTCATCTCTAGTTGAGAACTGGCGCGTCGCCCCGTTTTCCACTTGAACAAGATGCGGTCTGTGTACGCCGGCGTGCGCTGCTTGGCTGATGTGTCGAACTGTTGACTTCCTGGGTCGTACTGAAGCAAATCACAAGTATTAGTTAGATTTTATGATACATGAGGAATGTATATTACTTTGTACGTAGGTGGAAATGTAATGTTAGCTTCACAGAACCCCTTGAAGGCGGCGCCATCAGCTAAGACAGATTTGAGTTGGTCTGTGTGCATGTAACCGTGAGGAAGATGGGCAGGTAGAGGAAAACTTGTCTGTTCTATCCATTCCAGGACTTTATCTCGAGGATCTGTCAACCTGAAGTTTAAGTCTCCGCACCAAAATACGCAGTCGAAGTTTTGTGTTACATCTGTAAATATAATATTATAAACAATAAATTGTTGATATAATCAGGGATGCAAATGTGGTAAATTTCAAAATAAAATACCGTAATTTACTAGTTTTATTACCGTAAATTACCAAATAAATTACGGATAAATTATCAAGAATTTAATATAGTATTAGGTACTTTTGAAAATGTTTGGCGCCTTTGGTTGTATTCCTGCATTTATTGAAAAAGTTCAAAATAATTATTTGTATGTCAAGGGTTGAAAGTAGCTTTTGCAGATTGAGGCTAGACATTGTAGCACGAGCGCAGCAACTAGTCGAAGTCTGCAAAAATACTTTCTATGATTAATTAATTTTTATTAGCAATCAATAGAAATTTTGTAATAATATCTACGATAGCTAAAATTTTGAATATAAGAAACCAATACAGAATACAACGAACATAAATTTAAAGAAACTTGACATTTAGAAAGAATTTTGATTGAAAATTTAAATATTAGTAAAAATTTAATCAAATTTTAATAAAATCCAAAAGCCTAATATTAGTACTGATCGTAGACAAATTTTATTTTCTATCTATATCTATTAACTTTATGTTTATTATTGTTAGAACGGTTAGAACTTTCTAACCTATAGGAAATACAAGTTCTTTCACGAAATAAACAGAAATATTTATTCCGTCACTCTGATAATTGACAGATTTGAAATTGTTCTTCGAATTGATTTATTGGACCATAAGAAGGATTCACTAATCAAAAAATAAATTAATATTTATTTTATTTTCCTTCTTCTTTTCCTAAGGTTAATTGAAGTATTTTTTTTATCTGACTATACTTGATTTCTAAACTAAACGGGGTAATCTGAAGTTGTCTCGCAGAGCCGTATTTACACTGTGTAAATACGAGAAAAATGTCACTAGATTTTTTTGGTCGCTTAAATTTAACCTATCAGCGTGCAAAGTCGGTACAGTCACTGATAATAGAGACGATTTAAATCCATATAGGAGTGACGTCATATCAGATAAATTCTATCCACCACGTTCACTAAATAAGCTATCTCTTTCTTACACATTTTACTCGTATAAATCTATACGCATATCGTATGTCATAAGGGGCGGGGCTTAACAATTTGTGTCTTAACGGCAGTAGCAGAACAATTATTCATATAATATAGTATTCATTACATGAAATATATTTTCTTACATATTATTGTTTTCTTTTAGATTCACAAAAGTTCGTTATATACCATTTATTGTTTATTGCTGACAACTTGTCAATTTTCTCCTTCTTGTTGTGTCAAGTGTCAACATAAAATTTTGAGGTTAACGTGTTTTGTTATTTAGTTTTGTTCTATGTTATTAATCTTTGATTATTTCCTACAGAATCATGCGATGTAATAAATGGTAAAATAATGATTAATTTTAAAAATATAAATAAAAACTATTGCTTTTAAATTTCGTGTATAGAGAAAGACTGCCAGCACCATCTACCAAACTCATGCTGTACTAAAAAGTAAACTCTTGATTCATACGAATAATTTGCTTGTTTTTTATGACGTCACTCCTATATGGATTTAAATCGTCTCTAGCAGACGAGACAAAATGGAGAACATTCGTTTGTTTATATTACAAAGTTTGTGTGGTGTAAAACTGGTGTTACATCAGCCAATCAAAAACGATCAGTTTTAGCATTCCAACTTCAGATTGCTCCGTTTAGTTTAGAAATCAAGTATAATACGTTTTATTTCTCATGGCACTCTGTAAACAGCTCAATATGGCAAATTTAATTTACGTTTATCTCGTGACAGGCAGGGGGTGCGCACTTGTAGGTTATCTGTCAATTTTCGAAATTAGTTTACCTACAATCGCAACAATCACAATGAGCGCTGATATAAGTGTTTTTATTATGTTGCATAGTGTGCTTAGAGTCGTGTGTCAAAAGAATTTTAGTGTTATATTAATGACAAATCCACATGCCATTTTATTTTTTATGTCTTCCTAGTATGTAATTGTTTAATTATGTCATGGATACGAGGTATGTTATATACTACATTATACCCTAGGGCATTAAGAAATTGCCATGGTAATATTGAGATATCACTAATGTTTTTCTTCTGAAATTAATATATTTTCTGTCTGTTACTAGGATACCAAAAATATTAACAGAATTCGATACGTCAAAGCGTAATGTCACGCGCGCAATATTTTAAATAAAATAGTAAGACATAAAATATTGTATGCACCACGGGCATCATTGATGTTTATAGCCCTCGGGCGATTTAAAGACCCTCGGGCCAGAGGCCCTTGGGCTTGTAAACATGTCGCCCTCGGATGAGCATAAACATCATCATGATGCCCTTGTTACATAAATAACTATTAAATGCCCTTTAAGTTTTGTGTGTTAGGATGTAAATCCTCAGCCAAATTACATCGATTTCTTACTGACAAAAAGGTGAGTAATTCTATATTAATAATTATATAGCAAGACTCTGGAATTATTTATAATTTAAATTTCTTAAATTTCAGCGTCTTATAATTTGGTGTACAATATAAGAAGAGAAGATCTTCTTAATAAAGAAGCAAGAACAATATGAAAAAATATATTGTAAAATAGGTACTTAGTGTAGAAAGTTGTTATTATCTATATATTTTGTATTATGCCAATATATTAAATTTTGTTCAATATTAATGTAATTTGTTTATAATTTATTACTTTTTTACCTCTCACCACTCAGTTGTAACGTAATTGTTGTTACTGTATCGCATTGTTATAATTTTCAATCAATGAAATTAATTTTATTTCGTTTCTTGACTTAAACTGTTGTACAATTATATATAAATAGATTCAGCAACAATAATCAAGTTACTTAAAACTTAAAAATTACCATATTTCTTTTCACTCTACTGTGACATTCAGTTACGATTACAGCGCCATTGGCGGTTGTAGGTTGATATTACAAAAATGACAGAATTTATATGGAGTCGGCTATCTACAGCAGTATTAGTTATCTTTAGTCTATGGTGACAGGAACGTTTTACATCAATAATAAGATGCAGTTTTTTATTCTGAACATCTTTTGTATTTACAGTTTATTATTATTATTATTATTCACATTATTAATATATTTAGTTGGTGTTAAAATATAGATTTGGTTACTAAAATATAATAATAATTGTTAAAATATATTTATTTTGTGTTAAAATATTATAACTTTACTAATTATTTTGTAGTACACAAAATATTTTTTAACACAGTTACAAAATAATTTTTTCACGAACGGCAAGTGGTGTTATTTAATATGGATTCGAGCTTGAAACATTTTCCGTCAGATGGCTCCTGTGTCGCTCTTATAAGGCACGGGCGCTCTACTAATTGTCAAACCAGGCCCCGGTAACTTGCATACCCCTTCCACTAGTTTTATGACTGCTCAAGAGGTTACAGTTCGTCCTGTCGCCGCTAGGCGGTGTCATATCGCATAGGCCACATTTTATTAGGAATTATATAGCAATTTCACTTAAAATCCTCAATAACTTATAGAAGATTGTATATATTATAATAAATTACAGAATATACAAAGAAATTGTACTTTACACGTTAATCAGCGATTCTCGCGGGTTTTTGATGGCCTATGTTGGCTGCCATATTGAGTTACTCCTTTACCCCTCAGTACCACGAAACTGGACCAGTTCAGCAGTCACTTTTGCAAGCCAAGTTGGGTTACCTTCAGTGTCTTGTACCGTGTGTCAAACTGAAGATACTCTCATCTCACAAATCTCATAAAAGTGCTATTATATTATAGGGTAATATTACAAGTGATTATCATCTGTGATAGCGCTATCACCGATGATAATGCCAGTTAGTAGAGCGATTACCTTTTGTTGTGATGTTGTGTAACGTGCCCGTGCCTTATAAGAGCGATCTATATTAAATAACACCACTCGCCGTTCGTGAAAAAATTATTTTGTACTGTGTTAAAAATATTTTGTGTATTACAAAATAATATAATAGTAAAGTTATAATATTTTAACACAAAATAAATATATTTTAACAATTATTATTATATTTTAGTAACCAAATCTATATTTTAACACCAACTAAATATATTAATAATCAGACTTATGTTAACATATAATAAATTATATCAGCATCTTGACTTCTTCAATTTAAATATTAACGAATTAAAACCCATTTCAAAAATTTGTAAACGTACCTTTAACTATAAATCTACAATTTTTTTGTCACTTATTCACTGTCTCAATATTACACTGTATTATTATATTATGATCTTTGTATTTGAACAACATATGTTAAACATAATATTGTAAATATTATATTGTCAAATTTGTAAATTTATGTAGTGGAAGCTCATAATCGGGCAACTGTCAGCTTCCCTTGTTTCTAAATAAATAAATAATTTTTTCCGAAACGGCGCGCCATATATAAACACTCGATTATATTAAAGAAATTTATATTTTTAAATTTCCCTGTAAATTATATGGTAATAGTTATTTATGTATAGAGGGCCGAAAGAAAAAGATTAAGCCTGCGGACGAAGTTTGAGTCCCGACGCTTGCGAGGGCCTTTATTCGTCCAAGGGTGTAATCTGTCTTTTGGCCCGTACGTAGATCGTTTTACGCACAACTGCGTATTTAACATTTTTGTGAATTATTCGTAATTAGATTTTGAAACCACGCAAAAATACTTATTACTAGAAAATTACAAGGTGGTGTATGATAACAAAAACATTTCATGTGTCAATCAATTATTTGGATTTACTTTACCGCCCATTTTTTCTACTTTAACACCCAAGGGTGTAAATCAAATGTTTCTGTCACGGTAACCAAGTTGTAAACAAACAATTTTGATATAGTTGTGCGAAATATAAATTACCGTAATTTTACAACAATATTATGTTTATTTAGTATTTACCTTTGCTTTTGTGTTTGACGGGCAGGTTTTTAGGTAAATCTAACGACCGGATGATCTTCTTAATGTCGCTGACTCGTTCTTTGACTTTTTCCTGGTGCGCAGTCAAATGCGCAGTGACAAACAGGAAGGACGTACCGAATAAAACAAATGCTATCGCTACAGCGCCTTTTGTTCTGAACGCTGTGCCCGGTCGTACAGATAGACTCGCTTCTTCGGGCACAGAACAGTACCAAATTAAATCACGACGTAAAAACACAGCCAAGTGTAATGTTCCTACAAAAAGAGTCAATTAATTTTATATTTATGTTTGATTAATGATGTTTTACCCAATGTAGCAGAATGAAATAATATGTGCGTAGGTCCTAACGTTTCTTGAAGAGAAACTTCCCATTCAAAACGTTCTGAACAAGATTCCTGAGTTCCGAATACTAATATATCGGGCACGTGTTCTATTCCAGTTGGGAGAACAAAATCGTCTAAATCCCTAAAAAAAATCACAATCAATTTACAACTTCAAATATATCTAAAGCCCTGTTGACACGATGATTCTTTCATGCTTCTAATTCACTGTTTTGAAGCTATCAATGAATTAGAAATTCTTCTTTTCCAACATTTATTGATGATTAAATTTAGCAGCGCCGCTATTTGACAGGTAATTCTAACCAGGAGTATTTTTCTCAAAAGAAGAAGCATGTGTTACATGTGTAAAAATAACTTAAAGCGCAACACTTGTGAAGCTTCACAATTTTTTTGGCTGCATTATTAAAAATAGCCATCAAGAATCATGAATCGATAAATGCAAATTACAGAATGCTATGACATTAGTTAGCAATACTAGGAGTTAATTTTATCATTTAATAATAGATTTTATACGTTTATTAGTACACAGCAATTAAATTTGAAATCGATAATATACGTTAGTCGGAACACGACTATAGAGTTTTTTTAAACAGTAAATCCATTGACTGTAAACAATTGTGTAAAACTTGCCTTTTTAGTAATTTGTATAAATGATTTAACAAAATACAAAAAGGTTATTCTATAGCCGTCCGTATAAGCACAACTTTAAGTACATCATTGTAAAATATGAGATCATAGATTTCAAAACCAAAGTAAATGCTTTTTTGCTTTGAACTTGATAGCAAGAGATACGCCTTAATATAATTCCTACCTGGGGGGGCTCTGCCCATTCATGTTCCAAGTGCCAACAAAAATAGTAACCTGTCTATTTGGAAACAGTCGTTCTAGTTCCATGGACCCAAGTAAAGAATTCGCAGCGATTCTTCCTTGAAGAAAATTTCTCTGTCTTGCTTTATTTGTAGGAATCAAATGTAAAACTTGTGCAGCTAGTAAAGCTCGTTGAGCCAGACTATTCATGCTTGGATTTTTATCTTGAAGAATGCAATCGTGTGAATTTGATCGCACAAATGGGTTTGGGCCCTTTGCATCTTTTTCTTTGCTGGTTCCTTCTTTCCAGATGCCATGTTCGCCTGATGCGCTGCTACAACGGCGTAACTCGCCTTGTGACTGAGAAAGAGGTTTGTTTAGGTTGTGAAGGAGTTAATGTTGATTTCTTACCTTATCAGAAGAGATATGTAAGCTTAGTGGTCGACTAGTTGTGCCTGTTGGGCTTTTTAGTGAGCTATTGCTTCCAATGGACTTGGACGTTCGGTTACTTGCTGGTGATTTGACATCGCTATCAGATCTACTACTATTTGTGTCGTCTAAACAACCTACTTTATTTGGAATTCTATTTGGTATAAATTTATTGCTAAAAAATCTTTTATTCTTTGTGTTTGGACTAGATTCATGTTTAATAAAATGACTAGATTCTTTACTCTCCATGATTAAAAGTATATACGTATTGCTTGTATCACATGTTTTTAACAACCTACACTACTATTTTTACCTATCCCCATTCTCAAGAATGGGATAGTTTATTTATTATCAAAATTTATTTGTCATTTCTAGTTGTTTTTACACTTGACATGTCGTATTACATCATTATAAATTAGCTGGGTTGCCATATGTAGTGTACTATTGATCAATCACAACAAACGCCAACAAAGATAAATAAAATATTATAATTTAAAATAAACCTTAACCAATGTTTTATCCAAAACATCTTCTTGTTTTTGTCAACATTTAGCAACAATTATACAATAAATTATTTGAATAAATTTATAATTATTTGACAACAGCATACAAGTTGACAAGTTTATTCTGATTCGTAAATAATTATGTAATTACTTTAAATTATATTTTAAAACTAAAAAATACGACACAATAATAATATATTAATAGCTATTTAATTCGCATATTAAAATATCAAACATATTTATATAAAACTGTCAAAAGTCAGAGACATTTAACATTCTCAACATAATGTGAACATAACCAACAAAATTCACATGTCATAATGTCAAACACAAACAAACTGACTTTATTTTTCAAACGTAGTATAAGTAAAAGTTGTATTACCTGTAAAAAGATAGTTCCAAATAATTTAAAAGGAAAAACTGTAAGCTCTCAGCAATGGTTACTCAGGCAGCTGAAGGATCCGTACGTAGAAAAAGCAAAAATGATGAATTACAGGTTAGCTTTTATTTCACTATCACTTCTTATTTCTTCAGATTCGTATTCATTTGTTTCGCCATCTTTTGTTTCTGATTATCAATTGTTTTTAGATGTCGGAGTGCATTTAAATTAATTGAAATAGATAATAAATTTAATATATTAAAGCCTGGACAAACAATAATCGATTGTGGTGCAGCGCCTGGTTCCTGGACCCAGGTAGCTGTCCACAAAGTAAACGCTGACGAAAAAATAAAAAATAAACCAAAAGGAACTGTAATAGGAATTGATAGATTGCAATTCTTCCCGGTAGAGGTACAAACTACACTTGTCAGTATTTTCTAGAAATTGATTATGTATTCATTGTAGAATGCGCACATATTGGGAGATTCTGATTTCACTCTCCCAGAAACCCAAGAAAAAGTCAAATCCCTTTTAAATAATAGTCTAATTGATGTAGTTTTATCAGATATGGCTCCAAAAGCTACAGGAATCAAAGAAATGGACCAAGAAAATATTATTCATTTATGTTATACTGCATTTAGGTTTGCTGTACAAATGTCTGCTGTAAATTCTACTTTATTAGTTAAGTTATGGCAGGGTAGAGGCGCCAAAGAATTAGAAAAAGACTTGGAAAATTTTTATAAGAATGTTAGAATAGTTAAACCTTTATCCAGTAGGTCTGATTCGGCAGAAATATTTTTGTTAGCGAGAGAATTTAAAGGTTTAAAGAAATAGTAATTGTAAATTATAATAAGTTTTTACCTATATATGAAAAATAAATTATTTCTATTGTTATAAATTGCTTTCTCTTTTTTGCTGCCAAATATTAATTACAGTTGGCCATGAAGAACAATTGAATCAAGTGAAAAATAAGGTAGGTGGCTATGAAAAACAATTGAAACACTTAAAACAATTGAATTAATTACATGTTCAATTTTAATTTTCACAGTATTTTTTTTCGTTTTTAATTATTACATTTGACTACTTACATTTCACATTAATAAGACCACACTAGTGGTACATATTTATTTAATTAATACATACAATATATATACTGGCACTTTATTTAAAATATAATAAATACAATAATACACATCTAGGAATTAATATTTTACAATTTGTACAATAACGGCAATTATAACACAAACAAAACAGGACGACATGCAATTGTTACGATTTCATATTTTAAACATTTACTTAATACGCGTTTGTTTACGTCATGCAACAGTAAAATATTAGCCTCATATTCAGATATGGAACTCGAGAAAATTTTTGTTTCTTTGCGCTTAGAAACAAGAAAAAAGAAACCATTATTTTCTTTACAAAAATTCATTAAATAACGAAGACTAACGATTCCTTAATTTAAAAATATTCATTACAAAATATCTTATAAAGAATCCCTGATAAATAATACCATACAGGCGCATTATATGGAAGCAAATACGACTGTAGGCCGAACGGTCTACTCAAGCGCGATATACTTTGTTGTAGATGTTAGTAGATACATTTGATTATAGACATCTATTGTTGATAGGCAACAACTAGCAAAGATAGCAGAAGATTATAATTTGTTGTCACTTTTCATCTTCGTCTATCTGCACAACCCAAGCAAATGGCAAAACATGTCGTCCGTTTCGTATCATCTCAAATTACCCCTTCGCCTTTTTCTCGCATACGCAAACTCCTGTGGTCTATCTTCATAAAACCTGGCTTGTTCACCAGAATTTCGTTCCTGACTGTAAGGATGGTGTCTGTTAAATCTCAGAACAAGAGGTTGTTGGACAGGCTCTTCTCTATACGCTGAAGAAGGCCGCCAAAAGTCACTTTTGTCCCGGTTTCTGTGGTTATAATGCGGATTATAATACGGCCGTTGTATTTGAGGCGTTGTTATTTCGTCAAGGTATGCTTCTTCAGAAACTGGACGTCTTCTGATGTGGTCAGTTGATGTTAAAGCCACCAAATCTGGTTTTTGACTGATATATTCTTTGAATAAATGCTCTATTTCACCACTTGATAATCTGTGTGCTTCTGGCGTCAATTTTAAATGCTCATAATCCGGAAATCTGACAGTGTTTCTTTCACTACTGGCGGGAAATACTACATCCGGCGCGCGCTCAAAAATGGCGGTATCTTTTACAGAAAATTCTGCTTGAAGATTAGTTTTGACAGCTTCATCAAACGGCGTGCTGTTGTCTGTTTCATCTTCTTCGGAAAGTTCTGGGTTATTGGTGTTTATTTCTTCTGTTGTTGTTAGTTTTGAAATGTCGTCTGTACGGTTCTTTTGCACGTGATCTGTTTTATTATTTGGTACGAGGAAAAACAACGCCTGTAAATCATCAGAGAGACTCGTTGTTGTCTCTGTTATTGTTGTTGACTCTGTTATTGTTGTTATTTCTTCTTTGATAGTTGTTACAATTGATTCAGTCGTAGGTAAAGTGGTAGTTTCAGCTTCTGGTTTGTTTCGTTTATCAAATTTAACTTCTTTTTCGTCAGAATCAAAGTTTCCATTAGTCGGTGCAACTATAATAGCAATTTCTGGGTCCTTAGGTTCTTCCACAGGAAATCTACCCCCTCCAAGGGGGATGTTAACTTGTAAAGGGCCACTAGTAGGTTTACTTTCATCGTCTAGATCATGTGTCGGTCTTGTAGCGTACATGGCGTTCAATCTTTGAAGTAAGAAGTCTAAATGCGCAGCTTCATTGATTTTAACAAACTTGATGCATCTACCCATTGGGTCTGACCTGTAACCTTCTGCACATTCTGGTAAATTGGATCCATTGTCGCCGTTGATGTTCGGAGCGATGAAGACAGATTTCGGTGTAATTCTTCTATCGCCTTCTTGAGAGTTTGGCGAGTCGACTAGAAGCCACGCTTGCCACTCTAGCTCGGAAGGACGGTCATCTAGCGGCTTGGAAGGGTAGCAAACTACCCCACATATACATAAGTATAGTATTAGTTTGTAATCCATGGTTGTTTGATTCATATAACTGGAAGGCTCATTGTATGTGTTCAACTTGTTCGTATTATCATTATGTATTTTTAAATGCGCCTAGCAGCTTCCGGAATATTGGTTGAAGCCTCTTGTGTTGTACTTTAATCTGAAATAAAAATAACAGACATGTATCTTTTGTATGACACACCAGATATGAATAATACATGTGTAGTTTTGTAAGTTGGCCCGTTTCCAAACTACTGTGTACTGTGTGTTTGTTTTGTGTGTATGATTGTTTGTTTGTTTGTTTGTTTGTAAATATGACCAACATGGTTGTAGTAAGGGCATTGAGCGAGTAATTAAAATAAAATCGTTACCTTCACATTTTCATTACCATTCTAGTTTCTACTGTGTGTTCATGTTATCGCAAATAACTAACAAATTTTAATAGTAACACTTGCAACTTTTATCTATACAACTAAAATCACGAAACTGGAGGATTTTTTTCTAAATTCGCTATTTTAATTCTGAGGTTTTTAAATCATTTAATCAAACAGTTTTGAGCCACTGTTTACACATATGGAATTTCATAGTTTTACTTAAGTTTTAACTATACTGTAATCTTACCATTTCATTTCATTACTAATTAATTTTTTTATTCTATTAATAGTTAATCAGATATCCATTATGCAATCTTCAATCCAGTGGTGCGCTCCTTGCAAAATTGCTCTAAATTTACGAATTTAAAAAAATCTTTTTGTTCTATGATTAGTAAGTTGAGTACTATAACCATGCCATTAAAATTATGCACGAAGTTGTGAATCACCACGTATATTTGAGAAATAATAAATAACCTACTGAACTGACATTTTAATCAACAAAATTTCTTTTATTATTGTGTTATTTCAATATTACCTTATAATAATTATAAAATGAATTATTATTCAATAATATAGTAGTGGAGTCGTATTCTACTTGAGTGGATGGTAACTAGGTACTCATTCGAATGCTTGCTTGCGGCTTGTGCAGTTTTATTCTTATAAGTAGTTCCTGTAACCCTTGTAAAATACTATTTCTCACTATTCAGCAGTTAAAAGTTATCCAGCACTTTATCCTGTGTCGAAAGATGTTGATTTATATGTTGTGTTTGCATCCACGTTTAAGGTTTTATGTCTTAAAACACTATAAACATGTTTGGGAAATAATGTGAAATTTCTCGTAATAACACTAAATTTCCTGAATACATTCCTGGAATTAATTTCACCCCAAGTATCGTATATAACCTCCCCCTTCAATTTACGGATGCGCAGGTGTATTTCCCGTAAAACGAAAACTTTTATTCCATTTGTAGACGAAAATAGACGATTCTCTGAAGAGAAAACGAACCCGATAAATCCTAGCGGAAAATCTACAATTTGTTAAATTTAAAACGGTTAAAAAGTGTATTAGTTACGGTCAATTACTGTACATAAACAAAGAAACCGTAACGAATTTTGACAGCTATTTATTTTAATAAATACTTAAGAAATTGTTACTTTAATACTTAACACAAAAGAAACGTGTTATTATGATTAAGAAAAACTAAATGTTAACAGATAATTGTTGCTGGAGCCAATAAATTGTGTAAACATAAAAAAATAAACAATACGCTTTATCTTAATTGGTATTGGATGTCCATAAAAAGCACAAACCTTAAGATTTTAACAAAAACATTAATTTCAAACAAAAACAATATATTATCAATTTTTTCTGCGTCAAAATAGGTAATCATAAACACAACATAATAGGTAATTATATTGATAAAATATAATGTAAAATTAAATTTTACATAAATGAATTTAAAGTAAACTGAAATGTATATAAAATTTATAAATAATTTATATTAAGTTTGCATATTACTCATATGTAAAGATAAACCACAATATTGTATTGAGTATAACTAATAAACAACAATAAATTCCAGGCGAATTTATATTAATTTATAATAAATAACCTGTGGAATATTTCGTTATCATTACGCAAAATCGTTCACAAGTTCAAAGTTTATCAACAAAATTGTATAAACACTATAATCGCACAAATTTATCACATGCCTAATAGTTTTCTACGCTCTCTGATTTCTAGAAACGTAAAACACTTTTAAGTTTGTGTTTTTCGCAGATAAATTAACATTGACCCCACGTTAAAACTTTGTTTTTTGTACTGAAAGTTACAAATCGCACCTTACGATTTCTACAAGTGAAAGAAAAATTGATTTACTCGAAACACAAGAACACTTTCTAGCAAATTGATTTGAACAAAGGAAATCCATTATAACATTTTTAATCAAAAGAATAGAACCCTTAAAATATAATACCTACGCTGACTTATATTTTCATTAGATTTATGTCCAAATACAATAAAAGAAACAGAACTGATTAACTGTTTTGAATCAATATTTATTTTTTCATAACAAATAAATAAAGTAAATTCGATTGTAGTAATATAGATCATTATTTGTTGTAATAATTATTGATAATTCTATTGTAATCGATAAATTTATTGAAATGTCTATAATTTATATACTAAATTTTATTGCCTTTCATATGAGGCTCTAATTTTCACACCATAAAATTGTTTCAGGAAATATAAGTGAATGTAAATATTGCATTATACCTTCCTGAAGTGAAATTTTTGACGGGATGTTGTTAAATAGTTTTAAAAAATCTCTCAAAATTGACTGACGTAAAAAAACTATAAATGAGTCTTTTCTAATATTAGAACCCTACGACGCGTTTGGCAAAATTTTGAAAATGAAAATAAAATGTTCATTACACTTGTTACAGAAACAACTCTCTCTGGGCTTTGAACAGATGTAAGACCTTGATACAAATAATAATAACCCGTTATAGACGAATATGTACGTACATATGTACAGGTGTAGCAAATGTCATTATACAATACGCAAACTGTACCGTGCTTTTAATATTTTAACAAAAATAATATACCATTAAAATAGATAAGTCAAGTACACTTTCCATTTCCAGTTTTATTGCACAAAAATCTTCCATACGGTGTACTTTTCACTAACAATCATTGGCGATTAAATTATATCAATACCGGATGATTCACAGGTATAGGTACACAATGAGTCTTTAAAGATTATTTCATGATTCTGAATCCTGGTAAAAAGACATTTTTGAAGGTATCAATAATGAATCAGAAATTCTTCTTTTCCAAGACACATCCAGGGACGTAAGGGTGGGAAGTGTGTAGTTACATTTTCCAAATAAAAAATATAAAACATGCATAACTCGAAAATTATGCTGATGGTTATACTGGTTAGTCAGAAAATTCACATAATCTCGTTTCTTCAAATTAAATCAGAACTATACTTCATTTCAGCTAAGAAAATAGCAGATGACATTGCGAATGCCAGTAAGTTTTACACTCACACATTTTATTAGTTCAAAATTTGACACGATCTTAAATAAGTTATGTTTTGTGAATAAAGCTGTCATCTATAGAATAATGTAGTACTTCGATGTAACTATGAAATTCGAAATAAGAAGGTATAGTAATGTTAACGGAAATGAAAATGTTTGCTAGTGTAAATCTACCTCTTATCTCAACCAATCAGATTCAAGAATATCATTGGCCTATCTAACCCAACGCTATTTTCTTAGCTGAAATGAAGTATATATGATATTTAGCTAGTATATAATAGTATAAAATTTAGAAAAATTTAAAACATGTTTTAATTTATTTTGTACGAAAAAAATACAAAATTTTTATGTATGCAACAAATAGATTTTATATTTTTAAAACTAAATTTTGTATAAAAATTTGTACCGTGTCAAACGGCCTTTACATTTAGGGAAGACATATAGAATTATACTTAAGTTATTGAGGTAAAAGAAATGTTTATAAATATGAATAGCGGATAGACAAGATTTTTTGCTGGTAAATGTTGTATTTTTGAATAGATATTATAATGTATTAGTTTGTTAGTCTGACTGCTCGTGCAATCTTTATCTATGCATACATATTATGTATAACCTTACAAAATTAATTTCAGGAGGAACCAAGTCAAATTCTTTCAACAGTGAACAAAATTTTCGTCTCGCTTCGCTCGGCATATTGCTATAATTTTCAAAACAAAAATTTTACTATAAAAAGTGTAGCACACTTTAATTTTTTACTGGCCCACCTTTGGGACACTTAAAAAACCATAGTTACGTCCCTAAACTTATCGAAGATTCATTTTGACAGGCTATTCTCAACAGGATTATTTTTCTCATAATTCAGATACATGAAAGAATCTTCAAAGAACAAAAGTGTAAACAGGGCATTAGATAAAACGTATGATATGTATAGGTACCATCGACCTTTCATAGCTTACATAGTCTAGACACAGTATGCAGGCCAAAGTATAGTCATAATAACATCATAATGACAAGGGGTGCGAGGAGGGAGGTTGAGTTTCCCCCTTGAATAGTTGCGGGCTGCATACGATATAAGTTTTGTTAAGTGGCTTTTAAATAATACATACCAAAATTGATGAAAATGTTATAATCATACGTGCTCCTTCTTTTATTACTTAATATAATTTACAAATTGCTTCTATAATTTATATTATTTAAGATAAATTCATCTAAAATCTAGAATTGTAAACGTCAGTTTGACAGGTGCAGCGTATTCAACAGTCATTTTTTTGTTGAACGTTTATTGTATCATTTGTTAAGAAGTGCGTAAAATAGGCAACGTGCAATGACCTATGGGAAAACTTGTCCCTATCACACCTGCACATGATGGCTTCAAGAAATATCGAGCATACTTTGTCTAGATTATATATGGTCGAAGGTAGATACTAACTTTTTGATAGGTAAATCACTTTATTTTGATATCACACAAATGCAGTTATCTACGATGCTCGTGATTATTAGTTTGTTGGTCACTGTTTGATTGTGGCTTATAGATACCACAAATCGGCAATCGGCAGTGTCCAATAGCCATCAATGTGTAATGTTGTGGTTGACACAATGTCGTACGACCAGTGCTCCACGTCCACCAAATGACCTAAATGCAACTTACATTTCACTTATTAGCAGTCGAAACATACCGCATACTGGCATACTATAGTATACAATCAATAACAGATATACTCAAACAACCAAGAAACGAAAATAATAATTACAGATAAGAAATAATTGATTGCTGCTACTTGTAATATTTTCTTAAAAAATTATCGGTTAGAAGGTTAAAATAAAAGTACCTACGATTTTATCAAAATATCAACAATTAATTATTTTAGTAAAATAATGCTATTTTTCAAAGTTGGTACATATTTGTCACGTCTTTTATCCAATTTGATTGTGACAGCCTCACATATCGTCACCTTAGAATAATTACTATAGTTGATTTCTTAAATAAAAAAAGCAATCTGAAGTTGTCTCGCTGAGCCGTATTTACACTGTGTAAATACGAGAAAAATATCACTATACTATGTCCATCGAACAGATAGAGTAGATGCTCCTCCCACAAATGTGCGCGAAATTGAAATACGGTATTGCTATTGGTAAGCCAGTTTTACACTGCTAGGCAAACTCAACTGCTGAGATCGGTCATCAAAAAAATCGTTCGTAAATAAAAATTGTACTTCATATTTCTTTTAAAATTATGTTATACATAAATAATAAAATATATAATTCTTCCATATTTATTTCAAATAAAACTATTTAATTTTTCTGCTTTTTAAAATTTGTTGCTTGTAAAGCCTACTTCTGCGCACATTGTACTGCGCAGTTTTGGCTCTGCCCACTAGTTCTATTACTCTATGTGTTCGATGGACATAGTATAGATTCTTTTTGGCGGCAAAATTAAATTTGACCTATCAATGGGCAAACTCGATACAGTCACTGACAACAGCTGACGAGACAATATGGAGAACATTCGTTTGTTTACATTACAAAGTTTGTGTGGTGTAAAACTGGTGTTACATCAGCCAATCAAAAACGATCAGTTTTAGCATTCCAACTTCAGATTGCTCCGTTTAGTTAAGAAATCAACTACCAAGTATATCATCATGTGATAAATTCAATCCAAGATTTCGTTTTTATGTGTCCAACCAGACGAAAGTGCAAAAAACGAATAATGCAAATTCCGAAAATATTTCGACCGAAAATGCAAAACCCGAAAATACATTGATCGAAAATGTAGAATCCGAATGATGCAAATTCCGAAAATGCTTCGAACCGAACCGAACTATGCATCACCCGATAATGCATTATTTATCGAAAGCGAAACAAGCCGAGTGTGCGCGGTGTGCGCACGGCCTAAACGGTCAACTTATTCATTACGTGCGCACACTCGGCTTCTTTCGCTTTCGGTAAATGTATCATCGGGTGATGCACAGAACTGGGCAAAATACTCCAAAAAATAGTTAAATATAAATACAGATACTTAAAGCAAAAATATATTTTAAATATAAATACTAAATATTTCATTTTTTCAAAGTATTTAAAATTTCAAATACTCTAAAAAAGTATTTAAATATTTTTCAAATACTTTATCAAATACTTTTTATAAAAGTTTTGTATATGATAAAAAAAAGTTCAAAACTTATTTCAATAAACATTTTTATCTCGATTGAAACACTGGACGAGTTGTTACATAACAGGAACAGGATAATTACTAGATTTTAGGTTGCATCCATTCAAATAATTTTCCTTTATGGCCAATATAAAAAATGTTTAAGTTATTAGGTTTGCAAGAATAGTTATTTTGGCTGTTCAAGCACAAGTGGCACAAAAATCGGTTAAAAAAAAGTTATTTTGTTGAATACAAAATTGGGGCTAACTTCATGGTATTTAAATACTTTTGTATTTAAATACTGTTTTTTAGTAGGTACTTGAAATACTATGTTTAAAATACTTTTTAAAAAATATTTAAATATAGATACAAATAATGAAGAAAGTATTTTAAATAGTATTTAAATACTTAAGTATCTAAATACTGCCCAACTCTGGTGATGCATAGTTCGATTCGGTTTGAAGCATTTTCCTAATCTAACAACGTACATAGGTAGTAATATAAATATCATTTTCAATACCATGCAAGTAGCATATTGTGTGTGCGGTTACCAGCCGTCAGTTCAAAGTTGTTGTTATGCCTTAATTTTTTTTAAATATTCTTTGAAATTTCTGGTAAAAGAATAAAATGATGAGTCCAATTTGCTAAACCGAAATGGACGGAAATGAGTTTTTTGCCTGTAACATTAATCCTTGTATTCATTCACACTTTAAACTTCTTACAGACACACATTCACACAACATACAGACAGACGTCGGACAGGAAACGCTGCAGCATGTGTGCGTCGCATAGCCAACGTTGATTTTATCTGCAAAAGTGTGCGTACTTAATTTGGAGCAGATCCAAGTGAGCGTAGCAAGCGGAAATAAACTTAAAACAGATGAAATTGTCCATGTATGTGTGTATGTGTGTGAAGTTCGCCGCCTTCCCTATTACAACTGCTCCTTTATAGTCGCCATGGAGATCTTCACATGTTCAAACAGAAACAAGTGCAGGATTGTGTTAAAAGATTGCGAAATTTTTTTATAATAAGGCTGTTAATAAATAAGAAAGTCTGGATTTTTTAGGATGACGGTATTGGTCAAGTATTTATGTCAGTAATTAAATCATTCAAAATTGCCGACACACAAAGTCACAAAGAATTCATAGATTCCAAATATTTAGATGTGTCATAAGGCGGCCAATAAATTTTAAAAAATTATACAGTTTTTTCGAGTGCGTTTTAAACCCTGTTCACACATAGATTTTTTCTGAGCCCTGGAAAAAATAAATTCACTGTTTTAATGCTATCAATGAATTATAAATTATTATTCTTATCCAAGACTCATTGCAGATTCAATTTACCGGCGCCGATATTTAACAAACAATAATTCTCACCATGTTTATTTTCCTCAGGATTCAGAAGCATGAAAAAATCTTTAAAGAATCCTTGTGTGAAAGGGCTTTATGTGATCGACTGTGGAACCAGACTGGATTCATCAAATCTGAGTTTTCAGAACTCCATTTCAGCAAATATTATTTTTCTATTTCTCCATAGTATGCACTTATTCGACAGATAAGTTATCCGAAACTTTATTAGAAAGTGGGAAGTCCAAGTCCAGCCTTAAGTAAATGTTGATTTATATGATAAAGCTGACGCATGATTCCATGTTGAAGGAATAAAAGAAGCAGTTGTACTACTTACTTAAAACTTTAAAGATAAAGATATCATCTTAATTTCTTGTTAAATAGAGCATGTAGGGGATTTTCCTACATGTTGGCAGCATTGTAAATAGGCCTAAGTAAGTACGATGAACTAATGAGGAAAATACTAATTTTTCAATTTTATAAAATTAACTATCTTTTATTTAATGGTCTTTAAATTAGCTGTGACGTTGTAGACGATAGCAAGTCGTATGATTTTTCGCTAAATTTTATGATAATTTTTACAACAAAGCAGTAGACGTGATATCTAAAATGTCACATATACATTTATGTAAATTCTTTTTATATTATTCAACGTTGAACAGAATTTATGACAAAAACTCATATGTACTAAAAACACAAAACAAATGAGCAGCTCGTTAACGGGAATGTAGAAATTTAAAACCGCACGTGACTGAAAATTTTTTACACATAAAAGTCAAGGGGAAAACATCCATACTTTATACACTAATTTGTAGAACAATTTTTAAAATTAATTTTTCAACCTTCAGTGTTCCGTTTAATTAAACAACTCACCTATGCATCAAAAACAAAGAAATCTAAACAATAGAACATCCTACCAGCCAGATCCGTAACTAGGCAGAAACCAATTGTTGTTATCATGATCGATTGATGTAATCAAAATCACAAAATCAATTATTGTAATCAAATTTGATTGTAATCATCAAAAATCAATGAAGCAACAAATTTTAAATGCATTTTTTGGCTAGTTCGGCCCTGTCGGCATCGTTTTAGCCTATTTTTCACGCATTAAATACGTATTTTGTTTCCTTAATTACTAAAAAGACAAACACAATCGCACTGGCCATGAAGTATCAACAATACTTCGTTTGCATTACAAAGAGAATAAATTGAATAAAGTGTCGTGTAAACTGGACTTTCACCAGAGTAAGGAAGGGAATGATTGTAC
The DNA here is from genome assembly GCA_947534325.1 of Agonum fuliginosum. Lineage (NCBI taxonomy): Eukaryota > Metazoa > Arthropoda > Insecta > Coleoptera > Carabidae > Agonum > Agonum fuliginosum. Next base: position 36,378,009 of record OX384031.1, on the reverse strand, counting down.
TGTAAGTGTAAACGAAGACTTAGTAAAGATTTATGAATTATTTAAGTAACGGTGTGACATGGTGTACTCAATGAATTTGCAGATTTTTATGAAAGTTGTAAAGATTTTTCGTGCTCTTTACATTTAAATTGTAATTATTTATTATGTAATAAAGTAATGATACATTGCAGCAATAATGGCTCATAAAATTGATTTAGTAGTTGACATTATAGTTAAACATAATGGCCGAAGCATAATTCATAAAACAAAATAATTTTTGACTCACAAATTACTTACACACTTAACTTTTATGCATGTTAAGTACTTTATTTTATACCTACATAATATAAACCAAGTTACATCAAAATTTATTGAAAGAGAAATTCATTATTGTTACAATCAATTGTTCAAAATTTCGAAAACAGCAATAAAGAATTGAAATTTAGTATAATATAGCTTGATGTAGATCTCGGTTAAACCATCAAAAAATAATCTTCGCGTGCGATGTTATTGTATCTAGTGACCCATGGTGACACTTTGTGACACTTGTTTACAGACTGTTTGTCTCTATCACAAATATTTATGTGTCATTAGTTAATCAAAAGATACTATGAAATTTTTACAACTTAATCTAGCCCAGAATATTGTTGTTATATATTGAATAATTATTATTTAATTCGTGTAGAAATGTCAGATATACAATAATAATTACTAGCATGAAATTTGAGGCTCTATTCATTATTTCTAGAAAAAAATTGAGAATATTTTCCGGTGTGTGGTGATTATTGTTTATTTTTGTTCGAGGACAAAAAAATTAAGAAGTTAGATAACTTATTACATAGATTATGCAATTAACTGCAAGCTATATTTAAAGGCAAAATTTTTTATAGATTGAAAGTTAGATTCTTATAATAAATTTTCTAAAAGTTCCTTACTAACAATTTGTTTGCGTCACTTAGTTGACACTTAAAGACGCATAAATTTAAATCTAGTTAAGTCAGAAATTAAACTAATTTATTAGTATTTGACAGCTTATGCATTGGAGCACAAAGTTTAGTTAGATCATAAATTAATTTATTAATTTAGATTCATACAAGCATACAACACTGCAGAACTATTACTATCACGCCTATAATCTTACACAACTTTGGTGTGGCGACCTCACATACTGTAAGTCATCTGGAGAAAAATACATTAGCGTATGTGCGGTTACCAGCTTATGGCTAAAGTCCACATTTCCGGATTTGTACATATGCATAATTTGATAGTAAGTATTTTGCTAGTTTTTACAGATGTTAACGTTTCATGAAAAAATAGTGATATAAAGCACACATTTTTATATAGGTAGGTATTTTGCATGTTTTGCATATTTCAATATGTTTTTATCAACCTTGTGCATATTTTTGCTTGACACGCATATAATAATTGTATATTTGGGAATATTCAAATGGCATTTATTAATTTTGTCAATATTATTTGTTTGTTGTAAAATAATTTTTGTGGATCTTATAAAAAGATTACACATTATTTTCAGTGTAGCTGGTGTAGCATAATTATTTGTAAGTGTTGCATATTTTTACATTTAGTTAGAAAATAATATTGCATTATATGAAATATATATTTTGCCTTTAATTTTCTGCTTATTTGCATAGGTAAGTACATTTATTTTTTAGTATTTTTACTTGCATATAATCCGGTCTTTACTTAAGCAATAACAAAATAAATACGATTGCTGTAATCATTAAGATTATTATTATTGTAATCAATAAATAATTGATAAATTATAAAATGCATTTTTGTGTTTTGTCATTTTTTATATCTTTGACACGTGCATTCACATCGCATACTATTTTGCCATGTGCTGTTACGTCATTCGTCAGATAATATGTCCAGGAAATGAATAAATCTAGTTAAAGTAAATTGAATTGCTTATACAATTTATTTGTCACTATAGGTGTGTCTATACTACTGATTTAGCTTAAAGGTACAAAAATGTACAAACTATGATATAGTAAAAGCTGAATCATAATATCAAATCAAATGTGAACTTATCGAAAGTAGTGCGCTACTATCGTTTCTATTATAGTTTCAGCTTTAATTTAAACGTGAGTGAAAACACAATTAAATATTCGTTAGTTATATGCATTGATTTGTATGTGAGTGTGTGTGCTCGTCCCTCTATCAGATATGAAATCGGTGTCAAGTTCAACAAATAGGTAACGATAACAACCAATAACAATCACAAAACAAAACAACACCTAGAACCAGGCCAAGGGTCGTGGGTGGCTATGAGACAAACAAAAAAAAAAGAAAAGATGGAATACGTTTGTATGATGGATTGAGGCATTGACAATTCAAGGAAATCAATTTATTTGAAGATAAAGATTTTCTTTCCAATATTTTCCAGTTTCAATATAGCATTGACAGTTTGTTTTACTCTTATTTTCCCATGAGATGACCTTAGTGAAGGATCATTTCGTCATTTAGATTTCTATGGTTTTTTTCTGTTAATTACATAATGCTCAGAAAGTGATTGTATTTTTACCTTATATGCGCAATGATAAAGATGCGTCATTTGTTTTATTGCTGTTTTATTGGCAGATTTACTGTTGCTTACCAATAAGAATTACAATTTAAAAAATATTTCCAATATAGACACTTGTATTTTGTTGATACAGTAAATAGTATTTTCTTTTCCCAACTAATAATGACAGCAGATTTGACCAAAACCACAGAACTTGCGTTTAATTTTAAATGTCATGGTCCAAGCTTAATCATGTTTTTTACCTGCATTATCATTTAATAACCAAGGCATTATTTAATTATACTCCAGTTTGGTACACATTCAAGTTTAACTGTACTCTCTACTAATACCACTCACTAACCACTAACCGCACACACGGTATAATACCAGGGTGACTCACAGTCACAATTTCGTGCATAATGGCATAAGCGCTCAACTCACTTATTACGGAACTGAAAGAATTTTTTCAATATTCGCAATTTACTATTGCACAATTATAATTAAATTTTATTTTATTTCATTAGTAAATCAGATATCCATTATACAATCAACAATCCAGTGGTTTAAAAAATGTGCTTTTTGCGAGAACTGCCCTTAAAATTACGAATTTAAAAAAATCTTTTCATTACATACGATCAGTAAGTTGAGTAGGTACTATTTACAATATGCCATTAAAATATATGCCATAACTTGAGGTACATATATTAGAATGGCATAGTATTTAACGTAGGTACACTAATCACGGAACAAAAAGAATTTTTCAAAATTCGAAAATTAATTTTTAAGGTTTGTAAAAGAATCAGTTTTGCGTCACTGGTTGAGTAGCTAGTAGTAATAAAATAATAACAATTTAGTTTCAGGTAGCCCGCTAATAACTCTTTTTTCCATATAAATAGTATTCAGTGGTATAGGTCTTTCAAAGATAACTCGAAGGACGGTGGGACAGGCATCACAGCGGGCAGATACCGAGCAAATACCACAAAATTTTACAGGTATAAAATGGTCAAAAGAACCAGATTTGTATTGGAAAATTATTATTTTCTTAGTTTTTTTTCACAAAATTATTTTTTAATTTCAAGATAAAGTCAAGTACGGGATTTGCACGAACAATTTCTAATAACTTTTGGGAATTTGTACATATTATAACGGTATACATTCTCACTAATAATAGTAATAATGTTTAATATAAAACAAAATCGTTCCGTTTATGAACTCGTCAATGAGTAATGTATCCAGATTAGTGTATGGTGTAAGGTTTGATACAAAGATCGATAAAATGTATGATTCAATGCAAAAAACCAAACACAACACTAACTGGGATACAAGACTCGACACTAGGTTGATCAGACGCGTTTCGATCAGTCACCTGATGATGATCGAAAGATCGAAACGCGTCTGATCAACCTAGTGTCGAGTCTTGTATCCCAGTTAGTGTTGTGTTTGGTTTTTTGCATTGAATCATACATTTTATCGATCTTTGTATCAAACCTTACACCATACACTAATCTGGATACATTACTCATTGACGAGTTCATAAACGGAACGATTTTGTTTTATATTATTGTGACAATGAACTTCGGAAATTCAGATATCATTAATAATAATGTTTAATTGCAAAATTTTCCTAAATACATCTCTTAGTAGCAGGTACCGACACCCCCTGCTGTGGCGGTGCAGCCTTCCAATTAGTAAATCAGTCATCCATCGAGTTATCTTTGAAACGACAATACTAAAAATGTTCTTCTTATAAGAAAACTACCCTTGTTTATATAGGAAATTCGAAAAAAATCTTTTTGTTTCGGAATCAGTAATCAGTAGGTAAGTATGTTAATTTCTATATGCCACTACAATATGTACCTCAAGTTGGTACACGACGCCAGGATTGAATTGATAGATGGGTACGAGTTGGCCGTAGAGTAAAAACCCTGCGCGAAGTACGAATTCTCGTCTTAGAGAGAGAAGCATAGATGATAATCAAGAGGAAACTACGCTACTGTCTGTTCTACAGAACATCAGCTTCAATATCTGTTATTCTCATGCTGACATTCTGAGTGTTTTGCTTCGTGTAACCCCGCGAATTCTTTGAAAATTAAGTGAAGTGCAGCGCAGCATATACTCGCTAGCTCCGCTTTTGTAAAACGGACAGTACATGACAAGCTCTGCCTTCTCGCGCAGTCCAGGGTCCTATACTATGTCGTATGTCCACCGAACAGATAGAGTAGATGCTCCTCCCACAAATGTGCGCGAAATTGAAATACGGTATTGCTATTGGTAAGCCAGTTTTACACTTCTAGTTAAACTCAACTGCTGAGATCGGTCATCAAAAAAATCGTTCGTAAATAAAAATTGTACTTCATATTTCTTTTAAAATTATGTTATACATAAATGATAAAATATATAATTCTTCAATATTTATTTCAAATAAAACTATTTAATTTTTCCGCTTTTTAAAATTTGTTGCTTGTAAAGCCTACTTCTGCGCACATTGTACTACGCAGTTTTGGCTCTGCCCACTAGTTTTATTACTCTATGTGTTCGATGGACATAGTATAGCTATTTGAATTTTACTCTATAAAATGTTGGGTGTACATTTAAATGCAGTGGCGGGATTTCAGCAATTTTATCGGGGTGGAAATATCGGAGTCTTTTATATCAATTACTGTAGGAGCCAGGCTCATTTTAAAATAACAAATTGCGCCGAGAGCGAAATTTTTTTTCATTCAAGGTCAAATGCCTTGTAATTAAAAGTTACATTTTATTGAGGGATGTTAAACTTTTTCACCAATGAAAAGTTTCTTAAAATTGAACTTTTGAAAAGACTAGCATGTCTCTTTTAGTTAGCATGTTAGGGTCAAATACACATAGGTATAATTTTTTTTTGTAAAAAAAAAACTCAATTGAGTTGAGTCATGCACAAACCATAAAGAAAAAAAATTCCCAAAGTTGCCACACCTGGATCCCGCCACTGCCTAAAATTTTAGCGGGTGGGTAGAACCTATTTTTGGGTGCGCGAGTGCCCACCCGGACCCACCCGGGCCGTCCCTGACAGCCTGTATAACCAATATGACTCAATATATGTAAGGCTGCCACACCCCCACACCTAAGTTCGGTAAAAGGCAAAAGTGTGTCTGTATTTTGTAAATAATTTATTTCCTGCTACAAACTTTTAAGTTAATTAACTCGTAATGATTTTAATTGGAGTTTTGTGCAGTTATCATTTGAGTTTATGATGTGTAAAGGTGTGTAATGCAACGTGGAAGTGATGGTATTAATGGTATTATCATCTAAGATGACCGTGACATTATTTCTTACTGTTGTTTATAAATAAGAGTAAAGTATGCTGCACTTTTGTTTTTCCTTTCGCTTACAAAATATCTACGTGGGATCCTTTGACGCCACCAAAGACAATATACCTTAATTAATTCTCTACAAATGAATTATCATAATTTATTCTATTATTTGATATATTATTTTGTAAATGCTGCACTAATTAAATAATAAGATTTTCCTTTCTTCTTGTAAACAATGATTATGCAACACAAACGTATAACTTTTTTATGTACTAGTAGGCAACAATAAACAGAACATGTTATTAATGTTAAATATGCGTGTAATATTTGACAATATGCTAATGAAGGCGCCAAGCTAGCATAACTACCTTGAAATCGAGTTTTGGACAGACAAAAAATTGTTACATAAATTCGATCATTCACTCCTAAAGAAAACATAAAAGATTATAAACTTGCCTATAAGCTGGAATTGAAGCATAATGACATTTCACAATATGTGAAGCTGCCACATACAAGTTGAGTAAAAATGTGATAGAAAATGTAGTAGGTACAAAAACTAACGAATTATAAGTAATATTATTTTACCAAATATGATGAGAACCAATTGAAATTGAAATAATATTATTTATTATAAAACTACGAAATATTATCAATAGAAATTTTGTAATTTCTCATCTGCTATATCATCAATACAATAAACATAATATGTAAATCATTTAGAAAGAATTTTGATTAAAAATTGAAATATTCATAAATTATTTATGATTATACCTACTTGAACAGATTTATATAGGTAAGTAGCGGTCTGAAAATATTTTCTGACCGTCACTATTAGCAACGGTGTAAAAAATGTGACAAATTAACTCTTTCTCCCTAACATCTCAATTCGGACTCAATCAAAACAAAAAACAATATAAATCTTGTTTTGATTTGCCATTTAAAGCTATAAGACACCTTTATCTCCTATCTATTCACCATTCAGTTCTAGTAGACAGATGATATTTAAAGTTGAGATAAACATAACATTTATAAGAGTTGTTATAGTTGGTTAGATTCCGGTGTGACAGGAGAGACAAGAACCTGGCGCCAACGTTGAAGACTCGCGAGATATGAACCAATGACCCACGAGGACATGAGTCAAGGTTGAAGACCAAGCACGAAGAACTTAACTATGGTGCCCTTTTGATAAATATACAGGGTGTCTCTGTACTTCGGGAAAAAAATTAAAGCGTATATACTGTAAGACGTACTGATCATGGAACAAAAAGAATTTTTTTTAAATTCGCAAAATTAAGGATGGTTTACTTGAAATGAACATTTTTAGAACCACGGAAACAGCGTACTTTATTAAAAGAAACATAATTTTTAATTACACAACGTCAGACATTTATTTGGCGTTGTGTAAACAATTACTACTTGTATTGTAATATTAGTAGAATTAAATAAAATCATTAAAAATAGCTATCAACCAGTGGCTAACAAAATGTTTCCTTTAAATACCATGCATATTATTTTGCGAATTTTAAAAAAATTCTTTTTGTTCCATGATCAGTACGTCTTATAGTATATACCCTTTAATTTTTTCCCCGAAGTACAGAGACACCCTGTATTTCAATAAATAATAATAAAATTACAAAATTAGTAAGATCAAGATATGTATATATGCTGGGTTTATGCAGCAAGAAGAAGTTGAATAATAGTCAAGTGTAAATTATTGATGATAGTTTAGTTTGTTAATTTAGTTGTATAAACGATTAGGTATATTGGTAATAATGATTACTACTTTTTAATTTTATTTCATAATGTAAGTAATTTCTTAATTGTCTGCATAAATATGAACCCCAGCATTAAAGTATCTTTTTAAACTAGGGAGTAGGTAGGTTAGTATATTATGCAATAAGTTTATAAGATAGCTATATAATACGCGAGTATGAAGTTTACGATACGAGCCATGGCGATTGTCGTATATTCAACAAAGTGTATTATTAGGTACTTAATAGCCATTATACACGAGTTCTATAGATACACAATTCTACTCCCATGCCTTTATTTTTAAAAAACCTAATCATTTAAATGAAATTTACTTGTGTAGGTACATCATAATGAAAATTTGTACCTATAGCACTCTGAAATAATGCTATAAATGGCTATTTTTTGAGTTTTTCTCTGGAACTATCGATTATTGTGTAATTTTTAATTTTGTACAAGTTTTGTAGTTACAGCTCTCAACTCAAATGATTAGGTGTACCTACCTATAAGTTAACTACAGGAAAATTTACTACTTATAAAAAAAATCAAGTCCAATATAAGAAGAGTCCCGAAAATATTAGTTTTAACTTTTATAAAGAATCTAACATTTAATTCACAATTTAATACACAAGCATAGAATTCATTCAATAGACATTTTGTTATTTTATTGTAAAATATTATTTCCCACGTATAAGTTCAAAAAAATTAAAATAACTTTTATTAGTTTCTAAAAATAAACGTTTGCGTCCAGCAATTAACTTCGTATTAATTTCTTCTACGAATCAATTAGTACATCATAATAAATAAAAGATAAAAAATTTAAATTATTTATAAATGATCTTTAATAACATAAGTAATTGAATGAATCCAAATTAGAAGTGATTAACTATCTCAGTGAAATGTTTAGTGTGTGAAAATATTTAACAGCGCGAAATTATAAACATGCGGTTAGCATATTATCAAAATAAACACACACGACTTTATGTGTTATTGTAACCTTCCGTAAACTCATTTGTTGACACTTAACGTAAGTGTAAGTACAGTCATAAATTTACAAAACAGATGAAAAAATAATTAGGTGAAATTATAGAATTTTTAATGCAAAGAAGATGGGCAGTAGAATTTATGAGTCGTATTTTGCACAGGTATAATAAAAAATTGAGATATTTATAAAAATGAAATCATAACACAAACATGATTTTAGATTTACGTACCAATAATAAAATTTGGTTTAGATAAGAAATAAACAAGTTAGAAATCTTTTTATTGGATCAAAAACCTGATTTTCATTAAACTAACTCAATTTTTGACAGACTACTTTGAAAACAACACTCGCTTTTAGTAAGATACAAACAGAAAATAGTTATTTTTTATACCTTACCAAGACGATAAAATTATATTTTATCGACGAAGGAGCGAGAATTATTTTTCTCGAGTCGACTCAATATATAGTCGATAAAGTAGCACTTTAGCATCAGCTATGGAAAATAATATTTTAGGACGACCTCTACAGAAAATAATAGATATCGCAGAAGCAGCCTACTTAAGAAAGTTTTAAAATATCATTAGTATGATATGACTATCGTGCTAGCACGATAGTCATTTCAATATTATGTGTGTATTAAAAGTGAAAAATTATGTACTTTTGTGGCCGTCTAAAAATAGCGTTCATGATTCGTTCGAAATTTATATCGTGTTGCTCGTGCGTTGCCTCACTCGGTTGCACCTCGTTCGTCAAGCTTTACACGCACGATATGTCTCACTTTCGATACTCGTTATCAAATATAATATTAGGCATACTTACAACATTGCAAAGAACTAGTAAATACAAATACTGTTAGCAAATTTTTATATTTCAATAAAATTAAAATTTATCGCACGTATATTTACCACCTGTTAACAAAGGCTCATTTCAATTGTCTGTTTACTTTTATTTTTCGCATATTTCAGACACCAATAGTTTCATATAAACGAATACATATTTCATTGTACAAATGAACATCAATTACACCCACACAGGCACAGCCAACTGTCAGGAAATAGTGAAATTACAAATTGTCCATTTCCGAACTGATGGTATTTTGTTTCTATAAAGAATTATTGACCTCTACAAAATGACACTGAATATTCGATTGATAAAAATATGACTCAGATAAAATGAATTTATTCGGAATTTATATTATTTTGAAAAGGATAATACAACAAATAAAATATGATATGAACAAAAAGATTTTTCCTTGAATTTTGAAATCGTTTAATTTAAGTTCAATTTATTGTTGTTTTATCTACCTCACACTTCGATAAAAATTTAACAAATAAGGAAAAAGTAAAAAACTGTAATTCCCATACATGTACCTACATAAATTATTTCATGTCCTTGTAGAATCAACGAACTTTTATGTGTTTTTATATTAGTGTCATACACATGACAAATAATGTGATAGATAATCTATGTTACATTATTATGTACGGGTCATTATTATTTGAACCTAAACAAAGATTAATCTCAATTTGCACTTACAATGCATCATAGATACTGTACCTAAAATATTAAAATAAAATCAACCATAATCAAGAATTCATATATACCGGGTGGTACAACATACAACATGTGAGCATAGGAGATTATAGCATTGCATTTGATATTTCACAATTATGCAGATTCCTGCACCCTATTTCCACGTAGAAATAATATGGTAAAGGTGTATCAATCGAAAGGTAAAATTATTTCACACCAGATGCAACCAATAATTTCTTTCTAAATACCTTTTTCCGTTGATCGTTTATTAATGAGTATCATTATATTGAGACAAGTGAATTATTAATCACCCTATAGTCAAATAACTATTAAAGAATAATTAGGTAATTTTAAATTCTATATATTCAAACCTAAAATCTTATATTGCTGGTTACTGCACAACAATTTTTAAATTTTAACAGAGATTTTTTGTATTAATTAAAACGAAAGGTTTAAATAAATGTTATAAAGCATAAAAGTCTGCCTTCTATAAATAAAATTCGTCCTCTAAAATGTCCATATCTGACTCATCTACCGAAATTTAAATTGAAATTCAAATTCCAATTTCAATGCAATGTCAACTGTAATGACCATTGCTTTGCTGGTCGGTGAACAATTGGCGATCGGCGTTTCCGGATGCGTCATCCGGAGTGTGGTAGGGGTGAACCGGAAGTTGTAGACACCACTAACGCTGCCCGTGGCCATTTCGTGAACCATGCAGGTGAACATACCTTTTCTTTTACCTACTCCCCTAATGATGAATAATGAATGAATTGGATATTGGGGAAAACATGCGAGAAGGAAATGAAGCCAGGTTTACACCAGTCTAGTCTAACATGGAATCTTATATTCTTCAGTCTTTACACGTGGATTATGTGAGAATTCTTTCATGCTTAGGTTTTCAGAAAAATAATTATGGTGAGAATTGCCTGTCAAATTGAGGCGCCGCTAAATTGAATCTTCAATGAGGCTTGGATAAAAGAATTTATAATTCAGTTATGGCTTTAAACATGAAAGAATCCTCAAAGATTCCATGTGTGAACAGGGTTCCAAGCCCTTTTCACACATGAATTCTTTGTGGGTTGTTTCTTCATCCTGCAGGAAAATAAATTCACTGTTTAGAAGCTAGCAATGAATAAGAAATTCTTTTTTTCCAAGACTCATTGAAGATTCAATTTAGCAGCGCCGTTATTTGACAGGCAATTCTCATCGGGATTATTTTTCTCAAAATAAGCATGAAAGAATCCTCATAAATTCATGTGCCTTATATAACAAAATTGATATAATATTGTGTAATATTTTACAGAAAACCAACATAATTATAACTGTTACAGGTGTGTAACAATTTAATTTACACGCTTCTTAAGTACAGTCAGTAACAGTAAAGTGTCATTAGTCGAATTACACTTAAAATGACTGAAATTATTTAGCCATTATTTCATTTTCACCTCACGTTGATATTTTGATAAGTCAACTTATTACTCATTACATATCAAATTCCTTTTTTATTCCTTAAGTTTTTTCTCACAATCTATGCACAATTTTGTAACTTTAGCCGTGTCACTGACATTATAAAAATTCATTTCATATTAGCGAATTTACTCGCGAGTTGTTTGCCTCTATGTTTTGGTTAGGGAATTTGACATGCAAGCCAAGTAGTATACACACGTTTATGTCTACGTCTACGTTACGTTGTATGTGCGTTCTTGTGTTACGTGGTAAATGTGCCCTTAAGGGTTTACGTAAGGGAAGCAAATTGTTTTGCAAGGGAATGTTTGCTTTAATTAAAATGCTTTGTTCTGCACATGCGTTTAAACCCTAAGCTATATTTAGATATAGATTTGCAAAATGGCTAAATGTTCACATTAGTTCTAATTAAATCAATTGATTAAAAAATTATTAATTTAAAAAATATAAAGCAAAACATCCAACATTGGTTATAGTTATATCAGTTAAAATATTGTTGAAAACGGTGCAAAAAATTTAATCCATTTTAAGTATATGAATCAAAAGCACTATTCACACATAGATGAGAGTTGCCTATCAAATAGCAGCGCCGCTAATTGAATCTTCAATGAATATTGATGTTCGATGTAAAATTATTACCGATTTTATCGATGTATCGATATATCGATAAATCGATGGATTGATATATAGCGATGTATGGATGCATCGATATATCGATGTATTGATGTATCGAAATATCGATGTTTCGGTGAATTGATATATTGATGTATCGATATACCGATATACCTATTCATAAAACGATGTATAGGTGAATCGGATTAGTTTTCAAATTAACTAAACTGTATAGGTATTACTCATTGTAACTTAAGGCACAAGCTCATATTATTTGCAATATGTCTAACGAAACGAAACATAATAATTAAAATTGCTAATTCTGAGACGAAGAATCACACATCGATATATAAAACATCGATGTGTGGATATAACATCGATATATCAATTTTCGATCAATTTAAACGAACAGCCCTACCAATGAGTCTTGGAAAAAATAATTTGTAATTCATTGATATAGCTAAACAGTGAATTTCTTTCTTTCCAGGATTCAGAAGCATGAAAGAATAGTCAAAGAATCCAGGTATGAACAAGGCAAAATTAAATCGTTGGGTCTGATCTGTCGTATCCAAGTTGAAGAATACATCTTATATAATAATAACACGGAACTGTCATTTATGTAATTCTGTAATTTAGTAAAGAATGTAAAAGATTGCTTGAGTTTTTCCACAAATACTGTTAGACAAAGTAATTTCTGTAAAAAACGGCAATCCTATCTTCATCACACATTGTTTACATGATGTAAGTACATAAGTAGTATAGTATTTACACCAGAAACAGTACACAGTCTGAACAAAAGCATCGCGCTGTCTTTGCGAAACAAAAACAAGTCACGGAAAACACACAAACTGAATAGCGCACCCGTTATAATTCTTCTTTACCAAGAAGAAACAAAAACAAATCAAGATCAAGTTGTGCTCAGTGTGTGTGTGAAAACAAAGAAATGCGCGACAAGCGACTAACGACGCAAGGTCGACTCGACATTCTAGATAGCACTAGAAGACCCGATACCGCAATACTAACTTTATACTTTAGTTAGTCGAGGCTGCAACTCTGCAGCAACAGATTTACTAGCTAAGCTACTACTACGTGATACTAACTTTACTTGTAAAGGATGTACTACTAGTACTAGTAGTAGCAATAGATGTTGTAATAGATACTAAAGGTTACTGGTACGTGAAGATGCAACTACACTGTTTATATAAATTCATGGATTCGAACCTGAATCCTCCAAACTACAGTCAGTCAAATGCCCCATTCGACTTATCTAAGATTAATTTTAATTTAAATGTTTTAATCAGGACTCGAACCGCACAAAATATCGGTTCTTGTTCGGCATGCGGTTTACTGTGCGGTATAGGGTTCGTTATATAGGGTTGCAAGATTTTAAAAGCGTTTTTATAGGAGAATCTAGAAAAAATTTAGTAGATTTGGTAATAATACAGGACACAAATTCTAAACTTTTTCTCGAATATAATTTTATAAATAAGAAAACATGAAAACAAAGAGCGATTTTATACAAAATAATTGTTTAGTTTTAGTTATTAGCACGGTTAAAGGTTTACCGACTGGCCACGTTTTTCATTGAAAACCCCGGTCAGAAGTTGTAATTAGTTCATAGGTGTTTCCAGGTGTCTCTGCTGGTCACTACCGATACAAATTAATTCTGTCACTGTCTGGCACTGAACAATATTTCTGAAATTTAATAATTTGTGCGTTTATAGTGATATAGAAATATATGTAAAATATAAAGAACACAAGATTATTAGTAAATTAAAAAGTAACAGGTAAATATTGCTGTGAAATAATGAAAAGTGTATCAGAAAAACTGCCAATATATATAGCTTACTTTAATTTTAGGAGAAATGAGTAAAAATCGACATGTTTTATAAACTCAATAATGAAGATGAATAGATGAACTACGAGACTGTTCATATATTGTGAAATTATTTATTTATAACGATATCATATTTTCGAGGAACATTGCCGCTTAGATAATATATCTAAATTACAATTTTAGTTACTATTTATAGTATTACAGTGTATTTTTACATTTAAATCAGAGTGTCAATAATAGATACAGCCAGAGATATCTAGATCCATTACATATTCTGACCGCTTAAAAAATCATGTTGGCAAACCTAATTATTCTTTAACCGGGGTTATTATATTCATTTACAGGAAAATAAACATCTAGAATTTTAGATTCGGCATAAATGCAAACATTGGAAGATGCAAATCTAGAAAATTAGTTTGTCTCTGTCAACTTCAACACAAGGGGATACATTAGATTTAACTGAACTAAATTAACAACCCAATACCATACTTGAGTCCCGCTTCCACATACACGGTTTTGATTATAACTTGTCTAGATTTGCATCTTCCTATGTTTGCACTTATGCCGAATTTAAAATTCTAGATTTGAATTTTCCAGTGAATGAATCTTTTGATGCAGGTATTTTATTACGTATACATTTTCTAGATTTGAATCTTCATTTGCATGCTTTTTCCTGTGGATAAAAATTCTAAAATTTTATTTTCTGGTGTTGAACCCATTTCTAACATGTAAGGGATTCTGTGAAAAATGTGTACAACTTAAGGGTATCGTCTCCAAGTAGCTCAACACCGCGTTTGTGCTATGTTAATGCATAGAAACGCTCGCTAAAAATACGTAAAAGCAGTCTAGCAATTTCTAAAATACTCACGAAGTTTTATAGATAAATCTAAATTTCACAAATTTATGTACAGACGAAGAATGCAACTAGGATTATGCCGAGTTACATTTTTTAATAAATCTCTTAATAATAAGATAAAGCGTGTAAGAAATTGCTGAAAACACACTTTTTCATTAATTTTTTATATGGATTCCAAAGATTTTTTCAGAATTCTAACTCGGCATAATCCTAGATTAATTCTTTCACAAACATCTAGTACCTGTGTTTCCTTCAAATTTTTAATATGCAATGAGTAAAGCAGAAACTGCTATACCTCAAAACACGCAATATTTTGTTACGGAGACGAGACCCTTAACTGGGAAGATTAATTTCTGTGGATGTTAAATAAGAAAAAGATTTTTGAAGAAACAGTCAACTGATATTTGGAAAGGTGGAAAGGCCTTAGTCAGCACAATCTTAGATTAATAACTTTGCTATTATAACGAAAGAGTATAACGAATATGGTACAAGTTATGTAGTATAATCATCGTGTTGTTCAGATCGAAAGCATTTCACTGATGTCGTTCATTATAATGGTCGCAGTAGGTTGTGAAACAGATAAAACACCTGAATATGAATCACCAATGATGAAACAAAAAGTTATTTCCCAAAGATACGTCCAGACATTTCAAAACTGTTAATAAGATGATGAGCAAATCCAACAGTTCACACATGGATTCTTTCATGCTACTGAATTATGAGAAAAAAATCTGACGTGGACACCACATGACTTCCTTGTACGCCTTGTGTGTTCATACTTTTCTTAATAACTAAAATGTAGAATAATATAAAAAATTCTTTTAACTTATTATACTAGTATACTCACAAATATATTTTAGTCATTTTATTTAAACTGCAGAAGAAGATATAAAGCATATTTTAATATTGTCACTGTCATGTCATAATCATTTAAATTTTACGTAGTAACAAATGTTAATCGATCATGGACTACAAGATAAAGAAATACTAAATTAAAAATATATACTTTAATTATTCCTAAATGATACCAGATACAAAAATATTTATAAAATACCGATTTTAGGTAATAATCACATAATCTTTCATTTAAAATAAAAAAAATTGTCTAAAATTAATTATTTATCAAAATATTTTTAAAAAGTACTACTTCCGGTTTATAGATTGAAACCAAAAATAGGAGGTGCACAACTAGATGCTATAACAGTCCTAAATACAAAATTTCAACTTTCTACGTCTAACCGTATTTGAGTTATGCGACACACATACGTCCGTACATACGTACAGACGTCACGACGAAACTAGTCATAATGGATTCAGAAAAGGTCAAAACGGATATTTCCATCAAAATCTGAAAACCGAAATTTTTCGGGATTACAATACTTCCTTATTACTCCGTACAAGGAAGTAAAAACAGGGTATCTATTCTGTAACATAGCCAAAAGCTAGCTTTATCTATGACGTCCCGGCAACTGTAGCTGTGTCTGTCAGAATAAAGTAGGGATAAATACACAAAAAGTTAGGCAAGTAAACAAAAGATACAAATTCTTCGATATAATAATCGCCCGCAAAAGAGAAAACAGATCTGATAGAGCTAAGTTCTTCGACATGGGAACATCACTAGGGATGGCTCGGCGATAGAAACACGATATGACTCATTGTGCTATGTTTCGAGTAACCACTAACCATACCATAAGAGAGCAGCAAATCAACACTCAATATAAAGTGGAGTGACCATTCGTTTTGAATATGTCAGTAGCAGTACTGATTTTTAGACCCTTGTACTGATTAAAATCTTTAAAAAAAATTACATACCTATTGTAGGTACCTAGAGTGTAAAGTTAGCTCCGAGTTCAAAAGTTACCTCGAAAGTTACAGAATAGATCCTCTGGTGAAACTAGCCTGTTAAATAGCAGCGCCGATAAATTGTATCTTCAATGAGTCTTGGAAAAAAAGAATTTTTAATTCATTGATAGCTTAAAAACAGTGAATTTATTTATTCCAGGATTCAGAAACATGAAAGAATCCTCAAAGAATCCATGTGTGAACAAGGCAAAATTATATCGATGGATCCATGTGTGAACACCTAAAGCAAAGTTCTTTAAAGTCTCTTTCCAAAAGAAAATAGTAAATGAAAAATCAAGTCCGTATATGCTTAAAATATAGATTTTGCGATTGTGCTCTTATAAACTTCTGTAGACTAGGTTAGGTAGTGTAGATTAAGTCTCTTCCGCATTGATGTTTACAAAGGAAATGTAAATAAATTTTACAAAATATTTACTCTTTAGTTTGTTTGCTGCATTATCATGAAGTATAAGCACGAATTATGTGATAATATTTTCAAAACAGAAAAGAAATAGACACAGGAAGTCAATTCTGATCAGTATCACTAAAGTTGAAATACAATCAATATCTGTAAGACACAGTTCACTTCACATAATAAAGGTGAACTGATTTTATCAGGTATAAGTTGCTGTAATAGAAAGCGAATAGGTTTGGACTGATAAGAAGTAGACTGAACGGTGAACACAAAAGG